>VDFB02047230.1:152569796-152822205 GCA_007258455.2 Sequoia sempervirens
AGAATAATTTTATTATTCAAAAAATGGAGTTTACATGTAGAGGATCTCAACCCCCAAGCTCCCACAAACAAAATGCAAGTTACGTAGTTACAAATCACCTCCTTTTCAAGTAATATGCAGCTTGTCCCCAAAAAGTTACCAAAAATTAGAAACAGCCCATAAATAGAGCTCCTCTTTATTTTGGAGCCAAAACAACATTCAAATTTGAGTTTAGGTGGTTTGGCGCTGAAAAATTACAACTTGAAGTTCAAATTTCAAAAGAACATTTGCAATTGTATCTTCTAGAAAGTGCGCCAACTTCCCGAGGCCATAACTTTTGATTCGGGACTCCGATTCGTGAACTGTTTGAACTATTGGAAAGGTCTCAAAGTCAATAACGCACTCAAAATTTTCTATGCCAACTTTGGAAAGTTTTAGGGCCGTTATGGGAACTCTAAGTGCCTCAAATCTAACTCGAAAGATTTTCAGGTGCAAATCTGGAAAACTAAAACTACAATATCTTTCAACCCAAGAATAGAAAATAAAAACCGTAAATTGGGAATTTCATTATGACGAAAAGGGTATCCAAAAATGTAAAAACATCTAAAAATTGAGAAACTTGAAATCTAACTATTTTTGGGTGATGCGAGATTGCCCTTACACCACTGGATGCTCCTACATCATTTTGGCTAATCCTAACAAACATCGATGGATAAATGATAATTTAATGATTTTGGCTATGTGTACCTAATTTTTTGGGTCAGGACTAATAAGACACCTAGGGTGTCTTTGTCCCCCAGAGGTCTTGGGACCTTGATTTCAAGTTGGCCTTAATTGGGCCCCTTTTTGGAGTCTATGCCCCAAGTTTCATGCCTTGGGACTAAGATGCCACCTAGGGTGTCTTAGTCCCCCTTGAGGTATTTTTGGGATTTAATTTCAAATTCTAGCAAGATTTAGCCTCCTTTAATTAATGAATTCATATGTCAGCTTATTGTGGTGTAATTTCAAGATATTAAGCATGGATAAGTATAAGTACAAGGTTCATTCACTCATTTCTCATCCAAGTCTTTTGTGAGAGCATTCATCATAGCATAATTGAGTTCACAAGAGGATTCAAGAGCATTTCATCAAGCATTTGGATCCATCATCAAGATTCAAGCATCATATCAAGGATATTGTTGCATCATGTTTGTTATTGTGCTAACATTTGTGATGTAGGGTTTATGATTCAAGCAAGTGCTTTATGCAGAATCTACATCCTTCAAGCAAGAGTAAAGAACCACATCCATTGTATCCATTTCAAGCATATTTGTAGCACCTTATTACAAAGGTTCGGTGAGTTGCAACATAGTACTTTGTTCATTCATCATTTCCCTCTTTCATTTCATTTCATCTCAAGGTTTAATTACCAACAAGGGGTTTGACAAAATAAAACCCCCATTTACTAACAATCAAAATGTTTTTTCTCTCTTGTGTGCTTGTGATTGTAGATTTAGGTTGAAGATCATTTGAAGTGAAAAGTTGCAAAGTTGCATTGCAAAGTTGTCATCTTCATGGAAACTCACCTACAGGCCAAATCTAGAAGTTTTAGAACCTGAGATCAAAGAAGAAGGAAGTGCAAGCATCAAGCCTCGAGATCACATTTAGAGATTTCATAAATTTAGATCAAGACTAAGACAATAGCAAGGGTGTCTTAGTCCTCCCAAGGGTATTTTTTAGAAATTATTTCAGATCTGATTCTGATATTCTAAGATTTTTTATCTGCTCTCGAAAACAACAAGACTAAGACAACAATAAGGGAATCTTAGTCCTCCATAACACATTTTTGACAAATTATTTGCATTTCTGAAATCCTTGTCACATTTCTAGACTTCTCAGGTAAATACCTCCTAACTTCCAATTGCATTATTTCATCATTTACATCCTTTATTTAGCTTACATTATTAGGTTTTGTGAGTTGAATGTTTAAGTGTCTTTTCCAAGCTTTTTCTTGGTGGTGAACCCATAAAAGCTTAAAGAACACCGCTTCCTAGGTATTCCTTATTGAGAATTGACTCACCTTGCGAGGTTGATAATCAATCCAATTAGGGTTCCTAGGACATAATTGAATGATCAAAGGAGAATAAGTGGGTATTCCCACACCCCTATTTTTTTTATGTTCACTACCAACTAAGAAAAATATATAAGAGATATTGTGGCTCATAGCCTAGATTGAATAGTTATAATTCCATTTTCATATGCATGAAACATAGTTCCAATGGAGGTAAATAAACTAACTTTACACACTTTATCTGATTTAGATCTAACACTTTGCTTTCCTCTACATTTGCATCACTCTAATCTTCTACTCAACAATCACAACTTAAATTTGCACTGCTCTGATAATATTTGCATCAGATACATGTAGAAAAAGATACATGTAGAAAACTCACTACTTTTTTTTTAAAACATCAAAAAATATCTAACTTATATATCCACATCAAGCATAACATCAATTAGGTTTGCCTAATTAGATGTAACATTCAAAATATAATTTTTCGGCTTAAGTTCTTCCACACACACACTTCACACCAAGATTTTGAATCTCAAAACACTTGAAATAGGTTGGCATGGACCTATAATAGATCCCATATAAGACTGCAACACTTATTTAACCTTCACATTTCTTCAAACTTATTAGGTCAGCACTGTAGAAGACCTACTATCAAAATTATTCAACTACGTATCCACATTTGGACACATGGACCTCAAAATTCAATGCCAACTGGAGTTCACACACTAATTCCATTTGTCAACATATCCTCAAAAGGGAATTTAATCCAAAAACTTTTTCATGGAGAATTACGAATCTCCCACTCAAATGTATTCAATAGGAAATGACTGTAAGTTTCTAGGTCAAACTTCTATTACTTATATATCTCAAAACAAAATTAAAAACATGATGAAATTCTATAATTAGATACTTCTAACAACCAAAAAAATAATGTTAGAAGTGCAAAGTGAAATCTTCATTTTAAAAGTGCTGTCATAATAGTGGTTTACAATTCCTGAGAGGAACGAATTTTAGCTAAAATCACATATTTTTAGAAAATATAATTATTTAAGCCTAAAAAATTTCCATTTTAAGGATTCCAATTGAAGAGGGTTTGATCAAATCACCTTAGATCAAACCCCCTTGGATAGAACCTCGCTAGTTTTAAACCATACCTATAAATGCGTCTCCTTTACACCTATCAAAATGCTGATAAAAATCACTTTTGATTTAGCTTTTGGGGGATCAAATGAATTCATTTAAAATTTATTTCAAATGATTATGGTATTCCTCAGAACAAGCTATCCAATGAATATAATTTTAATATGTTTTGGTTTTGTTATGTATTTGTTTTTTAAGTTTTATTAAACATAGGTTTTTCATCGAAAATGAATTTCTTTGTTATTCACATGTGGGAAAATAGAAGATTATCAAAAAAAATTGAAAAATATGAGTGCACCGGATATTGAAGTCCTTGATCCAACCAAAAAAAATTAAATTAAATTTTGACATATACAAAAAAAGTTACGTTGGTCGCGGTCTGAATTGTAATTTGTTTGACTTTGAAACTTGATTAAGGAAAAAATATTCAATAAAAACTATGTAACCAAGTGGAAGCACTAGATATTAGAGTTACAAATCTAAATTTGAAAGAATTATAATTTTATCCTTCATGGAAAAAAAGTTATGCATTATACGGTGTGCATCACTTTTTAAAAATGTTGTTTTCTCAAAAAAATCAATTTTCGTGGGAGTTCGAAAAAGAAGTGCAATTTGATTCCAAAAATTTTGAAAAAATTATTTTTAGAATCTACAAACAAAATTTTATGAGACTCTAGTTTGCACCATCTTCAAATTCCTCACAGTTTAGCCGCTATAGGTGCGTGAATGTGAAGATTTAGTTAAAAATAATAATTTCAGTGTCCAGTTTGGCCAAAAATTGTAAACCACTATTATGGGATCACATCATTTGTAGCTTGATGTGGACCCAAAACTAAATGACTTGTTACATAAAATTAACAAAGTTGACACTTAGTCAATTTTCCATCGCAACCAACTTTACCAGATCAAACCATCTTGCAAAAAATGTCTTCCATAAATACTCCAAAACCTATTAGGACCAACCAAAATGATCTGCACCATGATCTCCACATCAAGATACAATGTTGATATCAATGGAAATACTACAACACATTTTTACATACCTTTGTGCTTATCCCTTATGCTCATGTTGCCAACAACAACATTAATGACATTCTTCCAACAGTCTCTCCCTTTTTCATTGATGGCAACATGCCAAAATAATTTCAAAACATTCCCCACCTTTGACATCAAGGGAAAAGGGTGCCTACAACAACTATTCTAGTGTATATACCAAATCTCCCCCTGAGTAATATGTGCATATGTAAAAATTGAAAGATAAAATTGACTCCCTCTAAGTTATATGCTAGAGAAAAACTAAAAATTATGTATTGTAAACTACTCTATATACTCCACATATATACAAAGAATCTTGAAACTGAAAAATGAAAAGCATAAAGAATATGAAATGTGTCAACCAAAAGAAGTTGACTCTTGTAACTTCTACAAATGGATCTTACATGATTGTTTTCCTTCCTTCCATGTCTTTGTTGCTGGCCCAAGTAATCTACATTGTGTTTCAAACTCCATCAATATTTTTTTTCCTTCTTACAAATTGCTTGATAATAGATTCATTTGTGTAGCTTTAGTAGCACTGAAAAGGGCATTGGATATAGATATAAATTTATCATTCACCAAGTCCCTTATTTCTCCAAACTACAAGATGACATTTTACCTTTGTGCTTGCAGTTGGAAGAACTTCTTATGCAAATCCTCAATTAAACTCCTTGTATTACCAGTTAGATCAAGTGCCAGATCATAGGCAATGGAGGCTTTATTTATCTAAGACTCAATGGATTCCATCTCATTTTTTATGCTTTGTGTGGCACCAGGCCACTTCATGCAATATTGAAAAAAATCCTTAGCCTCATCCATAAAAATCTATGCATCCTCCAAATTATCTAAAAAAAAAATTGTGTGCAAGAGAACACTTCTTTGTGATTTCAAACATCTTTTTATCATTCATTTTATTTTCTACTTCTTTCTCTATTTCACCTCTGAGACTGGTGCATATTCTTTAAAATAATCAATTAAAAGCTTTAAATTTTCCATACCGAAGAGTGATGTGTCTATGCTTGCACCGGGTATGGCCTATTGCAATGCCTTCACTAGTTCCTCCATCAATTCTCTATTTTTTTGATGCATCTCAATAATCTCCTTCTAGTAAGATGCATTGAATACATCTCCCAATTGTAGCTTGTGGAGTGGGGAAATCTTGTCCAAATCTACATTTCCCTGTTGCATTGGTAGTTGTAGCAATTGTGAAGAAACAACAAATTGGAACTTGAGCTACATACTCAATAGGTTCTTCAAGGAATCTCCAGAGGAGCCAGAGGATTCACCAAAAGTTTTTATAGTCTTCATAGATTTCTCTTTTACTTTTTTTCCCTTGTATTTTTTGGAATTCAAATGTGTCTCTTCTTTTATTCTTGCATTTTTTGAGATATCCTCATCCTTATCTTCATCTCCCTTTTCATCTTCCTTCTTTACATCACCAGTTTCCTCTTCAAAATCATTATTCTCATTTTCTTCCTCTACAAATTGGTTTGGGTTATCTAGAGGAGTCTCTGGTTTGTCTTACATAATCTCAAAATTTTCTTCACATACCAAAGGAAGAGAAGTATCCTCCTTTGTTGCTTCTTCTCCATCATCCTTATCTTCTTCCTCATCCTATTTTTCCAGTTCTACTTATAGAGGGGCATTGTCTGGAGTGTACTCTTCATCTGTCACATGCTCATGTTGAGCATCAATGTTTTGAACTTCTTCTTTTGTAGCAACAACTTCTAGAGCAAGATTCTTGTATTCTAGGGTCATCCCTAGAGCCTTTGTGCTAGATCTTCAACCTTATCAACAACCTACTTTTATAGTCTCTCATGATCATCCTTGTCTCTTCTCATCAATATTATTACCCTTTTTCTTCTTAGTTCTTTTGTGTACAATTGGGCCAATGTGGCCTTATTTTCTACAGATAGGGGAGCACTAATCACTTCAAGAGTATGGGCCTTCATCTTGGCCTATTCATCAATAGCATCTTGTCTTCTTTTTAAAAAAACATTCCAAAGCTCCACAGGTAACTTCTTGTGTATGTTCCTCATGTCCACTTCAAGAATTATGATGTATTTTACAATGGCCTCAACTATTGTGGCATTATCTATGCCATTAACCTCTTTATACAAAGTTCCAATCTCTCCAAGCATGTCATGCTAAATTTTTCCATTTTCAAGTGCTTCTACCTTCAAGGTACTTCAAGGTCTCATCTTTTACTTCTTCACTTCATCTAGATTATTCTTTTTTTCTACCTTCTTCTTTTCCAGAGATGCCCTCTTGGTGGTTTTTCTTCTTCTCTCTCATGTGTATTACAAATGCTTCATTTTCTTTCTCTATCTCCTCTTCACTATCTGTGTCAATAACATCATATCTTTTTATTTTGATACTAGCTTCACCTTGTGAAGATTCACTTTTCCTTTTGTAGACCAACAAGGGTACTTCCTCTTCTTATTCTTCTACATTTACACTTATATTATTTTCTTTGAAAGTCTTTTACTTTTGTCTTCTCTTCGTAGAGGAAACAAGTGGTGCTATCAGAGTATCCTTCTTCTTCTCTGGCCTTTTCATGTGCACAACAAGAGGAGACTTTTCCTTCATCGTAGGACTATCAGTTGTTTTCTTTTTTTCCCCAACAGGTTGCTTAGTCCTAGAGAACTTTTGAATACTAGAAGGAGTAATAGAGGTTTTACTAGATCTTCTTATGCCTTATAAACCTCCTACAACACTTGATTCTCCCTTATCTTTTTCTCTTGCATACTACATTTGTTCCTTTGAGCTACCCATTTCCTCTATAATCTAATCAATCATCTTTCTAACCTTCTTTTGAAATATTGGTTTCTTTTGCTCCATGTGCACCTCCAAAGACTTTTATTCATAAGTGTCATACCTTGCCTTAGATGTATCCTTTGTACTCTTCAACAAAATGTCAGCTAAACCAAAAATACCTTTTTTAGTGACCTCATATCCCAATGCAAGGATCCACATAATCCTTGGTTCAACTACCTCCATGATGCATTCATCAGTTCTTACAAAAAATGTGATGTCATTTTTTATATTTCTCTATCAGTTTCCTTGGAATTTTATCCCTCACATGCATTCTCTTCTGAAAAAATGCAAAGAAGGAAGCAAGTGCCTCATCTTGTGCCTTCCCATCACTAAGACTACTCATAAAATATCTGATCTAATGAACAACTAGTCTTCCTTGAAACCATTCAACTCCTTTGGTTCCAGGGAGTTCCTTTAGGAAATAGAAAAGTAATCACATAACTAAAGTACCATACTTAAATGTATATTTCTTAGATCCTTGGTTTGTTTCAAAATCTCCATCAATTTTTTCCTTAGCAACTCACAAAGATCATAGTCAACACCTTTTTCCATCATCTCACATGCCACATTGATTACGGTGGTAGATATAGAATTATCTTTGTTTGTGAAGTAGATTTTATAACCAATTAATATTGGAGCATATATCATAGTTAGATTTCTGATGGGATTTACAACTAGAGCTATCTTGTTATATGTTGCACCTATGAGTTCCATTACCACTTCATTCTTAACTAATTTCAATACAAGAACAGGTTCAGTGGAGCATAGACCTGTAACCTCTCTAATTACCTCTTTTGTTATCATGTTAGGCATATTCATCCAAAAAGTTTTATCATAGATTCTGCTTAATGCCATTCTAACCCACTTTCCACCAAAACAAAAATTAGAAAACCATTACCATACATCTAATTTCTTTGTGACTAGGTTTTGATAATTTGGTTTTAGGGAAAATTTGTCTCTAGTCAATTCTTTAGCCCATAAATATCCTAGCTTATTGTGATCAAATTCTTCCATATTTCCATGAATGTAGATGTAGTGCCACTCCGCTTCTATCCCTTCGTGACGTGTAAGTAAGCCATTTATTTGCGTCTTGCGAGGTCATGCTGATTTTGTCATTTAATGTTGTTTAATTTAATGATATAGTTGTACTCGGTGTGTGTTGAGTTTTAAATATCATTCAAATAATGTGTTAGTGTTCGAAGTTCACAAGTAATATATGATTTAATTAAATTATCAAATTGTTAAGTGAACATTGTTGAATAGTTAAATAAAATAATAATATTAACATTATTATACTTAATGTTAATAATCCTATAGTAAAGAAATACAATTAAGATTATCATTAAAATATATATATATATATATATACTGTATTTGTCCATACATTTACTTTATTTTATTTTTTAAAAAAATTAAAATTAAAATTAAAAAAATAAAACAAACTATGTGTAAAGAAATAAAATAAGATTTGAAAGGGGATGGAAGGCAGTCCTTCCCCACGTGCCTTCTCAATGTTTCTTTAATTGCATGCATGACCTGCGTGGAGTCTGAAGGAGAAAGGAGGGAAAATTTTGGTGACACTTGTCAAATGCTTTCTGCTTGAAATTTTCTTGAGCCTTTTCATCAAAAGGCAGCGGAGGGATACATGAAAGGGGGATTGGGGGGAGGATGAAGGTCGATCATTCAGGAAGAAAAGATGAATAGATTGTTGTTGTTAACAAAAGAACTGAAAATGTTTTATATCTGAACTGCGCCATCCTCTTTTCCTCAGCATATGATCTACCATGGACGATGAAAGGTAAATTCTCTATCTCAGAATATCCATTTCTCCTTGCAACTGTAGAATAGCAGGGGTACTTAGGTTTTCAGCTGAGAGTATTTGTTAGCTCTGTAAATTGATATATTTTTGGTTACAGATCACTCACAGAATACTGGTTAGCTTTATGTACTTGGATATGGTTAATAATTATATTTAAATAAGACAAGCTTGACATTCCTAGGCACCAATAGACTGCCCATCTAAGGTGTTTTTTTAATTGTTTCTTGTAAACCATGGACATTGAAAGAGAGAGAGGCTTGGTGGCCTGGGATCGTGAGACTAAACTGAACCTGCACTAGGCTTTATCTTTTCATTGCCTGGTAAACAACAATGTTTATTTGCAATCATATCCCTTGCGCCATTTATCCTTATTGGGTATTCTGATTCTATACCCTTCTCCAATACTCTTCACCTGAAGGTCGAACCAGATTTTTCCTGATTGTGTCATTTTGCATCACCAATAGTTTATGCCAAAGTCATTCGTTGTTTAATCCTTTGGCTGGTATTCGATATTTGTGTACTAAATTGAGGGTCGCCGCATATAACATCTGTGGTATTCGACTTTGGCTTTTCATAAGAAAAAATTAATATAGTCGAACATCCTTTAATTTTCTTCCCCCTGAAATTAAAACTATTGTTTTGGAAATACACAACTCTCACTCCAGTAGTGTGCATTCTTGTTCGGTAAAGGAAGAGTAATTACCAGTTTCTTTGGGCTGGGTCATTGTCACCGTGGAGCCTGAAGTTTATCTCAGGTCATAGCTCCATAGATAGTAATCCAGGTGAGACAATTAGAAAAGTTAGTTTTTACAGAGCTTTATTGCTTCTGTCGCTGTCTTGCAAACTCCTGCGCCTCTATATTTGGCATTCGATGTATTTTTTTTCTCATAGTATTCCTTTACACTTTAGTTGCAGTTCTATGATGATCAAAATAGGGTTATATTCACGGCCTCTGAGTCTTACACATATAAAATGTGTCATTTCTTTCTTTGGAGGGTGTTTAAAATTAAATAATACCCTCGATACCATTCACAACCTATCACAGCTGAAGTATTTAGGCTTTAGAGAGTGTATAGTTTAAACAGCCTTCCAGATTCCATTGGCAACCTGTCACATCCTACAGTACTTGAAAATAGAATGTTGCAGACGTTTAAATAATCTCTTTGATTCCCTTGTCAACCTGTCTCAGCCGCAAACACTTAAACATAATAGGGAGTTTAAAGTTTTTATTAATCCTGCTTTTATATACCTTCCTAATGTCCAATTTTTGGTGAGTAAAACATGCAAGCAAAGACTAAGTTCGATCCAGAAAGCAAAATTGCACGGCTTGCAGGGGATTCCATCAAAACTTCAATTTCTTTCTGATAAATGCAATTTAGGACATTCCTAAGACCATAAAACAATATTGAAATTGAAATACAATAAATCTGCCTTCTAAAAAAAACAGAGTATTAATAACATGTTCTATGATCTTTTTATTTGCATACAACTATAAATTTAGAAGAAAGTGTATATTTTATTGTGAAATGCAGAAAAATTTGTAACTGTAGGGGAAAAACATTGAAAATATATCAGTTCTATACAGATAATAATAATTACCAAAAGCTTCAATTCTTTTTGTCAAAAAATATATATACATATTTTCCCATCAAATTTAACAAACATTTATAACTAGAAGACCTTTCCTTTTAGAATTGAGTGACTCAAAGTTCCTGCGATAACATACTGTACAAGATAGCGTACATGCACTCCAAGCTCACTCGAATCATTGTACGTTTGGAAATTTTGGCTTTACACCTATCAATTGCATTTGCTTGAAAGTTTCTATAGCCTTTCATTAAATCCATTTTGTGCATATCCTGCAACCATCACATTCCTTGAACCATCACATTCCTTGAGGCATTCTGTCAACAAATTCTCGTGCCATCATCGCTGTGTCGCACATGCTTATACACCCGTGGTAATCGCAACTTCATCATCTAACAGAAAAAATTTCCTTTTTATTATGCCTTGTAGGATGTCCCTTCAGTACTACCAGATTTCTGGTATGGTGCAAATTATTAGAGTGCAAGCCTATATTTTCAAATTTGTTTCATTTAGCACCACTAACATTCTCCACTGGAATGATGTACCTGTTAATTGATAGAAATGGTTCCCATCTCGCAGAACAATTTCTCTTGCAACAATTTTTGGAGGTGAATCTAGGTGCAGTGTAGCAATTAGGACTTCTTTTTTTAATTCCTCTATCTTTCAGCAATCTCCTCATTAATTTCTTGAGCAGTTGATATCCTCGCATGATTTCACCTTTTGGGCATAGTTAGGCTGATTGGCTTTAATAATAGTAAGACTTCGTTATGTACTCTTTTATCAAATAAATGTTAATTAAATTTATGGGAGAAAAAATAAGATGTTTTTATTTATTAATAATATAAATTTAAAATATATATAGGTATTATAGTCTATTTTAATGATGGTTAAGAATGATACTTCCATTAAGGAGGAATAAAAGGGTTTATAAGAAAATATAATTGGAATTCAATGTTAAACTATGTATCTGATTGACCCTAGATAGAAGATTGTTGTTTTGTGAATAATTAATTTAGGCAAGTAGATTGGAAAATTAATTAAGTTTAGAAACCGATTTAATTGTATTAGGAAATTAGAGGATCTAAATCCTTGCACCTTATTACATGCAAGTGAATATCTCATGGCCTAGGTTGATATCAATAGTATACCTTGTTGAACTCTAGACTAATAGTAACATAGTAGGCTTCTAGTCATTTTTTCTTTAATTGCTCTTCATAGTATTAATCATTGTAGATTTTAAAGGATTATATTCGAGTATGTATGTCTATATATATATATATGTATGTATGTATGTATGTATGTATGTATGTATGTATGTATGTATGTGTGATTATTATATGGTTTTGTTTATTATATAGATTAGGGAATAATGAAGAGATTAAAGGGAATGTAATTTAATTAAATTGAGCATCTAAGTTGTTATAGATAAATGAATTAAACAGCTGGAGTATTGTAATGTTAAGATAAGTTAGCATTAAGGTTACATAGTAACTAGTTAATAGAGATGATTGCTTTGTGATCAATATGGTTTCTTTAGTATGGTTATTTGGAGTATTGCATGTTGTGTAGTTGAATTGTAGATTCGTTGTTTGCCAGCATAGGCATGGGCATTTGAGTGTTATTATGTGAATGGTGTATTAAGTGAAGATAGTGAGTAAATATGTATTCATCGTTGTATCGCTTGATTGACATATGCAAGTAGAATTGTATTTATATTATGGTTAAATATAGAATCCTCACATTTATTAGTTGAAGAGGAAAATATATGTGAGGAAAATATATGTGCTTTTAGAATATTATTAATTATTGTATCTAATTTAAAATGGAAAGGTAGGTTCAAAATATTAATTTGAGATTTCTTTTAATATAATGGAAATTAAAAAAATATGAAGTATATATTTACTTCTTCTTATATGTTCTCTTATTTGGTGTTTTAATTTTATAGTATTAATTTGTGATTTCTTTTAATTCTTTTATATTTCTTTTAGTTTAAGAATTAAATAAACATTATTTTAATGTCTAATTCCTCACATATTGTAGAATTAAACTAGGAACAATGATTCTCTTATTTGTATATTCTAGAAACCATGGGTAAATCAAGAACAATGATACTCTAGGCAATATATTGACAAAATCTTAATGTTGTGTTGATTGATTATGTTAGTTTATTATTTGGATTACAATGTATTACTGTGGTGGATATATATATATATATATATCATATGTCTATTGTTGTTAGCACTTTCAATGATCCTTGAAATGGTTTCATACATTAAGATAACATTTCATAATTTCATTAAGTTATAGAGTCCAAGTGTTATTTGTTTGACTTATACATGATTATTTACAATGATTTAAGTTATAGAGTCCAAGTGTTATTTGTTTGACTTATACATGATTATTTACAATGATTTGATATCTATTGAAAGTTTATTTATATTGATGAAATGGGTATATTGTATAGTTTTATCCTTAATTTTATAATTAAATAATTTTGATGATTGATTTGATTTGGAATTTAAGGTTGATATAGATTATTGTGGCTGATTTGTATGGAGTTGTTTATATTAGCATTAATTCAGTTGAAGGTCTCGTTATGATATTGCCTCTTTTTCCTCTCTTGTCATTTTTTGATTGTGGAAGTTATATAGTCATTTTGTGGGTTCCTTGATGTGATTCTGCATGTTTGTGTTAATTTTGATCGAGGGGACTTTATGTAGTGACTTTCTTGTAGTCATATTTCATGTTGGTTGGGAACCCGAAGTGGTTGAATTACACTTAGAGGGAGTTTGTGGATTTTTCGATATTTTTAGGCTTCCAAAGGCAATGGAGAAACTTGAATTTTATTGATTTTCCATGGTTGTACCTTTGTGATTCATAGATCCTATTTCTGTTTTTGAGTTTTGTGGGTGGTACCTCCTTTGTTCTTGTTTAGTGATATGGAATGGGTTTGTGAGGTGGTTCTTGCCTCACATGTTGTGTGATATGTACTCCTTGATTTTTATGTGAGATGAGGTGCACCCCTTGCATGTTTTAGTTTGGTACCTGTATGGAGTGGCTCTTCATGGGGGTCCGATGTACAAAGGGACTATTAGAGTAACCCATGGAAGAGTTTCCTAAACAAGTGATAATATAATTAATGAACTAGTAGGTTTGGGTAGATAAACACTAAACAAGATTAATTATGAGCCTCACCCATACTGTTAGTGCTTTCACAAGCTAAGGATGGGATGAGAAGACATGGTTGGTAAGATCATTTCCTTGTCCTCATGAAAGGTAAGTGGTCCTGCATGAGTCACCCTATGGAGTGGTTGCCTTGAGATAAGAAGCCTAGATAACCATAGATGGAGGTGGTACCTTGTGATGGGTTGCCTAGCTAATCCATGTAAGGCCATGCAATGACACTCTCCTATAGTATCCATTTATTTTCCCTTGTTTGGTTGCCTCTAGGGGTGTTGTTTGAATTGTTGATGTTGTTGAGGCAATTGGTTCTTGGTGATTGTTGTTAAGGCCCCCAAGTTCTATCTTTTAATGTTGCACACATGCCTCATGGCAACTTGATTGATGTTAATGAAAGGTTCCCTTGATATTTATTACTGGTTGATGTTGTGATTTCATTTGAAGGCTTTGGATCCTATTGTTGTTGGCACCTCTTATGGTTATTTAGTGTTGATCTATAATATTGGATTTTAGTTTTGTTATTCTTTTCATTATTTTGTTGTGGCTATGTGATGGAAATGCTATGGGTTGTTATCTTGTATGGTTGTTATCCTTGTGGATTATGGCTTTCCATTAGTTCATTTGACTATTTTGGTTGAGGAATGGGGATCTTTCTTGTCATCTCCTAGCACGGGGGGTGGACCTTGGGGTCTACATGGTCTGGTGGAAAGTGCTACGCACCCCATTGGGTTCCCAGGTTGTGTTTGCGATGCAAAAGTGGGCGTAGAGTTCCAAAGCTTCACTAGGTGGAAGACTCTTCCTCATTTTGTACCTTATTCTTCATTAAAGTATCCTTGTACCCGATGTACTTTTCCCATTGATATAAGGGAAGCATTATGTAATGTACCATTGTATCCTTGATGTCTTGTATCTATGGAAATATGCTCCACTATTGTATTATGGAATTGTGAATTGAATTGTTATAAAATGATGTATTGTTTTCCTCTATTTTGATCATTAATGGTTGTATGATATCTTTATGTAATCTTGACTCACTCATTATCATTATGGTATTAGTTTTAGGATTACGTGATTCTATCTCATGTACCCCAAAGGACGTAATGGTCATTATGATTGTATAATTTCCTTATATGTAATATATGCTCATGTTCAACTTATGTTAAATGTTCCACTTTCAAAAAAAAAAAATATTGTTCTTTTATTGTGAGTTCTTGTGGCCCTTTGGGGTTCTCACGGTTGGGTGTCACATTAAATCCTTACATCCTCTATTAGTAAAACCCCATATGGAACATGCGAAAATGCACCTAGTAGGTCATCTTCTATAGATTTTGTAGGTTATTTCTTGAATTTTGGTTGTGGCTTCTTAGTAATCTCTATAACCATTGTTTTATCCATTGCAAATATTTCAAATTTCTTTCAAACAAAGTTATTTTGAAAACAAGGGAATAGCTAATATTGTAAATACATTTTCTTTCATTTGTTGAAATAGGGTTTCAACTTCAAATCACTTCATCGGTGCTCTGCTTCTTCTCAATGCTTGTTATGAATGAAATTGGCTAAGTAAAATCACTATACAACCCTTGGAATTTAACCTAATTTCATAGTTAATGCTTTAAACAATAAATCTGGTAAACCTTTCATTGTGTGCACAATCAACTTTTGATTCTCCACAAATTTTTGCATTATCATATTTTCTTCCACAATTTTCACCAAAAGATCAAGCATGTCGATCTACATCACATATCTTCATGTTGAGGCATCAACACCATTTTCTTTTGTGGGGGATAAAATATTTTCATTAAAGATCCCCTTGAGCCAAAGTTCTCAACTTAATTTTTGGAGGAATAAACATATGCATTTGATGCTAGTACATATTAATCCTTAACTTCTGCCTCTTTCTTCTTTCTCCAAATCTTTTCCATCTCCTTCTTTGTTTTTACCAAATCAATCTTTTTTATCATTTCCTTCCTCTTTACTAGATTATCCTTCCTCATATTTTTGCTTCTACAAAATTTAGAGATGTGTTCAGGTCTATCGCAATTCTAACATGTGACATTCTTCTAACCAATATTCCTTACATTCATTCTAGATCTACATTGATTAACTTTATGCCCAAAGAATGTATAACAATACCCTTTGAAATATTGAACCATTCTACCATTGTTATATTGAAATGAGAGAGAAAAAATGAGATTGTTCCCAAATTTAAAATTCAGTCATTCACATTACTGAAAAACTATTACATAGTATTGGCTTTATAAGGCCATTATTCCTATTACATAGTATTGGCTTTATAAGGCCATTATTCCTGTATGAAACTAGTTATGGGAATATAACTTCCAAAACCAAATTTATTTATTAAATTAATAATAGGATGTTTAATTATTTATTTAACTATATATGTCAAGTACTAAATTCTAACATCCCCCCTTAGTACTAACATAAATAAAAAATAGAAATTAGTGCAAATATTCTTTGTCACTTTTATAGGGAATTTCTTCATCACTTGAAGCACGCTCCTTTCCTTCAATTATCATTGCATTATCTTGTAACTTTTCGTCAAGAAGATCTCATTCTCTTTGTTTGTAATTTATTACTACATGTCCTATCTTTTTACAATAGAAACATGTACCACTTGCATGTTTGAACTTCGACATATGTTTTTATTTTTTGTAAGAAGTACTAGCCATGTTTTGTATAGCTAATGCAACTTCTTCTTCTGAAACATGTTTGTTTCTTTCATCAAGCAATGTGCATATAATACTTTTTGGACCTAGATTCACACTCACATTGAATTTTTTCCTCCCTTGCATTTATTATCTTTATATCATCATTAATAGGCCCCTATGACCCTATATTATGCATCCCAAGAATTATTTCAATTGAAATCTTGACAAGATCAACAAATAGACTTAATTTCTTCACTCCCCAACACTTTCTATCTATAGAAAGGTCTTGTGGGACCCATACACCACCTTGGGCATATGAGTCCCACCCAAGTGGGACCCATACACCATAGATGGCATAAGAGTCCCATTTGGCCCCCTTTTAGGTTTTTGAGCAAGAAATCAAGGTTATAAATTAAAATTTAATGAATGTCAGCCTCTAGGATCTAATAAATGGTAACTAGGATGGATTTCCTATATAAAAAAGGTCTCAAATCATTATTTCACTAAGCCTTCATGATATCAAGTTAATCACTCAAGATTTAAGCATTCCAAGACTTCACAAGAGCATCAAGAGAGTTTACAAGAGAATTTCTAAGGCGTTCAAGGGTAGATTTCGTCATCAATTATTGTAGAAATTCAAGATCTATTATCATGTCAATATTTTTAAGCATCAAACATGTTGTTGATCTAGTGTTGTGATGTAGCATTGAAGATCCATTTTCAAGCATTTTTTCATATCCATATTCAAGATCTAGATCTACATTCTTCATGGCCACTTCGTGTTAGATTGAAAATTTACAAGACATCATTAAAGGTATCATTGTTCTTGTTTCATGTCCTTATTTCATTATCTAATAATTTGGTTTAATTACCTCAAAGGGGTTTGACCAAGGAAAACCCCCATTCCCTAATAATCAACAATTTTTTTTCTCTCTACAAGTGCAATTGTAGATCTAGGTATCTTGGAGCTTAAAGGATCTTTGAAGATTAGGTTACAAGCTTGAAGGAAGCTGTTGGAGTTGTATCCTCACTTGTAAGGTCATGAAAAGACTTCTACAAGTCTAAAATCATGGTTTCAGATCCAAAAGCAAAGTGTGGTAGAGAGAGAAGAGATTCGAGAGTAGAATCAGACCTTAAACTTTCAAAAATGTACACTAGAACTGATACACCACCTTGGGAATATGAGTCCCAGTACAATCAATTTTTAGCCCCTGGTTTTAGGAGATTCAAAATAAGCATTATCAAATTCTAGTTTTGGTGCAGAAAACCCTGTCTAGGACTAAATTTCCCAGACTAGTGTATGAGTCCCGCTCAACATTAAAATCAACATTTCTAGAATTTCCATTCCTCATTCAATCATATATAGGTTTCTAGGTGCATACTTCTGATTTTATAATCTTTTTTTCTGATTTATATGCATTTCTGGGTCATTCATTCAAGTTTCATGCATCACTAGGTTTAAAAATTAGATCTTGCATTTCATTAGTATTTCCAAGCCCTAGCTTGTTGGTGAACCCCTCTTTAGTTTATAATTAGACCCTAGTACAACCTTATTGTAAGATCTCTTTCTTTCACTGTAGCATTGAATAGAGATCTATAGGGTTTCCTTGAATGTGGAGTATAGAAGATCGTTGTTCTATGTCCTAAACCATTGTGACAATAATTTTATATCTTACATTTTGGTGAACCTACATTTATAACATCTTAATTCTAATTTGAAGTGCATTATAATCCTAGATCTAGCTTGCATTGACTTTGCATTAGTTAATTGGCATTTTAGGGTTTCTAAATCTTGCATTAGTGAAAGTGCATATAGGTTGCATTTTTGCATCGTGCATCATTGAAAATTATTTGAAATCTACATTTCCACTCATCCTAGACATCACTCAAACAATAAAACATAAAAATCACTTAATTTTTTTTGAAAATTGTGCCAAAAACCCTCACTAAGACTCATACACCCCTCTAGGTGATTTAGTCCCAGTGCAGATCTGAAATTGCATTTTACATTATTAAAAACCTTGTTTTTGCACTTTTGTTTGCTGCCATTAGTTATATGTTTCAGTTGGTTGAGTTTATGTTACATTCATTTCAATAAATCTAGCTTAAATTGGTTCATTTCATGCATTGCTTAATTCCAAATTTGCATTTACAACATTTCATGTTTTAGATTGTGGCATAGTGTAATTGGTAAATTACCTTGTTTGAAATCTGAAAATTGCATTTACACATTTCATTATAGGTCTTTACATTTCATTTTAAGTCTCTTTCCATTTTAAATTTGCATAGATTACTTTTCACAAATGTTAGTATCCTTCTCTTCCAAGTTTTCAAAGAAAACATTAGTCAATAAGCATGTTAATCATTCATTCAATACATTTCCTAGTTATGAGAGTCTCTTAGTGCAAGAGAGTGAAAATTTCAATGCTTGCCTTAAACCTACAACCCCTCTTATCTCTCCTACTTGTGGTAATGATGTGATAGAAGAGGATACAAGCATGGATATTGATGACTATCATAGTCATTCTTCTCCTAATACCTCTCCTTTTAGTGGTGAAGGTATCTTGGTTAAAGAAGATACAATCATTGAGAATCGTGAAGATCTTGTTTGTCCTTATCCTCATCCCCTTTGGAAAGATATTATATCACAAGTGAATGAGATCATAGAAACATTTATAAACATCACTTTACCTAATTTCCATTCTCCCTTTGCTTGTGAGAATGATTTAGTGGAAGAGGATGAGATTATAAATGATGAGGATATGTTGGTGTTAGATGATCAAATCTTTAAGGTCTATAACAACCCTCTTTATAATCCTTCCCCTACCTATTCTATTTTGGAAAACACTATGGGACAAAGGAATGAAATTATGGACAACCCTCTTTATAATCCTTCCCCTACCTATTCTATTTTGGAAAACACTATGGGACAAAGGAATGAAATTATGGACAATCATGATAGCTACATTTGTTCTTCTCCTAGTTGTGAAGAAAATTCTTTGATGTTAGAAAATATAATCGATGAGAGTCATGATAATCTTGTGTGTGGCCCTTCCCTTAGGAAAAACATTATTGAACAAGAGAATGCCATCATTGATAAACAAGACAATTCAACCATTGATCATTCCCCTACTTGCGATGAGGTCATTTTGGAAGAACTAATCCTTAAATGTCAAGAAAATTTGGTTTATAGTTCTAAAAACTCTCCTCCTAGGGAGGATATCATGGTTCAAGAAAATGACAACAATAGTGATGTGACTTCCTTAGATTATGGTGAAAATATGATAATAGATTTCCCTTTATTAGAAATACATCAAACCAAGACCGCTGAGGTTATGAATGCACAAGTGTCCATTAGATCCCCCTTGACTATTGCACCTCCTTCATACCCTATGGGATATCCTAAGAATCCTCTAAATATTTACCCACCCTCTCAATGACCACAAACTCAAAACAAACCCGAACTTATCCTTTACCCATAGGTATGTGTAGGATCATCATGGAAAAAACAGGTCCTTAAGTGGCAAAAAAATCAGAAAAATCAAAGTTAGGCAACTTGATGTAAAAATTTGAATAAGTTATCTATATTATTTTAAAAATATGTAAGAATAGAATCTATAGCAAATTTAATGTAGTTTCTAAACTACTAGGTTTTTAAATCTATTTGGTGAAAATTTGAAATTTCAATCGAGTACTTAAATTTCAGGGAAAAAATAAGAAGTAGGTGTCTGTTTGACCACCCTAACCACAATAAAATGATAATATTTTTTATAAGATTTTAAATATAAGTAAAGGACTGTGTCCAGATGTGATGCATATTTTTTGTAATTTTTTTCCAAGTAAACAATTAATTATAAATTTTTTATTACAACTTTTGAAAAATATAAAAAACTTGTATGTCTAACCACCTTAACTTGGTCAAAAATTCATGAAATTCAAATTTTCTTTTTTTAATCCTATAGTATACGAAGCATAGAATGTGATGCATGTTTTGGATTCAAAAAATGTGATAGCGTTTGAAAGCTACATATATTTTTCAATCAGTCTACCAATTAGGACTTTAGTGGTAATTTGAATAGAAAATGAATAATAATTAATTATTAAATTCAAAGTAAAGCATAATTTATATTGGTGTAAAGCTAAGAATCTCCTTTAAAAACCCTTTTCATTTCATCAATTTTGGTAAAAAAAAAGTCATCAGCCACATACCCATCATATTGCCACTTTTTGGCCCATCATGATCTTGCACATACCCCCACCTAAGAATGATGTTTCGCAGCAGTTGAGTCACAATATCGTTGATCATACATATAACACTAGAAATAATCTACAGCCACAACAAACACCTTCAACATCCCTCCCATTACCTAATCCTATCTTACTAGATCCTCCTTGTTTTCCTTCACAAAGTGGGAAGGAGTATGATATTGTTGAACAACTTAAGAACACTCCTACTAAGATATCATTATGGGACCTTATTAAACAATCCTCTCATTATCATAACATTATTCAAATTTCTTTACAAAAAGTTCCTATCCCTTATAATGTGCAACTGAATGACATAGCAGCCATGATTCAAGGAATAAACGTTGACATTGTTTTCCACCAATGTGATCTCCCTCCTTTGGAAGTACAAAAACAAAATGATTCTTTCATGATAATATCTATACATAATTGGTTGATAATAAAGATAACCCTCATTGACAATGGCTCCACCCTTAATGTGTGTAGGGTATCCCTTTTGGATAAGCTTGGTGTGGACAAATAAAAAATTCTACCTGACTCTTTATCTATAAAAGGATTTTAAAATGCGGGAAAACAACTACTTGGTGTGATCACTTTGCCTATTACAGCTAGAAAGGCCACATTAGAAACACCGATCCATGTTATGCCTCACAATCTTTCATATAATCTTCTTTTAGGAAGGCCATGGATTCATGCAATAAAAGGGGTTCCTTCTAGCCTTCATCATAAAATGAAGTATGTCTACAATAACAAAGTGTACACACTTGATGCTAACCTTGGACCAAACATTTTTTTGAACAGTGAGAAAGGTAAGGAAAATCCTTTGAAAATATTGACACCAACTACACAAGTAGAACCTTTACAATAGAAAGACAAAGAAAAACACATTGAGGAAGTCATGAAGCTCTTAAAAGATTATTGGGGTTCCTTAGACTTCGAACCAACATTCATGGGAGAATACAAGATCATAAACAAATACTCTAAAAAGGGAAAATAAAAAGTGGTAATGTCAACTCAAAATTTATAAGACCCTTCAAAATCATCCACCTCAACCACCTTAGAACAAAAGACAACAAATTACAAAAACACTTTGATGAACTTAATTATGAGCAACCACCAAATCCTAAAGAAATGAAAAAAAAATATGGAAGAGGTTATGAACTTATGAAACAACTTGGATAAAGTGGAAAATGATGTAGTTCTAGAGAACAAGGTATATGTGTCCCTATAGAGCCTTACATGCAAGAAACGACTAATGGTATTCTTTATTGTCCCTCAAAAGAAATAAAAAATACTTCACTCAATATCAACACTATTAAAAAAGTTTCTTCTAAGACAACTTTAACACTAGTGCATCCTAAATTGATAGAAACTAGTGGTCTTGATTGTTACCCTTTGAAAGAAACAAAAGAAACAAAGAAATCTTTGCTTAATATTAATGTCATCACCCAAAACACCAATGATTCAAATTCGTTAGATTTTACTTCCTCCTTTCAAGGAGAGAACAAAATCTTGCAAGCTAAAGTGTCTTGTGTAGGTATGACACCTTATACTAAGCAATAGATCTCTTCATTGCAAAATAAAGGAAAATATTCTACTATTGATCAAGAGAGTATCTTGATGAGACTCCTCCAAGATTGTCTGATATCTAGCCCCCCAAGAACACAAAAGAAATTTTACTATAAGAGTTCATTTTGCGCATATCATAGAGTTCATGGTTATTCTAGTAATGAATGTAAGGCTTTGAGTACAACAAAATTCAACATCTTAAGTCCGTGCGGTGCTCTTCCTTGTGTTGAAGCACCTTATTCCTCTAATTAATACTAATTTTCACTCTAGCATGTTTCTCATCAATCATCTCCACTCATCCTTGTCTTGCACTAAGTGGGGGAAAGAGGTTAGGTAGCCTTGTCCTTGTATGTCACTTTCCATTATCTCTTTTGGCTAGTTGACCACCTCTCATGTACATATAAGAGAAATCTTGGGATGTGGACGACATGCCTTAAGTTGGTTTGCATGTGACATACTGAGTTATACATTTTGGGGGAAACCCCTTCCCTTTTCATGACATAGCTTATTGGAAACATATGAATTGGCATAGGGATTTTTGAATAAGATCTCATGTCTTCTTCTACTTAAAGAAATTGCTCACAAAAATGGTGTTAGCAACCGCTTTAAATTGGGGGCATACATCTACACTCATGTTTCACTGTGTGATTTTCTTCTTCTTGCGATGTGTCCTTTTCTTGGTGGTGTCATTGGATTTGATTTCCTCCAAGAGCATGATATTTATTTGACTTGTCCTTTCTTGGAGACATTAAGCACAATGTTCCCTAAGAATATACGTTACATGAACTAAGAAAAATCCCTCTGAACATGCCTTACACTATTTTTCATTCACAAAAATCGTTATATGGCCACCTTGCATAACACACTTTGCATGCCTGTGGAGCCATATCATTTGTTCATGAGTTCCAAGCATAAAAATCTTTGCTTCCCTCATGAAGCTCGAAGTTCATTGTTGTGTGGAACCTTATCAAAGTTATCAAGAGGTATAACTTTGGTCTAGTTGGATGGGAATCGGATCCAAGGCATGACTTTCCCTTGGCCACTCACGTGTGTTGTGAGCGCATACTATCCATGTGTGTATGTTTCTCACTCTCTTGGATTACTCGCCTAGTAGATAGCATGAATTTTTGTTGCCTCAAAGTGAATGTGCACCTCTGGACAAATAGCTTAGATCTTATGTGCATCGTGTTGGAAAAATGGTCGAGGCTTGATTCACCTCTTCTTATTTTTGTGTGTTTTTTGTTTTTCTCTTTTTATTGACATTGCATGATCATATATCTTGATGCTTCATATTATACATCTTGTGCATGTTCTTTTATCCTTATGTCAATTTGACATAAGATCTCGGATCCTAGGGCCTTGACCACTCCCTTGATCTTTGTTTTCTTAGACCATCTGCATTGGTACAATTAGACCCCTCTTGAATGTCTACTTTAGTGTGAGTTTGAAGAAAGTTCATCCTATCACTAAAGTGGGAGCTAAATGTGGCAATGGAAAAAGCATCCTTTTTTTGGAATGATTAATGTTAAAATCAACTTATGGTTGCTTTGATTTAGTGTTGTGATGTGTTTTACACATTCACATTAGGTCTTGGGCCCTATTTAAGCTAAATAAACCTAACCCTTCCTTGATTTAATGTTGTAAAGTGTATTCATTTACACCTTCACATTAAATTTAGGGTCCTTGGACCTAATGTTTCCTTAATCTAGTGTTGTAATGTGTTGTACACATTCACATTGGATTTAGGGTTTTTTAAGCTAAATAGACCTGATATTACCTTAATATGATGTTGTAAAGTATATTTATTTACACTTTCACATTGAATTTTGGGCCCCTTGTATTTATGACCTTTATATCATCATTAATAGGCCCTTAAGATCCTATATTATGCATCTTGGGGCTTATTTCAATTGAAATCCAAACAAGATCAACAAATAGACTTAATTTCTTAACTCCCTAACACTTTCTCTCTCTAAAAAGGTCGTGTGGGACCCATATGCTACCTTGGGCATATGAGTCCAACCCAGGTGGAACCCATACACCATAAATGGTGTATGAGTCCCATTTGGCCCCTTTTAGTGTTTTGAGTGAGAAATTAGGGTTTTAAATTCAAATTTTATGAATGTCAACCTCTAGGATCTAATAAACGGTAACTTGGATGGATTTCCTATATAAACAAGGTCTCCAATCATTATTTCGTTAAGCCTTCATGATATTAAGTCAAGCACTCAAGAGTTAAGCATTCCAAGAATTCACAAGAGCATCAAGAGAGTTTACAAGAGCATTTCATAGGCATTGAAGGGTAGATTTCTTAATCAATTATTGCAACAATTCAAGATCCATTATCATGTCAAGATTTTCAAGCATCAAGCATGTTGTTAAGCTAGTGTTGTGATGTAGCATTGAAGATCCATTTGCAAGAATTGTTTCATATCCATGTTCAAGATTTAGATCTACATTCTTCATGGCCACTTCATGTAAGATTTCATATTTACAAGACATCATTAAAAGTATCATTGTTCATGTTTCATGTTTCATGTCTTGATTTCATTATCTAATCATTTGGTTTAATTACTTCAAAGTGGTTTGACAAGGAAAACCCCCATTACTTAATAATCAACAAGTTTTTCTCTCTCTACATGTGTAATTGTATATCTAGGTGTCTTGAAGCTTGAAGGATCTTTGAAGATTAGGTTACAAGCTTGAAGGAAGTTGCTGGAGTTGTCTCCTCACATGTAAGGTCACCGAAAGACTTCTACAGGTCCAAAATCAGGGTTTCAGATCCAGAAACAAAGTGTGGCAGAGAGAGAAGATATTAGAGAGAAGAATCAGACCTTAACCTTATAAAAAAGAGCACTGGGATTGATACACCACCTTGGGTGTATGATTCCCAATACAGTCAATTTGCATGGTTTTAGGAGATTTAGAATAAGCACTATCAAATTCCAATTTTGGTGTAGAAAACCCAGTCTAGGACTAAATCACCCAAACTAGTGTATGAGTCCCACTTAGCATTAAAATCAACATTTCTAGCATTTCTAGTCCTCATTCAAGCCTCTGCGGGTCTCCAAGTGCACATTTCTGATTTTTATAGTCTTTTGTTCTAATTTATATGCATTTCTAGGTCATTCATTCAAGTTTCATGCATAATTAGGTTTAAACATTAGATCTTACATTTCATTAGTCTTTCCAAGCCCTAGCTTGGTGGTGAACCTCTCTTTAGTTTATAAGTAGACCGTAGGAAAACTCTATTACAAGATCTCTTTCTCTCACGTAGCATTAAATAGAGATCTCTAGGGTTTCGTTGAATGTAGAGTATAAAAGATTGTTGTTCTATGTCCTAAACCATAGCAAGAACAATTTTCTACCTTACAACATCATTTTCCTTTATTTATTCATTCATAATAGCCATCTGATTTATCAAAAAATGAAATTTATTGATGTGACACTATATCTAAAGCTTCTTCCATTTTTAAACCATACAACTTTTGTTTTATAGTTATTTCTACACTATAAACTTTTGATCCAAACAAAGTGTGAAGCATTTTTCCCTTAATCATTTTTTCTTTTCGGCTTTTATGTGCTTTGGGCTTCAGATGTTTCTATGCTCAAAGTGAAGTTGTTCAGAAAGGTGTGCAATGTGCCACGTCGTGGCTGTGTGGCTTCCATTTATCGCCTTCCTTTCGGGAGAGAGTCGGGACACGAGTCAGCTCGGTGGAGGTTTTCTCAAGGATGATTTTCACAGTCTGAAAATCCCTACCTATTTGACACATCATCTCTTCCCTGCGGACAATTTGTACTTTTATGAAGCGATCTCTTTTGGAGTGTGTTAGAGCTTGTTGGGTTCCCTTTTGGTTTTCAGGATGGAAAATTTGAGTCGGTTCCAATGAGCCATGTGATTGGTCAACTAGACTTTTTCTAGGATGTTTTCTAGGATCTAATCATTTTCAGATAACAATCTTTGCTAAATATATAAAGGACATTAATTCGGTAGTTGAAAATTGATGAGAAAATATTTCCATGACCTAATTAAAGATTTACAATTAGATCATGAGCTATTAAATACCAACATCTGGAAAAAATTACTTCTGGAATGTGGCAGTGGTCTTCTCTTTTTTTAGCTATAAATGGGAGGCAAAAATAGAAAAGGAGTTTTTTCCTAAAAAGTTCCAAGTTTCAATTTCCTTTTCTTAGGAAAAGTTTCTTTAGTTTTCTGAAGTTATAAAGCTATTTTTAGAAGTAGAATTAGCTAAACTGCTTTTCTCTGGCATGTTATATTATTTATGCTCAAACTATTATTGGATTGGCATCTGACCTCTATTTTAAAGTTCATTTGATATTCAAGCACAAATGATTTGGAAGAAATCTTTGAGACTATGCATGTTATGGTCTTTATCAAGTTCTTTTTTATGTTTTCATTTAGAATAAAACATTGTGTTAAGTTGAATTCAAGTAGTTTTAGTAGTTGATTCCATGTTATGGGCTTATATGGTAGGATAATAACCTGTGAAAATTAAACTATGCCTATGAACTTCTTTATTTTTTTGAAGGGTTATTGTTTTGTTCTATTATATTGTAAGAAGAGAGAGAGAGAGATTATGCAATTTATATATGTTCTTATGTTAACCTTGGAAATCTTTATGTTTGATTGGACCTTAATGAACACTACCTGTAGGGAGATTTGAAAGACTGCATTGTGCTTGTACTTAGCATTTACTGTTCATTCTCTTCCCAACAATGAAGGGTTGTGGCATTTTGTGTCTAATATATCATTCATACAAAAGATAAAACCTTTGGTGCATTGCCATTTTCTTGTTTTTTGTTTACATTTTTTTCTACCCTTTTCTCCAAAACTCAAAGAAGAGCTAACTTTCTATAAAAATCTCAAAGGTATTCAATGAGGCACAAATCAGTCCCCCACTTGTTGAATTTACCATAAGGTTGTTGGAGAGGTGCAAGCTTTGATGATCAATAGTTCTTTTTTTGGCATGCCCGATGGGACACGAAGTTTTTTGAACACCTGATTAGAAGTTAGAAATATTTCTTAAATCAGGCCAAGGAAAGGAGCTAGAAGTTTCATGCCCAGAGTCCAAAAAAGAGCATCCTCGAGAGGCCATTTTCAGTACTCCCAATTACCCGCCTCGGTACCTAGGATAAGAAGACTTATATGCTCTGTGGAGCTAAGTCAAGATTAATAGAGCAAGGCTGTGAGATGGTTTTCCCATAATCTAGGAAAAAAGCTAGGACTTATATATTCTACCTAGAGGCTAAACTTTCCAAATCAGAATACCTATATACTCGATTCATAGGAATCCATTCTCTATGGCTCATATAGCTTCCCCTACTTCTAGAAATTTTGTAACCTAGGATAGTGGTAGTCCACTACAACCACCTATGCCACCAGACGTATGGCTTGCCATACCTGCCAACGACCTCAAGGCTATTCCAAATTTTCTAAAGAAGAATTCAAAATCCCATCTGAACACCTTCAAGATATAGAAGAGGTATGTAGAGTACATAACATAGTGGAGGAAAAAATTGCTCTTAGGTTGTTAGCCACCTCTTTCAAAGGAAAGGATCAAGATTGGTATTGATCTTTGGCCTCTGATTTTATCTAATCCTGAGATCAACTCAGAGAAAGGTTGTTCAAATGCTTCGTAGAGAAGGGAGATCATTCTTCATTGCTACATCAAATAATCACCATCAAAAGAGCCCCACAAGAGGCCATGAGTGACTTCAACACCAAGTTCGATAAAAATTGGCAAAGAATCCCTGTGACTACCCAACCTCCAGTTGTGATGATGTTTATGTTCTACCTGAAGGATTTCAATTCAGATATTATGGTGATGATAACCTCCATGGGAGGGATATCTTACCTAACGCATACAAGTTGTTTGTGCACATGGAAAATAGTTTGATCGATGTTGGGAAACTTCCACCACGACCTCTAATGCCCATGTTTGCAGAAATATTTGGTAGTCCTCGGGAAGAAGCTACTCCAAGCACTTCTACAACACAACTGGCATTGGCTATGCCATAATCCATGTACATGTACCTCATCGCACAACCTAGCATGTCAGGCTCTTCTTCTGTAGCAGCAGAAATCAGTGATATGAAGAGTCTCATGCATACTTTTTCTAATGAGTTGGTTCTCATCAAACAACAACAAGCAACACCTCTAAAGTAGACCACTCAAAATGATGATGGAAGCAGGCCATCCTATCAATGGAACACATACCAAGGACCCTCCAGGGGAGGAGGTCAACAAACAACATCTGCAAACTAGATAGTTCTGGTCACCATGCCACTTTAGGCAGTCAATGACATCGAGAGTAAAGAGTTAATCCTAGTCTAGAACAATCTAGTGGAAGATGATATTGTTTGGTGCTTCCCATGCAGTGATAGTCATATACCTAGGTAAAAAAATTTGAAGGGAAATATGCAACAAAAGATAGCAAAACAAAGAAACAAGGGTGTGCTGAATATGGATAAATATGAGTCTTTCAAAATGGAAAATGCCCGCTTCAGAGAACAAATGCAAGGGATTTCCTTGGAGAAAGAACTAGATATTATGCCTGATCAAGCACTATTTTCATGGATGGAGGAAGAAGATGTTCTATTCATAAATTAAGCTCTAATGACTAGTACTCCACAAGTACAGTCGCACTACAATACAAGGTCCAAAAGAAGGATCATGGGAGAATACATGTAACAAGCTCTATCACATCCTCAGCCACAACAACTAGCACTACAAGAAAAATAGGCCCCATTGGTCATCGATCAACCTACACAACAACCGTGAGTTCCATCATTTCCAAAGAAGGATATGGATAAGGTGCCAAGCTCATTCATAGCAGATCATTTTCCTTTGAAGACAAGAGAGATACCACTATTTAAGCCTAAGGTCCAGTCATTCAAAATGTTCAATGTCATGGAACAATTGAAGAAGGCACCTACTAATGTATCTCTGTGGGATGTCATATCTATCCTTGAACAAAAGACATTTCTTCAGGAAGCATTAAAGAAGGAAGAATAAATACCATAGATGAATGCAACTCCACCATACGATCAAAGTAAAGATAAATAACTTGCATCAGAACCTCAAGCTCCAAAAGTCGTAGCTTTTGTAAATGATGTGGAAAATGAAAAAGAGAAAGAGGTAAGCAAGCCAAATCCCACACCTTTCTTTTTAACACTTATTGTGGGAGATAAGCTTTTGCATGATAACATAATTGATTCAGGGGCTAGCTTAATGATCATGCCAAAGCAAGTGGTCGATTCCTTGAAACTTAAATATGTGACCCTTGAGAAGGGAATCATGCAATTGGATGGGAAGAAGGTTCCAATTGTTGGTAGGATAAAAGATCTATCTCTAACCCTCTTCTCATGTCCAAGCCAAATGGTCATATAATAAATAGTGGTGATAGACATTCCCTCAGTCTTCAGAATGTCTTTCAAGAGATTTCACCACAAATCTTGGTGTATATTTGGTGCTTAATTGATCCCACTTGATATTGAGAACCAAGAATGGGGTGAAGATGAAGATCTTGTCTGAATATTTGCATCCCGAACACTAGTGAACAATGCAGTCCTATGCTTTGAAGTAGCACATACCTCTTTCTCGCAAAGGGAGAGATATTGTGTAGAAATGTTGGAAGATGAAGAAGAAAAATGTGATCAAACTCCCGAGGAAGAGGTGCTACTCAACCAATTCATTGACTCCAACCCATTTGGAAACTTTCATGTGATGGGACTAGGTACTAATGTGATCTCCGATGACGATCAAGTATTTTTGAAATTGATAAAGGATCAGGAGGAATATAATGATCGAGGGGACAATCGTGTATGGACCTTATAATTTGATGGTGTCAAATGCCAAGATATTTCTAGAGTGGGTATCACACTAGTGTCCCCGATAGGATCGAAAAAACTCAAATATTTTCATTTTCAGTTCTCATGCTCGAACAATGATGCGGAATATGAGGCCTTGGTCCATGGTCTAACCCTTACCAAATGAATGTGTGGAAAGAAAATGCAAGCATTCAAAGATTCAAAATTAGTTGTGAGACAAGTTCGTGGGAAAGTGACCACAAAGAATAAAAGAATGAAGTCATACAGACATCAAATATGGGACCTGATTGAGAGTTTTGAAGCTTTCAATATACAAGTTATTCCCTGATCTCAAAATAGTGTCGTTGATTGGATGGCTTCTATCGGTTTGCAATTTGAACCAATTTTCAATTCAACAACAAAACAAAATGTAGTACGGATCATCATCCCACTAGCAATCCCCGATAATGATAAAAAATGGAAAGTATTTGAGGATGAAATTTAGATAGTTTCCTTTATACAAAAATTAGAAGGAGCTTCTAACTATTCGTAGCTAGGAGAAAAATCTCCTAAAGAATAGATTATTCAGTTAAAAGGCAACAAGCTTCCTTAAGGTTTAATCTCCCTTTAAAATCTCTTTGACTTTGAAGATGTAAGAAATGGCAAGCAGAGGTTCACTGTGGATGTGAGGGACTATGAAGAGCTTGATGTCAGAAGTGATAGAAAGTTAAAAGTTAGAAGGGAGGTTTCACGAAAGGACAAGGAAAGACTAAAGGACCTATGTTTTAGATATGATGGGGTTATAGCCTGGACCTATGATGATCTCAAAGGGTATGATCTGGGCATAATTCAACATACCATTGACTTGGTGGAAGGATCAAATCCCATCTGATAGAAGCAAAGGCTAGTCAATCTGAAGGTCGAACCATTGATGGCATAGGAGCTCACCAAATTGATTGAGTCAAAGATCATATATCTGATTAAGCATTCCACCTAGGTGTCAAATCTGGTATTAGTTCAGAAAAAGAATGGTGATATTAGGCTTTGTATCGATTTCCAAGATTTGAATAAAGCTTCGCTAAAAGACCACTAACCTTTGCCATCAATGGAGTAGATCCTATAGACTGTGGCTAGATCGAAGATGTTTTCATTGCTTCATGGTTTCTTAGGCTATAACTAGGTATATGTAAAGGAAGGCAACCAACATAAGACAATGTTTACCACTAAGTGGGAGCGATTGCATACTCAAAAATTTCATTTGAACTTTCAAATGTCGGTAAGTATTTTTAATGAGCAATGGATATTTCCTTTAGAGGATTAATTAATCTGATTATTCTCATATATATGGCTGATTTAATGGCCTTTTCAAAGTCAAAGTATCATCACTTTGATCATCTGGAAAAAAGGTTTTCTAGAAGTGTCAATAGTTTAGGATTTCTTTGAATCCAAAAAATGTGTTTTCAGAGTACCCCAAGGTAAGTTACTTGGTTTTGTAGTGTTAAAAGAGGGAATAGCAATAGACCCCAAAAGGGTGAGATCCATAATGGAGTTACCCCTACTAGTAAATAAAAAAGGAATGCAATATTTTCTAGGAAAAATCAACTTTATTAGTAGGCTTATTTCAGATTTCGCGGGCATTGCGAGACCTATCACATTGATGCTCAAAAAGAACCTAATTTTCAAATGGACCTCCAAAGGCAAAGAAACTTTTGAGCAAATAAAGATAGATATCTATGTCACTCTAGTGATGGCTAACCTTAACTTTTCTAAAGATTTCCTACTCTATGTGTACAATGACCAACTTAGCATAGATTTCATACTCACTTAGAAAGACAAAGGAAATAGTGGAGAGCATCCTATTGTGTTTCACTCAAGGACTTTTAAAGATTATAAGGCCAAGTATAATTTTGTTGAAAAGTAGGCTTTTGTCATTGTTAAAAGCCTCAAGAAGTTATGACATTTGGTGTTGGAAAAAAATCACTATTCTCATTGCATATCCCAGTGTGCGGAAGTATATAACTGAAAGTGAGATAACCAAAAAGAGGGAAAATTGGATCACCAAGATCCTAGAGTGTGATGTGGAAATTAGACGAGCTAAGTTGGTTTGAGGAAGAGGTCTATATGAATACATTGCACAGGAATCAAGTTTTGTAGCTAAAAAGGAGATCGATCAAGTCTACTTGAACTAGTTCGAGTTTGATGAGTCCTGGGTGGTGGATCAAACTCAATATATGCAAAAGGGGCACTACCCGGCCAGCCTTCTACCCCACAAAAGGTGATACTATCGATTGCAAGGAACTAGGTATGTATTAATTGAAGGTATATTATTCAAGAGAAATTATGATGGTGTCCTACTCTGATGCTTAGACAAGCCATAGGTGGAAAGAGTTCTTAATGAATTCCATAGCAGTCCTGAGGGTGGACATTTCTCCGCCAAGACTGCTTTGAAGATAATGTGAGTGGGATATTATTAGCACTCTATTTTTTTTGAAATACACCATTTGGTGCAAAAGTGTACTCAATGCCAATTCTTTGTTGGCAAAAGAAAGAATTTTTCTTTTCCTTTGAGCCCAATTGTAACTGAGGAACCTTTTGCTCAATGGGGTTTGGATTTTGTTAGAATGATAAATCTTATTTCTAGTGTTGGCCACAAGTGGTTCCTTATGGCAACTAACTACTTCACAAGGTGGACATAGGTCATAGCCCTAAAAAAATTCCATAGAGGGCGAGATCATCAATTTCCTTGAAGAATTGGTAACCATATTTGGTTAACCAAAAACTATCATATCCAACAATGCTTGGGATTTTGTAGGTTCGGGGATGTCAGAATTTTCTATCAAACATGGGCTTTACCTTAAAACTTCATCAAACTACTACCCACAAGGAAATGGGTTAGCGAAGTCGACCAACAAAAACCTAATTAGGTTAATCAAGTGCATTGGGTAAGAGCGACAAAGGGATTGGCATGAGCACCTATGAGCTAATTTGTGGGAAGACTAGATTACTCCCAAGAAAATCTTGAAGGCCTCTCCTTATGAACTGGTGTACGGAAAAGAGGTGGTTTTACCCATTTCCATAGAAATCCCTTCTTTGTAACTACTAAAAGTTGTAGAGATTGTAGAAAGTAGCGAAATGGAAGTACGACTGGCAAAAATCCTCAAACTTGAAGAAGATAGAGAAAAATCTCATGGATCCATGATTGGCCACTAACAAATAGTAAAGCATTGGTTCAATAAAAATACCTCCATCCTAGATTTTAGGGAAGGGAGCCTAGTACTAAAGTACGATGAGCGCATTGTGAAACTAGGACAACATACCAAATTTGAAGCGCTATGGAAGGGACCCTTTTGAATTAGCACGTGCAAAGAAAATAATGTGTACGAACTTGAAGATATAGAAGGTAATGCTTTGGATATAATAGTGAACACTATTTATCTAAAATTATTCCATTAAAATACATAGTTCTTTGAAAAAAATTAGTAGTTATGCACCATATGCAAAAAAAAAAAATTAAATACACTAGTTTTGAGAATAAGCCATGAGAAAAACATAGAGGAAGTAGAAAGTTTGTATTATATTATATTCATCAAAAATTTACAATGTAATACAAGCTTAAGGCTCAGATTTAAATATGAAGCCCTCTCGAGCAAACCCAAAAAGATTCACAAAGAAAAAAGAAGCAAAAAAGAGGCAAAGTGCAAAATATAGTGAAACTTCACCTCCAACCATTGTCTAGAAAGTCAAAGTGGCTCCTAATAAGGTTTTCTTCTTCTTCTTCTTCTTCTTGGTTAGGATGCAAAAATGGGGTGAATACACAACACACGTGGGCTCGACACAGCATAGACCATAGGCCTAGTTGCCGTGGTTATACACCAGAAACTCGAAGTACTTCTTCCAGTCAAGCCCCAAAACACGCTCCACACTATAATCCCACAACTGGTAGGTGGCTGCTGGCAGAGACGTTGAATGATGCCCTTCAATTTCCATGGTGCAGAAGTTAGAAAGGAAGGGTAACTAGGGTACATCTATCCTGAAGTCCACATTCTTGTTGATATCCATGGCACTTGGAATACCAATGCCAGGGATAGCTACCTACATGATTTTTTTGATCCCTTCCATCAATGTAGAGTCAAAAATTTGGTGGTATAATTCAATTATCATGGGCTTGGCCACATTTAGGTCAAGTAGGGAAGTGAAAAAGCAGGAAAGTATGTTGCAATTTCTCCTCAACTGGTTCTCATCGTCAATATAGTCCAGACTGAATACCCACTTGAGCACAACCAAGCTAAGGTGGCCACACCTTTTCATGAGACACTTAGTTTTATCACTGGTGATCTCTCCCACAAATTAGTATTGCAGCCTCTGTGGGAGAATCCAAATAGGAGTGCCCAAGCCAGCAGACATTCTAATAAAGCAGTGGATTATAATAGAACCAGAGGAAGCAAGAAAAGCTTGGTAAACTTAAAAGGCTATTGTTTCAAATGAATATTGCAATAAGATAGCATAGCTATATATAGAAAGGATGAGCCGGAAAAACCTAATGAATGGGGAGGTCCATTTTTGGTCGGATGACAATGGAAAAATATCAAAGAAAATGGAGGACGACAGATAAATCATATGGAGGATCTAACAAGAGGTCTTGAGAAATAAATTTGGGCATTGGGAGTAAATGCTCTCATATGTCAATTGTCGACATGTGTCATTTTCCATCATCAGCACCAACCAACTTACTTATGTGAAAAGACATGGATTAAAGAGCTAAATTCTGACAAATTAAATAGGCATGTCTTTTCAAGAGTACCTTGCATTACTTCAACACATTTCTCATAGATCAAGGAATGTTTTCCAATACAATGAGCTTATTTGTGAAAGAGGCGGCAAGGAGAATGTACTAATTCCATTCTTGTGTTGTTTTTGGCATTCCCAAGGGATATGGATCTCAAATACACACATATCACCTCGATGGTAGCATTTAATGGACCAGAGATAATGGTGTAGCCTTAACAGTATGTACGTGTGAGGGAATTAACTACTTCCAAAAGAAAAAATTTCTAAGAAGGAAAAGGCAAGTGGTTGTTTCATTGAGGAAAATCTTTGCAACTTCTTGACACAACCATGGTGGAGCCATCAACATCTAGTAGAAAAGATCGAGCCTCATTTAAAAGGCCTAGTTACGCTGATATCTTTGGGTAGAACTCATTCGCCAATGCCCTAACGCCTAAGGAGCATTTGTTTGAATTTTGTAAAATGTTGCAACCAGATAGACATATTAGGAGAGAAGTGGTGCAAGATTTCACTGACAATATATTTGACCCCAAGTTAACACCTAACCCTAAAAAGCTTATGGAGGGGGCATTACAAAGAATGATAGATCGTGGGTTGTCTGAAGGTTTTACATCTCATCTCTAGAATTGTGGCCTACAACAATTCATGTTACCTTCAATACACCCATGCCCGGAGTTGGTGAACACATGTGACAAAATATTTGACAAAAGGATAGGAGCCATTGAGGGTAACAGGATCAAAGTTACAATTTCTATCAAATCCATACGTGATATGTTGTGTATCCATACCAATTGGGGTGTTGAACATTTCGATGAGGAGACGATGAAAATCTCCTAGGAGGAAAGAACCTAGAAGGAAAGCTTTTATGAGGATGAGATGAAGGAAAGACTAGTGAGAGGCCACTTTTCTTTTTCCCTTGCACGCAAAAAATTCAAAAAACACACACAAACTATCTTCTTGATGCTGGTCTAGATTTATGACCTTGATAATGATGAGGAATTCCATCCCTTCCAAATGGGCCTGGCTTTTATGCTCAAAAGGGAGAAGAGTCAAAAATATTATGATTTTGTTGATGCAGTAGTTGGAGGAATACTAGAACAATTGGGGAACTATAATACTGAGTATAAATTCAGGTATTCCTCTTTCTTGGCCCACCTGATTTTCATCAAAATTCTGAGTTGCTACAAAGAAGTATTATGGTTTCTAGGTTCAATTTCAAAGATTGCTATATTAGCTAGTTTCTGTATGGACTCATGTGCTTTCGAAAATGAGGGATTGCTACTAGTTTGTAGATCATTTTCTGAGGCTAGTGCTTCAAGATTTGTTGCCATGCCCTATGGGTCATTTCTCTCTTGAGGTCATCATGGAACCTTAATTATCATGTCCCATCTTAAACCCTTGTTGCATTTAGAAGGGTTTCAAGATTCATTTTCTTAAAACACTTGAACGTTCTATTTTTCTATTGACTCCCTATTGCCTGTTGTAGGTCACTGTCTAAAATTTTGTGTCTACTTTTATTATCTAGCAACCGGTTACCTCATCATAGGTCTAGAAACCTTTGTTATAATGATTTTGGGGTTCTTAAGTCTTTTCATATCCATTGTATCATCCTAGGAAGTCCCCTCCATTAAGACAACTTATGAGCATGTTCCTAAAATTTTTCACTTAAGTTCAATCACCCTTATGTCTTTATCGCTCATCGCTGATCACTTTTGAAATGTATGTTTCAAATCAGTGATGAGTGATGAGGTAATATCTCTTTGATATCACTCATCACAAATTTCTCCTTGAACTTTTGATTGCAAATAGCAATGAGTGAGGTTCTTAAGGGATCACTTATCGCTAATGATTTCTAAATTATTAAAGTTGTAATAGCAATGAGTGATGGCCTCTGGCTTTATGATCATATTTTCATCGCTTATCACAAATGTGTTATGAAGAGATTGTTTTAAATTAGCGATGAGCGAGGAGATGATTTTCTAGTTGCATCATATCTCGTGGATTTTTTTTGAGTGCTAAGTTTTTTATTAGCGATATGAGATATGTAATAATATTAGGATAATCTCTCATCATTAATTTCTTGTAAACCTTATGACGAGGATTAGCAATGAGCGATATGGTTCCTTTTAAGAAGGTTTCTCTCGCTAACTTGAATACATCTTATTTGCGATATATTTTTGTGCCATTAATTGTTTATGCAGGTGTATGTGTCAAAATATAGTACTTTCATCTCTTGTCACTGATAAAAGCCAAGGTGCAAAGTTGAATTAGCGAGAAGCAATGGAGATGAATGTGATCGAGAAACAGGCCGCAAATCTAAGGGCTGAGATTTTATCACATGAAGAACTTGCATCGCTGATAAAGTTGGATGAGAATGAAGTAAATCAATGACTGGCAACAACCACTACATGAAGAGGAAATTTGGTGAAATCCTGAGGATTTCGTATAAAGAAAAAGAGGAGGTGGCAAGGTGGTTCAATAACCGTTGATATGGTTTTAAAGTTGAAGGATCAATGATCAAGGTTTAAAACTGAACAACTAATTGTCAGTTCACTCACGCAAGCATACTATCAACTATTAATGGTGACATGCCCCCCTCCCAGATGTAACATAAAGTAGATATTTGCTTTATTTTTCATCCTAATTCATTGGATAGTAGAAGGAATACCAGAAGCAAAAGAATTTGTGAGGCAAGCTCTAGAAGTTATCAGCAACCAAAGTGGCATTACTTTCACCTAGGTAACCAAAACTAATATCACCTTCTAATTGAAGTAGTGAAGTGAATACCTTAGAAAGTTGGTAGGAAAATTGAGGTAATTAGCAATTTATTCACTTCTGGTAGTTTCAATTTGGTGATTGAGCACTATCCAAATTGTGAAGAAAGGTGTCCTATTCAATGGTAGTGTTTTGTCCTATCATAATTGTGAAGGGTTTTATTTGGCCGTAAGAAATTGTAAACCCTATTTTCCATTTGCATTACAAGCATGAGTGACCCAGAGCCTAGTGAATCTAGTGTTAGACTAGAAAGGAAACCAAAACAAAAGAGGGTTAAAAGACTTAAAACTCAGCATGCTTTAGCTGAAATTAAGCCTAAGCCAATGACTGTATCTAAACCTTCGCCAAGTAATCCTACAATGTCCACTAGGTCTAGAAGTGCAAAGAAAGAAACTAAAAAAATTATGCAAGAGGCCTTTAGAGGTGTCAAATAAGGAGGGTCATGAATTGGTAAAAGGCCCACAGGAAAATTTGTTGTGCTCCCACAAGGTTAATTAATAATGTTGGAAAAATTGGTGAAAATACCCAACCCTAAAGTGGATGGAAATTGTTTCGGTATGCTTTCAATAGGTGAAATTCTAGTAAGCCTACATGTTATTTATGGAAGTTGAACCTTGGAAGGTTGGTGGTTCTGAATGTATTTGTAGAAGTTGATTTAATGATGGAGCTAGCAAGGCACTACAACCCTACTCACAGGACAACCAGAAGTGAGAATGGTAATATAATTTTGGAGGTGAAAAAGGATAAGATGATAAATGTATATGGGTTAAATCCCAATTACATGACAAATTTTAGAAGAGCTAACTTGTATGCTCAATATGAAAAGAGAAAAATTGCATTCAAAGAAATATTGCTTGTACAACATAGAAAGAGCAGGGAAAGATTTACTGCTAAGGATGTTGAGCCTTTTGAGTGTGAGGAATTTGAAGATTATTTCAAAAACACTTATTATTGTTTAAATCAAGTACTGGCTTGTGATTTTGAAGTTAGGATAGCTCCTGATTTACTAGTGATGGTGGCAAATATACAAGACTATAATCAAAACACTAGTTTTGATTATGCTAAGTTTGTTGTTGAACGAATGCATGAGGAATTTATCAATTTGAAAAATGAGGTGCTCCCTTTATTTTTTCCCCATTACTCTTTATTGATGCATATTCTCCTATGGGAAGGTGATTATGAGTGGAAAAGGAAATTAAATCTAAAAGTTTAGGATAGTGAGAATAATGATATCCCTATATACAAATGTGGACATACATTTGGGATCAAGATTGCTCCAATTCCAACTACATCTTGTTTCCCAATGTTGTAAGATATGGTGTAGCACCTAGATTCAGACTTTCTCCAGAAATCAGAAGTCTTATGCACCCAAAGGATGTAGCAAGCTCTAAAGCAACACACAATTGGGTTGACTGGTTTTTACATCCTAAGTACACTTTGATAAGGGCTTATGGAGCTAAAGTGGCACCTTATTTTCTAGCCTTGTATGTCTCAGATAGGTTGGCTTTCATGGAGCTCATGTGGAAAATTGATGTTATGGATTATGAAATGTTTAGAAAGGTTAGAAAGGGAACTGTAATACATCCCTAGTGTACTTTTCTTATTTCAAGATCACAACCCAGGCTGAGGGGTATGAATAATTGGGCATTATGGAAAATAATCTCAGAATTCCTATCAATGAGATTAGAGTTTTTGATCCAGAAGGATTTGTGGCAGGAAGAAGAAGAAAAAAGGGCTTAGGCATCATACATCATGAATCTTCTATAGAGACGATGTACTAAGAAATTTGACAAGTGATGAGACTATCATGGCTAGGAAAAGAGAATGCACGGCTATGACAAACCTTGAGGAAAAGATTATGAAAAGGAATTCCTTCTACATCAATCCATACAATGTAATTGTAGACCACTAGGAGAGGGCCTTTACTATGATAAGGGATTGTCAATCTAGTGAGTTTCAGGTGAAGGTAAAGGAGGTTGCAGACAAATTCAAAGTCCTCTTAGAACAATAATGACATCAACAAGCTATGGATATCCCATAACAACCTATAGATGTTCAAGAGGTCAAGGAGGAACAAATGGAAGAACATGTGCCAAAAAATGAGGAGGTGGAGCATAAATTTCCCCTTCCTCATATTGAAGAAACTCACAATTCAAATGTTCCTCTTGACAGGATTGTCAAGTGGCAATATGATAGAGAAAATGATGATCCTAGGATTAGGGAGTGTGATGAGTTTTTGGCTGATGATAAATTTGTGTAGACCAAAGAATTTCAAGAGTTTATGATTCAATAGTGGAGTAAGGAAATAAAAGAGAGAATTGAATCAACCCGAGTCAATGTTGACCCTTCTCATCAGGAGGAAGCTAAGAAAGCAAAGGAAGAGAAAATTAGGGCTTAAATTGCAGCTATTACTCCAACTGAAGCTCAAAGAATTGTTAAAGATAGTGGAATCATGTTGTTACCAGGATGTACTATCACTATTGCCATAGCATATGATGCAGTTAGGAGAGATCCTCAAGCTTTGATATCTGAAGATCAATTTGAGGATAAAGTACTTGGTTCTGGATATAGTCCAAAGTTGCATACACTTGCAATTTGGTCTATGGAACCTAATACTAGTAAACATGAGGTTGCTAGGCCTATTGAAGAATTTATTGGTTCACTAGAGGTCAAGAGAGCTATTGACATAACTCCAATCTAGGCAGCTGAGTTGACTACACATGCTACAATGCTTAGTGTGGATACTACACATATTTCTCAAAAAAAAAAAAGAGTCATTGGTTAAGGAATATAATAAGGCCTTGAATGAGTTGAACCAAATGAGAGCTATTGTTTAGGCTACTCAGAAAACAATGACTCAACCTTCTTCTTCTTATTCATTTGATATGTCTACATAGGATAGGGAGACTTTGGCCCTAACAATTGATTATTTGAAATGAAAGTTAACTGATGAGAATGAAAATGTCAAGCATGCCAAACTAGAAATAGTTAGGGTGGCCAATGAAATTTTTGAGGATGTGTTGAAGCATAGGGTGACCAAGTTGGTCGATAGGGCTAATGATGTATGGGCCATGTATAAGAATATTCACGAGGAAAATACAAAGTATCTCCAAGTACAAGAGGCCTTTAGGAATTAATGGAATAATTGGATTGCTAAGGTAAATGATTTGAAAGAAATGATGCCAAAAAAGAATGAGGATCCTGAGGCACCCACAAATATTCCTAACATCTTGAAAAATATTAACTTAATAAATGAGGTAACTACTTTTCATGGAAAGTTAGGCATACAGCTCCAGAGTAAGTTGAAAATATTCAAGGAGATGGAGGAATGTGGTAAGCCTCAAATATTGAATTGTAAATGTGAATTGCACCCATTTGACACCTGGAAGACAGATTTGGGAGGAATACTTGGAGCGGCTATGATGACTTTTTCTGTCATTGATTACATCTTCCTCAATTCAAACATTGATACAATGGTGGAAATTGATTCAAAAATGGATATATTTGTTAAGGAAGCCAAGGATTTGATTGCTGCAAGGTACTCCCAGTATATTACTAAGGTGTAGGATTTATTGAATATTAAATGGCCCACTAAGGAGAAACACAATACTTTGTTGGAGAAATACACAGAGTGAATTTGTGTGTGGATCATTGAATAAGGAGAATAATGGATAGGAGAGGAATAATATATAGCCCGAATGCAATACATATTAGGTTTTTTGTATAAAATGGTAGAATATTATTCTCTCCTTAATTTCAAATGAATAGCATGTGGTGCTAATGTGGATTAACAAAATTTTGACTCTTTTTTTCTTTCCTTACCTTGCTTTGTAAGTTTTGTTGTTTTGATTCTCCCATAGTTGGCATTTTGAACACATGGGGAATATCTTGTAACTGCTATAACAAACTAATGATGTCTTTTGAGGTGGGACTTGTTTTCCATAAAGAGTTGAGGTTAATTCTTCCTCGTGTTTATTTGCTCCACCTAAAGACTCAAGTATAACTAAAAGGGGAATATTGTTGCAAGTGGTCCAATAGGATCATGACATGTGTGCTATATGGTCTGAGGCTTGTTTTCTCCTTCATCTCTGTAAGAAGGAATTTAGGACTAATAGCATGAGAGTTGAAATTTTTGAGTTAATACTGTTAGTTTTTTAAGATAATATGAAGAAAGTTTTAGTGTCTTTATTTTAAGTTTCTTTTGGAGTTCATACTTATTCATGTAAGAATGATAATGATATAGCATTTATAATATAGATTAATATCGGTTTCCTGGTTATTATATCTCCTTGTATGTGTGTTATGAGTTATGATTGAAAGTAATCAAGAATTTCTTTCATTTGTCTCTATCATTATCTGATGGATGTTTAGTTTCATGCTTGCTTATTGATTCAATGAATTGATGTAAGTGCTTGTATGAGATTGATAACTTATAAGAACTATGTTCTATGATATTTGTAAGAAGTAATAATCTTGAACATCACAAAGGAATGTTGTAATGGAAGATCTCTTGAGGTTATAGGTGCTATTGTCTAAATTTTTATCAGGTTATATAGATTGGTATTGACTCTGTGCTTGGGATAAAGACACTGGTTCATGCAGAGTATTCATGTTACATTTACAGTGTTGATTCACTAACTACTCAGTATTTTTTTAAATTAAGGGGATACCATTGTTGTTGTTTTTGTGTTTGAAGTATGTTCTCTCATACTTGATACACATAACTTTGATATGTAAGCTGCCAACTTACTAGATGTATATTATTAAGTGGTATCATGAGATATATATGTTATTGACAATGTATTTGATTGTAATGGTGAAAAGTCTTTAGGTGTACATTATGGGATCGCCCTCTCGGGTTTTATAGAGCCCAAAGAGTGGGAATAGAAGTTTAGCAACCTCTATTCGTTCATTAGCCAATCCCTTTGGAATTACTGATAATTGGATATGACCAAATCCATAGGTATTTCTGAAGATCAGTTTGGTTCTTAAAAAATAACCAATAGGTCATACAATGGATGAAAACTTTGCCAACCCCAATGGATTATTTCCTAGGAGAGGATTTTATGTTTATCATATTTCATGGTCTTATTGTTGGTATGTGGCGATTGATCATGCTATACTGTATAGCCCATGGTATACTGTACACCCTTGCCCCTATTCATTGATGATGCAACTAGAAAGGTATGGATTTATTTCCTTAGGAAGAAATCTGATGTATTTGAAACTTTTAAAAAATGGAGAAGCTTGGTTGAGAATGAGACGGGTAAAAAGATAAAATGTCTTGGATCTGATAATGGTGGTGAGTATTGCAGTAAAGAGTTTGAAGATTATTGTTCCTCTAATGGTATTCATAGGCAGAAAACAGGTCCAAGGACTCCACAGGAAAATGGAGTGGCTGAGCGCATGAATAGGACAATAATGGAGCGTGCACGGACTATGAGATTGCATGTTGGGCTGCCTTTAAAAATGTGGGCATCAACTGTAAACACTGCTATTTATTTAATTAATAGAGGTCCCTCTAATCCTTTGGGTTGTGGTATTCTAGAGGAAGCATGGAAAGGTAAGAAGGTGAGTTATTATTTTCTCAAAACCTTCGGTTGTGAAGCATTTGCACATGTAGATTCTAAAAATAGAACCAAGGTTGATGCAAAATAAAAAAAATGTGTATTTGTTGGATATGGCATTGATGAATTTGGTTATAGGCTTTGGGATTTTGAAAATCAGAAAATTGCGAGAAGCAGGGATGTCATATTCAATGAGAAAGTGTTGTACAAAGATCTATTGCTTTAGTATGAGAAGAAAGAAAAAGATTATGTAGTGTTGGATGATATTCCCAACAATGATGTTTCAGTGGTTCCTCATGTTGGGCAACAATAGTAGCAACAAATACCACAAACTCCTGTTAGACGATCTTCAAGGATAAGTAGACCTCCGTGAAAGATTCTTCCCTCTTTGTATACTATTATGTTAACTAATGCCGTGAACCGTAATATTATGATGAAGCTATGCGTGGATACCAAGGTTCGGGAGCATGGAATGAAAGAAGAATGGACTCCTTCTTGAAAATCGACTTGGGATTTATGCAAGTTGCCCCAGCAGTAAAAAGGTTTTACCAAACAAATGGATTTTAGGGCTAAAAGAGGAGGATGGAGGTAAGAAAAGATTTAAAGCCAGATTAGTTGTAAAGGGATTTTGTACGTAGAGCTGGGTATTGATTTTGATGAGATTTTTCTCTATTGTTAAAATGACTTCTATTCGTATTGTTTTAAGTATTGTGGTGTTGAAGATTTGCATTTAGAAAGCTTGATGTTAAAACAACCTTTCTCCATGGTGATTTGGAAGAGGAAATATATATGGAACAACCACAAGGATTTGAGGTCAAAGGTAAGGAGAAACTAGTGTGCATTGAAGAAAAGTTTATATGGCTTGAAGCAAGCATCTTGGCAATGGTATTTGAAATTTGATAGTTTTATGGTCGAGCAAGGCTGGCGTAATTATGACCATTGTGTTTATTTTAAGAGGTTGGATAATGATAGCTACATTATTTTGTGTTTATATGTTGATGATATGCTTGTAGCTGGGTCTAACATGGACCACATAAGGAGTTGAAACAATAGTTAGCAAAGTCTTTTGCTATGAAGGATTTGGGGGCAGCAAAACAAATCCTTGGTATGAAAATTCGTAGAGATAGGAAAAATAGAAAATTGTTTTTATCTCAAGCTAATTATGTTGAAAAGGTGTTGCAGAGATTTCATATGGAGAATGCAAAAGCTTCAGCACACCTTTGCCTAGTCATGTTAAATTGGCTAAGGATATGTGTCCAAAGACACATGAGGAGGAAGAAAAAATGTCCAAGGTACCATATGCTTAGATGTAGGTAGTTTAATGTATGCCATGGTATGCACAGACCGGATATTGCACATGTTGTAGGAGTTGTTATAGGTATTTGAGTCATCCCGAGTTGAGCATTGGAATGCAATAAAATAGATTCTTAGGTATTTGAGAGGTACATCCAATAATTGTTTATGTTTTGGGGGCTCTAATATTGATTTAAAAGGCTATGTTGACTCAGATTTGGCAGGGGATGTAGATACCAGGCGGAGTACCACAGGTTATGTATTTACAGTTGGTGGGATAGTAGTGAGTTGGATTAACTGCTAAAGGTGGTTGCTTTATCCACCACAGAGGCAAAGTATGTTGCTGCAACAGAGGCGGCAAAGGAGATGATATGGCTGCAACTTTTCATGGATGAGTTAGGAAAACAACAGGCTGGAAATTACTTGTTTACAGATAGTCAGAGTGCTATACATCTTGCAAAGAATTCTGCCTTGCATTCTAAAACAAAACACATACAGTTGAGATATCATTTCATTCGGTCAGTGTTGGAGGATGGACGGGTCAAGCTGGACAAGATACATACAGATGTAAATCCAACAGATATGTTTATGAAGGCGGTGTCAAGGGAGAAGCTGAGCTCCTCTTCAGCTTCGGTTGGTCTTCAAGGTTGAATTCAAGTATAATAGAGCAGCAGGGTCCAAGGTACTTATTTCCAGTGGGAGCTATAATTGCAGCAGTGTTGTCCAGGATCAGTCTCCAAGTGGGAGATTGTGTTGGTATGGAGCCTGATCAGTCTCCAAGTGGGAGATTGTTGGTATGTGGCACTGATCATGCTATACTGTATAGCCCATGGTATAATCGTACACCCTTGCCTCTATCCTTAGGCCGCGGGGCCCGGGAGTGAACAAAAAATTTTCCTCCTACTTTTTCACTTGATCACTGAAAAAGGGAAAAATCAATGGAAAAAGAAAATTCCGATTTTGTAGAACCCAAAAATCTGGAAGCTTCTAAGCTTGGTAAAAAGGGGTTGGGATGGGTATTACTGTATGATGAAAAAAGTGATTATTCACAAGATTGTAATAGGTTTTCCACTAGATAATAAAAGTATTGGATGGCTGTGGTTTGGTGGATGTAGCCCAGATTGGGTGAACCACGTTAAATTTTGTGTTATGATTTATTCTGTGCATGTTTTAGTTTCTCTGTTTTGTTTATTAAATCTGCATTTAATTGTTAGATCTGCCATCTCTAACCCTAACACTTATCAGTGAGCCTTTCAAACTCCCTAGATTTGTAACAAATAGAGTTTTGCATTGGAGGAATGCCATCAGGCAACCCTTGCCGACAATTCCTATGATTCCAAAATAAATAAGACAAAGATATACCTACTCCCCCTCACAATTGCCAATAGTCAGGTGACATTGGGGAAGTAGAAGGCCGAGGGTGAGCTTACAAACATACTAGCGGTCCTAGGCTTGGTTCTAATTTGTGACACATAGGACTACAATCCAACAAATAATCTCACTTTGAAACATGAGAGCTAAGAGTATTTTGAGAGGACGAGGAATCTAACTCAGGAAAGGCCAAAAGTATACATTGACTTGGCTCGCATTCCACTCAAATGACCAAAATGGCTGAATTTGTATGTGTCACAAGTGGAGTATCAGAGGAACCTTTCGATGGGTAAATCCATCAACACATAGTTGAAGCGTAGAGGGTGGTTGAAAAGAAAGAAGGTTGACTTATGGAGGTCCCGACAAGAGACGAAATGCCCCAATGCCCTGTTCAGAGAGTTTTAGCCACATGACAAAAGGTTCAAGGAGATTTATGATCAAGAGTTTGACACTAACAATAGCAATCCAAAGACAAGTCATGAGATTGAAGAAGAGTAGCTCCCACACTATTCTTCTCATCCTCAGGAATCCAACAGGAGGAGAGGTTCGAGGCAAAGGGACTCACAAGTCATGTCCTCTGCCAATGCTCGAAGCAAAGGAAAAAGGACTCGATGGTCCCCAAAAGGGTCCGTTGTGGTTGTCTAAGGCCAAGATTCAGAGGGATTGACCGCCAAAGGATCAAAATGTACCAATATCGGTCAAGTAAAGAGAAGATAAGTTCAAGATCTAGGTGCACTTGATGCATCAGCCCAAGGAGAAGAAGAAGTGGAGTTTTTTTTGCAATTTTTTTTTACCATCATGGCCTAGGTAAGTTTTACTCCCTCTCTTATTCTTGCCTCTACATGTCTAGTTACTCCTCTTCCCCCATCTATGGAAAGGAATCCTTCATCCTCAAACCCTAATATTTTGATCCTGAATACACCCCCTACCATTTTTAATGAACCTTCCAAAGCAACCCTGCATGCCGAATGAGGAGCATCCACTTCAATCTCTATTGATTCTTTAATTGCCCTATAAAGGGCCCCCATTAAAAGAGTTGAAACATCCATGTTTCTTGTCACTCTTGGTTCATTTTCTTCTAGGAAAAGATCTCTCATTTTTCCTGTCTCTCTTTTCACCTTGACTAGCTTTTCCCCTACCCAATCTCAATTTGGTATCCCACATTTTTCCATGATAGCGCTCCCTCTTGCTTCCCCACATGCTCATACATCTGAGGTTTCTCCTTTTGTCACCCTTTTTGGTCTCCCTCCCGATGCTTCCATTACAACACAAAGCATTGATACCCCTCAAAGTCTCCAAGAGAATTTTGATGCAACCAAGAAGACTTGATAGGTCAGAAAGAAAAATGAACTATTAAAGAGCATCACACTACTAGCTACCAAGAAGATTGTAGCTTGCTTCAATGAAGAGTAAAATTCTCTGTTGATCACTACCATGAATCTTCTTGTATCCAAGCCCGAGGGAAAAATATAGATGGAGGATTATGAAATCAAAGCCATGGCTCTAGATTTGAATGAAACTTTTTTTCATGATCAAGTGGTCCTAGCTAAGGCCACCTAGAAGGTGACATATGCAGATTACAAAAGACTAGATAGAAAGTCAAAGAAGTGTGAGGTAGAGCTAATAAATGTAAAGGAAACAATGAAAAATATATAGATAGAAATTAAGGCCAGAGATTTCGAGATTTTCCACATAAGGCTAATACAAAATTAGCAAGGAGAAACATCTAAGTTTCTTAAGGAGGCCCAAGGTGAAAAAATTTAGCTATATGTAAAAATTGAAAATTTGAAATTTGAGCTTGCTACTAAGCGTTAGACAAATGCAGAGTACCAACATGCTCAAGAAAACATAAAAAAGAGAGTTGGATGGTGTATGATATCAAGATTCTGATGATCTAAAAAAGGCCCAAGTAGAAGCAAAAAAGTCAAAACAAGAAATCAGAAGTTTGAACTCAGAACTAACAAATGCTCTCAGAGAGAATAACCAAATGGAGGAGAATGCAAGAGTGAGAGAGGCTTAGTTCAATCAAGAGCTAGCTATTGCACAAGGGTCTGGGACCCTCTTGAGGTTGAAATAGTTGATATCCATGGACTGGGAGTGAATCACAGTTGCAGTTTTGATTCATAGGCCCTCTTTACAATTTTTAAGGGATGTTTAGGAATTAAATAGGAAGGTTGGCCCAATGGTTAATCAAATTCTATAGATATGGGCTCCCTGAGTGGCGAAATCACAAAGCTTGATTTCTAGGTTGTGTTTGGCCACTGATGAGGCCCTAAAAGGTGTAGGGATTCCCAATCAAAGGGCCACCTCCATCAAAGCAAATGAGATCATCAACTACCACAAGATCACAACAAGGTGCAAGGAATGTCAAATAGTGTTGAATAAGAAGGTCGATGAAATCAAGAATGATTTTGATGTCCTAGTTAGCTTAAGGTTACGTCCTCTTTTCTCACTAGATGGAGATGTGTCATTAATTGAACAGGTCATGGATGCAATCAGACATAAGTTCCATAATTATATGGAACTCCCAAGTTCGAGTGTGTCACCCACCATTGATGAAATCAAGCGCGAGATCTTACCTCTTCCTCGTCTCTATTATCATCTTGGGGTAGTTTCTGCAAGATGGGGAGTTGTTTCTTTCAAGGAAGTCTTCAAGCTAGATCAATCATACAGGTTCATCTATACTCTCATCCAACTGACTGATGCAGATTGGGAGGTGCAACTTTCTTCTTTCCTCAAACTCCAATAAGTTCCAGAGGTCTAGGTTCATGTCTCTGCAAGCGAAGGCCCCCTGTGAGTCACCAGAACTGTAAAGCATTTTTTCCTTTATCATTTTTTTATTTTTTACTTTACTATGTTTTGGGCTTCAGATGTGTCTGCGCTCAAAGTGAAGTTGTTTAGAAAGGTGTGCAACGCGCCACGTGGTGGCTACGTGGCTTTCATTTATCACCTTCCTTCAAGAGAGAGTCATGACTCATGTCAGCTCAATGGAGGTTTTCTCAAGGATGATTTTCACAAAGTATGAGAATCCTCACCTGCTTGACACATCATCTCTTCACTTCGAGAAGTTTTCACTTTTATAAATCCATCTCTTTTGGAGTGTGTCAGAGCTTGTTGGGTTCCTTTTTGGTTTTCAAGATGGAAACTTTGAGTCGGTGCCATCGAGCCACATGATTGGTCAACTAGAATTTTTCCAGGTTGTTTTCTAGGATTTGATTGTTTTCAGATATCGATCTTTTCTAAATATCTAAAGGACATTAATGCGCTAGTTGAGAATTGATAAGAAAATATTGCCATGACCTAATTAAAGATCTATGATCATATCGTGAATTATCAAATGCCAACATCTGGTAGAAATTACTTCTAGAATGTGGTGGTGGTCTTCTCTTGATTTTAGCTATGAATGGGAGGCGGCAACAAAAAAGGAGTTTTTTCCTAAAAAGTTTCAAGTTTCAGTTTCCTTTTCTCAGGAAAAGTTTCTTTAGTTTTTTGAAGTTATAGAACTATTTTCATAAGTAAAATAGAAAAACTGCTTTTCTCTAGCATGTTATATTGTTTATGCTCAAACTATTATCAGATTGGAATCCAACCTCTACTTTAAAGTTCATTTGATATTCAAGCATGAACCATTTTGAAGAAATCTTTGAGACTATGCATGTTATGGCCTTTATCAAGTTCCAAATTTATGTTTTCATTCAGAATGAAACACTATGTTAAGTTGAATTCAAGTAGTTTGAGTAGGTAATTTCCATGTTGTGGGCTTATATGGTAGGGTAATGACCTATGAAAATTGGACTATGTTAGTGAGCTTTTTTTTTTTTTGAAAGGGTTGTTGCTTTGTTATATTATGGTGTAAGAAGAGAGAGAGATTTTATGCAATTTTTTATTTTTTTTCTATTAACCTTGGAGATCTTTATGTTTGATTGGACCTTAATGAACACTTCCTACGGGGAGATTCTAAATACTGCATTGTTCTTGTATTTAGTGTTTGTTGTTCATTCTCTTCGCAACAATGAAGGGTTGTGGCATTTTGTGTCTAATATATCATTCATAGGAAAGATTGGGTTTAAAATGTTGTAGAACCTTTGGTGCATCACCATTTTCTTGTTTTATGTTTACATTTTCTTCTACCCTTTTCTCCAAAACTCAAAGAAGCGCTGACTTTCTATAAAAATCCTAGAGGTATTCAATGAGGTGCAAATTAGTCTCCCACTCGCTGAATTTCCCATAAGGTTGTCGGAGAGGCACAAGCTTTAATGACCAACACAAAGTATTCAATGTTTCCAAAATTTCAAAAGATTTTTTAAAATCTACATGATGTAAATAAGGTCTAGATAAACTAAGACCAATTACAGCGAATACTTTATTATCTTTTACCTTCCATTTTTGAAGTTCATTTGCATCTGTTGGCTTTGTCACTATACCATCAAAAATTTCCCAGAGATCTCTTTCAATTAACAATAACTATATCTGCATTTTCCAACTATTAAAATCATTTCCATCAAACTTTTCATAAAGCTTAATTTATCCATTTTGTGTTGAATAAAATGTCCTTTAAAAATAATATTTATATCTCCAATATTCCCCACACCTTTATTTTTTAGAAATAAAAAGAAAAAATCATAAACAAACCCTAAACAACATACCTCTTTTCAGAATTCCTTGAAAAAAATTTCAAAAAAAAAACCTCTAAAAATTGTTTCGTGCACGGACATTAGCTTAGGCAACAAAGCAATTATTAGTTACAACCTTTGCACATGTTATCACTACCTTTCCTCTTTCACTACACACTCTCTCCTCCTCTTAGCCTCACACAATTTGTTGTGTGAAAATTTGAATGTCAAATCAAGTGGGCACAATCCATTCAATTCCCCCTGTAATTTTTTTTTTTTAAATAAAGTTTTGGAATGATAACAATGAACAAAGTGAAGCATTAAACAATGGCAAGAATGAATACGATAGAGAGAAAGAGAAGAAATACAGATGAATGATGGATCCAAAAAGGGTTTTTCATGTGGTCTACATTGCTCATCTATTGATGAATGCAAGAATGGTAGAAAACAATAGCAATTGCACATGGTCTTCACCACAGTACCATTGTAAACACCGCTGTGAATAAAAAAACAAATGAATGGAGAGAGATCAGAGAGAGGTCCAAGAAGAAACCAACTTTTATACCATAAACAAATGAGAGAGAAAAAATGAGATAGCTCTCAAATTTAAAATTTAGTCACTCACATTACTAAAAGCTATTACATAGTATTGGCTTTATAAGGCCATTATTCCCATATGAAACTAGTTACGGAAATATAACTTCCAAAACCAAATTTATTTATTAAATTAAAAATAACATATTAATTTATTTATTTAACTACATATGTCAAGTACTAAATTCTAACATGTTATAGCCATTTATTATTTGAATTTTTCACTCACTACCTTTATGACTAGAAATTTCTTGCATGTAAACCATTGACTAGAAAAATATGGAACATTTTGATTCATTATGCTTCTACATTCCATTGCCTTATGTCCAAATTTATTTCAAGAATAAAAAAAATCATTGAAACATGAGTACCTTTGTGCATTTGGTTGTCTAACCAGTGGTCTTCTTTGATTTTGTATTTTCTTGCCATTGTTCTTCTTCGTTTCAGGATGATTTGTAGTTTGATCTACTTTTAAACTTTCTCCTATCTAAAACCCTAATCCACCTTTATCTTTAGAGCCTTTCTAATTTTTAACCATTTCATCAAGCTTTGTAGAACTCATCTTGAATTTTTCTTCATGAATCCTTGCTTTCTCTAGATCTAATCTTAGATTTATAACTTCTTGTTCAATCCTTGTACATTCCTCATATTTTCTTTTCACCATTGCATTTAGACATTCCTCAATTATTTTATTTTCTTTAACTTTCACTTTTAGACTAGTGATAGTTTCATTTTCTTACTTTAATTGTTCATTGACTTCCTTATGCCTTTCTTTGAACTTCTTGATTTGTTCTCTCAATTTTCTAATACATTCATTTTCTTCTTTGTCATTTTCTTTCAAATCTCTATTTTCATAAAGTCGGTCTTTTCAAGATCTTCAAGGGAAAATTTGAGTTTTCCATCTTTTTCAAGCATGCAATATTCTTCTATGATTCCAACAATAGGAATCTCTTCTAGAGGAATAGGTAGTCTTATAATGGTCATGTGTTCTATTAAATACCCAAGATACTGAGAGGGGGTGTGAATTAGTATCTTCTTAAACTTATTGAACAAACACCATCCAATTATTCCAATGCATATCATAGTAAATATAAGCAAGATCGTTAACATAACATTAAATCACACATCACATGAACACCAAGATTGTTATGTGGAAAACCCAAAATGGGAAAAAGCACGGTGAGGGTTAGCTCACAATATAGTATGACCAGTTATAAAATATTACAAAAGGGTGACTCACTGTCTAAAATTAGAGGCTCGCTACCTATAGAAATACAATGAAAAAATGGCTTACAACCAAAAAATGAACTAATAAAGTACACCTAACAAGTGTTGATTCAATTCCTTTGATGCTCAATAAACTGACTTAACACACCTCATCATTTTTTCATACTTCTCTTCATATTCATACCATACTTTTCTCTAAATTCACACTAGCAATCTCAAAACGATCCAACATTTATAGTTGATACATTTGCAAGCATCAATTAAGTTAATTAGATGCAACCTTTATTCACTGAAAAGATCAACTGTCAGTTCCATGTCAGTAAAAAATATTTCCAAAAAAAATTCAAACTATTAGCTCACTACTTTATGTCAGAATGGACCAAAGATAGGTCACACATATATCCACAACACAAAATTAATTCACCATAACACCAACTATCCATTAAGTTGGCTAGAGATAGACCTAATAGCAAAATACAACAACAGAATAATCCAAATTCACCATACGAGCACTTGAACACATGACATTATGAACATACATGCTTCCATCATCAAAACACCATTTCCCAAAACTGCAAGCAATAACAATCAATCACAGAGGATTGCAGACTAAAATACCAGAGGAATATAACTCCACACCAGTTCAAATACCAATCCAAAATAATGAAACTAGCTAGAACATGAACTTGCAGTTGCAATTCATATAATATGGTGATATTAATGACAACATAGAATCCGCAAAATGAGATGTTCTTCTTCATTCTTCCAACAATCTCCCCCTTTGTCATTGATGGCAACATGTGCTAAAATTTACAAAACTTTCTATATACACCACTTCAACATTCTCTCCATAGCATTCTCTCCCCCTTTGACATCAAGGACAAAGGCCAACCCAAAAGGAATATGAAAACTAAAAAACATTACCCAGAGAATGGAAAACCTTGAAGCTCCTTAAGAATACCTTTCCAAGCAGATTTACCATTCTCCCAACTCTTGTTTTCAGCAATCAACATTTTGTTCAAGGATTCCAATTCCATGATTAGACTTTCCTCTACATCATCTAGAGTATCAGGGGTTAGATTTATCTTCTCAGGTTTCTCTACACTTTCCAAAGCATTGGCAACTAGAGTGTACTCCATTCTTACAATGTCACCTAACTGACAAATTTTTTTGATGATTTCTTCCTTCTGCTTCTGTGAACTAAATTTTTTATCTCTATGAGAAGAGATGGCATTCCAAGTAGATATGTCTCTGTCCTTAGATGCATTGTATGTACTGGAGACAAAAGTCAACTAAGACTCAATGGAGTCCATAAGATCCTTAATATTCTAGATGGCATCCAGCCATTTCAAGTAATAAGGAAAGAAAACATTTTCCTCAGACTCACAAGTCTGCACAACTTCTAGATTCTTTTTAGCATTTGTGTGTGCCAAAGCACACTTGTCATGAAGTGCCAAAACAAATTTCTTTTCCAACTTCTCACTTTTTCTTCTCACCAAGTACAGAGGCATGCTCCTTAAAGGAGTCCAATAACAGTCTCAAATTCCCTATAGGAGTGAGAGATGTATCCATTGAAGTACTGGGTGTGGCCTCCTGCAAAGCTTTAAGAGTATCATCAATCAGTTTTGTCCCTTTCTGGTGTGTCTCCAAAATTTCTCTTCTTCCAAATGCATGCAATGCATCCCTTAGCACCAACTTATGAACAAGAGAAATTTTATCTAAGTCCACACAACCTTGAATCATAGGAATCTGTAGAAGCTCTAGAGGAATCACCAGCTGGATTCTGATATGCTTGGATAGCAAGAATTTCAATATATCATCACTAGAGGAAGATTCTTCAGGAGATCTTTGAGATTCTACAACTTGCTTTATATTTTCTTCATTCTTCTCGGCAGATTCCCCATTTTTCTCTTCTTCCTCTTCATTTTATTTTTCCTCTTCCTTCTCTTCTTCTACTTTCTCTTCTTCTTCATTTCCTTCACCTCCATTTTTATTTTTCTCTTCTTCAACATTTTCTTTCTTACCTTCAACATGCTTCAAAGGGTCAGCATCATGCTTCTCTGGCTCAACATCACCCTCAGTTTGTTTTTTCCATCTCTGAAGGATCATTTGAAATACCTATATCTGGAGGGATATCTGCATCATTTTGTTTCCAAAGGAATATCTGTATCCCCTATACTAGAAGTTATATCTTCCTCAACTTCTTCTGTAGAAGCTTCTTCTCCTATCTTGGGTGCAAAACCGGATGGTAGTGCACCAAGCATGCCATATTTTTCAACCATATCTTTAATTACTTATGCGGTTTCCTTCTTTATTTTCTTTATCCACTTCTTTTCCTTTGTCATTAAAGTGTTCACTCTTTTCTTCATCCAAAATATCTTTGTACATATCTTCTTCAAGGTTTCCAAATCATTCGGGGTCAAAGAAGACCCAATTTTCTCAAACACATCATTTTTTATCTTCTCATCTAATTCAGTAGCCTTTGTTCTCCTCTTCATCATGGCTACCCACATTTTCTCAAGTACATTACTCTTTACATCATCCCAACTGGCATCCAATGTGATAACATACTGAATAGTGGGATTTTTTTTTTTTTGTCCTCTCTACCTACTTGATGATAGTATTTTGTTGTAGGATTCAACATATCTTCAAAATGTAACAAGGAATTGTGTATTTCCTCCAATCTAAAAGGGCAACTAGGTCTTACTGGAGAGTCCTTTTTTCCTACCTAGTCTAGGGAGGCTTCTTCAGACACTTTTTCTTTCTTTGATTCTGATTTGGTGTGCACATGAACACCAAATTCCTATTCTTCATCTTCATTAGAGGAAGACACAATATGCAATCTCTTAGAACCAACACTAGCTTCTTGAGAAGTACCTTCACTAGAGGATAAGCTTCCTCTTCTCTTCCTTACTAACTTTACTATGGGGTCCTCCTCCTCTTCCTCTTGATCATTAGTAATGTTGAGGTTCTTCTCTCTTGTAGCTTTTTCTTTCTTTCCTCTCTTACTAGGTGCTACCGGAGGAGTCTCTTTCATTTTCCTAGATCTTGTATTAGGTCCAAAAGGATTCAAGTCTTTTCCTTTTCTAGTAACATTGGGTTCTATCTTCACTACAGGAGTTGTGTAGGGTTTAGAAGGAGCAATTTTTTCGGATAGATCCTTGGTCCTAATGATTCTCCCTCCACCTACTCTCTCTTATCCTTGCCATGTGCAATCTTCTCATCAGTGAAACCCGCTTCTCTAAGCTTCTTATCCATATTCTTTCTTATTATTGGCTTCATATGCTCCAAGTGAACCTCTATGGATTTCTCTACATAAGTGCCAATTCTAGGTTCATTGACATCTTTAGGACTTTTCAACAATACTTGCACATAGCCTTTGGCTTCATCTTCAGTAATCTCATAACCCAATGGTTGAATCCATACCGTATGGGGTTCAACAACTTCAATCATACATTCATCAGAAGAGACATGAAAGATGATATCATTCTTGTATTTCTCAATAACTTTCCTCATAATCCTTTCTCTCTCATTCATGTTGCTCTTGAACACAACAAATAATGTTGTTAGAGCATTTTCTTGAGTCTTCAGATCACCTAAACTATGCATATAGTCAAAAATTTAATGTGCAACCAATCTAGATGAATCCCAAAACACCATATAATCTCTTCGAGGAAGTCTCTTAAGGAAATAGAACAACAAACAAATAATCAAGGAGCCAAATTTAAATGCATACTTCTTTTCCTAGTCATTCTCAAGTTCTCAAGCAACTACTATCAGATAATTTCACACAAGTCATAATCTGCACCATTAAATTCCATATCAAAGCTAGTATAAATCATTGTAGCAAATACAAAGTTCTCTCTGTTAGTGAACTAAATTTTATGTTTGGTCATTATTGCAGCATACTTCATAGCAGGATTTGAGATAGGTTTTGTAGTTAGGGCTCTCTTGTCATATGTGGCTCCTGTGAGTTCCATCACGACTTCATTCCTCATGGATTTCAACATGGGCACCAAACCGGTATCACAGAGTCTAGTAATAGCCTTAATTGCTTCCTTAGTTATCATATGGGGTCTATCAGTCTACAAGAATTTATCATGCATTTTTCCAAGAGCTGGTTTTACATACTTATCATCAACAATGGAGCTAAAATTAGGAAAGTGATTCCATCTATCCAATTTCTTCGCAATAACATTTGAATATTTAGGTTTTACCAAAAAACTATCCTCTATGAGCTCATTCTTCCAAATGTCTATCAATTTACTATGATTGAATTCATTATTTTTTACTCGAATGTACATTCTTGTATCTTCAGTTAACATAACCCAATGAGGAATAGATGAGAAAGTGCCCATAGGGTCATTTCGAAAACCTTTATAGAATATTTCCTATATGACGGTCTAGGTATTTTTGACACATTAACAACTATAGGGGTTGCATTCTTCTTCAAATCGAGCTCAAATGATTTCAAACAAAAATTCACACAAACCCACAACATAGATAGTCAAAACACCTTTTTCTTCGTGAAGAACTAGAACTAGGGTTTGCATAACTCACGCTTCAAATTTCCTCAAGAAAGCTCCAAAACACTCTTTTATTTCTTTAAATGCACAAGTGATCAAAATCCCTTAACCATCCACTTTATAAACCAATGATCTACCCTAATTTGCATTAAATGTGGCAGATTTTAAAAAGCTACTAAAAACCCTTCTTCACTGCACTAAAAAACCCTAATTTTCTCCACAAAAGATCATGCCTACACATTTTCTTCTGGTTTCTTTTCCATAACCTCTTCCTACTCATTCTTTACAACATATCATCATGCCAAAGACCCACACACCAAATATCTAGGGGGTTCAAATAATTTTATGTTAAAGCTCCCCCTAAGACCATGCTAGGTCTAATTCCCAGAGGAATTATCTGCACCACATGAGGGTACAGACACATCAGATGTTTCAGGATCTTCTTCCGTCTTCTATATCTTGTTCATTTATTTCTTAACCTCATTCTTATCAATTTTCTTCATTGGTTCATTCTTCTCTACTGGAGAAATCTGCTTTCCCTTTTTACTTTTGCAAACTCTTGAAATATGTCCTAGTTTGTTGCAATTGTAGCAAACAACATTTTTATGATTTGTTTGACCTCCATTACCCCTTGACCTACACTGATTTTTTTTATGTCCAAACTTTTTACATGTATAGAAGTAGCCATTAAAGGATTGATTCAATCTACCTCCATTGGACCAATTCATCATTTGAGTTCTACATTCACTAGCTCTATGTCCAACCTTTTTGCATGTGAAACATTGTCCAAAGAAGGAACTAGAAAACTGATTCATTCTACTTCTACACTTAGTTTCCCTATGAACAAATTTATTACATGAAAAGAAAACACCATTGAAGGATGGATACCTTTGAGCATTTGGTTGTTTGATAGGCAGTCTCCTAGCAAAGTTTCTTGTATTTCTTTTATGTTTCCCTTTATTCAGATTCTTTTGATTATCCTTAGAGTTTTAACCTCCTTCCATTCCCAAACCTCCTTTTTCTTTACTTGGTTTCTGCCCTGAAATCAACTCATCAAGCTTGTCAGAGCTAGATTTGAAATTATTTTCATAGAGTTTTTCTTTCTCCAGTTCTGCTTTCAAGTTCACCACTTTTTGCTCAAGCTTAGTGCATTCATCAGAATTGCTTTTCACCACTTTATTTAGACACTCTTCAATTCTTTTCTTTTCCTCCACTAGCACTTTCAATCTTGTAACCTCTTTATTAGCTTTTTTCAACTCCTCACTTACTTCTCTATGTCTTTCTTTGAACTTCCTCAATTGCTCTTTCAATTTTTAGACACATTCATTTGCCTCATCAAGATTTTCTTTCGAATCTCTATTTTCACTTCTAGCCTTGTCAAGATCTTCAAGAGCATCCCAAAGTTCTTCTTTATCATCCATTTGTTCAACCTTCAGAATCTTCTTCAAGTTGTTAGGCTTCTCTAGACAAACCAAACTCTGATACCAATTGTTAAATACCCAAGATACTGAGAGGGAAGTTGAATCAATGTCTTCTTAAACTTATTGAATAAACACCATCTAATTATTCCAATGAATATCGCAGTAAAGATAAGCAAGAGCATTAATAGAACATGAAATCACACAACACATGAACACCAAGATTTTTACGTGGAAAACCCAAAATAGGAAAAACCATGGTGAGGGTTGGCTCACAATATAGTATAACCAGTTATAAAATATTACGAAAGGGTGGCTCACTACCAAGACTCACTGTCCAAAATAAGAGGCTCACTACTAGTACTCACTGTCCAAAATAAGAGGCTCACTACTAGGACTCACTATCAAAAAATTAACTGATAAAGTACACCTAACAAGTGTTGATTCAGTTCCTTTGATGTTCAATAAACTAACTTAACACACTTCATCATTTTCACATACTTCGCTTCACATTCACACCATGCTTTTCTCTTAATTCATACCAACAATCTCAAAATGATCTCAACATATATAGTTGATGCATCCGCAACCTTTAATCACCAAAAAGGTCAATTGTCGACTCCAAGTTAGTACAAAATATTTCCCAAAACAATTCAAACTATCAGCACACTACTTCATGTCGGCATGGACCAAAGATAGGTCACACATATATTTGCAACAAAAAATTAATTCACCATAACACCAACTATCCATTAGGTCAATGAGAGATAAACCTAATAGCAAGATGCAACAACAAAATAATATCAATTCACCATATGAGCACCTAAACATGTGACATTCTGAACATACACACTTTTGTCATCAAAAAACCATTTCCAAAAATTTTAAGCAACAAAAATCAATCACGAAGGATTGCGGACTAAAATATTGGAGGAATATAACTGCACACCATTTCAGATACCAATCCAGAATACTAGAACTAACTAGAACATGAACTTGGAGTTGCAACTCATATAACATGGTGAAATCAATGACAAGACAAAATCTACAAAATGAGATTTTCTTCTTCATTCTTCCAACATGTTCAACCTCCAAGATCTTCCCCAAGCGCTTAAGTTCCTTCCAAGGAACCAAGCTCTAATACTAATTCTTGAACACTCGAAATACTAAGGGGGGGTGAATAAGCATTCTTTTAAACCATTCAAAAATTTAAACATCTAATGCACATAGCACATTCAACTACACTAAATGAAGTAAAGCATGATATATTCAACAACTCATAACACACGAACACCAAGATTTTCATGTGGAAAACCCAAAATCGGGAAAACCACGGTGAGGATTAGCTCACAATATATTATAATTGATTATAGTATATTTACAAAAGTGCTCATTGTAGGTGGACTCACTATCCAAGTGGACTCACTACCCATTGATAAAAATATAGAAGAGAGAGTGTGGCTCATAACCTAGATTGAACTATTACAATTGCATCTTTCATATGCATGAAATATAGTTCCAATGAAGCTCAATAAACTAACTTTACACACTTCATCTGATTCAAATATAAAACTTTTTTTTCCTTTGCATTCATATCACTCTAATCTTCTACTCAACATTCACAACTTAAATTCATGATGCTTTGATAATATTCACATCACATACATATAGAACACTCGCTACTTTAAGAAAATGTAAAAAAATTTCTAACTTATATATCCACATCAAGCGTAACATCAATTAGGTCGGCCTAACTAGATGTGACATTAAAAATATAACTTGTTGGCTTAAGTTCTTCCACACACAAACACTTTGTAGCAAGATTTTTAATCTCAAAACACTTAAAATAGGTTGGAATGTACCTATAATAGATCCCATATAATATCACAACACATATTTAACCTTCACATACCTTCAAACTTATTAGGTCAACAACACATAAGACCTATTATCAAAATTCCTCAATGATGTATCCACATTTGGACATTTCGACCTCAAAATTCAATGCCAATTAGAGTTCACACACTAATTCCATCTATCAACATATCCTCAAAAGTGCAAAGCCAAAAACTTATCCACAAAGAAGTGCATACTCTCCCACTCAAATTCATTGTATAGGAAATGACTGTAACTTGCAAGGCTAAACTTTTGTTACTTATATCTCTCAAACCAAAAGATTAAACATGATGAAATTATGGAATTAGATATTTCTAGAAACCAACAAAATAATGTTAGAAGCGCATAGTGAAATCTTCATTTGCAAAGCAATGTGGACCCAAAAACTAAATGCTTTGTTACACAAATTTAACAAATTTGACACTTAATCAATTTTCCATCACAACTAACTTTACCAGATCAAACTATCTTGCAAAAATATCTTCCACAAATACTCCAAAACCTATTAGGACCAATATAAATGATCTGCAATGATCTTCACCATGATCTCCACATCAAGATACAATGTTTACATCAATGACAACACTACAACACATCATTATATACCTTTTATGGTTATCCCTTATGCTCATGTTTCCAATAACAACATCCATGACATTCTTCCAACAAATACTAGTAGATATACCTACATTGGAATAAGTTAAGGCTTGTGAGAGAATATATGAACCAAAGAGGATAGAGGTTCCAAGGTTCCTACCAAGAAATCCATATTGCATGGCATGTGAAAGTGGGGAAAATATAGAAGACGAAGCATGCATCACTCTAGATTGTGTAGAGCTAGTGAGAATATGTGTATTGAACATATGGAGAGTATAAACGACATGGAAATGGACATTTTTTTACTAGTCACATTAGAATAGGAACCATTACTTCCTTCAAGGAAAGCAAGTAAGGCTAGGACATCATTGTGAATGGTATGCAAAATCCAAATTCAAGACCTTTGGAATGGTTATTTAGATTTTGGTGGTACAATGACACTAAATATATGTTCTCACATTGTCAAAATTTGTAATAATTACCAAGATGCTAATCACTGATGATGGATCACTGAGTGTGACTCTCCTCTTCCTAATGATGGATCATTGAGTGTGATTTGAAATGTCAATCTAAAAAATTATACATAGTTGAATCCAAAATGTTTCATACTATCATCTTCATGGACTATGGAAAAACTATACCTACTAAGGTGTTAATCGATATCACACATTTGGGAGTGAGAGACATGTAGTGTGACCTAATGGTCAAATTTGGATTTTGTATCATGTGGAAACTAGTATTAGGAGATCTAAGCTTGAGTTGAACATGAATTATGGAAAGAGAAGGTATAGTTATTCTCATTTTATCAAAATGAAAACTAATAAAAATAGGGCCAAACCTAATTGGGGTTGTTGCAGCATGAGAGTAAGAAATTTTTATATTTCAATATCTTGTGCAAATAATGATGTTAGAATGCAAAATTTGGGTCATGAAGCTTATAAAGAAAGGTTTCACAACACATAATCTAAAGAGAGATGGAGGGAGAATTCGATGGAGATAGGGAGAGGGAGAGAGATAAAGATAGGGGGAGAGGGATAAAGAGAGGATGATAAAGAGATAAATAGATAGACAAAAAGGGAATGAGAGATAGAGAGGGAATGCAAGAGAGTGTGCATGTGTGTGAGAGAGGGAGACATAAAGAAACATAAATTTTTGGTGAGAGATAAAAATCATACAAGGAAAGGGAGATGGATAGATAGGGAGAAGGATAAAGATAAAGAAGGTGAGGGAGAAGCATAAATAAATGTTGAGATACAATTAAAATGAGATGGAAGGAGAGGGAAAAGGGGAGAAGGATCTAGAGAGAGAGAAGAAGAAGAAGAATGAAGGGAGAGAAATGGGGGATGGAGAGAGATAAATAGAGGGAGGATAAAGAGATTAACGAAGAGAGGTAGAGAGACATAAATATATAGTGGGAGAGAGATAAAAATATAGAGGGAGAGATAGACAGGGTGAGAGAAAGAGAAGGAGAGAGTAGACAAAAGAAAGAGAGTTTCATGTTTCATAAAATGTGCCCACGTTTTGTGAAGCAAAAAACACACTCATGTTTTGTGCTCCACATAAACCACTCATGTTTTGTGCTCCAAATAATGCACTCATGTTTTGTTCTCCAAATAACATGCTCAAGATTTGTGAAACAAAAAAACTCATGTTTTGTGTTTCATAGAATGCAAGCACATTTTCAAGTCAAATATTTTTCTCACCATTTTTGCTTTGGAATAGGTTTGGATAACAAGCCCATAGGTTTGGACTGTAAATATTTAACTTCATTTCACATGTTTTTTACCTTCATTCTCGTTTCTTAACTTGCACTTCATCAAGTTTACACATTGCAAAACAATTTTTAATAAAATTATCATACATCTTCTAAAATTCCTAACCATATCATTTTTTTTATATATTTTAAATACATTAACATATATATTTTTAATTTATTTTACTAATGTTTCTATATTCCTCAAATACATATGTGCTTATTTTTCCTTATAACTTTTAATCTACTTGTCAAATTTTGAAAAAAAAAATATAAGATTATTCTACACTTCATTCTTTACACATTGAAAAAAGTAGATTTTTTCATTATTTAAGTGCAAGTTATGTGATGTGCATGCTAAGTGATGTGATTTTCAAAATGCATCTACTTTGAAAAATTATAGAAAAAAGGTCAACAAAAAATTACAAAAAAATATAAGGGCACACACTAGTCGCTATGCTAGAATTTACTAAAAATTTAGGAAAGCTTTTGTGTGCACAAAAAAATTCATCCTCTCAATCTTAACTAGTTTTGAAAAACTTTATTAGTTTAGAAACTAGATTTAGAGTACTACAATTCTTGTTCCTTTTGTATCTTAGAACTTTGAGTCCATGAATCTCAAATTACTAATTCAAGTTTAAGTTTAACTGATTTTAGAAAAGAAAAGTGGCCACTTTCGACCCCCTTTTTGTATACTATTTCCATGCACCTACCCTCACACAATGTCATCAAATGAACATCTCCATCTCAGAGCATTCTCTAGGAAACTTTTTTTGAAAGAGGTGCTACAAATGTTGCATACATGTTTCCAAGAATGCCCCTTTAGAGGGTCAACTAATCCATTTTTAATCATTAACAAAGAATTCAATTTGTTAGAGCTATATTTTTTCAAAAAAAAAAAACTTATTAGCATCTGTGTCAAGTGTGGTATTTTAGTTGATGTTTTAAAAGTGTTTAATGAAATGACTGAATGAGATAGTTACTTCTCATAGAATGTCATAAGTATAGCTTACGAAAGACATGGATATTATCATTAGGTATTGCTACTCTTTCTCCAAATTGAACAAATAAGTGTTCAAATTGATAAATTCACCCTTGCCAATATCCTCCCAACCTATGCAAAAGTGAGAGGTTTGGAATAGGGTATGAACATCCACCAAAGCACAATGGAGAATAGATTATTATATGATAGATTATTGTTGTGATTACTATGATGTTGTGTGTTTATAGGATGTTGTACTTCATGTCATGCTCTTTGTTGCATAAGGCATTACATAAATAACTCATCCTAGATTTACTATATCCTCACATGTTTCATAGACATGACATAGCCAATGATTTCTTTGATGGAGATTCTAATGAGCTTTAACCTATGTTTGTTGGACACCTAAAAAAATTATAGTTCATTATTTATTATTTGTTATTTATTTAAATTAGAATGATCGTTGATTGGTTGTCATTCTTTTCAAAGATCTTGGCCTTCATGCTACATGCAAAAAAAATGTTATGCTTTCACATCAATAGCAAATTCAACCACAATAAAAATATTAAAGTTTAAAAATTTGGAACTTCATAAAGTACAACTTTTTATGGGCGAGATTTTTATTGTTTTTTATTGTAAATATCTGTAGAAGAAATATGGTAAATTATTTTCTCTTTCATTAATATGTTTGTGGTATACAATCTTAATCTTGAAAGGTTAACCAACAAAAAATCACAAATTTATATCGTTGTTTGTGTAGAGGGATTTAAGAAAATGTATAGAAATGAATGATTTTTCTTGTAACGAAAAAGCTATAGAATTATTGTCATAATCTATATGTTTTGATGTTAATATAAAACCATGTGCATACAATTGATTTTGTTTTGTCATCAATTACATAAAGAAAATTGTCTTATATAGGAATCCGGAAAATGCTTTGAAAGGTTAAGGATTGGTAGTTAGGAGAGCATTTTTCCTTGCATCACATTCATTATAAGTTATTTGTTGATTTAAGTTTATTGCGGATTGCTATAAATAATTATCACTACTAAATTGAGATGTGACATTGAATAAAATCTTTTAAATTTTCATAACCAGAATATGTATGATTTCGTATTTTCAAACTCTACGAATTTATTATCTTTTATCCAGAAGCATATTCAAATATGTATCCAAGAACAATATTACAAATCTAATATATTTATTTCTACATATTATCCTATATAATAAAATTATATAAAAATAATAATATCTGTTATTGGAATCTTTGATTTGTACTTTATAATATATTCCTTAATGAATATTTTACTTTGGATATAACCATCACACCTCTCTCAATGCATGTGCTAGTTACGAATGGTTTACGGCATAATAATTAAATGCGAAGCTTTTGTCTCCATCACTAAAACTGTTCATAACGTCTAATGTTTATCCTCTCAATTTCCCTTCACGTGATGACACTTGAAAACGACAAGTCTCATACGGCCATCAATTTAGTCCGACTGGGATGCCACTTACAACGAAGAAAGACCATCTAGAAGATTTACAGAAGATTCCCTTATCCCAGCCTTTAAAGTCAAGAATGTGTGGTCAGTCTTGGCTTCAACAGCACGGCAAAAGGCTAGTAAATGCCTTGATCTTAGCATTTTTTATCGCTTGGGTTGGGAACTCTAGAACCCTTCAGAAACAAGAGTCAGAGCTTGGTTTTACGGCTTCAATAAGAATTTGGCTTGACCAAATTCATTGTTAATGAAGAGCGTAGAAATGGTTGTGGGGAAGATGCAGAATTTGGTTTCATTGTCTGCTGCAGAGAATGGAAGCAATCTGACTTCTGTTTCGATATTGATCGGGTTGAGTTTGGCAGATAACTCCAGCAGTGCTCCTTCTTACGAGAATGACCACGCATCCGACTACGGCTTGAATATCAGTTTCAGCTCCTCCGTAATTGTCGTCATCTTGGGGTTGCTCAGCTTTCTCTTATTCATTGGATTTTTACTGCTCCTCCTCTGTCGCCACACAACCAGCGGAGAGCGAACTAGAAGTTTCAGACGAGGGGGCACCAATAATAGGGCGCCTGATGGGAGGGGCCTGGAGCGGACGGTCGTCGAGAGCTTCCCGGTATTCAGCTACGATCTGGTGAAGGGGCTAAAATCGCAGACCATGGGATCCGAGTGCGCCGTCTGCCTCAACGACTTCGGGGAGGAGGAGATGGTGCGCTTGCTTCCCAAGTGCAGCCACGCTTTTCACCCGGAGTGCATCGACATGTGGCTCTGCTCGCACACAACGTGTCCAGTTTGCCGGGTCAACCTTGTGCCCTCAGAGGATTCCAAAGCCACAGCCACCGAGGAGCCACGGACACCGCCTGAGCAGGTTGCGATCGTTATTGAAAACGGCAATAATGAAGCAACGAACGGGGCTCTGGAGGCGGGACACGATGATTCCACGGGGCACTCGTTGGTGAGGGTACGGACGGAGTTGGAGCAGGGCACGGAGTGGTACATCTCTACGCCCGGCGGGCTCAAACCCGGGTTGCGCAAGAGTTTTAGCTTTGCAGGGCACCATCGTTTTCAGAAGCCTTCCAGTTCTAATGCTCCGCCTGCGTGCTCTAAGCCAGGCGGTTCTGAGGGCGATGCAGGGCACAGATCGAGATCGGAAAGATGGGGGAGCAGTTCAATGAATCCAGCCTCGTTTATAAGGAGCTTTTCTGAGCGCGTTACGCCACAGCCCAGAGAGCAACGGGAGCTGGCGCAACTTCATTGCTAGGCCTATTTGAAAGGGACGTTGATCTCGCTGATTCGGGAACACAGAGACAAGAATGGGCCGAGAGTTTACGGAACGGATCGGTGTCCTCCACATATGCTGATGAATCCTCGATACAAGTACTCTATAGTCATGAAGGAAAAAACCCAGATTGACATAAGCTTCCGCTCTTATATCCAATCCCAACGCGTGGCCCTTGGCAAATCGAGTTCAACTGCCAAAACGAGCAGGCCTCGGAGCTGCTTTTGCGCTTGGAATCCAGAAGCTAAAAATGGGCTTCCTGTCCTCAGAGTCAATTCACATGGGTTTAGAACAGGTAATAAGTAATTGTTTATCGTGTAAAGTAATCATCAACGAGCACCAGGGTTTTTACGATAAAGTGAAGTGCAGTGCTCCAGTATTTCTCTTGGAGAGCACAACTCTATCCGTCTTGCACATGAGTTGTTCACAAATTTTAACATTTTTATATAGCGTTGTATTAAGGATAATTAATTTAGATTAACTGCATGTTTGAATGAGAATTGGAAATTACGTGATTGTGGGAATTGTTTAAGAAAAGGTAAATAAGAAAGATACGGGTATTATCATTAAATAATGAATGTCAAATAAAGAAGATTTTGGAATTTATCTAATGTTTGATTTAAAAATACTGTTTGGAGTGTCTTAAATTCTATATTGGATTTATATTCTATTGAAGGACAAGTATGTACATCCAAGACAAAATCATGCATACAAATTTAAAATATGAGTGTAGACTCATCTTTTATATACTGATATTATATTCTATAATTTTGTTATGAATATATGTTTAATCTTCTCTCTTTGACTATTTGAGGACTTTTTGGTATTTAAAAATATCTTATGGACTATTGATTTGTCCTAAGAAAGCCAGTTTTTAGATTGAATCCTAGAAAGTGAACAAATATTGAAGAAGTAAACAAGACCCTAAGTTTGTAAATTCGTTACTCTTTTTCACTGCACCAAATCAAAGTGTGTTGCAATTAACTACCTAATTTTATAGAATCAAAGATTTTGAATGCATGTGCATCATTCCTTGATGAATGCAATGAATGTCTTTAAATTCTAGCAAATAACATTAATTTGCACCAAATGTGTATATAGTTGGTTCAATGTGAAAGGATGAATGGGGCTAGCTAGCCAAATTTAAGCTCTGACTTTTCATATGAAGGGGTGCAAGTCCGTGATCGCAAGGCCACTCTTGCAACCATATAAATGTCTTAGAATGAGCTAGCAATCAAATCCTAGTGGCAAACAAATAATGAAAATAGGTGCATTGGCACATTTCCAAAAAATACAAAAAATATGTAGGTCTTGTGTCCCCTTTGTTGCATTGACCTTCATTTACTCATCATTGATATGGACAGTAAGATATTTTTTTTCAATGGAGCCCCTTTTGGTCAATTTGTGCTTGGTGTTGTGTTTGTCCTCCTTTCATTGTTTTTTAATGTGCCTAAATGTAAAAAATATAAGCATTCAGTCTTTGAGTCAATTCTTAGTCTTTGATAGGTTTTCAAGATTTCCCTTACCTTCGTACCTTTTTCTCAAGTTCTCCAAACCCTTTTCTTGACTCATCTACCAAAATTTTAGGTTTTTAAAGGGTGATCCCACAATAGTGAGTTACACTTTTTGGCCAAACTTGACATTGAAATGAACATTTTGAATAAAATCTTCACTTTCAAACACCTATAGCTACTAAACCGTCAGGAGTTTGAAGATGATGCAAACTAGTGATTTGTGACATTTTGTCTGTAGATTCTAAATATATTTTTAAAAATTGGAATCAAATTGCATTTCTTTCTCCATCTCCTTCGATGACTACTTTTTAACAGTAAAGACCATTTTTAAATAGTGATGTGTACTATAAACCACAACTTTTTTTCTATGAAGGATAAAATTCTATTTTTTTAATTTATATTTGTAACTACAATATCTAGATGATGCATTTGGTTCATAATGTTTTATTGAATATTTATCTTTTAATTAAGTTTTAAGTCAAACCAATTACAATTTAGACATAAGTGTACTATTAGGAGCATAACTTTTTTTTGCATATATAGGAATTCAATTTTTTTTTGGATCAAGGATATCAATACCAATAGGATAGATATTTTTTAGATTTTTTTTGGTAATCTATTTTTCCATATGTGCAGAACAAAGAGCTTGATTTTTGGTGAAAACCTATGTTTAATTAAACTTAAAAAATGTATAATAAAACCAAAATACATTAATACTATACTTGATGAAGAGCTCATTTTGAGGAATATAATCTTGCAGTTGGGTTTGTCAAGTTGATTCCAATTTGATCCTCAACCTTAGTCTTGAAACCCAAAATTTGCATAAAATTATAGACAAATGGGGGAAAGGGAAAAAAAGAGGGTGCCCCCCTTCTATGAAGGGAATTCAAGTGAATTGGTTACCCCTTCATTTGAATCCCCTTCATTAGAAGGAGGGTTCAAATGAACACCCCCTATATGATGCAATTGGGTGTTCATTAGAAGGGGGGTTCATTCGAATGGGGTTGTTGCAATGCATGTTTGAATGAATCCCCTTCATTCAAAAGGGTACATTCATTTGAAGCCAAACTTTGAACTTTTTTATGGGCGTTTCTACTTTTTCTTCATGCAAAAAATTGTAACCCACTATTGTGGGTTCACCCTAAATACTTGTCTCTTTTTCCTTCTTTTCCTTGCTTTCCTTGGACCTTGTCTTGACTCATTTATTAGAGTTTTGAGCTTCTATGTACTCATATCTACACGAGTGCACATAATTTGGGGACAAGAAAGTGAATAATTTTTATTTTTTTAAGAAAATGTGAGTGAATTATGTAAAATTTCACATAACATGAGTGCACTATGGCCTGGAAATTATGAAGCCAAAATGCTAGAATTTTTTATAACACACTCATGTGTTATTTAAAGTTTCAATAAAAAATAGGAAAACATAAATACAGTTAGAGATAGATAGAGGGAGAGGTAGAGAAAGGGAGAGATAGAGATATAGAGTTAGAGAGAGGGAAATATAGAGGGAGAGAGAGATAAAGAGAGGAAGGGAATTTAGGAGGTGAAAGAGATGGAGAGTGGATGATATAGATTTAGAGAGGGAGAGAAATATACATTATATATATATAAAGATAAAGAGGGAGAGATATAGAGAGAGGGGGAGAGATAAAGAGGAGGATAGAGACATAAAGAGATAGATGGTAAAATGCATAGAGATATCTAGAGAGGGGGAGGGAGAGGGGAGATAGATAGATATGGAGGAGGGGTGGAGAGATAGAGGGAGAGAGAGAAGGGAGAGAGGGAGGGAGAATGAAGATAGATATAGAGATAGTGGAAGAGAGAGTTAGTAGGGAGATATAGACATAGAGTTAGAGAGAGAGAGAGATAAACATAGAAAGGAAGAGATAGATATATAGAGTTAGAAAGAGGGAGAAATCTTTTACCTTTTGATGTAATATACTTTACATACTTTTATATGATTTATTTTTTTAAATGAGTTTTTTCTAGTTAATGAACCAATAGGTTCATTATTGATAGATAGAGAGAGATAGAGATAGGAAAGATGGAGAGATAAAGATAGAAAGATGAAGTGATAGAGAGGGAAATATAGAGGGATATAAAGAGGGAGAGATAGAGGATATATATAGAGAGTGATAGAGATAGAGATAGATATAGAGATAGAGTGGGAGAGGGAGAGATAAAGAGAGGGAAAGGAAGGAGAGAGAGGGAGAGATATAAAGAGGTAGAGAGAGAGAATGAGAGAGGAAGTGAGAGATTCAAATATTGAGAAAGCTAAAGTAGTAGAGAGATATAGATAAAGAGAGAGTGAGAGGAGGGGGAGAAAAGAGGGAGAGAGAGAGAAATAGAGGGAGAGAGGTATAAACGGTCAGTGCAAGATCATAATGGGCCAAACAATGCCCCTTAAGTGGTATGAAAATACAAAAAAAAATAGACATAATAAACTTCACATAAGAATTTGAATAGGTTATTAACATAATTTGGAAAATATGTAGGAATAAAATTTGTAGAAAATTGAATGCAGTTTGTAGGCTACTAAGAATTTTTTGGAAAAAAAAGAATTTGATTTGGTGAAAATTTGAAATTTCAATGCAATAGTACTTTAAATTTTAGAAAAAAATAGAGGTGATTATTCGACCACCCTAAATATGAGAAAAAATAAATATATTTTTGTTTGAATCTTTCAATATAAGTAGAGGACACCTCTTGATGGGATGAATATTTTTTTGTAATTTTTTTGTAAGTAAATAATTAGTTATGAATTTTCTTTTAGGAATTTTTAAAAATATTAAAAACCATTTGTGCAGCCACCCTAACTTGGAAAAAAACTTATGAAATTCATTTTTTAAAAACTATAGTTTGTGAAGCATAGAGTGTGACACATATTTTGGATTCAAAAAATGTGTAACCATTTAAAAGTTATAGATATTTTCAATCAATAGGTATCAATTAGGACTTTACACATAGTGCAGGTGGAAAATCAATAATAATTACCTATTAAATTCAAAATAAAACATATCTTATATTGGTAGAATGTTGAGAATTTGGGTATGTGCAGGATCATGGTATGCCAAAAAGTGGCAATATTTGTAGGGTATGTGGCTGATGACTTTTTTTTCACCCAAAATTAATGAAACGGAAAGGGTTTTTAGAGGAGATTCTCAGCTTTCCAAAAATATAAATTATGATTTAATTTGAATTTAATAAATAATTATTATTCATTTTCTATTAGAATTATGACTAAAGTCCTGATCGATAGGCGATTGAAAAACATCTATAACTTTCAAACGGTATCATATTTTTGAATCCAAACATGCCACATTCTATGCTTTACATACTATAGGATTAAAAAAAATAAAAATTAAATTTCATGAATTTTGACCAAGTTAAGGTGGTCAGACAGAAGTTTTTATATTTTCTAAAAGTTGTAATAAAAATTCATAATTAATTATTTACTTGGAAAAAAAATTACAAAAAATATGCATCACATCGACATGAGTCCTCTACTTATATATAAAATCTTACAAAAAAATATTATCATTTTATTATGGTTAGGGTGGATGCATTAATCACTTCTTATTTTTCCCCTGAAATTTAAGTAGTAATTGCATTGAAATTTCAAATTTTCACCAAATAGATTTTATTTATTTTTAAATAAACCTAGTATTTTAGAAACTACATTCAATTGTCTACAAATTCTATTCTTACATATTTTTGAAATAATATAGATAACTTATTCAAATATTTACGTCAAGTTGCCTAACACTGATTTTTCTGAATTTTTTGCCACTTAAGGGCCTGTTTGGCATACCATGATCCTGCACATGCCCATTTACTGAATAAATATTTTTCCATTTCATCAAATTTGAATGAAAAAATAGTCATCAACATGAAGGGTGAAGTTCAAAAACTATTGCAACCCCTCTAAACACGTTGGGGCACTTGAATGTTTAGGTTGGACACCCCAACCCAAATCCCAAAGCAATCCCAATGAAAAAATGTCATTAATTAGATATATGTTAGTATTGGATATTTGATAGAAAAAAATATATGTGGGTATGTGTAGGATCATGATGGGCCAAAAAGTGATGATATGATGGGTATGTGTAGGGTATGTAGCTGACAACATTTTTTTTACCCAAAATTGATGAAACGAAAAGGGTTTTTAAAGGAGATTCTTAGTTGTCCACCTATATAAATTATGCTATACTTTGAATTTAATAAATAATTATTATTCATTTTCTATTTGAATTACGACTAAAGTCTTGATTGATAGGCTAATTGAAAAACATCTATAGCTTTCAAACAAGATCATATTTTTTGAATCTAAAACATTTGTCACATTCTATGCTTCGCATACTATAGGATTTAAAAATAATAATAATTTCATGAATTTTTGACCAAGTTAAGGTGGTCAAACATACGAGTTTTTATATTTTTAAAAGTTGTAATAAAAAAATCATAATTAATTATTTATTTGGAAAATAATTACAAAAAAATATGCATCACATTGGGACATGAGTCCTCTACTTATATCTAAAATATTATAAAAAAATATTATCATTTTATTGCGGTTAGGGTGATCAGACAGACACGTACTTATTTTTTCCCTGAAATTTAAGTACTACATTGAAATTTCAAATTTTCACCAAATAGATTTAAAAGATAAAAAATAAACCCTTGTAATTTAGAAACTACATTCAATTTTCTATAGATTCTATTCTTACATATTTTTGAAATAATATAGATAACTTATTTAAATTTTTATGTCAAGTTGCCTAACTCTGATTTTTTTGAATTTTCATCGCCACTTAAGGACCTATCTTTTCCATGATGATCTTGCACATACCCCTATTATTAACAGATATTCATGTATTGTCGAAAAATGGGTCCTTTGACATTTTTCACTCATTTGGGTCCTTCTTATGCATTTTGGCTTAATTTTGCCTTGATTTAGTGTTTTAATGTGGATAACACATTCAAATTAGGTCTTGGGCCCTTGTGAACTAAAAGGATTCAAGTGGTACCTTACTTAAGTGTTGTAAAGTGATGCAACACACTTTCACACTTTTCTAAGGTCTTGTTAATAAAATAACCTATTTTCATCATTTACCAAGCCTTTTTTAAAGTGTTGTAAAGTGTTGTAATATAATTTCACACTTTTCTAGGCTTTTCATTAATAATTGGGCTTTCTCATGCTTTAATTGGCCCCATTTTGCATCCACAGGCCTTATGTATATTTTTTAGAATGATCCTGAGAAATATCATTTTAAATATTAAAATCCTGAAACCCACCTTAAATTCCTAAGGTGGGACTCATTCACCATTATGGGCGAATGAGTTGCCTTAGGTGGGACCCATTCGCCCAGGGTGGCAAATGAGTCCTATTTAACTCAAAATTCAAATTTAATTCAACATTCTGGTAGGTTTTTATTCTCCAAGATCTAAGGTCGGCCTGTGATATTGTAATTTTGGGAATTATTGCATAATTGAGTATAAATACAAGCTTCTTTCCTTCATTTTCATACCTAGCAAATTTTACAAGCATTTATACATATAGTTCACAAGAGAATTTGAGCATTCATAAGAGAATTCAAGGCATTTCAAGAGAAGATAATCCAACATTCAAGAGCTTCTTCAAGTGGCATTCATCACGTCAAATATTTCTTGCATCGTGTTATTTTAGAGCTAACAATTGTGGTGTAGGATTTGTGAGCATTGCGTTCAAGATATATCAACATCAAGTTAGAGTTCAAATCCACATCCATTGGATCCATCACTTAGCTGTTTGCAGCGTCTTATTGCTAGGGTTTGGTGAGTTACAACATCATTTTTTTTTCATTCATCATTCTCCATTATATTTCATTTCATTTGAAGGGTTTAATTACCAACAAGGGGTTTGACCAAGGAAAACCCCTATTCACTAACCCCACAACATTTTTCCCTCTTCTTGTGTGTGATTTGTAGAGCCAGGTTACAGATTTTCCAAGAAGTTAAGATTGGAAAAGTGATCAAAGCAAGTCAAAGTTTTCAAAGTCTTAAGAGAAGCTTGGAGAATATCTACAAGCCAAATTCTACAATTTCATATCCAAAAACTAGTCAAGACTTCAGAGCAGAGCAGATCGAGGGCTATAGTTTCCTAATTTGAATTTCCAAAAATATAGAAGTGGATGGATTAACCACTATTGGCGAATGAGTCCCATTTCCCAATCCTAAACATGAATTTTGTAGATTTGCATACCCATTTGTCCGAAACCTGTTCTTGCACATTTTCTAGAAAATTGGATTGATTCGCCCAGCCTAGCGTATGAGTCCTAGTCAGCTTTCGCATCAAATTTTTTAGTGATCTAGAGCTCCATTCCATCTTTAGCAAGTTTCCAAGTGCAGATCTCTAGTTTCATAGCTTTTTATTACATTTTACTTGCATTCTTAGTTTATTTAGTATTAGTTTGCATATCACACTATGTTTTCAAACATTTAGCATTTTCCAAGTTTACACTTGGTGGTGAACCCTCATTTGTTGTTATCCTTTCCCTAGAACTCTCCCTTTGTCAGATTTCAATTTCCTTTGCATTGAAATCTCAAGGGTTTGTTCTTGAGTGAATAAGTGAAGTTTTGTCTCTCTCCTTTTAGGTTCAAAACCCTAGAAGTGAAAGATAGCACAAAATAATTTTATTCATTTTGGTGAAACTACATATAGAGCATTATATTTCTGATTTGGAGTGCATTTACATCATAAATTTAAAGTGAATTAACATTGTATTAGGTTTTGCATTGTTTAATTTGCATTCTAGGGTTTCAAACTTTTCATTAGTGAAAAGTTCATTTAGCTTGCATTATTGTACTTAATTTCATTAAAAATTAGTAAAATTATGCATTTTCCTTCTAGTCTTGCATCAAAAGACTTAAAAAGCATAAAATTCATTTCAAAAATTCTAAAAAAATTTCAAAAAAATTACTACTTAGACTCATTCGTCACCTTGGGCGAATTAGTCCCTTTGCAAAATTTGCACTACATTTTTTGGCATTTAATCTTCATTTTCTGAGTTTCTATTGACTTTTCCTACATTTCCAAAATTTATATTTCAAGAAATTTATTCTAGTTAGCTTACATTGCATTTGCATTCACCCTGCATTTAGTAGCCTTTGCATGAGTGTTTGGTGTCCTATTGCTAATACCTTAGTGATAATAAGTTTGAGACTCATGTCATCTCATGATAATACACTCATTGTGGATCTTGGGTTATCTAGAGCTTCCACTCCTAGTATTGCCACTAGTACACTAGGCATGGATAACACCGTTAACAACTCTTTGCCTTCAAGTAGCATGCAAGGTGAATCACTGAATGATTATATCCCACAAGAGAAAATAATTAAAATCCATGAGGATTTATCCAACCTCCAACATCAAGTAAGCCTTGAAAACATTTCAACTACTGTAATTCCTACCATAGAAAACATTCATCACATGCTTGAAATTGAAGATGGCCTTGAAATTGTGAAAAACATAGTTGAGATATGTGCAAAGCATCTTCCTTCAACCTCTAGTGCTCCTACATCAACAAACAATGTTTCAAACCAAGGAGGAACTCAAATTCCTCCTCCCTGAATGATAGCCTCAATACCTACCTATACCACTCCTCAAGTCACAAAAATAATGCAACAAGTTAGTCAAGTGATTCCTTCCTTAGGTATTCCGACTAGCATCCCTAGTTTCTATCTGGCATCACATGTTCTATCTTCTACCACATTACCACCTATAAGCATTCCATTCACTTGTCCTACCACTACATACACTCCATCACCACTTTCACTTCCATCTCATACCACTTGTAATGATCCTCTCATAACACAACTTTTCCAAACTGTTTCATCCATGCAAAAGAAAATCTCCAACATAAACCAAAATCAGAATGGCCCACCCACATATTATGTTAGAAGTAGCCCATTGTCTTTGGAGATATTGCGAACATTGATGCCACAAGGAATATATGTGCCTAGATTTGAGAAATATGGAGGGAAGGGAGATCCTTCTAACCATGTTAATCCCTACACTGTCTTATGTGGTGACTTTGTCCTTGATGATAAATTGTTGGAAAAACTCTTCCCTAGGTCCTTAAAAGATACTAAACATATTTCAATCGTAAACATATTTCATGTATCTTCTAAGTCATTGGAAAGTGTTCCCCAACACTAGGATTAGAAAGAGATTAAATTCAAATGAAATAAACATGTAAATTGACATTTGTAATTAATTATAAATGATAGGAACATTTGGGGATGGCTAAGAAGAGCTCCTACAAAATTGGAGCACATGGGGCACCCACATGGAAGGTGGAACTCACCTTGAGTTAAGTTAACTGTTTGGAAAAAGATAACACTTTAGTAATGCATGTAAAGATCCCAGAAGTTAGGAATTGATGTTTACTTGCATGGAGTTTAGTTTAGTTTAGTTTAGTTCAATTCAATTTAGTTATGGTTTAGTTATCTTCAGTTGCATGTAGTTAATTTCAGTTGAATTCTAGTTGAATTCAGTTGAATTCCAAGAATGCATGACTAATGACTTGAGTTGCATGACAAATAATAGGTGATACATTCAGTTAAGTGGGGATGATCAATCATGCATCATGTTTGCATGAATTGATGGAGAGATATGTTTTAGTTAACAAAGATTGACTTGGACCCACCTTGGGTGCCCAAGTTGGAATCTTGGAGTTAACACTTTTGCATGAGAAGATGTTTTATAAGGCCAAGTTAAGTGGGCCCATTCGTGGGTTCCAACTTTGAGGAGCTTATAAGATATCTTCATAATCAATGTTGAGTTAGGACTTCAGTTTGGGATGCCCAAATTGATGAAGGACTTGGTTTGACATTGTTTTTCACGAAAGAACTCTACTTGCAAAGAATAGGCATAGGTTTTATGAGATAAGCTTTGTGCTTTGCAATTGTAAACTCTTTGAAGTTTACAAGGCTCATTATTGTCTATAAATTGCAGCAAGTTGAAAAGAGGGGTATGTGTGGGATCATGATGGGCCAAAAAGTGGCAATATGATGGGTATGTGGCTGATGACTATTTTTTAACCCAAAATTGATGATACGAAAAGGGTTTTTAAAGGAGATTCTCAACTTTCCACTAATATAAATTATGCTTTACTTTGAATTTAATAAGTAGTTATTATTCATTTTCTATTCAAATTATGACTAAAGTCCTAATTGATAGGCTAATTGAAAAACATCTATAGCTTTCAAACAATATCACATTATTTGAATCAAAAATATGCACCACATTCTATGCTTCACATACTATATGATTAAAGAAATAAAAATTGAATTTCATGAAGTTTTGACCAAGTTAAGGTGGTTAGACATACGATTTTTTATATTTTTTAAAAGGTTGTAATAAAAAATTCATAATTAATTATTTACTTGGAAAAAAATTACAAAAAAATATGCATCACATTGGGGCATGAGTCCTCACTTATATCTAAAATATTATAAAAAAATATTATCATTTTATTGTGGTTAGGGTGGTCAGATGACACCAACTTCTTCTTTTTTTCCTAAAATTTAAGTACCACTGCATTGAAATTTCAAATTTTCACCAAATAGATTTTTTCTTTTTTAAACAAACCTAGTAGTTTAGAAACTACATTAAATTTTCTATATATTCTATTCTTACATATTTTTGAAATAATATAGATAACTTATTCAAATTTTTACACCAAGTTGCCTAACTCTGATTTAAAAAAAAAAATTGCCTCTTAAGGGCCTATTTTTCCATGATGATTCTGCACATACCCAGAGTTTTATGAGAGTTTATTGCAGGTTGTGAAGAAGAATTGTTGAAGGAAAAAGAAGCATCTCAAGCAAGAATTGATAAAGAATTATTGTAATATTGTTCTAAGGTTAAATAATACACGCACTATTGATTTTGGTGGTGGAGTGTTTTCCAAAAAAGGTTTCTCCATGGTATATGTTGTGTCACTTCTATCTTCTGGTCTTATTCTTCTATAATCATTTGTCTATTTCTACAATTGGTAAAAATTAATCTAAATAGATAATCATACACAAAGAATTGTTTACAAAGTACACTTAATTAAATCTACAGTCACATAGTTTTACAAGTTCAAAGCTACAACTTCACCTTCATTTTCAACACTAAGGTCCTTAAAATATACTACCTTGGAATGGTTTTCTTCTTTACCAAACAATTCAATTCATTCATTCAATGAACTTGATAATGCATTTGTAAACCATTTCCAAGTGCATGACTCCCAAGAAGAACTTAGCGGATTTGATGAGATGCAAGCAAAACGAGGGTGAAAAAGTCACTAACTTTATCTCATGCTATCAATCACTTTATTCCCAAATCAATGTCAAGATCCTTGACCCACACCTTCAAAAGATGTTTATAGAAAACTTGCAAACTAAAATTCAGGACAAGCTCACTATGATGAAATTCCCATCCTTCATGCACTTGTGTACTACCCTTTGTGATTATCAAAATTTGGTTAGTAGTCAAGATACAAGGTCCACTCCTAATCGAATCGAGAGATTTGAGCTAGCCAATGAAAAAAATTCCCAACCTTTTAGAAAACAAAACAAAGGGATCTTGCAATTCAACCGCCCTCAACAACCAACTGAAAATGTCAACAACCAAGTAGCTACTATCAAAACTACGGTGCCTTTTAGTTATGGTGATCCAAACAGATAATTCACTCCCTTACCTGATACCCTTCATAACACAATGCCCTAGCTGCTAGAACAAAAAATTATTACCTTGCCACTCATTAAAACACTTGACCCTAATAAGCCTTTACCCCCGAGCTTTAAACCCAATGCTTATTGCCACTATCATCGACAAAATGGACATGACACAGAACATTGCAAGCATCTTAAACATCTTGTGCAAGACCTCATTGATTCTAGTTGTTTATCCATTGGAGGTATTAGTGACCAAGGCAATAAGTTTGTAGCTCCTCCGAACCAAAACTTGAAAATTTTTACCAACCCAATGACCAAACACAATGTTTCATTTGTCAAAGCCAATGAAACTACAAAGAATGATGTGATGAATGCCAAGATACATATGATGAAAACTATACTCTTGTTCTAAACAATACTATCAATATCAATCCTATGGATGAAATGATAGGGGTGATAGACGTCATCCCTCATAAGGGAAAACCTAAGAATCCTATTGACATTACTTTCTCCTCTAAGGATACACTTAAAAATTTTCCCGATGGTCCTCTCTACATAGCTAGTCAAATCATAGATCCTGACTGTGGAGAGAATGTGATCATCGAGGAATTCTTACTTTTGCATGAACTCTATCAAGATGAATATGATACACTAAAAGAATGGATCAAGACACACAATGGCTTTGCGTTCCCTACGCTAGGATCAATCACCCTACCATTGCAAATAGGACCAAAAACATTAGATGTCACATTCTTTATCATCCCACAGTCGGACCAATTTCGTTTGAGGCTAGGCCATCCATGGCTTTACTTAATGAAATGCGTCCCTTTGGTTGTACACAAATGCTTAAAGTTTCCCTTTGACAATGAAATATTCACTGTCCACCATAGTGGCTTTAACCCCCTATCTTCCAAAGGAAACTTTTCCCTAGATGCCTTTTGGCCCGAACCCATGGAACCTATAAAACCTTGAGAAGACTTATTTTTCTTGTCCTATCAAAAGTTTAAGGCAAAGAAGATAACATAACTATATCTCAGAAACATGTCCCCATCCACCTTCGAACCTCCCATCCTAGATGAAACCATGCTTCAACCTAAACAAGAACCCAACAACCAAGACCAACCAAAAACAAAAACTTCCCCTACATCATCCAAAAGACCAAGAGACAATGAAAACAACCCCATCACACTTCCTAGAATAAAACAAGTTTACAAAGCCAAAGAGAAAGTGGATGAACAATCTCCTATTCTTTTGTTCCTCCCCTTAAAGAAGAAAAGTGACCTATGGTTGATCAACCCACTCCTTCACAAACACTACTTGAAAAAAAAACCAAAAGAAATAGAGATGTTAAAGAGCGTAGGCATAGACATCGTGCCTTTGCTCGCAAGTTACATGAAAAGTTAAGTAAAGAAAATCAAAATACAAACTTGACCAAAGCAATGCATGATGACCCTCCTCCCCAACCAAAACAAAATGAACCAATACAACAATCACATCAAGAGCTGAACTCTCCGATGGACATTATCATTTATCCTCCTATTGTGATTAACTTGGATGATGATGAGGAAACAACTAAAATTGACAAAGAGGTGCATAATGAATTGAACACATTATTTTCCTCTTCCATGAGCTTAAATGAAAAATCTCCTATATAGAGTGATGAACCTAGTACTTCTCCTAGTTTGGCACTTTCGCTTGTCCCTTTAGCTAGCTATCTGCCTTTGGTATACAATGAACATTATTGGGAGGTACATGACTTGCTCATAGGTTGGCTCACATTTTCCTTACTAGTCTTTTGCATTTTCTTTCTTTTCCATTTTATTTTGTGTGATTTCATGTGCATAATGTGATCCCCAGTGATGTTCTCTCTCTCTCTTTGTGACATTCCTCTATTTGTACCTTCATTCTTCTCTATGTCGCGCATCGCTTTCACCTTTTTTTATCTTTTTCTTTTTCTTGTGTTTTCCTTTTGGGGATGATGCAAGGCATTGAGACATTCATGACTCATTCATGTTGACCCAAAAGGATTTCTTTTCCTTTGCCTTTTTCATTTTATCTTTATCTTTTTCTTGTGTTTTCCTTTCGGGGATGATGCACGACATCAAGACATTCATGTCTCCTTCATGTTGACCCAAAAGATTTTCCTTTTTCTTTCTCCTTTTCTCTTTCATTTGTCTTGTGTTTTCGTTTTGGGGATTACACAAGGCATTGAGGCACCCTATGCCTCTTCCATGTTGACCCAAAAAAAATTATTATTTTTCACTCTCTTTGTGTCATTCTTCAAGTTCTATGTGTATTTGGGGGATGATGATAGTTCCAAGCTCTCTAAAATTCATTGCAACAAAGAACATACAAACCCCAAATCCATAGATCCCTTATGTGTTTGGTTTTTTCATTTTGGGGGCAATCCCTCTCTTTCCTTTTTCTCTCACATGACACAACTTTACTCAGAAACATATGACTTGGCATAGGGATTTCCAAGTTGGCTCTCATGTCTTCTTTCTTGTTTTCATTTTTCATTTTCTACTTTAAAGTAATTGCTCATAGTATGGTGTTTATCAATTCCTTTAAATTGGGGGCATACATTGGCATTATTATTTTGCATTTTTCCTTTTCATGGTTCTTAGTGTAGCCTTCTTACTTCATACGATGCATTTTGTCACTTTGTGGATGACATTGGATATGTGTCCTTCAGAAGCATGACCTATCTTAGCATATTGCATTTCACTTATTGGCTTGATGCAACACACTGCATCCCCTAAGTTGTGAATATTCTATTCTTTGATTAGTCCTCTCTTGGAGACATTAGGCACAATGTTCCCTAAGTTAAAGACCTCACATGAACTAAGAAAGACTCCTTTGAACATCCTTTGCATGTTGCATTTTGCATTTGTTATATGGCCACCTTGCATAACATAGCTTGCATGCCTATGGGGCCATCGTGTTTGTTCATGAGCTCCAAGCATACAAAGTTTTGCCTATCTTGTGAAGCTCAAAAAACCATTTCTCTGTGTGGCACATTATTAAAGTTATCAAGAGGTATAATTTTTAAATGGTTGAGCAAGAAGCCCAATTTGAGGCATGAATTTCCCCATAGCCACTTGCGTGTGTGTGTGCATACCAACCATGAGTGTATGTTTCTCACCTTTTTAGGACTTCTCACTTGGTGGACAGCCAGAAGTTTCATCACCCTAGAGTGAGTGTGCATTTTTCCAAACAAACAACCTAGATCTAATCCACATCATGATGGATAAACGGTCAAAGCTTGATCTGATCCTTTTGTTTCTTTTCTTTCTTTTACTTCTTTTATTTTTGTCTTTTTTTATCTTTGGAAGTGTATGATTGGTCTTGTCACTGCTCTTTATATCATTTGTGTTTGTGTTCATATGTGCTTATGTTTGGTTTGCCATGGGATCTTGATCTTGGGGCTTTGATCACTCCTATTGATTGTTGTTGTCTCATCTTGCTAGCATTGGTTCATTGGAACCCCTCATGGCACGTGTTTTTCTACTTTAGTGTGAGTTTAAAGTAGGTTCACCCTCTCACTAAAGTGGGGGCTAAATGTAGTGTAAAAAAAGGGTCCTTTGACATTTTTCACACTCGTTTGGGACCTTCTTATGGATTTTGGCTTAATGTTGCCTCGATTTAGTGTTGTAATGTGGATAACACATTCACATTAAGTCTTGGGCCCTTGTGAACTAAAAGAATTCAAGTGGTACCTTAATTAAGTGTTGTAAAGTGTTGCAACACACTTTCACATTTTTCCAAGGTCTTGTTAATAAAATAACCTCTTTTCATCATTTACCAAGCCTTGTTTCAAAGTGTTGTAAAGTGTTGTAACATACTTTCACACTTTTCTAGGCTTTTCATTAATAATTGGGCTTTCTCATGCTTTAATTGGCCCCATTTGAATCCACAGGCCTTACTTATGTATATTTTTGAGAATAATCCTGACAAATATCATTTAAAATATTAAAATCCTAAAATCTACCTTAAATTCCTAAGGTGGGACTCATTCGCCATTATCACCTAATGAGTCCCCTTAGTTGGGACCTATTAATCCAGGGTGGCGAATGAGTCCCCTTTAACTCAAAATTCAAATTTAATTCAACATTCTAGAAGGTTTTAATTCTCCAAGATCTAAGGTCGGCCTGTGATGTTGTAATTTCAGGAATTATTGCATAATTGAGTATAAATACAAGCTTCTTTCCCTCATTTTCATACCTAGAAAATTTTACAAGCATTTATGCATATAGTTCATAAGAGAATTTGAGCATTCATAAGAGCATTCAAGGAATTTCAAGAGTAGACAATCAAGCATTCAAGATTTTGTTCAAGTGTCATTCATCATTTCAAATATTCCTTGCATCATGTTGTTCTAGAGCTAACAATTGTGGTGTAGGATTTGTGAGCATTGCATTCAAGATATATCAATATCAAGCTAGAGTTCAAATCCACATCCATTGGATCCATCACTTACATGTTTGCAACATCTTATTGCTAGGGTTTGGTGAGTTGCAACATCATTAATTGTTCATTCATCATTCTCCATTCTATTTTATTTCATTTCAAGGGTTTAATTACCAACAAGGGGTTTGACCAAGGAAAACACCTATTCACTAACCCCACAACACTTTTCCCTCTTATTGTGTGTGATTTGTAGGGATAGGTTGCTAATTTACCAAGAAGTTAAGATTGGAAAAGTGATCAAAGCAATTAAAATTTGTCAAAGTCCTAAGAGAAGCTTGGAGAAGATCTATAGGCTGAATTCTATAGTTTTGGATCCGAAAACCAGTCGAGAAGAGTAGAGCAAATCGAGGGCTACAATTTCTTGTTTTGAATTTGTAGAAATCCATAACTCGACTGATTTGCCAATATTGGAGAATGAGTCCCACTGCCGAAGCCTAAACATGAATTTTGTAGATCTGAGTACCCATTTGTTTGAAACTCGTTCCTACACATTTTCTAGAAAACTAGACTGATTCGCCTAGCCTAGTGTATGAGTCCCATTCATCTTCAGCATTAGAATTTTTAGTGATCCAGAGCTCCATTCCATCTTCAACAAGTTTCCAAGTGCACATCTCCAGTTTCACAACTTTTTATTACATTTTACTTGCATTCTTAGGTCATTTAGTATTAGTTTGCATATATGACACCATGTTTTCAAACATTTAGCATTTTCCAAGTTTACACTTGGTGGTGAACCCTCATTTGTTGTTATCCTTTCCCTAGAACTCTCCCTTTGTCAGATTTCAATCTCCTTTGCATTGAAATATCAAGGGTTTGTTCTTGAGTGAATAAGTGAAGTTTTGTCTCTCTCCTTTTAGGTCTAAAACCCTAGAAGCAAAAGAGAGCACAAAATAATTTTATTTAGTTCGATAGAAATAGATATATATTTTTAAAGTTAAAAATGGATGTCTATTTTTAACATTAAGATATGGATATCCACTTCTTAAAGTTAAGAAATGAGTATCTGTTTCTTTTACTTAGAATGACCATTTTGGGTTCACTATAGATTAAAATATAACATGTTATAATATTAATATTAATATTTATATATATTTAAAATATTAATATATGTGGACACCAAAAAAGTAGCCCTTCTACTTTTTCTGACTCATTTAGACCCTCCTTGTGATTTTGACTTAATATTGCCTTGATTTAATGTTGTAATGTGGATAACACATTCACATTAGGTCTTGGGCTCTTGTAAACTGAATAAAATACATGTCTTGTAAAGGTGTTGTATAGTATTGTAAATGACTCACACTTTTCTAGACTTTTAAGTCTAATGGACCTATTTTTCCCTTAGTTCAATATTGTAAAATGTATTTAATTTCATTCTCACATTAATCTAGGAGGCTTATAAATTAAACCCCATTTTAATCTAGTGTTGTAATGTGTTTTACACATTCATATTGGATCTTGTGCATTTCTAAGCTAAGTGGACATCATTTTAATGTTGTAGAGTGTATTTAATCACACTTTCACATCAAGAAATTTGTGTCCCTATCCCTAATCACCCTTTATATCATCACTAATAGGCCCCTATGACCCCATATTGTGGATCCTGAGGCTTATTTTGATCAAAACGCTAACTAGCTCAACATATGAACTTAATTTATGCATTCCCCAACATCCTAGCTAGCAAAATAGCCCCTATGGGACCTGTTCGCCCAAGATGGCAAATGAGTCCCATTTGGGCCATTTTTGAGGTTTGAGCAAGAAAATTTGGCTTTTAAGTTTAATTTTCTTCAATGTTAGCCTTGGGAATCAAATTAATGGCCATTTGAGTGTCTTTCCTATATACAAAAGCCCTAAAATAATTGTTTCATAAGGTATTCATGTTGTCAAGTCAAGCAAAACTATGGTTAAGCATTTCAAGTCTTCACAAGGTCATCAAGATAGCTTTCAAGATCATTTTTAAGGCATTCAAGGGTAGATTATTCATCCATTGTTGCAACAATTCAAGATCTATTATCATGGAAAGTTTCTAATTGCATTATCTCATGTTCATGCTTCATTACCTTGTTTCATCATTTTGGTTTAATTATCTAAAAGAGGTTTGACCAAGGAAAACCCCTATTCTCTAACAATCAACATTTTCTTTCTCTCTTTGTTTGATTGTAGATCTAGATGCTTTGAAGGCTTGGAGATTATTGAAGATTAAGTTTCAAAATTGTTGGAGTCATATTCGTATTGGAAAGGTCAAAATATTCACAAAAAGTCACTTACAGTCCTGAAAATCAGGGTTTCGGATCCGAATACCTAGAGGTATAGAAAGAGCAGACCGAGAGCTACAGTTTCCACTTTTGAGTTTCCAAAAAACTCAAAGTGGACTCATTTTCCATTAGTGGTGAATGAGTCCTGCTATACCTATTTTTTAGAGATTTTTGTGGATTTGGATACCCATTTGGCTGAAACAGGCTCTGGTACAATTTTCCAGATCTGGGACTAATTCGCCCAGAATGGTGAATGAGTCCCACCAGGCTTAAAAATTAGCATCTTCAGAATTTCAGAGCTATTTCCATTCTTCAAGACATTTTCCAAGTGCACACTCTTTGTTTTATATCTTTCTATTTTATTTTATTTGCATTTCTAAGTCATTTTCTAGGTCATTTTGTGTATCACACTATGTTTTCAAACATCTTGCATAATTTTCCAAGTTTACACTTGGTGGTGTACCCCTCATTCATCCTTCTCTAATCCCAAACCCTATCCTAGGATACCTTATTGTCAGATCTCTCATATCCTTCATTGGATTGAGATCTCTAAGGTATTCTTGAAAGTGAACATAGTGAAATTTAATCTCTCTCTTTCCTTATTACATCTTGTGGACAACGAAGTTGTGCATGCCATTTCCATTTTCCACATTTTGGTGAACCGGCCTTTAGAATACTTTATTTTCTGATTTGGAGTCCATCATTATCCTAGAATTAGCTCGCATTAACATTGCATTGCATTTTTCATTAAAGTTAATTTGCATTCTAAGGTTTCAAATTTTTTCATTAGTGAAAGTGCATATAGGTTGCATTTTTGCATATCAAATCATTGCAAAATATATGAAAACTATATTTTCATTCAGTATTCAAGTCATACAACCTAAAAAGCATCAAAATCCATTAAAATTTTCTATTTTTTTTGGAAAAATCTCTACTAGGAATCATTTTCCGCCTTGGGAAAATCATTCCCTTTGCACCCATGAAACTACCCTTTACAACACTAAAAACCTTGTTTCTGTACTTCTATTTGCTACCATTAACTATCTGTATCAGTTGGCTAAGTTTATGTTACATGCATTTCATTAGATCTAGCTTTAATTAGCTCATTTAATGCATTGTTCAATTCCAAATTTGCATTTACACCATTTCATTTCTAGATCATTGCATAGTGTAATCAACAAAATACTTTGCTTGAAATCTAAAAATTGCATTTCATTTTAGGCTTTTACATTGCATTTTAATTTTTCATACATTATTGTTCAAAAATGTTACTTTTTGTCTTTTCCATGATTGCAAAGAAAAAGTTAGTCAAAAAGCATGCTAGTCATTCATTCAATGCATTCCCTAGTTATGAGAGTCTCTTAGTGCAAGAGAGTGAAAATGGTAATACTTTCCTTAAACTTACACCCCCTCCTATCTCTCCTATTTGTGTGGATAATATGATAGAAGCCATACAAACATAGATAACTCTGATAATCATATTTACTCTTCTCACGATACCTCTTCTTTTAATGACAAAGGTATCTTGGCGAAAGAAGCTACAATCATTGAGAATTATGAGGATCTTGTTTGTCCTTCTCCTCATCCCCTTTGGGAAGATATTTTAGCACAAGAGAATGAAATCATAGACACATTCCTAAACATCACCTTACCTAATTTCCATTCTCCTTTGGCTTGTCAGAGTGATTTCAAGGAAGATGAGATTATAAATGATGAGGGTATGCTGGTCTACGACAACCCTCTTTTGGAATACATTAGGGAACAAAGGAATGAAGTCATAAATGATCATGATAATCATACTTGTTCTTCTCCTAGTATCTTCCCTAGTTGTAAGGAAGATTCTTTGATGTTAGAAAATACAACCAATGAGAGTCATGAGAATCTTAGTTGTCTCCCTTCACCTAAGGAAACCCTTATTGAGAAAGATAATTCAACCATTTTTCATTCCCCTACTTGCAATGAAGTCATTTTAGAAGAACCAATCCATGAATTTCAAGCACATTTGATTTATAGTTCTCCTAAAAACTCTCCTCATAGGGAGAATATCATGGTGCAATAAAATGGAAACAATAGTAATGTGTTTTCCTTAGATAACGATACAAAGGTGATTATAGATTGCCTCTTATTAGAGATGCATCAAACCAAGACCACAGAGTTTATGAATGCACACGTGTCTATTAGATCCTCCTTTATTAATAGACCTCCTACATACCTCGTAGGACACCCTAAGAATCCTCTAATTCTTTACCCACCATCACACAAACCTGAATTCATCCTCTACCCACCTAAGAATAATGTGTCACAGTAGCCAAGTCATAATACCATTGCTCATACATATAACACTAGAAAAAATCCACAACCAAGTCAACCAACCCCAACAACCTTACCTTTTCCTAATCCCATCTTACCCGGTCCTCCTCATTTGCCTTTGTATAGTGGGAAGGAGTATGATATTGTTGAACAACTTAAGAATATGTTAGAGTAAATGTTTTAACTTAATTATGTTAATTAAGTTACCTTTATTCCTCTCTTAAGATTTCACTTTAGTTTGCATATTGTGACATTTAATAATTATATTAATTATTAAATGTCTACCTATTAGGGTTACTCTTAGGTTTTGTATGATCTCCTTTTAAGGATTGATCTTTGTAATTATTTAAATTCAAGTGAATGCAATCTCTCTCGAAGCTTGTAGAGCACCCTTGATTTTTTGTCTCCATCTCTTCCTTTTTGTGATAGGTTATTTGCATGTAGCTGATTTTTAGGGTTTGTGAAGTTGGCTTTCTCAACTTCTACATGGTATCAAAGCTCCAAACCTGCTGCTTCCTGTTCATGTTTTGAAGGATTTTTTGGAGCTTCAAGGGTTTGGTGTTTTCCTTTTTTGATCCAAGAGGTGGACATTTTAAGTGCATCTAGGATCAAATCAAATCTCTCCATTGAATCTAGAGCTGCCGGAATAGTCAAGATTGACCTTTGTTTCATCAAATTTGACTTCTATTTGTCAGATTTGTGAGGGTTTGAAGAAAGGGTTTTTTTGCCAGATCCAGGGGGTGCTCAATTTTTTTAAGCAATTTGAGCCCAAACGGACCTCACCATTGCGTTTGGAGTGGCCAAAAACCTAAAAATTGACTGTAAACTCATCTATTTTAGTTTAGTTGATTTCTAAAGCAATTTTTTTTGCCCATCCGACCGTGCACACGGATCGAGGTGAAATTTCGTAAAAAAAATAAATTATTTTTCTGCAATAAAAAATTCACAGTTTTTTATTTCATTGGAAAAAAAATAAAAATTTAAAAGCTTTTAAAACAAAGCTTTGAAATAAAATTTTTGTTTAAAAAAAAAGAAAAAGAAAGAAGTCCTTGGAGGTACGTACCTACACAAGGTACTGTGCAGGTACTGACCTGCATAGACCTATGTAGGCATACCTTCCCATGGCCCTTTTTTTTATGATTTAAAAAAAAAAAATCAAAGTTTCTTTTATGATTTTTTTTAAATCAAAGCCTTTTTTATGCTTTTAAAAAAACAAAAAAATCAAAGCTTTTCATTGTATTTTTTTTATGTTTTTTCTCAAAAAAAAAACATTGTTTTTTAAGTCAAGTTGTGCATGTGAGGCGACAACCATTTGACCATCAAATTTAAGCTCAGAGTTTTGCTGCGACAGCCGTATGACTGTCAAATTTAATGTTGCACTGGTTATTTTCCCCCCTTTGGAGCTGTTTTCTTCCAAAGGCCATAACTTGGGCATACGATATCATTTTTTGGCAAATGAGATATCGTCAGAAAGCTGCTTCCATCAAATTTTCAGTGGTGTGGGTCTCATCACTTCATTTTTCTATTGGTGTATTATACAACTAGTTGAAGTCAAAGTAGCTATTTTCAGTCCCGAGCTCGTAACTTTTGACCAATTTCTCCGTTTTTCATGATCTCAGCAGTGTTGGAACTATATATCAGAGCTCTTCAATTCCATCCATGCAATTTTTCCAGATTTTACTCTAGGTACATTTTATTCAATTTTTTGTGTTTTCACACTCTGGTGAATTACCTGGACATATTAGCTCTTGGGAACTTCTCGTTTGCGTGGGTTGCTTCATTTTTTGTTGTTCTTCATGTATTTCCAGTCTTGTGTCTTTTTATGACATTATGATCATTTGTCAGCAATCTTATATGTAAACGCACTGAGATAAAGTGCCACACTATTGTACATGTATTTTGGGGATTTTGCACTTAAGGTTGTGCCATATTTTGTACTCACACTGTATTATAAAGTGCCATGGGGGGGTTGTGTAGTGCCTTTGTTTATGCCATCACACCTTTGTCTAGTGAGTGTCCCTCCATGACAACAATGGATCCATATGATTCCAGCCTCATGCAATGTGTGCTTTGTTTTGCACACCACTTTTTCAGTTGCAAGTGCTTTCTTTTGCACTTTCAAATGTTGTTTCTTCTCCTTCATGCACTATAGGGTGTTACACAACATTTCAGTGGATCCGTCAGGCTCTCCCATTCAGCATTATGGGGGGGTATTATACTATTTGTGCTAATACTTCCTTGGTTTTTCCTTGGAAGGAATCTTCCATTCTTAGTTGATTGGTGTTCTTCAGACTATTGGTACTTGTGCCATTTGTATCTTCGTTCCAGGTGTTTGCCTTTGTTTGTCATTTGATTCGAGTAGTGTCATTGGGGGCACTCATGCATATTGTTGTCTTCTTGATCTTGATCATCCTATCTTCAGAGGAGGTTCTTCGGTACCATAACAGTCATCTTTTGATAGTTGTTTACAACTTCTTCCTGCTTCAGTGATGTTCTTCATGTCTTTCATCTCTTTTTGGAGTAGAGTTTTTCCCATGAGGTTTTCTCTATTTCTCCACTTTACAAAGATTTGGCTGTATTCGGGTACCTCATTAGGCCTAGTTGTCGGGACCCTTGTTTGCTTTCATGCATTGTAGTTACCTTTACTTTCTTGCACATGTTTGTAGCTGCACTCTTGCTCATCTTAAGGGGGAGTGTTAGAGTAAATGTTTTAACTTAACTATGTTAATTAAGTTACCTTTATTCCTCTCTTAAGATTTCACTTTAGTTTGCATATTGTGACATTTAATAATTATATTAATTATTAAATGTCTACCTATTAGGGTTACTCTTAGGTTTTGCATGATCTCCTTTTAAGGATTGATCTTTTTAATTATTTAAATTCAAGTCAATGCAATCTCTCTCGAAGCTTGCAGAGCACCCTTTCATTTTTGTCTCCATCTCTTCCTTTCTGTGACAGGTTATTTGCACGCAGGTGATCTTCAAAGTTTGTGAAGTTGGCTTTCTCAACTTCTACAAAATACTCCTACTAAGATATTATTGTGGGACCTTATTCAAGCATCCCCTCACTATCATAACATGATTCAAAATTCCTTGCAAAAATTTCCTATCCCTTCTAATGTGCAACCAAATGACATAGTAGCTATGATTCAAGGAATAAATGATGACACTATTTTCCACCAAACTGAACTCCCTTGTTTGGAAGTGAAAAAATAAAATGATGCTTTCATGATCATAGCTCAATACAATAGGATAGGGATAAAGAAAACCCTTTTTGACAATGGATTCCCCCTTAATGTGTGTAGCATAAACCATTTGGATAGGCTTCATGTGGATAAGTTAAAAATTCAACTCGAATCTTCATCTATCATGGGATTTGACAATGTAGGAAAACAACCATTGGGTATGATTACTTTACCTATTACAGCTGGAAAGGCCACATTACAAACACCAATCCATGTTATGCCCCACGATATTTTATATAATCTTCTTTTAGGAAGAACATGGATTCATGAAATGCATGCAATGCCTTCGACTCTTCATCGTAAAATTAAATATGTCTACAACACAGTCTACACACTTGACACCAATCATGAGCCTTATAGTATCTTTATACTTGAGAAAAAAAAAAAGAGAACCCCTTGAAAACCTTAACACCAACCACAAAAGTGGAACCCGTGCAACAAAAATACAAAGAAAAACATATTGAGGAAGTCATGAATCTATTAGATGATGATTGGGGTTCCTTTGATTTTACACCAACATTCATGGGAGAATACAAGATCACAACAAAAGACTCTGCAAAGGGAAACAAAAAATCAATAATATCAACACAAAATTTGAAAGACCCTGACTATCAACCACCACCGAATCCAAAAGAAATGAAAAAACTTTATGGAAGAGGTTATGAGCTTATGAAACAACTTGGTTACAGTGGAAAATGATGTGGTGCTAGAGAACACGGTATATGTGTCCCTATAGAGCCTCACATACAAGAAAAAACTAGTGGTCTTGGTTATTTTCCCTCGAAAGAAACAACCAGGCTTTCACTCAATATCAAACTATTACAAAACATCCTTCTAAGCAAACTTTAATAGTAGTGCATCCTGAAGTGATCAACACTAGTGTTCTTGATTGTCATCCTTTGAAATAAATGAAACAAACAAAGAAATATTCACTTAATGTCAATGTCATCACACAAACACTAATGATTTGAATTTGTTAGATTTTACACCCTCCTATAAAGGAGAGAACAAAATCTCACAATCTAAAGTCTTCCATAGGTATGACATCTTGTACTAAGAAAGAGGTATCTTTGTCACAAACTATTGGAATGACTTCTACCATTGATCAAGAGGGTATCTTGTTGAGAATCCTCCAAGATCACTCGATATCCCTTCCACCAAGAACTTGAAAGAAATTTTATTACAATAATTCATTCTATGCATATCATAGATTTTATGGTCATGCCACTAACAAATGTAATACTTTAAGTAACAAAATTCAACATCTTAAGGACTGTGGTGCTCTTCCTTGGGTTGAAGCACATAGTTCCTCTAACTGAAGCTTATCTTCATCCTATTCGGTTCACCCTTGCCCTGCACTAAGTTGGGGCAAGGGGTTAGGTAGCCTTGTCCTCGTATGTCACTTGTCATTTCATGTTTTGGCTAGCCATTAACCTTTCATGAACATAAAGAGAAAGCTTGGGATGTGGATAACAGGCCTTAAGTTGGCCCATAAATGACATACTACCTTTTCATGATGTAGCTTATTGGAAACATATGATTTGGCATAGGGATTTCTGAAGAAGGTCTCATCTCTTCTTCTACTTTAAAGAAATTGCTCACAATAATGGTGTTAGCAACTACTTTAAAGTGGGGGCATACATCAACACTCATCATGTTTCATTGTGTGATTTCTTTCTTCTTGTGACACATCATTTTCTTGGTGGTGTCATTGGGCTTGATTTCCTCCAAGAGCGTGATACTTATTTGACACATCCTCTCTTGGAAACATTAGGCACAATGTTCCTTAAGATGAGACCTTGCATGAATTACGCAAAATCCCTTTGAACATTCCTTACACCATTTACAATGTCTATGAGTTTCAATCATATGAATTTTTGCTTGCCTCATATGAATTTTTGCTTGCCTCATAGAGTTCAAAGATCATTTTTGTGTGGCACCTTATCAAAGTTATTAGGAGGTATAACTTTTGTATGGTTGAGCAAGAATCCCAATCTGAGGCATGAATTTCCCCATAGCCACTTGTGTGTATGTGAGTGCATACCAGCCGTGAGTGTATGTTTCTCACCTCCTAGGACTTCTCACCTGGCGAACAACCAGGAGTTCTGTCGCCTTAGAGTGAGTATAAATTTTTTGGACAAACAATTCCTAGATCTAATCCACATCGCATTGGATAAATGGTCAAATCTTGATCCACCTTTTCATTTTTACTTGTTTTTCCTTTCTTCTAGTTATTGTCATTTTATGATCACATATCTTGTTTTGCTGCAAATAATTCACCTTGTGTGTGTCCTTTTGCACTTCTATTAGTTTGACTTAGGATCTTGGATCTTGGGGGCTTGGATGCTTCCTCAATCTTTCTTATCCTAGACCATCCGCATTGGTAAAAATTGTACCCCTCTTGAATGTCTACTTTAGCATGAGTTTGAAGCAGGTCCATCCTCTCACTGAAGTGGGGGCTAAATGTGAACATGGAAAAAGTAACCCTTGTACTTTTTCTGACTCATTTAGGCTCTCTTTGTGATTTTTACTTAATATTGCCTTGATTTAATGTTGTAATGTGGATAACACATTCACATTATGTCTTGGGCCCTTCTAAATTAAATAAAATGCATGTCTTGTAAGGGTGTTGTAAAGTATTGTTAATGACTTTCACACTTTTCTATACTTTTAAGTCTAATGGACCTATTTTTCCCTTAATTCAATATTGTAAAATGTATTTAATTGCATTCGCACATTAATCTAGGAGGCTTGTAAATTAAACCTGGTTTTAATCTAGTGTTGAAATGTGTTTTACACATTCACGTTGGATCTTGTGCCTTTCTAGGTTGTGGACCTCATTTTAATGTTGTAGAGTGTATTTAATCACACTTTCACATTGAACTTTGTGTCCCTAGCCCTAATCACCCTTCATACCATCAATAATAGGCCCCTATGACTCCATATTGTGCATCCCAAGGCTTATTTTGATAAAAAACCTGATTAGCTCAACATATGAACTTAATTTATGCATTCCCCAACATCCCAGCTGGCAAAATAGCCCTTGTGGGACACATTCACCACTTTGGGAAAATGAGTCCCATCTAGGTGGGACTCATTCACCCAAGATGGTGAATGAGTCCCATTTGGGCCATTTTCAATGTTTGCGTAGGAAAAATTGGGTTTTAAGTTTAATTTTCTTCAATGTCGGCCTTGGGAATCAAGTTAACGGCCATTTGAGTGCCTTTCCTCTATAAACAAGCCCTCAAATCATTGTTTCATAAGGTATTCATGTTTTCAAGTCAAGAAAAAATAGGGTTAATCATTTCAAGTATTCACAAGTTATGCAATGGTAGGGATGACATGAATCCACAATTTGATCTTCTAAAGGTCTCTTAAAGCACCAATTTGTCTCTTTAGTGAACTAGGCACCCAGAGGCTCCAACACACTCTTATTGTTTCAAATATTTTCCAAGACACAAAGAGGCATCTAACAAGATTAAATTTCCCAATCCAACAAGGCTAACTCACCTTCAAAGCCTCAAGAACTTCTTTTTGCACTTTCACCATTCAAGCTTCCATTCACCTAGTAGGTGTCCAAACCCTGTTTTAGGAACTTATCTCACAATAAACCACCCAAACTCAAAAATGGCTTACACTTTTAGGGACCCATTATCTTGATACAAATCATATCTCAAATCCACCATAGGGTTCTTCATACCATAACTACAAAAATTTAATTTCTAGGCTAAAACGGACTCCAATTAGCCCTATTTTCCAAAGGACCTTGTCTCTAAACTTATCCCAAACTCCCAAAACCACAAAACAGTCTTAAAACTGCCCTCAAAACATATGATTCATCCAATTCCAAAGCACCATACACATACTATGGCCTTTTTCTTCAAAACCCTCTCTTTTCACTACTCCAACTATGGCTTATTGAAAGTTCTATGTCCAGACCAATCTCAAGCCTAAAACCACTTTAATCCTCCATAATTTTACTTGAAAATGATAAAAAAAAAATTACATTATGCTTCCCTCTTGATTCACACACACTCCCTTTACAAAACCACTCTTTTCCACTTGTTTTCTCCCTTTTCCAATTAGGGTTTCAACCTTCCTCACACATCTGACCACTTCTACTTGCTCAAACCTTCTAGACATCTTCAAACACACAAGATCAATAGTTTTCCAACAAGTTACAACCTATAGTCACTCAAATTCACAAAAACTCACCCTCTAGCCTTACTCAAAAGGAACAAAATAAGGTTTTTGCAATAGGGTAGCGATGAAATCTCTCTCAAAACCTTCACCAGACCAATTCCTTTATTCCTATACCTACCACTACATTGTATAGTCCCATTACACCAAGAAACAATATTTACAGAAATGTGGAATGGCCTTTTCAAATCATTTTGAGACTCAAACCCTACACCCCTATTTTTAGACTTGTTTTCAAAGATCAACCTCTAAATTGTTTTAAACACAAAGAAACTCCTCAAGAATGGATTAGGAACAATGCCAAATCCATGCTTAAAAAAATTTAAAACATTTAGGAGTAAATTCCTACTATACAGAATCGTACACAGGTAGAAAATGAATAAAAACTTCAAGAAATTGACGAAAATATGTATACTTTTATTGAATTCTTCTTGAAAAACTCTTTAACAAAATTTTCTCGAGCCTTTTAAGAGGCCATTTATACATATTCCAATCATGAAATGCCTATAACTGACCATACAACTACCTACACCCCTCACATTCTTCAATTTTGCATTTTAGACAATTTGTAGACAACAATTACATCATTATGCAACTTTTTGCATTTTTGAACCAAACTAACACTAAAACCCACAATTACATAAATTATGGTCTTAAAAGACCTTATTTAACATAAAATGACTCAAATTACCCCTAATTCCTAATCCCAACCTTCAAATGATGAATTTTGCAAATACATGCTTTAGGTGCTCCTGCACCATACACCCTACCTTAATATTTCTTCCAAGTCCCTTGGAATTCTTCATGCTTGAACCTACAACAACACTTGATCTTTAACCTTTTATCCTCCATCTTGTGCTTGCAATTTCTTCATCTTGAATTTAGGCTTGTACTTGTCCTTGCTCATCAACTCTTCTCTTCTTGCTCTGTCATCTTGAACCAACAACTCTAGACTCTGTTTTGTCCCTACTAACTTCTTCCATATACTTTTGTTTTGTTCTTTAACTTTATCCTTTGCAAAAAAACTCATCCTCTATCTTTCCTCTTTCATTTTCACCCATGGTTTGATTCTTATTAGCATAACCATCAAAACTAGGAAGTAGCCCATGACTCCCTTCATCCTTGGCCTCTTAACTCTCCTCCACACAACCTTTCTTAGGTCCTTCATGATTAGTATCACTGTCACCACAATACACACCTGCCATATCACCCATCTTATCACCCAAGGACTATCCACTATCCTACTCTCATCACTTACTCTCTTTTCCATCTCATTTGGAGACTTTTCCAACACTTTGTCTTTAGCCTTTGCTTGGCCAACTACTAACAACTCTTCACTTTTAGTCTCTTTCAACATGGAGACCTTACTCAACCTCTCTGTTTTCCCTTCTTCACCATTCAAGGTGACTACAACTTCCTCACATTTATTCCTAGACTCATCCACTTTAATTAGCCATTATCTTTGGCTCACTATCTTCTCTTCCATCTTGACTTGCTCTACACTCTCTTCCTTTACCTTCTCTGTATTCTCAATTTCCTTCACCTTCAAACTTTGCATTAGTCCTGCTGCCTCAGTTACCTCTGCACCTCTTGACACATGAGTCACTGTGCTTGCAATAATCAATGGTCCATCACTCTTATCTACTTTCAAGGGACACAATACTGCCCCAATCATGATCTTCCCACACTTTTCAAGCCCTTCATGGCTTTCTATCATCCTTTCACCTTCCTTGATTGTATCTACTCCTCTCTTGATATTCTCAGTCTTCAAGACCTCCCTGACATCAAATCTTTCATCTTTTCCCCTAACACACATCTATTGCATCTCATCTTCCCTATTATCAAGCTCCTACTACTTCTCATTACTTTTTCCTTCCCGTGGACACTGCATTTCTTCTTCACTAACCTCACTAGGCCACTATTTCCTTTCCCTAGGCAACTCTTCTACAGTCATATCTCTTCCTCTTTGTAGGAACTCAGTCCCAAGTTTTCCTTTTTCATAAACCTTTGTATTAGACCTGTCTTTTGCTCCTTATCAACACTTGCTCTCCTTGTAGTAGCTGCTTCTCCACCATTTTTTCTTTTCTCATGTCTCATGGCCACTCTACTACCCTACATCAAAATTATTTTTGTCCTACATTATTTCTCATCTTTTTCCATCAAAGGAACCAAAGTGAAATTCATCTCATAACTATTCTCTCTTCCATTATATAAAGAAAATCTATCATACACCCATGGAATTCCTAACAAGAGATGGTATACACTCATAGGCACAATATCACACAAAATTTTGTCTCTATATGCACCTGTGTGGAATTCAACCCAAGCTTTTTCTTTAATCATCAAAACATACTCACCATTTACCCAAGAAACTAAATAAGGTGACTCATGGGGTATCCTCTCTAAATGCACTTTTTCAACCATTTATTGAGAGATAATTTTTCTAAGCTACCTAAATCAACCATCACAATGCATACCTTGCCTTGGCACTTGTAGGTGGTCTTGAATATTGCATTCCTTTGTGCTACTTCTCTGATCTCCATTACCTTTCTAACTTGACTCTTTAGCTTCCAACTGCAACCAATATCCTTCAAGAATCTTCTATGCTCTAATACCAATTTGATGCAATGGCAAGGATGACATCAACCATCTTGTAACATGAATCCACAATTGGATCTTCAAAAGGTCTCTCAAAGCACCAATTTGTCTCTTCAATGAACTAGGCACCCAGAGGCTCCAACACACTCTTATTGTTTCAATTCTTTTCCAAGACACCAAGAGGCATATAACAAGATTAAATTTCCCAATCCAACAAGGATAAATCACTTTCAAAGCCTCAAGAATTTTTTTTTTTACTTTCATCATTCAATCTTCCATTCACCTAGTAGGTGTCCAAACCTTGTTTTAGGAACTTATCTCACAATCAATCACCCAAACTCACAAATGGATTACACTTTTAGGGACCCATTATCCTACTACAAATAATATCTCAAATCCACCATAGGGTTCTTCAGACCATCACTACCCAAATTGCATTTCTAGGCTAAAACAAGCTCTAATTAGCCCTACTTACCAAAGGACCTTGTCTCTAAACTTATCCAAAACTCCCAAAACCATAAAAAAGTCTTAGAAATTCCCTCAAAACATATGATTCATCCACTTCCAAACAACCATACACATACTATGGCCTATTTCTTCAAAACCCTCTCTTTTCACCATTCCAACAAGGGCTTATTGAAAGTCCTATGTCCAGACCACTCTCAAGCATGAAACCACTTTAATCCTCCATCATTTTACCTGCACATGATCAAAACAACATTACATTATGCTACCCTCTTTATTCATACACACTCCCTTTACAAACCACTCTTTTCCACTTTTTTTCTCCCTTTTCCAACTAGGGTTTCAACCTTCCTCACACATCTGACCACTTCTACTTGCTTAGAACTTCTAGAAATATTAAAAAAAAATGATCAATAGTTTTCCAACAAGTTACAACCTATACTCATTCAACTTCACAAAAACTCACCCTCTAGCCTTACTCAAAAGGCATAAAATAAGGTTTTTGCAACAAGGAAGCGAGTAAGTCTCTCTCAAAACCTCCAGCAGACCAATTCCTTTATTACTATACCTACCCCTACATTGTATAGGCCCATTCCACCAGGAAACAATATTTAGAGAAATGTGGAATGGCCTTTTCAAATCATTTTGAGACTCAAACCCTACACCCCTGTTTTTAGACCTATTTTCAAATATCAACCTCTAAATTGCTTTAAACACAAAGAAAATCCTCAAGAATGGATTAGGAACAATTCCAACTCCATGCTAAAAAAAATTAAAAACATTTAGGAGTAAATCCCTGCTATACAAAACCATACACAGGTAGAAAATGAATAAAAACTTCAAGAAATTGACTGAAATCTGTATACTTTTATTGAATTCTTCTCCAAAACCTCTTCAACAACCTTTTCTCAATCATTTTAAGAGGCCATTTATACATATTCCAATCATGAAATGACTATAACTGACCATACAACTACCTACACCCTTCACATTCTTCAATTTTGCATTTTAGACAATTTGTAGACAACACTTACATCATTATGCAACTTTTTGCATTTTTGAACCAAACTAACACTAAAACCCACAATTACATGAATTATGGTCTTAAAAGACCTTATTTAACATAAAATGACTCAAATTACCCCTAATTCATAGTCCCAACCTTCAAATGATGAATTTTGCAAATACATGCTTTAGGTGCTCCTACAACAAGGTCATCAAGATAGCTTTCAAGATCATTTTTAAGGCATTTAGGGGTATGTTATTCATCCATTGTTGCAAAAATTCAAGATATATTATGATGTAAAGTTTCTAATTGCATTATCTCATGTTCATGCTTCATTCCTTGTTTCATCATTTTGGTTTAATTACCTAAAAGAGGTTTGACCAAGGAAAACCCCTATTCTCTAACAATCAACATTTTCTTTATTTCTTTGTGTTATTGCAGATATATATGCTTTGAAGGATTGGAGATGATTGAATATTAGGTTTCAAAATTTTTGGAGTCATATCCCTATTGGAAAGGTAAAAATCTTCACAAAAAAGTCACTTATAGTCCCAAAAATCAAGGTTTCGAATCTAGATACCTGGAGGTACAGAAAGAGAAAACTAAGAGCTACACATTCCACTTTTGAGTTTTCAAAAAAGTAAAAGTGGACTCATTTTCCATTAGTGGTGAATGAGTCCCACTGTACCTATTTTTTAGAGATTTTTGTGGATTTGGATACCCATTTGGCTGAAACAAGCTCTAACACAATTTTCCAGATCTGAGACTAATTCACCCAGAATGGCGAAAGAGTCCCACCAGGCTTAAAAATTAGCATCATGGTTATTCTTTTTGATATCTAAGTGTTGCAGTTTTCAATGTGATAACAGGTTTTACATGCTCGATGGTTGTGATCTACTAGTTATGCGGTTGATGGATTAGCTACCCATTTGCTGCAATGAGATAACTTGGATGTGGACTATCTTTATCCATGAGGTTGATTCATTGATGGTGCAAATTTGTTAGCTGGCCTTGTCATTGGTCACTTGTGCATTGGTGTGACTATTTTTTAGATGAGAGGATGGATATTCTTGAGTACCTGAATAGTCAGTTAAGGGAACCTATAGCAAGTGGTCATGATGCTTGGAGAGCTCGTGTGTCACATTTCAGTAGGAGCTCTAGTAGTGACTGTGGATTCATCACATGGTGGTGAATGGTCTTCTATAGTGTTGCAGAAGGGTTCTTGCACTTTTGCATGGACATTATTTGAAGATGTGCAACATCTTGGAACCATGGAGGATGCTTGGAGTCTTTGGCTAAGGTGTTGGTGGTGCTTGATAAGTGATGTTGGTTTTAAGTATATTTTCTTTATGTCATGGTATACTCTTGCTTGTGCACTGGACTTTTGGCATTGTGCATTGTACTTGAGACAATGGTGAGGTCACTTGAAGCATGGTATCTCCTATGGGGATGTGTAGATCATGGTGTCATGATAAGTTCCTGATTCAGATGATTGGAGCTTTGACAATGGTCTAGTAATTTATTTGTGCATTGGGTGCTTTCATTATTTGCTTGATACTTCATGATAGTGTAGTAATGCAGATGGAGTTTAGCATGAGATGATCGGTTGCTAGTACTCATGGATACATGAAGAATAAGGTGAGGTTGTTTTTCTCTTATGAGAGATGTGTTGTTGCTTGTTACTCTTGTTAAAGTTTTTTAGGAGAAAGTCTGAGAAGCCTACACCTTGGTTGAACGTGAGTTCAATAAGAGACCTATGATGAGATTGCTCTTGGATTAGTCTTGGTCTACTCGACAGTTTATCTGAAAGGTATTTGGCCCTTTATATCTTTTAGATGTGTTTAATGTTTACTTTCATGATATGGATCTTGAATTGTTGTTTAATGGTTTTGGAGGATTCATAGTGGAAGTTGTATAGTTTGTTGTATCTCCTTGAGCCTTTGTGTTATGTCATTTATTGATGAGTATTGGTAGGAGATGATGTATGGGCTGATTTCTTGAAATGGAAAATGATTTAGCGTGATCTTCTTTAAGAAGCTTACATCCATATTGATTACATGATATTAGAAGTTGGTTTGATCTTGGTGATTGAATGGATGGATGTTGTTAAGGCTTTCTTTTGGGATGTGAAGAAGATCATTCTTGACATAGTTGGCTGTTAGAAGTGTATGTAGGAGGATGTTCTATAGAAGATGATGTGCAGTGTTTCTCTCTGTGGTCGTGAAGGTTTGTGGTGAGAGAAATGTTTCTTGTGGCAGGTTGTTGCAGGTTGTGCATATCATTGTGGATTTTTTCTTTGGTACTACAGGGTTACATTTTCTTTGTGCTGGTATTGGTAGGCTTGCGATGCCTTTTGATCTTTTAGATCTGAATTTCTTAGGTAGTGGGAGTTCCTATATGTGTCTTGTCTTCTTCAACTGGTTGACACTAGAACTTGTATTTGTTGTTAATACAGGCAGAAGTTTACTAAAGGTGATACTTGTGAGGTATGTGGGATTGGATAGTATAGCACGAGCTATGGGTGCTATTTTCAGTCGTGTGGGTTTATCAGTTGAATGGAAGCAGTTAGTCTGATTATTGTTCTAACTGGTGTTGTTTAGTTTCTTGTTTCTGGATAATGACTTCACTATTGTGTTCTGATTGAAGCTTTGAAGATGATATTACTTTTGTATAGCGATTGAGCACAGTGAAGTGGTAGCAGTATCTTGTTCAAGATATCACCGGGATATTTTTTGCTTGTGTTCATTGGAATGGTGCTTATACACCTTGGCTTTGTATCTTTCTTCCACATGTGGAAGATGAAACGATTGTTGTCTGAATGGTGAACATCTTGGATGTTGGAGCAGAATTCTTGATGGAGCATGAGAGCATGTTTAAAGTCTATGTAGTTTCCTAGAGGCTGTGATCTGTTGCTTTTTGGTTGCCTTGTTGGACAGTGAGTTGTAGTTGGATGCCTGGTCTTTGTTGCAAATTATCTTGTGGATTGTTATCTGTGGAATCTTTTTGGTTGGGTGTCTTGAGTATTGCAGGGTTTGAACTGATGGAGCTAGTTTGATCTTAGTTTCTAGTTGTTTTGGAGGTGCCTGTGTGATCTTCGTCAAGTGGGAGATTGTTGGAAAATATGCCTCAATCTCATAGACTGAAACCTCTGAGAAAGCTTAGTCGTTGTGACATTTCTGTTGTCTGGCTGACTGGCAGTTTACCTTGTGTTTTGCTCATGTCACCAAGACAATGCTTTTGTCTTGCCAAAGAAGCTTATCGCTGTGACTTGTGGCCTTTGCTATAATCTCCTACTTAGTGGAATGTCTCAGCGACATAAGGGTTTGTTATTGGGCTTCGGGGAGACTCATGGCGACTTAGAGTCTTCGGGATAACAAATGGATTCTACAGGAAGTCATGGTGACTAGGAGAAGTCTAACCAATAAGTTGGTTTGGGGTGACTTGAACTCTCGGGAAGATCTCTTGGTGACTAAGGAATGCCTCACCAACGGTATACACTCGGGCTAACTCAAGAGTCTCGGTGAGAAGTCTCGGTGATGATAGGAAGTCTTGTCAATATTGACATGACCTTCAGTCTGTCTGGCCGATGAAGAAATCGGTATGACTTGTTCCTATCGGCATGATCTCTTGGCAACCGGGAGATGTCTCCGCGACAGTGTTAGGGGTCATCGGTGTAACCTATTGTTTTGATATGATGTCTCATCAAATATCGGAAGTCTCATTGACAGCATGTGGGGTCATCAGTTCGGTGTGACTCTTGGCGAACAAGTTGTTTCAGGATAACATGGAAGCCTCGATAAGATGTCTTGCCGAAGGTCATTTCTCTCGCCGACAGTGGAACACATCGATATGACTTAAAGGCTTCGGTATGAAATCTTGGCGAAAGCAGTAAGTCCAGCGGACAAGATTGAATCGAGGTGACTTGGAACCTGCAGGGTGATGTCTTGGCGAAGAGCAATTGTCTTGCCGATGGAATTCTGACTTCGGTGTAACTCTTGGCGATTGTTGTTCAGAGTTCAGTATAACATGAAGCTTGGTGTGAGGTCTCGGCGAAAGATGATAGTCTTTCCGATGAGAATATTCATGTCTATGTGACTTGAAGACCTCGGTGAAACCTCTTGGCGACAGTTGAATGTCTTGGCGGTAGCGTTGGCAGATGAGTTCAACTAGAGGTCGGTGAGAGGTCTCACCGATCATGCCGATAAGGTGACTCAAGCCGATAGATGGATGCCGATAAGAATACAATGGGTTTCGGCATGACTTGAAGACTTGATATGATCTCTCAAGGAATGAATAAAGTATTAGCGACTAAGGAACACTTCAGAATGACTTATGAGCTCGATGTGATGTCTCATTGAATGGCGATTATCTCACCGATGAGAATGTTGAAATCGGTATGAGATGTGGATATTGGTAGAACCTCTTGCCAATAGAGATGACTCTTGGCGACACGTGATCAAGTCTTGTGGGATCGGGGAGACACTTCTAGTGTCTCACCGACATGCGACACAAGTTGATCGATGTTGACCAAGTGAAGGATATATGACGTGGTGCGATGTGGACCAATCTGAGAAAGTAGAAGTGAACCATTTGCTAAACCATTTCTATATGGAAGTTGGAAAACTAAGGCACGAGGAAGTGGAAACATTTGATGATGTTGGGCTAGATGACTTGTGAGTTATGATCTGACAATTGGAAAAGAACGATTCTATAGAGCCTACAGACAACAAATGTATATATGTATGGATTGGACGTTCTGAGGCTGATGCTAAAGAGCTGAGAGCCAGAGAGAGATTGATAGAGAAAGGCCGAGTGGCTAGCTGACAGGCTGAAGCCATGAGGCTGAGGCAGAGAGTGAGAGAGGCAAAGTTATGCTGCTAGAATCTCTCTTGATCATGAATGCCATGTTTGATCTCTCAGGGATAGTATGTTACCAGTTGTATCTAGATGAACAAGATGTAATCTCTGAAAATGCTAAGAGCTTGAAATTGGATTGTAACCATTTTGTTGATGAATAATACAATGGCTCGATCTTTGGAGTGTGGGGTTTTGTATTTGAAAGGATTTTCCCCACATAAATCTTTGTGTTCTAGTTTTCTATTTCATCTTTCATGTCTGTTGGTTCATGTAGTAGAATCTTTTAATGCTTGCTGTTGAATTTACATGTGTTTCTCTCAGATGGATCAATGTAGAAAATGAATTGTGTTTGTTCCACATTTGGACATAGTTGTTCGTGTGTTTGAGGCAACCTAATTGAAAATGAAAGTTACCAAAGGCACTACTACATGGAGTTTTCACTAGATGCGCTCCTAGATTTCCTTACACTTTTACTCTGTTGGGTTAATTGGAAAGCATCTCCACAATAATGGATTTAGCTACATTTAACTAGAATAAATTGTGTCCAATTCTGAAGGAAAGATACAATAAGGTGTTTTAGGTGAAGAATGCCATTTTTACTTGAATCCTAAGTGTTCAATTTCTATTGTTTTGTTTGTTTTGGTGAAGAAGAAAAGGAAGAGGAAAATGAATCTGAATAGAATGGAGTTAATTGAACTGTTGTTTGAATTTTTTTGGATGGTTGGAAGTTTTTGAAAAATTGGAATCTTTTTGTAAATTTTCATGTCACCATGTTTACATCCTTTTTGGCCATCATTTTCCATTGATGTCAAAGGGGGAGAGATTGGAGTGATTTTTGAGAGTTTGGAGAGATTGGAGAAGCTTTTTTGAATATTTCTTTTTGGCACATGTTGCCATCAATTACAAAGGGGGAGATTGTTGGAAAAATGAAGAAGAATAATTCTCTACAATTTTGTGTTGTCATTGATGTCACCATGGTTTGGATGTAAGTCTAAGTTAGTGCCTGATTTGGTATTTTGGTCTAGTATCTAAAGCTGCACTCTCTGGTATTCTATTCCACATTGTTGATGATGTTTTCTGCACAACTTAGACAGAATATGAAATCCTATCTCTCTTGAAAGGTAAATCTCTATCAGCAAGCCTCAAGAGATAACCCCAAGGTCTCTAACGTCAGGTCTTGACAATGCATAAACAACTCAGTGATAAATGTGAAAATGTTGGTAATCACAAAGGGACCTTACTACAAGCAAATATTGAATCTTTAACTTATCAGATCTAGCAATATGATGATAATTCAATCCTAAATCTAACTCAAATGATAAAGAAATAAAAAAAATATTAGTGTTTTAGAGAGATTCCTAAATTAAAAATACTCCTAAGATTAACAATGTAAATGATGAAATGCTTGAAATGGACCAATCCCTCATAAACTAATTCCTGCTTAACCCAGATGAATCTGTAATCTCATAGAAACAGTGCAATCTTCTAAGGTATTAAAAATTTTCAGATCATGAACATTCATCCAAGACAACCCAATTGCAATTGAAATGAATAAACCTTCACAATTGAACTAAGCACAATGGGTATAGGGTCCAGGCTAACTTTGTAAAGCAACTAACAATTAGCTAGCTACAAAAAGTATCGACCAGGAATTGCTGCAAACACTTTAAGCATCAAACAATAAATACCATTGAATCAAATCTAACATACATCTAATAACCTTGAGCAATTTCAAAGATAGAATCATAAGAACCATGCAAGATAAGTCAACACAAAAGAGATTACCAGAAAATCACAATGTCTTCCATTGTATTGAATTATCGAGTTACAACAACAATTCCAATGTTCTGTTACAACACTTGCTCAGAAATTGACTAACGTCTACCTCTTCTCTACTGCTTAATTCGCTCTAAGAACTATCTGTCTTTTCCATTCTATGTTATCTATTCTATATGTTACAAATGAGGTAGAATGCCAAATTTATAGGAAGCCCCAAAGCATGTCGACCTAGCTAGGATTTACAATCATAAAATAGCAACAAACAAGTCAGCCCAACTAATGTTTACAATAATAAATGGCCATAAAACAAGTTGGCCCAAGGAGAATTCAAAATAAAATGAATTAGCATTAAATGCCCAAACTCAATCCAAGTCGGCCTAGGATCTCCATTGTAATTTGGACCTTAACTGCCCTCTCCAATTTAGCCAAGGGTGGAGTAACCAATACTTGAATTTCTTTCATAGATTCAACTTCATCTCCTGAGTTCCTAGTGACCTCTTCCCAATTAATCTTAATGGCCTAATATTAATCCACAATAACAATATAAGCAGTCACATCATCAAACTAGTGCTCAACAACTGGGTCTTCATCGACTAGAAAGCATACATTTCACCGCCATTCCTTCTTGCCATGCGAGATTTAGCCTACACTCAACAAAAACTAGCATCAATATCCATTATAACATGAAGATCAAGATTAGCCCATCATCAACAAAGTATTCATCATCCAAATAAATTCAAACACAAATCAAAATCCCCAGAAATATCATTGAAGCACAAATTCTTAGTTCGGGATTTCAAGCCCTCCGCGGAATTTAGGCCAGAGGGGAAATTTGGAAAAATCTGGTCCAAGCAGATTCTCTCAAAAAAGACATAAATATCAACCATAGATCATAAAAATGTAGAAAAGATGTAGATAACATTGTAATCTATCAATTTAGAGCATGGAATGATAAGTATTCATCATTAAACTCATCCAATTCACCTGATTTCCATGTTTCACAAAGCCTCCCAAGGAATCCAGAAAAATCCAGCTAGACGAGAATTTCGCAGAGTCGTCAAAACTCTAAATTCCATTGCACACCCTAGAACACAGAAGGTTAGAAAAAATCCAAGAAAATCCAAGGTTGCAGAAATTCCACAAAGTCCTCGGAATCCTGAAAAACCACTGTCGCATTTGATTTAAACCTAAGGAAATCAAATCTCCATGAGTTACAAATCTCTTGAGCCTGACTTGAACCCAATTCATGTTTTCCATTAATTCCTTTGGATCAAGACTAACTAAGGTGCTAAATGATGAATTCTCATAACAAATCAAGGATACCCTGGGCTAGACTGTTAAAACCTCCGCCATGGGTGAAAGGAACTGGCTTGGATTAAACTTGGATTGAGCTCGAACTCACTCAATAAGGATCCAAATTAACACCTGGATCAATGGGGCAAGATGTGGAACATTGTCTAATGCAAAACATCATTAAAATTTGGCTGGTTAATTAGGGTGGAATACAAGATATCCTCAAACATCAAACACAACCCTAGATTGAAGTATTTAATCATTAAACATGCAAGATCAAGCTCCCAAATGGATGTAAAAGGACACTGAATGACCAATAATTAACATTTCAAAGATAGGGATCAAAATCACATACCAAGCATCCAAGCAAGCAAATCAATGAATCCAAATGCCCACATCACCAAATCCCAAAGAGAAGTTCAGAAACCCAACAAGACAATGGACTTCTAGAAAAATCTGGCCCACATGGAATTTTGTGAAAACCAAAAATTCTGAACCACCGCATTTAGCCAGAGTTTGAATGAAATCCAGGAAAATCCAAATGGGGCGGATTTTCCTAAAATGTAGTAAAAACCCGAATTCCGCCCAGAACTTAAGTTTTTCAATGTGCAACATGGGGGAAACACTTAGACAAGCAAGATAAACATTTAAGCTCATGCCAAGGAATAGTAATCGTCAAAATCAAAGGGCCAAAACACCAAAAATCAAAGCGAAAGAGGGTCCCTACCTTCAGCGGGGCGTGTGTGTAAAAACTGCACAACACACATCCCTCTGCAGTTGACAATTACTGTTTACGATTTTGGGAAATTGTTTATGGTTATTGAAGGAATGCATGTTCAAAATATTATATGCTTTGGTGCTTGTACAATGTAGTGGTATTATTTTGTTGGTTGTTTTTTTCATTGAAGTCTATTCCTGGCCAAATTCTTGGGTTAATTGTGATACAGTGAATTAATTGTGCTATGCATATATATGTGCAACCTATCTTAGGTCTATGCCAAAATAATGTAGCGTGCTAGATATTTGAATTGCTCTTTGGAAAATATTTTTTGAATGATTGGAGCTGACAATTGGTATTTTTGGTGAATGAGAAGTGCATCTAATTAGGCCAAACTAATTGATGCTTACAGAGAAGATTAGGTATATATATGTATATGTTGGAAAATTTTAGAAGAAAGATAAATAGAAGTGTTGTGTGTATGTGAACAATGAACTAATAGTAAATGTGAAAGTGAGTGAAAATGATGAAGTGTGTTAAGTCAGTTTATTGAGCATCACCGGAACTGTAACAACACTTGTTAGGTGCATTATTCTTATTTCATTTTGGTTGTGAAGCCCAATTTTGTTTTGTGAATCTTTTTGTAGGCAGTGAGCTTTTGTATCTGGATAGTGAGTCCTTTCAGGGTAGTGAGCCCTTGGAAATGAGCCTTTTATTTTTAGTTTGAAACTAATTTATATTGTGATTTAATCCTCACCATGGTTTTTCCCTCTTTGGGTTTTCCACATAAAAATCTAGTGTTCATTGTGTATATCTTGCTTCTATTATTTGTGTTTCATGCTTATAATTAATAAAAAAATAGTGTGGTTGTGGAATTGATAATGTGCGAACCCCGATCCTAATACCTGCAAAACAATAAGATCAAACACATTAGATTATCAAATGCAAGCAAGAACAAGGACTCCCCATGAAATAAATTCACAAAGTTCAAATTTGAAAAAAAAGTAATGAAGAAAACAATGAAATAACAATAAAATAGATTGAATCCTATTTAAACTAGAAAACTCATGATCCCATGTGGGAATTCGTGCCAATTTGATGTGAAAATTGGCCTTTTCCCAATTCCTATGATGCAAGATTGATGTATGATGATAATTGATCCACTTTGTTGATGCTTGATGAGTGCTCCAATGGAAAAACCTGCATAACCTAGCTAAGATTCAATGATAAAGGATGTGGATTCTAATGATTTGAGCATGGTAACTTTACTCAAATTGTGGATGATAGAATGAGGAGTTTAGCCTCTTATTTATAGAATGGGAATATGGATGAATTTCCAAAATTGAGAAATGTGGGACTAACATTCAACCAATGGCAAGATGCCACTTGTCAACTTGTGAGTGGATGGAGGATGTGCAAGTTTTGAGGATTGTGCCAATAAATGCATATTTTTGAATTTTGAATTTGTTGAAATGACATGCAAGAGGGAAGGAAAAATGAATTGAATGCCACTTGGCTCAAGGAAAAGGACATGTAAGATGGAGTTAATTCCTTGTTGGATGTACATGTCAACTTAGATTTTGAATTCAAACTTAGAGAATATTCCTTAAAAGATGCCTTGTTGAGGAAAATAAGGATTTAATAAATCAATTAAATCTATTTTCATGTGCAAGTGGTAAAAGCTGGAGGATGGGACATGATATGGGATTAAATTAATCAAAGTTAATTAATTTAATGAAGGAGATTAAATGATGTGACCTATTTGACTTAAAATTTTGGATTTATTTAAATCAAATAATGAGAAGAATGTGATAAGGGATTTAATTAAATAAATATTTTGGTTTCTTTAATTAAAAGAGATGATGTTAGATTAACATAAATAAGGTTTTAATTTATTTAATTTAATAGATAGACTTAAGAGATTTAATCAAATAAAATTAATTATTTAATTAAATAGGATAATTAGATCAAGATGGTTAATTTAATTATTGAGAAGAGGTGACTTAATTAGATAACTAGTTTATTTAATTAAGAGAAGAATATTGATGAATTTAATCAGATAAGGGGATTTGATTAAATGGTTAGACCGAAGGATGATTCAGGATGAAACGATGTTAGTAGTCAGGATTAGATGCACAATGTCAATCGGTACATTTTACATGTCTACATTTTTCCCCTCTTTGAAGCAATGCACTTGTTGCGTTGGTTCAAAGAATGAATGATCTCGATCAAAGTCAAAAAATTTCTCTTTCAAAATTCTTGTGCCACTGCTACTCGGCGAGAGAAGATATGCAATTATATTGCCCCCTCGAGAGATTGGGCGAAAATTTCAATTTTTGGGTGATCTCGCAAAAAAAGAGGACAGGGTGCCCGATAGGTCCAAAAAGGCTCCAAGAGGCCAAAAACATGTCTAAACACAATAAAACGATGTAAAACAGGCCTCAACTAGACAAAAATAGGTTTGAGAGTCCAAAACCCTAGCAGGATAGCCAATTAGGGTGAAAAAACCCTAATTTTCAATCTTAAAACGGCTCCGAGGGGTCACTTTCAATTCATTTTCATACACAACCATCTAGCAACCCTAAGATTTGAGCTCTGACCTCATGATGATATGGCACAACGACAACTTTCGATGCATATTTTTGACCGAGTCCAGATGTACCAGTAGCCACCTAGCATTGGGGCACCGGTAAGTGATCCTTACTTGAGCTTTATTTTTTATTTTTAACATTCATTTAATACTTTCAAATTTAGTCCTTCTATAGTGGCACTATATAGCACTGCTCAAAAATCAAACTGTGTCGTACGGTGTCAAATTGCATCACAATGGTGGAGTTTGGAGTTTGATAATAAACTCCAAACTCTGACATTAAGCTCATGGCTGATGGGGTCATTTCTAAAGTGCAATGCAGCAGTTCTTTATTGACAAGAATCTTTGCAAACAGTGCTACTGGGAAAGAAAGTGCACCACAGTGATGCACTTTCGGCATTTTTTTCCCTAGTTTTGGAGTTTGATTAAAAATCAAACTGCGACGCTTTCACGGATTGTGATGCTGGAGTGGTTTCTTGGACACCCGACAAATTTTTTTTCAAAATTTTTAACATGATGACCCTTCCTAATGTAGGATGCGGCAAGGGAGCTCTACTCCTAAGAGCACAGGTCACATGATCTCTTTGGTTACTTGTGAGACTTGAGTGATAGAGATCAGGATCAGCTACGAGACATGGGGCTGTGGTACATTGCCTACACAGCACCCATTCACACCCACCTTGGGATGATGTCAGCGCTTTCCAAGAGATGGCACAACGAGACCTCTTCTTTCCACCTTCCCACGGGTGAGACCACCATCACCTTGGAGGATGTTTGGCGTATCTTGAGATTGTTGATTCATGGTTGGCGCATCATTTTTGATATAGATGAGAGGAGGAATTCTTGTCACACAGTCCTCAACACAGAGGGCATTGCCAATTGCAAGGGGCAGATCGAGCTTGAGTGTCATAGGGCTCTAGCCCCTCCCTTTCACTTCGTTGTTGCGACAATTATTTCAAGTCTCGTTGCCCCAGATCGACAAGGTCGGTACTTCAATCACGGTTGGGGACTCTACTAGGAGCGCATGGTGATGCATGACAGACCTACTCATTTTGCTTGGGGGTCAGTTCTTCTTGCATCCTTGTATAGAGATCTTCAAAAGTGCGTCTACCTGGATGGTAGAGCACTCAGAGCAGGTGTCTCCCTTCTCCATGTATGGGCGTGGGAGCACATTACTGTCCTTCGGCCGTGATTTGTTGCAATTTCAATGGGGCTTGATGATCCCCTCGTATGACACTATAGAGGTGGTGTGTCCTTCACACACACAAGCGAGCACAAGATTCCCTATTGGAGAAGGGTCCTAGATGAGATGCAGGTGTTCATATGGCATCCTTACCTTGGTCAGCTCGGATGGGCCGATGATGTACATCATATTTTCTATGCCCGCTAGGACCATTTCATGCAGGGGCGAGAGCACATGATGATAGAGAGATATCTGCTCGGGCGCGTGCAATGCTAGTTTGGTGAGCCTCAGGATCAGACAGACGATGATTATGTGGCTGTATTTTCCTGCACCATGTCATAAGTTTCATGGGGGTGATACATTCCTTCCTCCAAGGCTGTGGATAGTTTCAGATAGTTGGTGGCTTGGCCATGGGCTTATGATCAGGGGCTTGCAGATTCAAGTGTGACACAGGCATATAGGGATTGGTTTCAGCCTCCCCTATGTTTGATAGTTCTAGGTGCAGTCCCCGATCAACAGAGGGTGAGAGGTAGAGGGGGAGGACGAGGACGAAGGGATGGTGCACGATAGGACCAGTCGGCTGGGCCTCCAGTTTAGCTAGCTCAGCCACTATAGCTAGGTTAGGGTGACGTACAGATGCAGGATCAACAACAGGTGTCGGCTGGGCAGAAGGGGCAAGTAGGTGCACCACCACAGGCTAGGGGCAAGGACCAGCCTCCACAAGCATAGCTAGTAGGGAATCCAGCAAGGTAGGTGGATCCCCAAGATGCATTGATTGCACAGCTGTAGGCCCAGGTCTAGACCATGATAGCCGAAAGGGATTAGGCCATACTACAGAGATAGGCTGCGGAGTTATAGGCAGACACAGAGTTGGGCTGGAGATAGCAGTTGGAGAGCATGGTAGCCTCCTCTTCTTAGATCACAGTGTCACTTCGGTCCTACAAGGAGGTCGTCTGAGAGGCCGAGTATTATTGTATGCATTATCACGATGTCGTACCCAGAGTAGGATGGATCTTAGAATACTTTCAGCAGACTAGTTTCAGACCAGCAGAGGGTCATGGTGACAGAGGCGAGGGCAGCATATAGGTGGGGTAGACCTTGATCGAGATGATACTTTTTGTGCCTTATGGGCCCCTTTTTTATAGCCCAATGGGCCTTTTTGTACTAATTGACACACATATAGTGATCCGATTATTTTGTACTATAACAGTTGCTAGATGATGATATATATATGAGATGTCAATTTTGATGTGATGTGATGTGATGTGTATCATTTATTTATGCATGTATGGATGATTCTATTTCTATATGTTGTGCAATGATGTTTATATGATGTATTTATGGATGCATTTATTTTCGGTGATATATGCATTATGTAATGATTATGACTAATAGATCTAGATTATGTTGTTGACTTATGATATGCAGATGTATTTATGTGATACATAATGATGTTGGAATCTATATGATGATTTGAAATGATATGCAATATGAAAAATGATATGGAAATTATCTATGGTGTATATGTGAAATGATATGTGAATCATTCTTACAAAATGAAATGATTATGGATGGATGCACGCTTTGTCTATAATGGATTTTGTATGTTCCTATTTATGCTTATAATGATGTGGAATTATTTATGCAATCAAATGTAAAAAAAATATTGTGATGCTATTTATGAGATGATATGGATGATTAATGGATGATATAATGCAATGTAAATGTAATGGTCGTGTTTTATATGAGATGATGCAAATGAGATGGTTTTCTAAGATGCTTAGAATAACAAATCTATATTATCCTAAACATGATGATGTAATGTATGTGATGCATTTACTGTGATGCGATGTAATTTATGAATGATATGTTAATGCAAAGTGGTATGATGGTGCTTTATGCAAAATGAACGTAATGTATGAGATGACTTTATAATGTTATGTGAGTATGTATGCAATGGATTGTCTATAATGCTTATGTACCTATTATGTATGATTATGCAGTAGGTGGTAATGTGAAATGGTTAAGAAATGTTTATGCAAATGATTGTTATGCAATGATTGATGTGATGAATGCAATGTGGTGCAAAAAATGGATGCAATGTAATGAGAAAGGGATATGCTAAATTTATGGAAAATTCTTATAATACCATGTTTATATGATGATGGAAATGTAATGCATATGTTTCATATATAATATGTTTATGCAATATGCTAACATTTTGTGGATGCAGGATCGATGACGATGATGATGGTGATGATGATCAACTGTCATAGTACCTTGTTAGCAAGATAAGAGAGAAGGGATGAAAGAGAAGTCATTTCAACAAGACACAAGATGATGGTTATGCAAAATTATGATGATTACTTGCTGAGGAGTTGGGATTTTCAAAGGGACAATTTCCTTATGTTTGATGACACACATGGTACGATGCATCAAGGTATAGAAAACCAGGATGGCGTGGTACCTAGTGTGATGGACTTTGACTTGAAAAATAGATAGGAGTATCCTTATTCACACATGACATATAGAAACCTTGCTAGGATGCACTTTAGAAGTTTCAAACACCTTGGACCAAAACACGGAAAGGTATAACCTATCAATGCAATAGTCAACAAGCTGCCCAAAACCTCCTCCATACATACCTAACAAAGCAAGTATTTGCCAAGGTTATATTACAAGAACATCCAACAAGCACAACAGACAAAAGATAATGATCATTGGCCCATTCCTATTTCTCTAAATCCTCTATTTAGATATCATCAAGAAGACCTTGGAATGAGTGCAATAAGATAAATCAAAAGGATAAAGACAAAGTAAACAAACAAGCTGATGTTCTTCAATACCACTAACCAAAAGAGGATGTGTTTTTAAGGATAAAAACCAAAACTATTACCAAAAGATAATTCCCATTGTAGGAAGGATGCATCCTAGGACATGTTAGTGGATGATGGCACACCATTTCATTTATCCTAAGAGTTCTTCCAGATGATTGATATGGGACCAATTGGATGATAGGTTATCGACACAAAGAGTTGACCAACTTGTTTACGCACTGATTTAGAACTAAGACTTGATGATTTGAGTTTTCACTTTTCACCTGCTAGACTTGTTTATGATTATCTTACAAAAGATTGAGGATGACGATAATTTATTATGGGTGATGTTATTGTGAGTGAAAGAGAGATGAGACATATGTATTTTTTCAAATATTTGGATGTTTTTGGAGTTTTTTGAGATGATTTGAGGCTGATTTTAGTATTTTTCAAGGTTTTCAAATGTTTTAATTTTCAATTTTCCAATGTTTTGAGGTTTTCTGATATTTTGACCAAGAGACTAACCTAAAGACCTATCCTAAGGGCCTCAGGGGCTGATCAATAGATTAGCCTTGCCTATGTTATATACGCAGAGACCGCGTAGTTTGATTGATGACTTGACCGATTTATAGATGATAATATACATGATGAAATGCCAGTTTATTATGACAGACTCCTAAAGGACTGACCTAAGTGTCTCGGGGCATGATCAAAGATCAACCTTGCCTACGTTCAATGCTCAGAGACTTGTAGTTTGACAAGACAACTTTGTTTTGAATTTTTGACTTGTTTTGGGATTTTGATATGTTTTGATGTTTTTGGATTTTCTGATGTTTTGATGTTTTTGGATTTTCTAATTTTTTGATGTTTTTAGATTTTTTGATTTTTGATGTTTTTGGATTTTCTAATGTTTAGGATTTTAAGAATATACATGAATCCAATCTGATGAGAACATGCCCCCAACGTGGTGCAATAGACTACTTCGATAAAGGCAAGACAAATTGACCTTGAGGATGAGCCAAGTAGTACTAGGAGAGATCATGATATGAAAATAGGACTAAGATATGATGCAGATGTTGGTGGATGAGTGATGGATGGAGATCTAAATGCGATGGATGATGGAAGCGTAATGGATGGATGATGCAGAACAAGCTATAAAGATCCTGGTGGATGGAAAGTGTTTATTTACACAAGGTGCCTGTTTTCTAGGTTTTCGCCAAGGTACTTGTCCAAAGTGCCAGCGAAGTGGTTTTCACTAGAGGACAATTTTTTTCTCTTTACTATTTTCAATCCTTTTTCTAATTTTTTTGGATTTTTTCTTTTTTGATTTTTTTGTTGTCACCAAGACGCCTATTTGCTAGGTTTTCACTGAAGTAACCATTTTTTCAAGACATTTTCTAATTTTTTGGATTTTTGGTTCTATACCTTGAAATATTTAGGCATAAAACTTTTTAAGATGAGAGCTATTCATGGACTCTTGCAAAGGTTCCCCTGCGGGTGTTGATAATTGATATGCCCCTGACTTATAACTTGTTGTGATAATGAATGGTCCCAACCAATTGGGTTCAAATTTTTCTTTGTTGCTTGGGTTTGGGACATTCTTCTGATTCTCCTTTAATACCAGTTCTCTGACTTGGAAAGTCCTACTTCTAATTTTCTTGTTATAGCTCCTTGTGAGTCTATTCCGATAGACTTGTAAATGATTCAAAGCATCTATACGTCGCTCATCTAGTAGCTCCAGCTCATTCAATCTTGATACTCAATACTCTTGATCTATGATGAGGTTTTGTAGTGATATCCTGAGTTATGGGTGTTTGATCTTAATGGGGAGTACTACTTTTGATTTGTAGACCAGGGATAAAGGGGTGGTACTGGTGGGTGTGCGGATACTGGTTCGATAGGCCCAGAGGGAAGGATTATGCTGTAGATGCTAGTCACGACCTACGTCATTGATTATTTTCTTGAGGATTTTCAAAATGATCTTGTTTGTAGCCTCTGCTTGGCCATTGCCTTGGGGATAGTATGGGGTAGAGAAGCAATGCTAGATTTTGAATTTTTCGCTTAAGTCACGGACCTCCTGATTCTTGAATGGTGTCCCATTATCTAAGATAATGGCTTGTGGAACACCATAGCAGCAAATGAGATAGTTTAGGATGAACTTTGATATCTGCTTCCTAGTTATATACATCATGGGTATGGCTTCCACCCACTTAGTAAAGTATTCCATTGTAGTTATGATGAATTTGTGGCCATTAGATGAGGTGGGCATGATTTTTCCAATGAGATTGAGTCCCCACTATGAAAAGGGCTATGGTGTGATGATGGGATAAAGGTCTTGATCTGGAGCATGGATGAGGTCCCCATGCTGTTGACATTGTAGACACCTTCTGGCATAGTCATGTGCCTCTCTTTCCATTGTGGGCCAATAATACCCCATCCTCAGCAATTTCTTGGCTATGGTCATTCCACTCGAGTGTGAACCATAGATACCATTATGTACTTCAGTTAGAGCAGTCAATGCCTCCTCAATGTTTAAGAAACTTAGTAGGGTTCCTTCTATGCTTCTATGATATAAGGTATCTCCTAGGATGACAAATCGAGATTCCTTTTTGACAAAGGTTCATTTTAGGTTTGAGGGTGAGTCGGCAGGTATGAATCCTATTTGAAGATATGTATAAATGTCATGGTACTAAGGATCACCAGAACCAACAATTTCGCACACGAATTCTAATTTTGGTACCTCGAATGCAGGTATGAGAAGCTACTCTATTAGGAATTCATATTTTGGAACATTGTTGGGGATGTCCAATAGGGACCCAATTATTGCCATGGTGTCTACTGCTCTATTGTTGGCTCTAGGTATCTGCTCAAATGTAATTTTGATGAAAGATTCTTTAAGAGTCTCCATGAATTCTTTGTATGGAGTGAGCTTATCATCCTTGGTCTGGTATTCATCATTCACTTGATTTATTGGGAGTCCCCATATACTTTGAGAGCTATAATGTTCCACTGCACTATTATTCTAAGACCTATAGTTTAAGCCTCGTATTCTACAATGTTATTGGTGTAGGGAAATGTCAGTTTGTAGGACCTTGGTATGTAGTCCCCCTGTGGGGTGATGAAGAAAATGTCAGCTCCTGATCCATGCTGCATGTGTGAGCCATCAAAGTACAATTTCTAGTGGTCAACTACGTTGACATTGAAAATAGATTCATTTGGAAACTTTGAGATTAGAGGATTCTCTAAATAGATTAGTGCTTCTGCACACTGGTCTACAATGACTTGGTCTTTGATTGCTTTTCGCTCCACATATTCGATGTTGTATTTTGATAGTATCATCACCCATTTGGCCATTCTTCCAGTGAGCATTGCCTTTGACAGTAAGTACTTGAGAGGGTCTATTTTGGCGATGAGTTTTATTTTATGTGCCAACATGTAATGTTTGAATTTTTGTGAAGCAAACACTACTGCTAGGCATGCTTTCTTGATGAATGAATAGTTTAGCTCATGCCCAACCATTATCCTACTGATGTACTAAATAGCCCTTTCTGTTCCATTTTTGTCATGCTGAGCTAGGAGAGCCCCAAGAGCTATTGTTGTTGTTGACACAGAGAATTAATGGTTTTCTTGGGATTGGTGGCATTAGGACTAGTGGTGTTAGTAGATATTCTTTGATTTTATTGAATGCCTCTTCACACTTGTTATCCCATTTGTATTCTACTCCCTTGTGGAGTAGGTGAGAGTATGGGTTATGTTTTTCTGCTAACTATGCTATGAATCTTCGAATGGATTGGAGTATGCCTTGGAGACCTCTCAATTGCTTTAATTTTTTTGGTGCTTCCATTTCAAGGATTGCTTTTACCTTTGCTGGATCTACCTCGATACCTCTCATTAACACTATATATCCTAGCATCTTTCCTGATTGTATGTCGAAGACACACTTCTTTGGGTTTAATCTGACCTTGTACTCCTCCAGCCTATCAAAGATGGCACTTAAGGTTGTTATGTGATCTTTTCTCTTTCTTGATTTGGCTAGGATGTTATCAACATAATCTTCGACCATCTTATGGATCATGTCATGGAATATTAATGTCATAGCCCTTTGGTATGTTGCTCCTGCATTCTTTAAGCCGAATGGCATCATATTCTAGCAGTAATTCCCCCATGGACAAGTGAAAGCCATCTTATGTTGGTCCTCTTTAGCTATCATAATCTGATTATACCTAAAAAATCTATCCATTAGTGATAGCATTTCCTGTCTAGCTGTCATATCGACGATCATATCAATGTTTGGAAGTGGGAAGTCATCTTTTGGACATGCCTTATTCAAGTCTCTTAAGTCCATGTAGATTCTAATGTTTCGATCAGGTTTTGAAATAGGCACCAGGTTGGACACCCATTCTGGATAATCTATCGGTCGGATGAATCCCACATCTAATAGCTTTTTTAGCTCCATTTTGACTAATAAGGCAATTTGAGGGTGCATTTTTTGAAGCTTTTGCTTAACGGGCTTTGCTTCTAGATATACTACTAAGTGATGAACCATGATTTCTAGGTCAAGTCCTGGCATATCAGCATAGCTCCATGCAAAGTTTATCTATGTTTCTCTTAGGAAGGCTGCTAGGAGCTCTTGTTCTTCTGATAGTAATAATTCTGCATAGAATGTGATGTGCGAGGTTTCCTTTGTTCCTAGATTGACCGGATTGCATTTTTCTACCAAGACTGTTGTTTTTCCTTGATGAAAAGCTCTAAAAGGAAGATTGAATCCACCATCCTCGAGTGCCTCAGAGAGGCTTTCACCATTTGATGCATCTTTTCTTTTTACTTTTTTCTGGTTAGAGAGTGCCATAGTGTCTTTTTCACTCAAAGACTTAGATATTATTCTTAATTTTTCACTTTTGTGACTAAGGAAATCAATCATTTCCCCATAATAGGCATGTGTATCTAGCTCCATTATGAACCCCGCTTAGTGATCCCCACATGGAATGTTATCTCATAGTCCCATGAATTTTGAGAGTGCCTCGTTGTTTTTGAATGAATCTAGAATTGGTGGTCCTCGTTGGTCGTAGTCGATGAGTTGGGGATATACTAGGTGAATTTCATGATTTTGGTGGTCTGATTCAAAAGATAGGGTGCTAATCATGCAAAGAGTGGTATCTTCAAATAGCCTAGGTAGATTGGATGTGGGATCCTTGTCATCACTACTACTATAGACGTCGGTTATATCCAATGTGAAGTTATCTATGATGCAACTTGTAGATACTAGTAAGCTTTGTTCTATTGCAGTTGGTTGAGGAGGAATTTTAACCCTTCTAACTGGAGGACTTCAGCCACGTATGGTTATACTTGGAGGGGTACATCCAAGACCAATATTTTTTATTGCTCACATCTCCTGAATGATAGGTATTATAAGCCCATTGTCGTTTCTCCCAAGTCTTTGATTTTTGTCATAGCCCATTGTGAGCATCATTTGCAGACCCTTGCTTCTATCATCCATTGGTAAATCAACTACTGGTCTTTCATCTTGAGATAACATATGAGATGGATCTACCTCAATAACTTCTTGGCCAAGATCTCCCCAACTTGTAAAGTTGGTATAGTCTTCAGGAGATGTTTGAGATGTGGAGGCTTCATTTATTTGTAGACTTCCTCGTGATCTAGGAGATTGTGGTAACTCTCCTACCACAAAAGCATTTTTAGGAATCATCTAGTTTCCACAACCATTATCTTGGATGATGACCTTAATTTCAGAGATGGTGGGAATGGTGGGAGTGGCAAGTGTCTCTATCGTAGAAGTGGATGCGAGAGTGGTGGGATCAACGTATGGTGTAGATGGACCCTCATCATTTTTTGGTACTTGGGGGATTTTATAGTACTTTGCTTCAAGGCTTTTGCAATAGGAGAAGGGTCCTTCATGTGTGAATTTCACACATTGATGGAAATTTGATGCTATTGTATTCATTGCATGAATCCATGGACGTCTTAGGAGGATGTTATACGACAAGTCAAGGTCCAAGACCTGACAAGTGGTTTCCATGATAGTTAGTCCTACTTGAATAGGGAGTTTGATTGTGCCCTAGGACACTCTTTCCTGATCATCATATGCTCTTATTGTGATACCTTTTCCTTTGTCGATAGAATCCTATGATATTTTTAATTGTTTGACAAGCTTGAGAGAACATATAATCAAGCCCACACCTCCACCCACCAAGACCCTTTTGACTTTGCTTTTCTACACTATGACCATAGCTTGGAATTTTTTTGCATCAAGATCTGCGGAGATAGTGGATGAAGCCAACACTTCCTCAAGAATTTTCTTGTGGGCCGATGATATTTTTAGCAACTCCATGATGGAGATTTGCGTTGGAATTTTTTTGAGCTGATAAAGGACGCTATATCCATTAGAGACAGATCTAGATGTAAGGACTCTATTTGGCTAGGATAATCCTACGATGGTAACTTTGCCACCTCTTATGGTGACTCCACAATCGGCATGGGCACCTTTGATGGTGATGACCGTGCAATATTCATCTAGGGAGGTGACGACAGTTTCATATACATGATTCATGTTTGTGTGGGTGCCTTTCCCCTTATCAGTGTTATTATTATTCCCTTTATTTCCATGGTTAGGCATTGAATTCTTATATATCTTAAGGTCTTGGTTTCCTATTGGTTGTTCCACATTTATAATTCTTTGATCGATGAGATCTTGAATTATGTTTTTTAGCCTCATACAACTATTCGTGGTATTCCCTTTGATTTTATGGAAGTCACAAAGTTGATTCTAATTATACCAAGGAGGTTCACATCCAGTTCTTGGTAATTCTCATAGGTGGGTGCTTTGATGAGTTTTTTCATTTATCAACTTCCTCATGATGACTTCTAGTGGTTCCCCAAGAGTGGTGTAATTTGGCTTGGGGTAATTCTTGTTTCGTTGGGGTGGTCCCCTTTAATCATTGAGATTGTTAATTTTCAGATTGTTGTTTGGTTGTTGTATTGCTTGATGATTGTTTTGGTGTTGGATTTGGATTTGTGGTGCAGGTGTATTTTGGTGAGGGGCACTAATGACCACTTTGGCATCGATGACACCATCATTAGTAACATTTTTGTTCCTTTCCCACGTGTGAGTTTTATCATTGTAATTGACAGGTGGGTAGTTGTTTTGTTGTTTGGGGTATGAAGTTGATCCCCCGGGTTGTGTCATAAGGGGTTGTTTGATGTTGAGCACCTTGGAGATCAACTAGTCATATGGGGTGATCCCTTGTACCTTGAGATGGAATGCCAAGAGGCCATCAAGGTTGGATATGATGGTGCAAATTTTTTGTTCCTTGGGCATGGCCCATTTGCTCCGATTGGCCTTGGATTTCCATCGTTGTAGGAATGAAGTGAATGATTCATTTTTTTCTTGTTTCAGAGCTGAGAGTTCTTCTAGACTAACATCCGTGGAAATGTTGCATGCATAATTTTTAATGATTGTGTCTATAATTTCTTGGAATGTTCTGATGCCTGTAGGTAGGAAAGATAACCATTCCATAGCGTGGCCAGCCAAACTCCTAGGAAATAGCCGCATTAGATAGGTATCGTCATATGCAAATTTCATGCAATGAACTTGGAATTCCCTGATGTGATCTTCAAGGTTTCCCGTCTCGTGATACTTGTCGAACTTGGGGATCTCAAATCCCTTCAGGAATGGTTTCATCACCAGGCTCCTGTCAAAAGGATAGGGATGCAAGTTGCTTGGTGTTTTTGTGGTTCGCCCTGATTGAAGATAGAGCACTTGTTGCGAGTGCAACCCGATTTGTGGCATTGCCTCATTTTGCTGATTAGGGGGTCAGATGAATGTGTTCTAGGGTGTTTCAATTGTGGGTTGGATGGGTGGGTTGGTTGGTGTGTTATTTGATGGTATTTGCACTTTTTTCTGAGCTAGGTATGCTTGCACTTGCTGCTATATAAACAATGTTTGTTTTTGTTCTTGTTGTTGCTGCTCTAAGATTTCCTATTGTTGAGCTTCTTGTTGTGCTTGTTGTTGTTCCAACAATGCTTGTTGTTGGGCTGCCAACTAGGCCGCTTCTTGTTTCTCTTGATATTGTTTTATTGATTGTTGATATGCTTGTAGTTGTACTGCTTGTTTTTGTGCAAGAAATTGTGCTTGTGCTTGCACTTTTTGTGCTTGATATTGGGCATGCACTTGAGCTTGAGCTTGGGCTTGTGTCGCTTGTTGTTGCAATAAAATTTGGGCTTGGGCAGATTTTTGTGCTTGTAATGCGGCTTGGGCTACTTGAGCAACTTGTCTAGCTTGAGCGGCTTGTTTTTGTTGTTGTTGCAATAAGGCTTGTGCTTGTGCAGCCTATTGCGCCTGTTGTGCATTTTGGGTGGCTTGAGCATTTTACGCTGCTTGTGCGGCTTGTTGGGTAGCTATTTGTGTGGATTTTTTCTTTTTCACTTGCAAGAATTCCTTTTGATACGCAGCTTGGTGAGCAACTTGCAATGCCATGTTGTATTGGCTTGATAAATTGAAGTTTGGTGGTGGTGGGGGTGGTGGTTGATTCAGAATGGTGCTTGTGGTGGTGGTGAGTGGTGATGTTGTGTTGGTGGTTTGAGTGGTGGATGGTGCTATTGATGTGGTTGGTCCTTCTGAGACCATGTTTTGGGATATTATGGGGGTGGTGGATGACGTTGTGTTTGTTTGTGTAGTTGTCATCTATTGTTCCAATATCGATGACAAGTTTTGAGAGTTTGGCATGATGTTTTGATTGATATTCAGGATGTTGGTTTGATTGATACTTAGTAAAGGGGGAGGCCCTAAGCCAAGGAAAGGTGTGGATAATGGAGGTAATGGTGGGAGAGGTGAAAATGTGAGAGGTGTGAGTTCTTGAGAAAATGATGTGGTGTCAAAAATACCCCCAAGTCCAGACATGTCACCTTCTTCTTATGAATTTGTGAGAAGAGAAGTTTGAGGTGTTGTGTGGAAGGATGATGATGATGGATCATTATGGAAAGTGAGAGGAAAATACTCATGTAATGGATTTTGGGGTATGTTTTGTTCCAAGATGGTATTTGCATCCAAGTCTTGATTGTTAACAAGGGGGTGTGTTTGAATAGCATTAAGAAATTCATTTCCCTTATTAACATTGGGTTGGGTTGGAGCAAAAGATGTTGTGAGTTGTAGAATGTTTTGAGTGATGCTTTGTGATGGGGGTGTGGATGAGATGGGGAGTGTGGATGAAATTAGAGTCATGACCTCAAAAGATGGTTCCACTATTGACCTCGTGTCGAAATCAGAAGGTAATTGGGCCCCTGGTTTTGCTAGTTTGAGCAAGTATAGTGAAGGGTTAAGCCTCATCATGATGTTGATGATCTTATGATTTTCTAGATTTTGGAGCATTTCAGTTATTTCTTCATTGGGCATCCCAAAGGTAAGGTCTACTTCTTGATTTTACTCTTGTGGGTTTCGTGATGATGAGGTAATCAAAGGACTATTTGATTCAACGAGATTCATTTTGACGTTCATTTGGCTTAGGTCACTTGAAGCAGGTGTTTCTTTATCAACTTCCATGTTCTTCTTGTATTGAGATATAGTGTGAACCATAAAATAAGAATCAATTTTCAATAATAGGGGAGATGAATCTCTTAATTCCTTGGATTGATCTTTATTTTAAGCCCCAAAAGAGAAAATTTTAGGATATCTTGAGGATAAAAAGGTGATATGATGATGATGCAAGAGATGGATGATGTGGATGCTTTGATCTTTTTTTAAATGTTGAGGGGAATGCTAGACTTTTAGGACTTTTGGATATGTTTTGGATTTTTATTTTTTAATTTTCTCTTGGGATTTCCCTTGATTGATTGGTTTTGGTTTGCTTTGATTTGAACCAATAGACCCTAAGATGTTTGGATGATTATCAAATGGATAGATTTTCTGAAAGGATGATAATTTTAATATATGTAGGGAGAAGGATGCATCTACCCACACCTATTCAAACAAGATGATAATTTAACCAAGCATATGAAGAAGGATGCATCTACATATACCTAGCTAAACAAGATGGTTTGATAACTTTGACTAAGCATATGCAAAAGGATGCATCTACACATACCTATCCAAAGGTGATTTGATAAATATTTCAAGGATTTTGTCTCAAGGATTTGATGATTTTGATTTTTTCCAAAAAGCCTAGCATGAAGAATAATTTCAAGATTTCTCAAAAGATGATGGTGAGATGATCTTTGGTTTGATGTTTGAAGGTTGGATGAAAAAATATTTGATTTCTTTTGATCCTAGGATGAACCTAAAAAAGAAACTTTACCTAAACCTCGGTATTGAAGAACATGCAATGCTTCTATAGACCTTTATAACCAAGAAGTGGTTCAATTTGAGCATACATTTCCGAATTTTGAACCAAGGACTTTTGTTTTGAGATTGAACTTCTCAAAAAATCATGAGGTTTCAACACATATGAGATTTCATTTTGTTTATCTTTGCTTAGTGGCTTTATTTTACCACAAACACTTTCTTTGATTAGGTTTCCAAACTAGATGTCCAATGTCTTAATTTCTTCAAATCTCACAAAATATGTTATGTGGAGATTTGATGAATTCAAGGCAAGGGTTACCTATTGTTTAACTTTAGTAGACAAATTGAGATGTAGTCCACTGTGTTTAGAAACCTCTAAGGATAAAATCCCAAGGGCAAGCAATAACACATGAATTGGGCCAATTGTATTTGTCTCCTAAAGGGTTTGAAATTTTGATGATGAAGTTTAAGTGTTTGTTTCCAAGATGTTTTCAAAAAAGAAAAGAATTTTGTAACCAAGAATAAGCACAACCCTATGGCTATGGAAGAAAATATTTGTTGAGTCCCCACTTGGACAAGTCTAGCTACACTTATCTTTAGCGAATGGTTAGATGCTTGACCCCACTGGCTCCCCTCCATAGCTCATTAACGTCATTTAGGGTAGCCAAGCATCAACACCCATGAAACTCCCATGGCATGATTTCCATTTCTACTAAAAGACCGTAAAACTGTGGGGCGGCTTCAGAATGACCGTTCTTGCACCAACAAATAGATCAAGGATTTTTGCAATTCTAAAACATGGGTTTTAATTAGGACTTTCCATTCATGGAGATTGACCCATATGGTGAGAGTCCCCTTTCAGATCCATCTCATCAGAGCCAACTGCGTGATATTGGTGTTTATTCCAATACCCACATTTATATCCTGGTTGGAAATACTCTTGGCTTTAGAGTGTTACTGGTTGAGTCATTCCCTTGGGTGAGTACTTTTTCCCCAAGGTAGGCCCTCTAAGATAAACAAAAGCGAGTAAAAACAATATCTATAACTCAATCAATCTTTGTTTGCAACACAAAGAAAGAGAATGTATGCAATAATGCTCTATTCACACTCGCACAATGTTTTGTTCAATTTTAAACCCAAAATGAAGTGTGGAGGTGATTGCTTTATCTCAACCTAAAATCACAAAAAAGGCTTTTTGATTCTCAAGATCGCTATAAAGCGTGAGAGAAGTGCATACGTCCTTTTTCAATGAAGTTAGTTTAAGTAAGCCATGACGAAGACAAAGTTGCACTTGTTCATTTTAGAGCCACAAACCAATTGTGAGTTCTTTTTAAAGCACCAAAGGAGAAATGAGAGTTAGTTTGTTAAATTGTTAACCAAAAAACAAACTCTAGTAAGTTGTAGTCCTAATATTCATTTTAAGCCTTTGCAAAAATTGAAAAGGTTCTTTTTAAAAGCCCAAACGAAATTAGTATCCTAAGCAAGAATAGACAACAGTTTCCTAAGAGTGTTAAGAAAACACTAAAGTGTTTAAAAACACTTTGATCTTGCAAAGTACTATCATCATGCTTCTCTTTCCTTTGTATTTAATTGATCTAACCTACAAGAAAGAAAATCAATCAAATTTTGCAAAACAAAGAGGTTAAAAAGCTGAAAATAGAAGATAAACTCATCACTTGACAAAAAGCACGTGCTAAAATGGAATTTCAACTTTTTACTCCCTGCTAGTGACGCAACCTATGATTGTGTCACAGTTTGATTTTTTTAGCGATGTTGTACAATGCTACTTACCAGTTAGCGGTGCTCTGTACCTAGACCAATGAGCTAAAATGTGTTGCCCTTTTTGCCAGCATCGCTGTTTAAAATTCAAATTCAAAATTTTTAGGCAGGATGGCTAAAGTGTCGTAGTTTGATTTTTCAACAGTGCTATATTGTGATGCTAGAGAGCCAGTGGTGCTAAGACAATGACGTTGACCTTCCAACATTGGAATTTTCCTGTGCACAAACAGAAACATAGAATTTTTAGAAAAACATTATTAAAAATGAGATTTTGCCCTCATTCTAGCACAAAATGTGTGAACCCCAATCCTAATACCTGCAAAACAATAAGAACAAACACATTAGATTATCAAATGCAAGCAATAACAATGATTCCTCATGAAATCCATTCAAAAAGTTCAAATTAGAAAAAAAGGCAATGAAGAACACAATGAAATAACAATAAAATAGATTGAATCCTAATTAAACTAGCAAACTCATGATCCCATGGGGGAATTTGTACCAATTTGATGTGAAAATTGGCCCTTTCCTAATTCCTATGATGCAAGATTGATGTGTGATGATAATTGATCCACTTTTTTGATGCTTGATGAGTGCTCCAATGGAAAAACCTGCATAACCTAGCTAAGATTCAATGATAAAGGATGAGGATTGCTAATGATTTGAGCATGGTAACTTTACTCAAATTGTGGATGATAGAATGAGGAGTTTAGCCTCTTATTTATAGAAGGAGAATATGGATGAATGTCCAAAATTGAGCAATGTGGGACTAACATTCAACCAATGGAAAAATGCCACTTGTCAACTTGTGAGTGGATGGAGGATGTGCAAGTTTTGAGGATTGTGCCAATAAATGCATATTTTTGAATTTTGAATTTGTTGAAATGACATGCAAGAGGGAAGGAAAAATGCATTGAATGCCACTTGGCTCAAGGCAAAGGACATGTAAGATGGAGTTAATGCCTTGTTGGATGTACATGTCAACTTAGATTTTGAATTCAAACTTAGAGAATATGCCTTAAAAGATGCCTTGTTGAGGAAAATAAGGATTTAATAAATCAATTAAATCTATTTTCATGTGCAAGTGGTAAAAGTTGGAGGATGGGACATGATATGAGATTAAATTAATCAAAGTTAATTAATTTAATGAAGGAGATTAAATGATGTGACCTATTTGACATAAATTTGTGGATTTATTTAAATCAAATAATGAGAAGAATGTGATAAGGGATTTAATTAAATAGAATTTTTGGTTTATTTAATTAAAAGAGATGATGCTATATTAAACTAAATAAGGTTTTAATTTATTTAATTTAATAGATAGACTTAAGAGATTTAATCAAATAAAATTAATTATTTAATTAAATAGGATAATTAGATTAAGATGGTTAATTTAATTATCAAGAAGAGGTGACTTAATTAGATAACTGGTTTATTTAATTAAGAGAAGAATATTGATGAATTTAATGAGATGAGGGGATTTTAATAGTTAGACCGAAGGATGATTCAGGATGAAATGATGTTAGTAGTTGGGATTAGATGCAGAATGTCAATCGGTACATTTTACGTGTCTAGAAATAAGTGTTAAAGTTTTAAGTTGAAATTGTGTGACAACTGATTCGCCCCCCCTCTCAGTTGTCATGCATCTTTTAACAAGGGTTTTTGTGCCAAAATTGGAATTTGATAGTGTCTGATTTGAATCTCTTGAAACCTAAAAATGTGTTGTATTGGGACTCATATGCCACAAGTCGCATATCAGACCCACTCTACCTTTTCATAGGGTCTGGGCTTGAATCTACTCTCCAATCTTTTTTCTTCTTTCCACACTTTGTTTCTGAGTTTGAAACCATTATTTGCAACCTATAGGTGACTCTCCGTGAAGATAGTAACCTTGTGACAACTTGATAACTTTGGTCAACCTTTTAATTTAATCTTATAAGATCTTTCAAGCTCCAAGACACTTAGATCTGCAATCACACATGTGGAGAGAGAGATAAAAACTTATTGATTGTTAGGAAATAGGAGTTTTCCTTGGTCAAACCCCATTTAGGTAATTAAACCTTGTGATGAAATAATGAAATATGAAACATGAACAATGATACCTTGAATGATTTTGTGAGATGCAAATCAAAAATCTAACATGCAATGGAAATGTGGAATGTAGATATTAATCTTGACTATGGATATGAAACAATGCTTACAAATGGATCTTTAATGCTACATCACAACAGTAGCTCAAAAACATGCTTCATGCTTGATGACCTTTGCATGATAATGGATCTTGAATTACTGCAACAAATGATGAATTTTTCCCTTGAATACCTTAGAAATGCTCTTGTAAACTCTCTTGACACTCTTGTGAAGTCTTGGAATGCTTAAATTTTAATGGCTTATGTTGATATCATGAAGGCTTACTGAAATAATGATTTTTAACCTCGTTTATATAGGAAATCCATCCAACTTACCATTTATTACATCCTAGAGACTAACATTTTGAAATTTGAACTCAAAACCTCAATTTCCCACCCAAAACCCTAAAAAGGAGCCAAATGGGATTCATATGCCACTTGTATCATATGGGTCCCATCTGGATGGGAATCTGATGCAGGAGCATCGTTGGTTCTTGGCAATCTTACATCAACCAAAAATATTTTCTTTCAATTTTTGTTCTTGTTTAGTTCTTGATTAGTTCATGTTGGTGGATACGTCATCTTTGCTCACCAGACCTTGTGGATCTACATTTTAATTACAGACATGTTTATTTTCCTTATTCCAAGATTTGAGCATGATTGGACCTTTTTCCGGAAAGTTATCACTTCCTGATTTGATGGAAGTTTCTTGAACCGACACCAGAATAATTTTTCAAACCTAACGACTAATTTGATCTCATTGATCTTTCTCATAGCTTGTGAATCTTGATGAAGTGATTTTAAATGTTTTTTGGAGTGTCCCTAACCTTAATTATAGGTCCACAATTCATCCTATGCATTCACTAAGGAGAAATTCAAATTTGGGACCAACCTATTCATGTGCACGTTACATTTTCTTTCATTGAAGATTGTAATGATCTTTTGCCGACGCGGATGATTCTAGATCTCTAGATGTGATATAAATTAGTGTAATAGATCATTAGAAGGAAAGTAAGAAGAATAATAGATTTGAGATGTTAGATTTCAGGTTGCATTAAGGAGCATATAGGAGTATTGTATTTTGAACATCTTGTATCAAGTTTGTGAGCTCAATCTATAAGCTCAGATGTTGTCGATTGATTGTAATCAAAATTTATGTTAATGAGAATGTTTTAATCTATATTTTCCTCCATATTCCATGTTGCTTCTATTGTGTTACTCTTGTTGCACAGTCTGGATTGTTCTCTTTGAGAACCCTCCTACCGTGGCTGCACCAAATTCATATCAAAGCAAGATTCGATCCATGAGAGGTCATCAGAATTCACAGAGTCCTATTGAGGATTTGTTGCAAGGTGGAAGATTGAGGATCTGACCTGTAGTTGTAGAAGACTTGTGTAAAGATGGTAGGAAAGAGAAATTTTAGAGGAAATGGAGCACGTGGAAATGCAGACCTAGCCTTGATGGAGATATTGAGAGGAATTGTTGCCAAATTAGATGCAGTTGAAATAGCCTAGAGGAGAGGTTGACTAGTTGATGATGTGAGTGATGAAGAGAAGATCAACCTAGCCTAGATCAGGGAGAAGAGAGGTTCATAAGAGCCCTAACTAGAGTGAATACAAAGCCACATTTCAATCCACCAGAATATAATGGTAAGTTGGATTTAGAAGAATTTGTTTGAATGTATAACAAAGATGGAAAAGTATTTTGACTTAGAAGGTACCACTGAAGATAAGAAGGTGAAATTTTCTTGTACAAAGTTGAAAGAACATGCATCCCTTTGGTGGGAACATTTGTAGATAGATAGACAAAGAAGAGGAAAAGAAAAGATAAAATCATAGGATCAGATGGTGAATAAGTTGAAAAAAAAAAATATGCTAGTAGACTATCAAATCAATTTGTTTCAGAAGTTGCAAAATTTGAAGCAGAAGGAGTCAATTTAATGGAGTCTATTGAGGAGTTCTACAAGTTGAATATCAGATTTGTACATTCAAAGGATGAGATTGAGAAAGTAGCTAGATATGTGAATGACTTGAGGTTTTCTATATAGGATAAGATTAGTTTGATAAAGTTATTGACTGTGGAAGAGGCATATCAATGTGCCCTAAAAGCAGAATAAAAGTTGAATAAAAGACATGAGTAGACAAAGAGGAAGAGGTGGAAGAGGAACTTTTTCAAATCAAAATAATGATAAGGAAGTTAGTAAGAATGGTAATTCGTACCATAGAGGTGATGGGAACTCTTACAGAAGAGGAGGATATGGTGGTTACCAGAATGAGGGTTACAGAAAAGATGATAAGGAGAAAAGAGTATTCAGGGGAACTTGTTTTAAGTGTGGTGGAGGACATAGAGAATTTGAGTGTAATCAAGGAGAGACAAGTAGAAAGACAGAAAAAATAGGAGAACAACCTTTGTTGTGGAAGATCATGCCAGATCATCTAATAAATCAAAAGATGGAGAAGTACTAGTGAATAGTAGAGTATTGTGTCAAAGTGAAATAGAACAAGAACAGCTGTAGAGAAAGAATTTGTTTCAGACCAGATGCAAGGTAGTTGGTAAATGTTGCAAAGTGATTGTTGACAGTGGGAGTTCTAAGAACTTGGTTTCTAAAGAAATGGTGACCAAATTGAAGTTGGAAAGATTGAAACACCCAAAGCCCTATCAGATAGCATGGATTCAAGATGAGCATAAGATACTGGTAAGTCAACAATGTTTGGTGAAATTGAATATAGGAAATTATCATGATGAAGTTTTGTGTGATATCATGCCTATGGATGTATGCCATGTTTTGTTGGGAAGGCCTTGGCAGTATGATAGAAAAGCTATTCATGATGGAAAGAAGAATATATATACTATTGTTGCTAATGGGATGAAGTAGACTTTGTTACCATTGGAACATGTTCCTAAAGTTGAAATTTGTATGACTGTTAGGGTTTGTTTGGTCGATGGATGGAGATTCCTGGATGGATTAACACATGAGAACATGTGTTATGCCTTGGTTCCTAAGAAGGCTGAAGACTTGAAGCATGTAGAAGAACAACTAGAAGAGATAAAGGGGTTGTTGAAAAAATATGAGGAGATCATTTCAGATAATGTACCTAATATATTACCACTTGTGAGGAGTATTATTCATTGCAGGGATCTAATTCTTGGAGCTACTTTTCCTAATAAAGTAGCACATTGGATGACACCTGCAGAGAATGAAGAGTTGAATAGACAAGTGCAAGAGTTGTTGAGGAAAGGTTTGATTAGAGAAAGCTTAAGTACTTGTGCAATACCTGTTGTGTTAGCACCTATGAAGGATGGAGAATGGAGGATGTGTACAGAATCTAGAGCCATAAACAAGATCATGGTGAAGTATAGATTTCCTTTGCCCTAGATGGATGACATTATGGATTGTTTGAGTGGAGCTAGATACTTTACAAAGACATATTTGAAGAGTGGAAATCATCATATTAGAATTAGAGAAGGGGATGAGTGGAAGACAACATTCAAGACAAATGAAGGATTGTATGAGTGCTTGGTGATGCCTTTTGGACTAACAAATGCACCAAGTACTTTCATGAGGCTAATGAATGAGGTATTGAATAAATTATTGGGTAAGTTTGTGATTGTTTACTTGGATGACATCTTGATTTTTAGTAAGAATAGAGAAGAACATTTGTTGCATATAAGACAAGTTTTGCAAATGTTGAAGGAAGAACAATTGTTGATAACCATTAAGAAGTGTAGTTTCATGAAGGAAGAATTGGTATATCTAGGATTTGTGATATTTGTGGATGGATTGAAGATGGATCCTGAGAAGGTAAGATAAATTATTGAGTGGCCTACACCAGAAAGCATTGGAGAGGTAAGATCATTTCATGGATTGGCTAGTTTCTACCGAAAGTTCATTAGGAATTTAAGTTCTATTTGCAGTCCTATGATAGAAACAATGAGAGGAGATAAGAAGGATTTTAAGTGGACATTTGGAGCAGATCATAGTTTTGAGTTGTTGAAATAGAATATGATTGATCAGCCTATGTTGGCTTTACCAGAATTTAGTAAGGTATTTCAGGTAGATTGTGATGCAAGTGGAAATGCAATTGGAGTAGTATTGAGTCAAGAAGGAAGACTAGTAGCTTATTTTAGCAAGAAATTGAATGATGTTAGAAGAAAATATTTAGTGTATGATCAAGAGTTTAATTCCATAGTTCAAGCCTTGAATAAGTGGAGACATTATTTTTTACCTAAGGAGTTTTTGTTGTATATGGATCATCAGGCTTCGCAATATTTGAACATACAAGGTAAGTTGAATCAGAGACATATGAGATGGGTGGAAATCTTGTAGAGTTATACTTTTGTTTTGAAGTAGAGGAGTGGAAATTCAAATAAAGTTGTTGATGCCTTGAGTAGGAGAAGGAATTTACTAAAAAATATGAGAGTGGAAGTATTAGGCTTTGATGAATTGAAGAACTTGTATTAGGAAGACTCAAATTTTGTAGAACCTTGGAGAGCTTGTAAAGAACCAGTTTTAGAGGATAGGATTTAGTGGTTGGATTATTTCATTCACGAGGATATGTTGTTTAGAGGGAATCAGTTGTGTATACCACAAAGTTCAATGAGGGATAACATGGTGAAAGAAAAACATAGTGGAGGATTGTTAGGACACTTTGGCATTGATAAGATAGTAGCATTGGTAAGTGAGTTACTTTTGGCCAAAGGTTCATAAGGATGTTAGGAGATTTGTGAAAAATTTTAGAGTTTGTCAAGTTGCAAAAGGGGGTAGTTAGAATGTTGGATTGTATAAGCCTTTGATAGTTCTGAAAAGACCTTTGGGAAGATATCAACATGGATTTCATACATAGTTTATCAAAGACACAAAGAGGTAATGATTCTATATTTGTGGTGGTAGATAGATTTTCTAAAATGACACATTTCATACCTTGTAAGAAGACAACAGATGCAGTACATGTAGCAGACTTATTTTTCAAGTGGTCAAATTGCATAGGTTACCTAGGAGCATTGTTTTAGACAGAGATACAAAGTTTGTTGGTTACTTTTGGAGGACACTTTGGAAGAATTTAAAGATAGATTTGAAGTTTAGTTCTACTTTTCACCCACAGACTGATGGATAGAAAGAGGTACTAAATAGGAGTTTGGGGAATTTGATGAGATGCTTGGTTGGAGAGAAGACTGGAAGTTGGGATTTAGTCCTTGCACAAGCAGAGTTTGATTACAATAATTCAGTGAATAGGAGTACTGAAAAGACACCTTTTGAGATTGTTATTAGAGTTCATCCTAGAGGTATATCAGAGTTGAGAGACACCAGTATGGAAGATAAAAGGAGTGCAAAAGCAGAGGAATTTTTTGAACATATGAAGAAAGTGCATACTCTAGTGCAGGAGCAGTTGGAAGATATGAACCGGAAGTATAAGGAGAAAGAAAATGAAAAGAGGAGACATAAGGAGTTTTAAGTTGGAGATGAAGTGATGGTGTATATAAGGAAGGAAATATTTCCATTTGGCACATATAATAAGTTGAAGATGAGGAATTTTGGACCTTGTAGGATTTTGAAGAAGTTTGATTCAGGAAATTCTTATGAAGTGGAGTTACCCTATGGCATGGGTATATCACCTATATTCAACATTGCAGATCTACATCAATACCATGAAGAAAAATTTAGTGAAGAGAGTAAAATAAAATTGGAGAATCAGATCCTAAGCAATAATTAGATGAGATTGAAGAGATTTTGGATATCAGAGATGGAAGGAAAGCTCATGGGAGACAATATAGAGAATATCTTCCATGAAGTGGAAAGGCAGACCAGTGGAGGATTCTTCTTGGATTTATCAAGCTGAGGTAGACCACTTTTAGTTTCCTTTAGCCCCAACAAAGTGAGGGACTCACTTTTTCAATAACCTCAGATGTCTGATGCAAGAGCATCCTTGGTTCATGGCAATCTTGAATCAACCAAAAATATTTTCTTTCAGTTTTTGTTCTTGTTCAATTCCTAATTAGTTCATGTTGGTGGATTTGTCATATTTTCTCACCATACCTTATGGATCTACATTTTCATTGTGGACATGTTCATTTTCCTTATTTCAAGATTTGAGCACAATTGGACCTTTTTTCAACAAGTCATCTCTTCTAGATTTGATGGCAATTTCTTGAACCAACACTAGAATAATTTGTCAAACCTAATGGCTAGTTCGATCTCGTGGATCTTTCCTATAGCTTGCGGATCTTGATGGTGTGATTTTAAATGCTTTGTGGAGTTTCCCCGACCTTAATTATAGGTCCACACTTCATCCTATGCATTCATCGAGGAGTAATTCAAATTTGGGGCTGACCTATTCATGCGCACATTACATTTTCTTTCATTGGAGATTGTAATGATCCTTGGCTGACATAGATGATTCTAGATCTCTGGATGTGATATAAATTAGTGTAATAGATCATTAGAAGGCAAGTAAGAAGAATACTAGATTTGAGATGTTATATTTTAGCTTGCATTAAGGAGCATATAGGAGTATTATATTTTGAACATGTTGTATTAGGCCTATGAACCGGATCTATAAGCCCAGATGTTGCCAACTGATTGTAATCAAAATTTCTATTAATGAGAATGTTTTAATACACATTTGCCTCCATATTCTATATTGCTTCTATTGTGTTACTCTTGCTGCATGATCTAGATTTTTCTCTTTGAAGACCCTCCTACCGTGGCTGCACCAGACTCATACACCCAAGGTGGCGTATGGGTCCCATTAGGCCCTTTTTGGTGGAGAAAATGTCGAGGAGTTGAGAAATTAAGTATATTTATTGATCTTGTTTGGATTTCAATTGAAATAATCCTCAAAATTCTTAATTTAGGGTCTAAGGGACCTATTAATGATGATATGAAGGTCATAAATGCAAGATGACCCAAAACTCAGTGTGAAAGTATAAATAAACATACTTTACAACATTAAATTAAGGCAATATTAGGTCAATTTTTCTTAAAAAGGCCCTAAATCCAATGTGAATGTGGAAAACACATTACAACACTAGATCAAGGCAACATTAGGTCCATTTTAATGTATCATTCCAAGATTAAGTGTGAAAATGGAGAGGAATACTTTTTCCATTGTTACAGGGTGAAAATACCTAATACATTATAAATTATTTGTAATGATCATTACTTTCTTGCACATGGGTTATTCTAGTTATAATATGGATTGTTAAATATATTTACTATATGGATGCAATCTTTGATTTGTATGAAAATTTAATCTAATTCTATTTATATTTTTTGAATGTACCTTGTCCCTCATTTTTGCTCATGACTCTATTTCCCAATGTAGTATGAATTGTTCTATATTGGTAAAGGATAAAATACTTTCCATTTAAACAACCTCCATCCTTTTTATCTATATGAGTAGAATAGGCTTTGATACATGCTATTCATGATTCATTAGTATAGACCAATAAATAATCTAAAGAAAACTCAATTAGATAAATCACTAAAGAGAAACATGTCATTCATTTTTGCACCTTTCCATTGGATATGTAATATAAAATTAAATCATCTAAAGGGGTCAAAATATTATTTTATCTATAATTGCATGTGTAAGGTGTGTTATCAACTATATAAGAAATGTTATGTAGCTATTTTGTCTTGACCTAGTGGAAAATATAAGGTTCAAGTGGACATTGGGTATAGTTATTAATTGTTCCAATCATGCTAAATTTTAATTGGTTTAAAATGAAATTAAAGACACCTCTTAGAATAACCTCTTAATTATATGTTCATATCAAATAGCAAGAGAGACTACCCACTATTTTCAACTTTAATTTAACCCTCCATAGTATGTTGATGAACCACTATTTTTTCTTTTTGATAACATATCATTGGTCTCAAGGAGATAAGAAGAGTTCTAGGATTATTGAGTAGTATTTTTAGGAACCAAAACCCATAAGAAATAAATCATCACATAACTTATGTTCTCCCAACATTATGCTGATTTGTTGGGTTGTTTGGTTCATGAAATGGTGAATCCATTAATAAAAAATAATATTGAATTTTTTACAATCATCAACGTTCAATCACCTTCTTTCCACCAAACCTTCAATTAATTTATGTGTTGGTTCACTATCAGTAATCATCATGATCTACTATTTCAATAATACTCCTTGGACTAGGATTCAATTATATTTGGGTTCTTCTAAAAGAGCTACAAGAATACTAATGTGTATTCCTTCATCCTCCTTATTTTCATGCACATGTTCCTTTTTTTTTTTTTGTGGATTAGGTTCTTCTTAATTCTAATCATCATCAAATATTACTTGAATATAATGGACTTGGTCCTTGCAAAGGAATATATGACCAAGTGCCCATAGCTCATTGTAGGAAAAACATAGTTTCCTCCATCTAAATTTATTTATGTTGTATTCATCTACCATATCCATTGTAGGTGATTGAGGTGTGCTCTTCTTTGGATATAAATATGATCCCCCACTCCAAAAATAAATTGTATGCTTCCTAAAAGTGAGTGGATTAGGTGAGAACTTAATTTTTAGCACAAATAATTTAAGTTTTCAATCCACCTTGATGTTATCCTAGATACTTTATAGATAAAAATATTTAAAAATGCCTTTAAGTGTTTAAATAAATCCTCAATGAATATGATGGTGATTCTTTTTTCTAGAAATTTAGGCATCATTACTAGAAGCCTTTAAAAATATATCACATAATTTCTATTAAATGGTTATGCCTTAACTAGATGTAAAATCTCTAAAAGTGGATATAAAGAACCTTCCTCTTGAGTCTATTGATCAACCTCTAGCTTAACTCATCATATGTAGTGATATGACTATGACCTTGGGGGATTAGGTCATGGTACCAAAATTCATGGTCTAACCCTTGCAATTGGAGGGTAGAAAAATTTATGAACTCTTCTGCATACATTGGAATTAAAAATAAATAAGAATTTAACATATCAATCTATAATGGGTTGAATTCATAAAGGAGAAGTTAGCACAAAATTTATCACTATGTGTTGTATATTTATCATGGAGGGTTATCAAATCATCATCTTGTTGATATGCAGATTCTTCTTCTAGCTACTCCATATATTTCTATAAAAAGATAAATATTGGTATCCCATAACCATTATAAACTCTATATATCTAATTGAATCTAGGGTAGAAGTTTCTCCTTGCTTTCCCTTATACAGGGAGGTAAACCATCAATTTTTCTTGAGGATTCTAGAAAATTTTCTTAAAGATATTGATAGATCTTGGAGTTTCCATGAATTATCTTCCCTCTTTCTCTTATGCAGCTATTTATTCTTCCAAAAGTATATCTTTCACTTGATCAAGGATTTTCATAAATTTTATTTGATATCTCCTTTGATACTTAGTCTCCCTTTCACTAGGAATCATCAATAAATCTCTAAAATCTACAAGACGACAAGATTAATGATTTGATAAAAATCTAATGGCCCCTAATTAAAATATTCATATAAATTTATTTAATCTAGATAAAATTTAGGGAAAGGGAAACCTTTGAATTTTAACCTTAGGGTTTCACACCTTTCCCAAATGTTTTTATATGTTTATGGGAGTTTTGTGTGTGTATGGATTGATTTGGAATGGAATGTAAAGGTGGGATGAGGGTTTGATGGATTTGAGTAAGGTATGTGATTGAATTATGGCCTGATAGGTGAGTCAATCGACCCTTAAAAAGGAAATATCATCTTTGGATGGATGTTGCACTCGGGATTTGATGGGTGGAAAGGATCGGATGGAGTGCGTCTACAATTTGCTGAGCTAGGGCGCCCATGCCCTAGCTCATTTCCTGTTCTAGTTTGATTCTGCGCTTGGGGGGAGGCTTGTTGGCTGCATCTGGGGGTGAGGTGTTGGGTGTGGCCATTTCAGTGGTCTCTTTCCTTCTTTTCCTGCGTGTGGGCTGTGCTTTGGCACCGACCAGAGTGAGGGGTGGCGCTGGGAGCCATGGGTGTGCAGTTAGGGGCACGCCTTTGGTGCCTGGTCTGTGTGAGGACTCCATTCAGTAGTGTCTCTTTTCTTTGGCCAGTGGATTGTGGTGAGCTGTGGGTGGGGATTTGAAACCCTTGTTTCAGATTTTTATTTCTTGGGGGCTTTGCATGCCCGATATAAGTTAGGTATTATGTCTCCTGGAGAGACCTCGGGTGCTAACCCTCTAATGGATTTCTGTTTAGTGCTTGGTACGAAGTCTCCTCAACACGCTTTGAAAGTCTTTAATAATAATTTGTTTGTGCCGGAAGCAGGGCTAGATGGAGTGGGCTCGTCTAGTGGAGCTCGGATCACGAAGATTAATGGATGCCTGGAACGTTGCAAGGAGAGGCCGAAACTGGTTATTCCTTTGGAAATGGTTGTAGAGGACATTGAATATTATTCAAGACACTCTTTTTACTATAAGTTTTTGGGGATGAGGATATCGATACAATTTCTGGAATCTTGGGCTCGACGGATGTGGATGCCAGAGGGTGAGATGGATACAAAGCTTTTGGAAAATAATTATTTCATGGTTACCTTTGATTGCATGGCGGATCGAAATAAGGTCTTCGAAGGAGGCCCTTATTTCTATAATCAGGTTGGTCTATTTCTTAAACCGTGGCATGTTGGTTTTAACCCTACTAAGGAGCTTCCTACTCGGGTCCCGGTGTGGGTTCGGCTCCCACGGTTCCCAGTGGAATGTTGGTGGGATGATGTTTTGCATCTGTTGGGGTCGATGCTTGGGAAGCCGGTTGGTTCCTCGCTGTAGACCCAGTTTAAAAAGGTAATCACTTTTGCCCGCATTTGTGTGGAAATTGATCTTAGCAAACCATTACTAGATTCTTTGGATATGTCTGTGGGTCCTTACTCTTGGGTACAGTCATTGGACTATGAAACTCTTCCTTTCTGATGTCGTCTATGTCACAAATATGGTCACTTGCAATGAAGATATCCAAGGGCTAGGCCTGTAGAGCCTCCTAGTTCTTAGCCTTCATGTAACCCACCTACAGAGGATAAGGGTAAGAACCCAATTCCTGGGGATGGTGATGGTTATGATGGCTTTGCCCCTGTGAAGAATTGTAACAGAAACCGAGGCCAAAAGAGGACCTGGAAGGAAAGACAAGATGAAGACTCTTTTAACAGATTTGAGGTTTTGGATGATCTGGGTCAGCAAGAAGTGAACCCGGGGTTGGTGAATTTGGATCAAGGTATTGTGTGTTCTGGGCAGGAGGGTTCTCTATTTGGGGATACTCAGGATGCACAAGTTACTATAGCTTTGCAAATGGTGACCGATCATCAAATGGATGTCCAAGTGGAGATGAATCCTACTATGGAAATGAAGAAGGATGGGGGAGATGGTCCTATTGTGGCTTGCATATAGGAGCAGATGTAGTCAGGAATAATAGGTCTTCTCCTTCTCCTCTGGGTCTTCATCAAAAGGATATCAAAAAAGGGTTGGGGGAGAAATCCTCAAAGCTTGGTAGAAGAAGGATATGGTAAAAATTAAGTTAGCTGGGGAAACTTTGGTGGAGTCAGGGTTGGTTAAGACTTTGGATTCACACTTCTCGAGCTCTTTGAAATGATTGTTCTTTCATGGAATGTAAGGGGCCTAAACAACGGCCCTAGATAAAAGGTTGTTCATGAGTTGGTTAGAAGTCAATCTCCTGATGTTTTGTTCCTGCAGGAGACTAAGGTTTATGTGGAATGCATGATTGGTTTATCTCCTAAGCTGTGGGGCAGTGGAGAATGTCAGTGTGTAGGTGCTCAAGGGTCTGCGGGTGGAGTGGCTTGCCTTTGGAATCCTCAGAGGATCCGCCCTCTCTGGTGGACGGCCAACAAGTTCTCTATCTCGATGATTGCTTCCTATTTTGAGGCTAGGGAGTCTATCCTCCTCTCTAATATCTATGTGCCTATTGAGTTTCAAGGTAAACAAATCCTATGGTCTCATATTAGATTTGTTCAGAGCATGGTTCCTTTTTATCCTTGGATTATGGCTGGGGACTTTAATGCTATTTGTGAGCTAGCTGAAAAGCGGGGGGGTATTGCGAGGTTGGAGCCTTCTGCAATGCTTCTTCAGGATAATATCTCTGCTTTGAATCTTGTTGATGTCAAGCCTAATAATGGTTTATTCACCTGGAACAATCGAAGGATTGGGAATAATTGCATCTCTGAAAGACTTGACCGATTCTTGGTCTCCTGCTTCTGGGTTGGTGGGTTATGGTCTTCTAGCTCTGAAATTTTGGATTGGAGGGGGTCTGACCATTGGCCTATCAAGCTTGTAGTTTCTTCAGTTAGTGTGCCTCGGTCACCCCCTTTTAAGTTCTAGATTATGTGGCTGTGTGAACCCTCTCTTCATGGCTATGTGGCTAAATGGTGGAAAGAGGGTAGACCCACTTATGGTATGGAAATGTACACCTTTGTTAAGCTTCTCCAATTTGTTAAATACCAGCTTAAACGCTAGAATCGGCAGTGCTTTGGGAACATTTTCCATGCTAAGGCTACTGCCCAGGTGGAGTTGGATAGCATTACAAGGGTGATCAGGGAGGAAGGTGTGACTGCCTATTTACTTCAAGAGGAGGCCATGGCATGGAAAGTGTTGGAGGAGTGTGAGCTAAGGGAGGAAATTTATTGGAAACAGAAGGCAAGGGTTGAATGGCTTTAGGAGGGAGATAAAAATACAGCCTTCTTCTTCAATTCGGTCAAAGCCAAGCGACATGGGAATTTAATTTCTGTTCTAGTGAAGGACACTGGTGAGCATCTATCCTCTTTCAAGGATATTTCTTGTGAAGCCATGCAGTACTTTGCTACCTTATTTAGGGAGGACTCTCAGGGGGCTTCTGAGGAGGTGGCTCAAGTTCTATCTTGTATCCCTTCTCTGGTTACTAGGGAGATGAATGAATGTCTCATGAGGGATATTTCAATCGAAGAGCTTGAGAGAACGGTGTTCCAGATGAAGAGAGGGAAAGCTCCTGGCCCTGATGGCTTTCCGGTGGAGTTCTCTCAAGAATTCTGGGATATTATTAAGCTTGACTTATTGGCTGTTGTCCAAGAATCTTAGGCGAATAAGCAGATGTTACGGGCTTTGAATTCCACCTTCCTTGCTCTCATCCCCAAATCTGATGGAGCAAACAAGTTAAGCCAATTTAGACCCATCTCTCTTTGTAATGTGATTTACAAAATCATCTCTAAAGTTATTGCAGATAGGCTGAAAATTTGGCTTAGAGTGTTAATTTCTGAGGAGCAGAGTGGCTTTGTTGCGGGAAGGAAAATTCTGGATGGGGTGGTTATTGCTACTGAGTCCATTCATTCTATGGCTAACTCCACTAATAAGGCAATGTTCATCAAGTTGGACATGGCAAAGGCTTATGATAGAGTTCGATGGTCCTTCCTTTGGAAGATCCTTGGTGCTTTTGGGTTTGGGGATGATTGGATTTGGTGGGTCAAGAGCTGCGTGACTTCTGTTTCCTTCTCTGTTTTAATTAATGGTGAACCCTCAGAGCTTTTTGGTGCTTCTCGGGGATTGTGTCAAGGGGATCCTTTATCTCTATACTTGTTTTTACTCTTTGTTGAAGGATTGGGTCGGTTGTTGAGAAGAAATGTGGAGAGGGGTATCATTCAGGGATGGCGTTGGGGTGATAATATTCCCCCACAGTCTCATTTACAGTTTGTGGATGACACTGCTTTGATGGGTATGGCTACAATCAGGGAGGCTACAAACTTGCGTCCAGTGTTGGATGTTTATCTGACCGCCTCAGGTCAAATGATTAATGAAGGTAAATCCTCCATCTTCTTCTTCAATACTCCTGATCTGATTCAAAGGAGGATTGCCAATATTTTAAGGTTTCAGTCTGGATCCCTCCCTTTGATCTATCTTGGAATTCCTATATCTAACAAAAGGATGTCTAGGGATTCATGGAAGAATATTCTGGAAAAGTTTCGGATGAAGGTTAACCATTGGACCCATAGATGGTTATCCTTTGCTGGTCGTGTTCAGTTGATCAAATCTGTGGTTCATACTCCAGGTGGCCCCAGCTAGTTTTCTTCAGGAACTTGATGCTTTATCTAGATAATTTTTATGGGCAGGTAATTTTTCGTCATCCAAATGGAGCTTGGTTAAATGGGAGCTTGTTTGTAGTCCGAGGCATTATGGAGGTCTTGGATTAAGGCAGTCATCTTTGTCTGGGGTGGCGCTTGCTGCCAAGCTGTATTGGAGGTGGTGTGTGGAGCAAGACCAGACCTGGGCCAAGATTTTAATTCATAAATATTTTTCAGGGATCCCTCAGATGGATATCCCTCGCTATCCCTTAGTGGGGAAAGGATCCGTTATTTGGAGTACGCTTAAGAAGGGGGCTGCTCTAGTTAAGGACAACTTATTCTAGATCTGCAAAAGTGGGCTTGAGGCTCAATTTTGGTTGGATGCTTGGGATGGTTTTCCACCCATTGTTTCTCAGTATCCTAACCTCTTGCCCCTTTGTCAAAGATTCCTTGCGGCTGGGTGGGACAAGGTGAGAGACTTAAAGTATGTTTCTTCCCAAGGTTAGTTAATGACGGCTAGATGGAAGAATCCTGAGGAGTGGCCTGTAGTTGGTATGGAGGAGGAATGTGCGGATTTGCACAACATCCTCTCTAGCAGGACTTGTAGTTCCCTTTCGGGTGGAGATGTTTTATCTTGGTCTCCCAACCCTAAGGGTGTTTATACTGTTTCTTCTGGTTATCAGGTGTTGTTATCTCACAAGCTAGATGGGGTGGAGGTTCATTGGTGGAAGAATGTTTGGAACAAGTTTTCTTGGCCAAAGTGTAATTGCTCATGTGGACTTTGGCCTGGAATAAGTGTTTGGCCTGGGATAATATTCAAAAGAGGGGATTTCAGGGACCATCCATGTGTGTGTTGTGTGGGTATGGAGAGGAGGATTCTGCGCACTTGTTTTTTCATTGCCCCTTTGCTCTGAGGCTATGGCACTTGTGGTGGGAAGCTTTGAGAGTTCCTTGTGTCCATGCTTCCTCTCTAGTTGATTTCTGGCGTAGTCTTGGCAGACCTCCTTCTTCTGCATCTTTCCTTCAGGACGTGTGGCATGTGGGGCCTACATTCCTTCTCTGGCAGATTTGGCTGGAGTAGAATCGTAGAATCTTCTGAGGTGAAAAGTTGATTCTTCAACAAGTTTGGCAGAGAATTATGGGTATGGTTCAGGAGACTGTGGAAGCAAAGAGTGAGGTTGATTTTCCCTTGGAGAAAGGGGATGCTGACAAGTTGGAGAGATTGGGACTTCAGACATTATCTTTGGTGTTGGCTTGTGTCCGAAGAGGAAGGCAAGCAAAAATGAAAGTTATGAGAGTGGGTAAATGGGTTCCCCCTCCTACTGGAATTTTGAAGATTAATACTGATGGTTCCTCAAAAGGAAATCCTGGGCCTGCTGGAATTGGTGGAGTTGGTAGAGATTCCACAGGCTCAGTGGTCTTCTTCTTCTCTTCTTATGAGGGGACGAAGACCGTTAACCTTATGGAAGGTCTGGCGATATTCTCTGCCCTTGAACGGGCTTATGCTTTGGGGTGGAGGAAAGTTATATGTGAGTCTAACTCACAGGTTTTGGTTAATTTGCTTAAAGATCGGAAGATGGTTGATGTTAGTTGGCAATTAGCTAGGATGGTGCAACAAATTCTACAGATTAGCTCCTTGATGGAGGAGGTTGCGTTTGTCCATATTCTGAGGGAGTGGAATAAAGCCGCAGATTGCTTGGCAAAATGGGCCTCAACACATCTTGATGGCTGGAGGATTGAGAGGTGGGATCAGATTTCCCAAGATCTTTGCCATGAACTGAACAAGATTACTGCAGAGGATGGCGATGGGATTGGTGGTGGTTGATGTTGTTTCTTACTTTTCTTTGTTGTGTTTTTCTTTCCTGGGGTTTAGGCCCTTTGCTTCGTTGTAGTGCTCTTCTTTGATTATTAATAAAAATTTTACCCCCTTTTTATTGGAAGAAAAAAAAATAAAAAAAAATCGACCCTTAAAAAAATATAGAAATTTCCTAATGATTAAAAGAAATAATCTAACTATGGAAATAGTGCAACTTGCTATTATGATACAAATACAAAAGATACATAAATTCACAAACAAATTTGGACAATGGAAATGAGCAAAGCAGGGCACTGTACACCTAAGATTCAAATTTGGGGTAGAAAATGGAGGGCATAGATGCCCAACACATGAGAGTTCATGTAATTATTTTCCAACTCTATTTTTGGGGTCCTTTGATGTTAGATCCATGCTTTGGATTCCTAGCTACAATTATTTCAAAACACTACCAAATATTTTTGTAATTAAGTTTTTCGTGGGTTGATAAGATGTAGGGTTTTGAATGTAACAATGAATAAATTATCTTCAAGATCCTTTCAATCTTCTTCAAACTTGAGATCTATACATTCACAAAGAGAAGAGATGTTGGGCCATTTAGGGGATTGACTCAGTTGAACCCCATGTAACTATTTCCACTTCTACAATGGCAACGCCAATGATAAATGGATAATTTAAAAGAAGCAATGACAAAATAAAAAAAATTGAAACTCACCACCCTTCAATGGCTTCCTTGAATGACTAAATTCCTGTGCATCACCTCAAGGACTTGGATCTTGCTTTGGTTGATTTCTTTAATACTTGAATTTCTTGGAGACCCACAAAAGTGTTAGCCTTCACAAAATAATGAAAATACGAACACAAATAAAATCACATAAAATTTGACATGATGTTAGGATCTTGAACTACTGTAATAAAGCTCTGAAAAGATGATCTTGAATTTCTCTTGAATGCTCTTGACAATAGTTTTCTCTCATGAATTCTTGTTAATTTTAGATAGATTTTAAATGATGTAATAACTAGGTATTTATAGGCATTTATTAAATTTTTCAAAAATAAAATCTTGATGGTCAACTTAGAAACTTGAATTGCAACTATTAAATTTCCAAAATTGACATATTTGAATTTGGAGTCAAAATAGGGGGACACTCACATGCCCAAGGCGTGAGTGTACTTGCCCTATTTTTTAGGTTTTAAAGTGTTGGGGGAAATGTATTAGATAAATGCAATTGTTTCTCACTTGCAATTCCTTTGAAATTATTAAAAATGTGCCATAAAATGGATAATTTAGGAAATTAAATATTCAATTAGGTCCAAAAATTTAAGAGGGGACAAAATATAAACTAAAATATTATGGGTGACAATTTACAATTGTACATTTAGCCCCCACTTTAGTGAGAGTATGAAATTATGCTCAAACTCACACTAAAGTGGAAAATATAGGTCAAGAGGGGTCTAATTTTCCAAATGTTGAAGAGATAGGATGTCTAAGGATCAAGGGAGCTGATCAATCCCCCAAGATCCAAGATCCCATGGAAAACCAACATAGGCACAAAGAAACACACATATATATGATATGCAAAAAGACAACATACACTAACATACAATGTCAATCATGAAATGCAAAAGGAGGGTATGGAAAAACAAGTTGTATTATTCTAGGATCCACACAAAAGGAATTAATGACTCATACAATTTTATTATGCTAGGATCCAAAAAAAGGAATTCATGACACACAATAACAAAGTTTGATATTTCCTAGGTGAATCATAAACTAGAATGCACACTGGCTACTTAGGACCAGTTTTCACTAGGTGAGCCCTCAAGACAAGTTAGAAAAATGATAAACATACTAGGTTTAGTGAGGACAATCTTTTACTAGGTGTGTACCCATGAAAAACATAACAAGAGTTATAATCCCTGCTAACCTTGATAAGTTGCTACAAAATGGTCAAAATTATATTTCAATGCAACACTAAGTTTAATGCCTATGAACAAAGTGAAGAAAAAAATGTCAATGTCAATGTTAATGCACCACTAAGTCCAACACCTATGAACAAAGTGAAGAGAAATAATGTCAATGTATGCCCCCACTTTAAAGAAATTGCTAAACACCATGCTATGAGAAATTACATTAAAGTAGAATAATGATAAATGTGACACAAGACAAGATCACACGAGCTTATTTGGAAAGCCCTATTCCAATAATATGTTTCCAAATAAAGCTACATAACGATAAGGGGTTTCCCCCAAATACAATATGACAAATAAAATGGACATGAACACTATAGGGATCCATGGATCCAAAGCCAATATATGTTTGTAGCGTAGAAAAAAGTAACCTTTTTCACACTTAATTTGGGAATGAATAATTAATGATAAAATTGACTTAATGATGCCTTATTTGGGGTGTTGTAAAGTGTTCCTTTACACTATCACACTAATATAGGGCTCTATTAATTCATTGAGGTTAATTAGAGCTTATTTAGCCCCTTAAATTTAAATCCAAGCCTAATTTATTGCATTTTTTGAGGGATACATCACAACACTCATTAATAATATTTCACAACACTTAATTTGTCAAGGTTTGAGTCCTAGGCTAGTGACCTGGGACCCATTCACCACTTGGTGAATGGGTTCTTCCTAAGTCCTAGGACCCCCTTCCTACTTGAGTGTACTAGGACCCATTCACCCTATGGCGAATGGGTCCTCCTTAACTTAGGGCACTGCTTTTTGAGCATATTCTTGGTGGGATTTTAATGATTTTGAATCCTAGATCTGATGTCAGCTTGTGTTATTTGAATTTCACAATTAAATCTTAAGTATAAATATAAGGTTAATTCACATAGTTTCATCCTAGAAGATCTAATCTTTCAAGTATTCAAGAATTGTAGAAGACTTATGATCAAGAGAGCATTCCAAGAGCATTTTAAAGGCATTCAAGGGAAGATTATCAAGGTTTTATTACAGAAATCAAGGATCTCTTTCCTCATGTCAAAGTCATGCATGTTTATGAACTAATGTGATGTTGTAGCATTGGTGATCAAGTTCAAGTGTTCAAAGCCATTACCTTATGTCAATTTCATGATCAAGATCTACACTCATTAAGGCCATTTCATGCTAAGCTTCAAATTTTCATTCCAAACTTCAATTGAGGATTGGTGAGTTGTTACACATTGTTGTTCATTCATCTTTCCTTTATGCATTATTTCATTACAAGGTTTAATTACCTAAACAGGGTTTGATCAAGGAAAACCCCTATTCCCTAACAAACAACAATTTTTATTCTCTCTTGATGTGTGATTGTAGGTTTTTAGGTTGAAGATCAAGTGGAGAATAGAACTTGTCAAAGTTGTCAAAGTTGCAAAGTTGTAAAAGTTGTCATCCTTATTGCAAGATCACAAAAATGAAGATACAAAATTTATTTTTGACTTTTGAGAGCTAATCACTTGGGAGATGGGAGTGTACATATTGAAGAATAGAGCCTAGAAATCACTTTTCTAGAACCCTAATAAGTACCCATTTTCCACTAGGCGAATGAGTCCTCAGTGAGGCCTGAAATAACACTTTTTTAGCAAGGTACACATCATTTTAGTATCTTAAAACCTTCCTTATTTCTGTTATAACAATTAGGTTTGTTTTTTATTGTTATTTCTATAATTTACCCCTCATAAATTGAATGAAACAACAAAAAAAAAATTAGGTTCCTCCATTTGGTTCATCCTATTTAGGGGAACCTCTTTTTCTTTATTTCATTTTGGTGAACCTGACCTTTTGAACATCTTGATTTCTGATTAGGGGTCCATTAAAACCATAGATCTTAGTTTTGCATTAGATTTGCATTGCATTTAGGGTTATTTTATTTTGCATTAGTGAACATTGTATTTAGGGTAAATTTGCATGCTTGCATTGCTTATATTCACCAAAAATCATAAAAATTGCATTAGATTTGAGTTTATTTTCCATAGTGTTAACATTGACATCATCATTCCATCATTTAGATTCACATTGTACATTAAATTTAGTCGCATTATTCATCATTCAACATTAGTCAATATTGCATTTAGAGACTTGAAATCTAGAAAATTTGTTATAGAATTAACTATTACATACTTGAAATAGAAAAAACATCTAATCACTCAAAAATTGCACTTTTTAGTCTTAAAAAATCATGTACCAAGACCCATTCACCATGGGGTGAATGAGTCCCTATTAGGCATACCAGAGCAACAAGTTTTCACAATTCCTAAGCTTCAATATCATGTTCAGATTCCTGGAAAAGCATACTAGGAAGCATTCACCACTAGGCGAATGAGTCCCTGGAGGCCCACAAAAACCACTTTCTTTGAGCTTTCTATTGATTTTTTGTACTGCCTAGGCTTGTTGGTAACCTATAGTATCAGTTTTGAAAGTTTTGAGAATTTCTGTTTTATGCGTCTAGGTCAAAATCATCCATTTCATGGTCATTTTTAATCATTCCAAAATCATTTAAGTAGCAAAATCATCAAATCTGAAAATGTGTACATTTTTTAAATTTTGCATTTTTGCATACATAATGTTTATATTCATGAAGCTTTGCATGAGGTTGACAAAAGTAATTTTCATGTTCGAATATACATTTTTTACATTCTTGAAGCATTAAATAAGATGGATAAAAGTACTTTTCATTTTTTAACACAAAATATTCGTATCTTACCTTCCCAAGCATGCTGAGAAAAATTCCATCCCTTCTACTTGCAAGAATGCTTTAGTGAAAGAGGATGAAAGCATAGATAATCATGAAAACCATAATTATTCTTCTCCCAATAATTCTCCTATGATGTAGAGTAGGGAGGCATTCAATAACCAATCACAATTTAAGCCTTTAGAAACAACTTTGCAACCTTTAAAAGCTTATCTCATCACTCTTCACAATTTCAACTAGTTTTCCCTAGTAGGTCAGCAACAAAGGTTTCCTGACCATATCTCATAAACTTGACATCAAACCCACTAATCAAATAGCTTTTTAGATACACATTTTCTCCAATACCAAAAAACTTCAAAAGCTCATATCACTCTTTTGTAACATATCAAACAGTTGTTGCTACATTGTCATAGACCTCTAAATAGGTCAATTTTACAAAGCAAGTGCACTCTAAACTATCTGCAAACCCCAAAAAACTTTTGAATGTCCTTTAATAGTCCACAAAACCTCCAAATCTACAACTATTTTCCAAAGAACCACTCACTAAGTCCTCATACAACAAAACCCTCATTTTTAGCAAGTTTGTGGAGGGTTTATTGAAAAAATTACTTCCACAACTTATCATGCTTTTCCAAAGCATTAAAAATTCTTAAAATGACCTATACATCCTTAAACAACCTTCATATTTTTCTGCCCCAAAGTTCCAATACACTTTCCTACCCTTAACTACCAAATTTCACTCAAATGCACAATATTGATATCTAGGGCATCATACCCAAACCCTCAAAAAGGCCTTCCCTACTCACAAAACTTATTATAACATCTAAACCTACCATTTTAGACCCATTCTACTGAGCCACAGTGAAAACACTAGGTGGAATGAGTCATTCTAACATTTGTTTTTGACTATGCAAACCCACAGTCAATAAATCAATCACCAAATACTCAAAACTTAATGGTTTTCAATCAAACCACTACCAAAATGGAGCTAACACACTTTTCTAGTGATTTTAAATATTTTTAGAGAAAAACCAAGTTGTACGGATTCATACGGAACAAAAGAGCAACACTTTTCTGGAAAAATATAGAATTTTAGAGAGTTTCTTTATTGTTTCTTCAACAATATTTCATTCAACCTCACCATTCGACCATATACATGAAATATACACTCAAAAAAAAAAAAAACCTAAAAAACTGACCAACCACCTTTCAAATCCCAACTGACCATTGGTATTCTAATTTTTTGCAATTTTGTAACTTTACAATATTACACTATTGACAACTTTTCAATTTTGCACTTTTTTTGACAATTCTGCAAATTTCCAACTAATGATATCTAGGAGGACTTATTACATCATAAAATGGTCTATATGACCTTATTTAATAGAAAAAAACTAAAAAAAACCTAAAATCCTATCAAGGACCTCATTTGACAACATTAACACAAAATGCACTTGGTGCCCCTACACCATCCTACTAGTGACGAAGGTATCTTTGTGTAAGAAGATATAATTATTGAGAATCATGATAGTCTTGATTTTCCCTATCCTTATCCCCATTGGGAAGATATCATGAAACAAGAAGATGAGATCATTGAAACATTCCTTAACATTACTTTACCTAGTCTCAATTCATCTCCTAACATCTTCCCTACTTGTGAGAATGTTTTAGTGAAAGAAGATACAATTGAGGACAATCATGAAAATCACATTTGTGAGGAGGAAATGTTGCTGTTAAGAGATTCAATGATTGAGATCTATGACAATCCTATCTCTCCTACTTTGGAAGAAATTATAGGACATGGAAATGTAATTGTAGATAACCATGACAATCAAACTTTTTCTTCTCCTAATATCTCTCCTAGCCATGAAGAAGATAGTTTGGTGTTAGAAGATATCCTTATTGAGACTCATGAGAATATTGTTTCTACCTTTCCTAATGCTCCTACCATTTGGAAAGATCTAGTTGAATGAAAAATTCTAGTCATTGGTAAGAATGACAATGATAGGTGTTCTTCTCTTGATGCCTCCCCTAGTTGTGATGAAGCTACTTTACAAAATCTAAACATGGAATGTGATGAACATCTTGTTTGCTCATCTCCTAAAGACTCTCCTACTAGGTTAGATATTATGGCACAAGAGAATGAGGCCTTAGATAAAAAGTAGGAAATCATGGACAATCATAACAATCAAATTTTTCCTTCTCCTAATATCTTTCCCATTTGTGATGAAGAAATCTGTGTTAGAAGATCCAATTAATGAGTGTTATGAGAATATTATTATTGAACAAGAGAATTCCATCATTGATAAGCAAGAAAGTCCAACCATTGGTAACTCCCTTACTTGTGATGAATTCATTTTAGAAGAAACAACCATTGAATGTCATGAACATCTAGTTTGTTGTTCTCCTAAAAGCTCTCCTACTAGGGAAGATGTCATGGTGCAAGAAAATGAGAACATTGACAATAGTAATCCCTTAGATAAAGATGATGGAGTGAAATTAGACTCCCCTTCACTTAGAGATCATGAGAATAAGGACAATCCTTTTGAGATTATGAACATTAGATATCCCTTTAAATAGTCTCCTGAGCCACTTCTTACCATCTATCCACCCTCACAACAACCACAAGTTCAAAACAAACTTGTGCTTATCTTAGAACTCCCTAAAAGGAAACTTGATAATGTTTCACAATAACCAAGTTAGAATACTATTGCTCATACATATAACACTAGGAACAATCCACAACCAAGACAAACACCTCAAACATCCCTCCCATTGCCTAACCCTATCTTGTCTAGTGCTCCATGTTTTCCTTTACAAATTGGAAAGGGGTATGATCTTGTTGAAAAACTTAAAAAATAATTCTACTAAGATATCCTTAGGGGACCTTATTCAAGCCTCACCTATTTATCATAACATGCTTCAAAGTTCTTTACAACAAGTTCCTACCTCTCCTAATGTGAAATCAAATGATGTGGAAGCCTAGATTTAAGCTGTAACTCCAACCAACTTAGAAATTACTTTTCATCAAGATGAGTTACCTTCGTTAGAAGTGAAAAATGAAGTATTCATGATAATAGCTGAAATTGACATTAAGGATAATAAGTATTGGATTAAGAGAACCCTTATTGAAATGGCTTGACCCTTTATGTGTGTAGCATAAACCTTTTGGATAATATTAAAGTAGACAAATTTCAAATTCAACTAGATAATCTGTCCATCCATGGATTTGATAACGTAGGAAAAGAACTGATTGGTGTGATTACACTACCTATTAAAGTCGAGAAGGTAAAATTGTAAACTCCTAACCATGTTATGTCTCACAATATTTCATATAATCTTCTTTTAGGAAGGCCATGGATCCATGCAATGAATGGGGTACCTTCTAATCTTCATTGTATAATGAGGTATGTCTACAACAATAAAGTGTATACAATCAAAGCCGACCTTGAACCAAATATTTGTTTGAACATTAAGAAAGGCATGGAAAATCCTTTGAAAATACTAACACCAACTACAAAAGTGGAACCCGTGCAAGAGAAAGAAAAATAGAAGCATATTTCAAAGAAGTTACAAAGTTATTGGAAGATGATTGGGGTTCCTTAGATTTCAAACCTACATTCATGGGAGAATACACAATCATAAACAAAGAGTTTGAAAAGGAAAAAAAAGAAGGAATAATGTCAACACAAAATTTGAAGGTATCCACCTCAACCACTTTAAGAGAAGAAGAAAATTACACAAAAAAATTTGATGAAATTGATTATGAACAACCACTGAATCTGAAAGAAATGGAAAAGCTTTATGGAAGATGTTATGAACTTATGAAACAACTTGGGTATATTGGAAAAGTATGTGGTGCTAGAGAACGAGGTATTTGTGTCCCTATAGAACCTAACACACAAGAAACAACTAGTGGTCTTGGTTATTTTCCTTCAAAAGAAACAAAACCATAAAAAAGACCTTCACTTAACATCAACACTCTTACAAAAAATTATTTCAAGCCAACCTTAACTTTGGTGTATCCTGAATTGATAGATAATACATGCATGGGAATATCTCATTAGATAGGCCTCAAGTCAATACTTTGTTTACTCATTATGATCAATAACATTAGTTGTTTCTCCTTGCCATGTGAGAGTTGTAGGACCATAGCACACTCACTATTGCATGTTTTACATTCATTGAAAATAATTTCCTTCTTGCAAGGAGTAGCATATCATCAATAATCTTGGCTCATCCTTGTCTTGCATTAAGTGGGGGAAATAGGTTAGGTAGCCTTGTCCTTATATATCACTTGTTGATTGTCTCTTTTGGCTAGTTGATTGCCTTCCATCTATATATAAGAGCAAGCTTGGGATGTGGATGGCATGCCTTAAGTTGCATCGCAAGTGACATATTGAGTTATATTTAGTTTTGGGGGCAACCCCTCCTTCCTTTTTCATGATGTAGATTTATTTCAGAAAAATTTGACTTGGCATAGGGTTTTCTGAGGAAAGATCTCATGTCTTAGGAGTAAACATTGGCTACTCTAAAGCAATTTATCACAACAATGCTATTAGCAATTGCTTTAAAGTGGGGCCATACATTGATAACATCTTTCGACATTTTTCATATTTCATGTTGTTATTTTCTTTTCCTTGTGATGCATCCTTTTCTTGGTGGTTTCATTGGGTTTGATGTCCTCCAAGAGGGTGATATTTCTAAGCATACAATTTCCCTTAGTGGCATGATGCGAAATGAGGCACCCATAAGTGACAATCTGATATTTTTGATTTGTCCTCTCCTGGAGACATTAATTATGTTCACTAAGTAGAAGACCTTTTGAAAAAAAACTTGTAGACATAACATTCATGAGAACTTAGCATTGTGGTGACTTATTGAAGTTTTCAGGAGGATAACTTCGGTATGGTATGGGAGGTTAATATGATTCTCTCATTTTCCGCCTTTTTGGGATACTCAGCTAGTGGATGGCCTGAGGTTCCACTACTCTAGAGTGAGCATGTGTATCATTTGCATAGTATACAACAGGTTATTCTTTTAAACATTATTGGAAAATAACCTAGACCTGGTCCATATTGTGTTGGATAGACTGTCAAAGCTTGATACTTTTTCTTGGACAAACAACTAAATTTCACATTGTGTAATTGAAGCTTGATCCTTTATTTTCCTTTTCTTCTTGGTATTTGATAGTGTATATTTTAGTATCTTTAGCATTTCCACATACACAACTATCTTGAATGTCTACTTTAGTGTGATTTTTTCATGGGGGAAATCTCTCACTAAAGTGGGGGTGAAATGTAGTGTAGAAAAAGTAATCCTTTTTCACACTTAATTTGGGAATGAATAATTAATGATAAAATGGACTTAATGATACCTTATTTAGGGTGTTGTAAAGTTTTTCTTTACACTTTCACACTAATCTAGGGATTTATTAATTAATTGAAGTTAATTAGAGCTTAATTATCGCCTTAAATTCAAATCCAAGCCTAATTTATTACATTTTCTAAGGGATAAATCTCAACACTCATTAAGAATTTTTCACAACACTTAATTTGGAAAGGTTTGAGTCTAAGGCTAGTGACTTGGTACCCATTCACAACTTGGTGAATGGGTCCTTCCTAGGTCCTAGGACCCCCTTTTTGCATGTTATTTCATATCCCCAAAACTTGTCCTAGTTGAGTGTGCTACGACCCATTCACCCTATGGCGAATGGGTCCTCCTTAACTTAGGATACCCCTTTTTGAGCATATTCTTGATGGTATTTTAATGTTTTTGAATCCTAGATCCTGATGTCAGCTTGTGTTATTTGAATTTTGGGATTAAATCTTAAGTTAAGTATAAATATAAGGTTAATTCACATAGTTTCATCCTAGAAGATCTAAGCTTTCAACTATTAAAAAATTATAGAAAACTTATGATAAAGAGAGAATTCCAAGAGCATTTCAAAGGAATTAAAGGGAAAATTATTAAGGTTTTATTGCAGCAATCAAGGATCTCTTTCATCATATAAAAGTCATGCATGTTGTTGAGCTAATGTGATGTTGTAGCATTGGTGATCAATTTCAATTGTTTAAATCCATTACCTTATATAAAGTTCATGATCAAGATCAACAATCATTGAGGCCATTTCATGCTAATTTTTAGATTTGCATTCCAAGGTTCAATTGAGGATTAGTGAGTTGTTGCACATTGTTGTTCATTCATCTTTCCTTTATACATTATTTCATTACAAGGTTTAATTAGATAAAAAAAGTTTGACCAAGGAAAACCCCTATTCCCTAACAAACAACAATTTTTATTCTCTCTTGATGTGTGATTGCAGGTTTTCAAGTTGAGGATCAAGTGAAGAATAAAAGTTTTCAAAGTTGTAAAATTTGTCATCCTTATTTTAAGACCACAAAAAAAAATACTACAAAATTTATTTATGACTTTTGGGCATTGATCACCTAGGAGCTGGGAGTGTAGATATTGAAGAACAGAACCTAGAAATCACTTTTCTAGAACCCTAATAGGGACCCATTCGCCGGTAGGCGAATGAGTCCTCAGCGAGGCACTAAACAACACTTTTTCAACAAGGTACACATCATTTTTTCATCTTAAAACCTTCCTTATTGCTGTTATAACAGTTAGGTTTGTTTTCTGATTGTTATTTATGCATTTTACCCCTCATAAATTGAATGAAATAGTAAAACCAAAATTAGGTTCCTCCATTTGGTTGATCCTATTTGGGGGAACCTCTTTTTCTTTGTTTTAATTTCTTAGCTACATTAATATAATAGAGCTCAAAACTGACATCATTCCCCCAAATACTCGTGGAACAACAAACAAAAAGGAGGAATGACATATGAAGAGAGAAGGAAAACAAACTTTTAGGTCAACATGAAAGAGACCTAAATGTCTCAACACCTTGCATCATCCCCAAAAGGAAAACACAGGACAAAAATAAAAGGTAAATTTTATGACATATAGAATAATGAAGATACAAATCGAAGAATTTCACAAGTTTCTTTCATTTGTATCCTTGTGTCAATAGAGAAACAAGGGTCATCCAAATAAAAAACACAAACATTTAGACATTCCAAACAACACAACACAATAAATCACATCACATGCAATAAAACACAAAGAACACATCAAACAAACATAAAGGAATACCACACATGTGAGCCGACCTAAAGTAGGTCATCTACATTCTAGTCTTGCTCATCATATAGGGAAGGTAGAAAACTAGCTAAAGGTATGATAAGAAGTGTCACATTAATAGCATCGCCAAGTGTAATACATCGTGGATCACTCTCATTAGGAGGATCATCACATTTTCCCCCATCTAAATTCATTTTCTTTGAAAATAAAACATTTATCTCATTATGCACCTCTTCATCAATTTTCTAGCAATTTCATCTTCATGATCCAAATTAATCACAATGGGAGGTTTTATAACAATAACAAGTTAATTTTATTATTTCAATTCTTGTTTGGTTCCATGTCTTGGTTTTTTTAAAGTTGTAATTTTTCATGAGTTTTTTTTATAGGTGTTGGATTATCATGCACTATTTTATTCTTTTCTTCCAATCAGCAAGCAATAGCACAACATCTATGCCTAAAATATTTAGCATTTTGATTTATTCTTACATGATTTTAAATTTTTGATGGGGTAGCAGTAGGTTTCTCAACCATTGGTTTCTTTTCTTCCCTTAAGGGAGGAACTGAAGGAACCACCAGGGGTTGGGAAACTACTATCTCTTTAGGTCTATACACTTGTTTTATCTTTGGAGGCACAAAATAAATCATTCAATTATCTCTTGGTATTTTATATGATATGGGTGGAGGAGGAGGAACAACCATGGTCTTATCATTTTTAACAATATTGGTAAGAGATAAATCTATTATGCGCTTTACCTTAAAATTTTGGTATGAATTGGAAAATAAATACACACAAGTTTTAATAGGTTTCATATGTTGAGGCAAATAGAAATCCAATGAAAATTTCCCATGAGAATATATGAGATTAAACCAACTATGATGCACTATAAAGATTTGGTTTTCAAATGGGAATTTTATGCACTTGTGAATAACCGATGAAATGATGTTCATGGAGCATAGCCAAGGGTAGCCTAGCTTCAAATGAAATTAATCTAATATAAATATGATGGAGAATGATACATCTAATTATTTATGTGCAAATTTAAGAGGAAGAGTGATCAAACCTATCGCAGGGCGAGCAAAACAATCATGAGTTTTTATTCATGCTTTCAATTGTTCATAAGAATCTTGATAAAGCTCTTGCATAAAAAATAATTCCTTAGTGATCACATTCTATACACACATGAGATCAATGAGTATTCCTTGTAAAATATTTTCATTGATATGGTTGGCAACATAGAGAGGACCATTGGGTGTGTGTCTAGGTGCATCATTATGGGTGAAAGTAATGTTAGGTAACATAGTGGTTTGGCCCTTATGAGGTTAAACATCTATCAAAGAAACCATATCTTGTAGACATCCTAATTATAATTGTAATCATTATTCATTCCATTAGTTGTATCAACATTCATCTCATCATTCTTAACATCACAAACTTGCAGAAAGTTGGATGAATGGTTTGGCATTGGATTGGTAAAAATCTACAAGATTTGGTTAGGTGGAGCAATAGAATTATTCCCTTGATCATTAACACTACCCAACTAGATGTGATTAGAATCAATGAGGTCTTGAAATTGATTTTTAAGACACATGCATCATTATATATCATGTCCACTTGGGATAAGTGCACAAAGATGAGGGGCCAAATAGGAGTCTTAAGTGGCCACATTTTTTTTCCTTTTTTCTGAAATCAGGATATGTTGGCCTTCGATGAGAAATTGAGGATAGTTACACTCAAAATTTTAAGACACAACAAAAACAAGGGTTATAGTGCTCTAAGTATACTTTCTAAACTACTAATTTTATTTTGAAAATGGTAGAGATTAAGGGGTTCAAAGCATGTATCCACAAAAATTGGTGTTGTTTTTATAAAAAAGAACATAACATAGCATATATTGTGGCTCCCTCAAAAGATTAACTTTTTTTATTATTTTTAAAATCACTTCGGTGAGAAATTAGCTAACATCATGTAGCTTATTCCTGACTTTTCTAATAATTTTTTAATGAATTTATATGTTTTTACTAATTTTCAAAATAGACACATCCTAAAAAACAAAAATTTGGTCATGCTACCCCTATAATTTTTGAAAACTAATCAAAAATCTTTTTTTTTTTTAAACATGTGTAGAATGAGTCTATTTTATAAAAATGTAATTTATTTGAAATTTCAATGAGTAGTTAAAAAATAATGTAAAAAATACCAAACATTGGTTTTTGACAGAAAAGGATGCACAAACAAAAGAGATTAAAGATGAAAGCCTTAACATAGTCAAAATGTGAAAAATTTACATTGTTAAATATATAAGAGAGAGATTAATATTACCCAGTTGTTTGTTTCACTCAACCTTAAAACACATGCAAACTTGATGGTTAGCACAAACAAGATTATTTAAAATTTTGTAGATTATGTTAATACACAATTTTGGGCATTGGAAAGGTAGTCCAAGCCTTTGGGTTGGAAATCAAAAGAAAATCCAAGCCAAAGGCTTGGGGATTCCCAAATCAAGATAAAATGTGAGCATGCTATAACACATTCATGTTATGTCATAGTTTTGACATAACATGAGTGTGTTATAGAATGCTTGTGTTATGCGATTTCACATAACCCAAGTGCATTATAGCGTACTCACATTATTTCCCACTATATGTTTTTGTGTCTGTTTGTATAAATGTGTGTTATGGCTCACTTTATGTTTTTGTGTATATTTGTAAAAATGTATGTTCTATGTATGTATTCTTGTATGTATGTATGTATGTATGTTTGTGTTCTTGAATATATGCATGCTTGTATGTGTGAATGTATGTATGTATGTATGTATGAATGTTTGTATGTATGTATGTATGCTTTTATGTATGCTTATATGTATGTATGTACATGTATTTATGTATGTTTATATGCATGAATGTATGTATATGTATGTTTGTATGTATGAATGTATACTTATATGTATGTACATATGTATGAATGTATTTATGAATTTATGTATGTTTGTATTATTTATTGTGTCATCCATTTCCTTAGAGAGAGTACAATATCATCTTCAACTCATAAAAAATTACTTGGAATTCCACTAATTTATCAATGGAAGATAGTGAGAAAGATTTTAATTCTATCTCAATATGAATTAGTGAAGTAAATTCCTAGACAACTATATCTACAAGAAGAGTTTTTTTAATATTATCAAGTATTTGACATAGAATCTCCCCTCTCTCGACAGTGATGTCTAATACTTTATCAATTTACTTGTGTCTTAGGCTTCTCACAGATCTTTTATCAATTCATTTAGGACATCTCTCTTATGCTTCATTTCTTTCCAATACTCAATGTACATTTCCCTTGTGGGGATCACCCCATTATCAACTAACACTTTTAACATGAAATATTTTTACTTTTTCCAAGCACCAAGGTCTTTTTCGGCCACCTGAAAATTTAAAGATAACATGTCAAGTGTCTAGTTCAACTTGATCTTGACACAATTCATATTGTTAAACAATTCAATAAAAGAATTTAAAAGTTGAGCTCCTTGTGCAATCAGTCTTTCTATCCATTCATTCATAGCTCAGCCTTGTGCCTCAATCCTTTCAACATTTTGAACTATGTCATCATCAATACATGTTGTAACAGGTTTAACCGATTCAAAAGATTGACTTATCTTTAACAACATAGAAGCAAGTTGTTCCACCTTAATCTTAAGTTGATCAAGTTAATAACCTTATCTCTATAATCTCTCAATCAAAGAAGCCAATGATTCTTCTAGGTTCTCCTTGGCACTTTCAAGTGTCTCTTTCTAAGTTTAATCCTTGTAATTACATAATCCATACCTTGGACTTCCTCAACAACTTTATTTGGTGGTGGCTTTACCAATTCAACATACTTATTCCCTGACTTGTCATCAAGAATCCTTGAACGTGTTTTGACCTTCTTAGCAATATTGAGCTTTACTAGAAAAAGTTTGCTAAAGTCAAAGTCATCTAGGGAGATGACTTGTTTCTTTCCCTTTAGTTTCTATGATATCAACCAAGGAGGAAGGATGGAAGAACCCTCTTCTTTTTATATCACCAAGGTTTGTGATGATAGGGTTGGTCCTATGGCTTTGAAATGGATGGGATATCAGGTGAAATGAAAGTAGTGGTCAAAATTTATGGGGTTTGAGTTAACACCATGGTAGGAATCTCCACACTTGACACTTTAGATGCAGATGCAGATATGAACTTATCAAAGTTCAATTGTGTGAATGTATTAAGTATAGGTGAAGATACATCATGTAAACTAGGAAAAGATGAAAGTTGACCAAAAAAATAATTTATGTTGCCATCAAGGCTTTGAAACAATTAATCATTGGTGGGTGAGAAAGGGGATGAATAAATAGAATGCACTAACACAATGGGTGAAGAAAAAAGATAGAAACAATAGGTAAAGGTTGTTCAACCGAAGCAATAGGAGGAGTCAGAATTTGAATTGTAGAAATTATAGGAGAAGAGGAGGGAGGTTCTTCTTATGATGAATCTAGTTGAGAGGTATCAGGATATTCTTGTTGAATCTCTTCAACCATAATTTCTTCTTCTACTATATATTCTTGAGTTGTTCCCCCTTTTTCTTTTCCTTTAGTCCTTTTGATCTCAAAGACAAGTTTTGGATTCTTTCTAGTACCAAAAGTATCTTCTTTATTATTCATTCTAAATTCTTCCCTTTTACCAAAAGGTTCCTTAGTATACTCTTCCTTTGATCTCATTTTGAAAAACTTCAACTTTATTCCTGTCTTTTCCAACCAAATATTAGTGTTAGCAAGAGTAGGTTGGAACCTTTCTCTTATCGAAATCATTTCCTTTTGTGACCATTTAATTGGTGGAAGATGAGTGTCAACAATTTTATTTTTCACATATGTAGGATCCACTATATCATCTTCTTCTCGCATGTCTTTAGGAATATCAACAAGCTCAAAGTTCTTGATCTATTCTAAGGTAAGCCAACTAAATTCTAACTTCCTTGCATCTTCATCACTTTTGAATTTGACCCTTATATCTTCAATCCTATGAAAATGGGTGTAGCTTCTCTTAAACTTATCCTTCATAGAAAAGTAATAAAATTCATTCCTTTTCTTATACCTCTTCATAGTCACCCACTACATTTCAATTTCCATGGCTTTGGCTCTTGGAGTTGTATTTATTAAATACCTTCCAATGGTGAGTGGAAACTTGAAACCATCTCTATGAGATTATGATTGTTTGCTATGCACAACCATTTTATGCCTAGATAACTCGATCAGTATAATTTTGTCACTTGGATACCTTGGTAACATGTAAAGTTTCCCATCAAAACAACCAACCCTAATATAGGCGAAAGTAGGAAATTGCAAAAATAAATAACCAAAACTTTTCACTTGGTCCCAAGCTTCATTAGAGACCCTTTTATTTTCAACCTCTTTATCAAACAAGCATATGTAAGTATAAAAGAATGCATCATTTACCCTTTTGAAGTATTTGAGATTTGTTTCAATTTTAGTTGTGAATAGTATTGATACATTGGAATTTTTATTCTATCACCTTCTGAAGATAAGATAGGAAAATGTCCCATGGAGGAATCAACATATACTAAATATGAAGTCATAAAAACTCAATTAGGTTGATAGTTTTGATATTTATTCACAAATTGAGTCACTAATTTTCTTTCCCCAAAAGATCTTCTAATTTCCCTTCCTTATGACATAAATTTAATAATACATCCATTTGTAAAAAGTGTTGGATGTAGGAAGCCCTTTAACTCTACTCAAGAGAGTTATCATATCACCCACTTCTTCAATGAACTCACTTCAGAAGATGTTCTTTGGAAACCTTCCAATTACAGGCCTGGAAGTCTTGAGCCACCAAGTGTTTATATTTTTCTTGCACTTATTTGAATTCTTGTCATAATTATCTTGTGTTGACTCCATGGTGATATTAGCATAATCATAAATGATTGGGAACATGAAAATATTATCAAAGAATCCCTCATCCAACCTTATTACTATCTTTCCATTTTCTTTTTTATGCTCTTACTCTCCTTATTAAAATTGGCGGTTGTTGCTAACAAAAACTCTCCATTTTGAGCTAACACTAGAAAAGTAGAAACCAGATGGATGTTATTATTAAGAACAACATGCATGCTTTAGGTAACAAGCTTATTTTTCATGCTCTCCAATAATTTTGACATGTCCACATGGTTGATCTTCGTGTCTCTAGTATTGTCCACATTGGACTCCATGGAAGTCATTAGAAACACCCCTTGGTACTTTTACTTCATTTTCTTCTTCTTCAGAGATGGATCAGAAATTTGGAAAGAGACTACAAAAATTAATTTCAAAACCTTCTAAAGTTAGGAAAATTTCAAGTGCTAAGGTTCGTGCAGTTGAGGAAAAAATCTGCATTTTACATCTTTGAATTTTTTTGGGTGTAGTTTAGAGAAAATTATCCATACTACATGGGAATTTAATTCTAGGTGTAAAGTTGGAAAAAAATACACATTTACATGATGGTATAGCTTTAGATTTAGTTTGTAGAAAATTATCCAAACTACACTTAGGGTAGGTCAACAAGTGCAAGTTGAAGAATTTTCTTCGACTTGCATGTGTTAATGGTAAATTGACTTGGTGAAAATCAGATAAAATTCTCTAACTTGCATCCATTATATGCAAAATGGATATGTACTTTGGAGAAAATTCTGTAAATTGCATGAGGGGTAGATCTCTTTGATGCATTTTAGATAATTTTCTCTGAAGTGCATGGGATAGACGTGAAAGATGTCATGTGGGGAATTTTCTTTGTACAACACATTCTAAAGGGTAACAATAGTACAAGAAGGTAACAGTGTTGTGTAGGGAATTATCTTTTTGCAAAACCTTTTAACAAGAGGTTTGTTCAAGGATAATGTTGTTAAGAGAAAATTCTCCACACAACATATGCATAAAGGTAACAATGTTTAACAAATAGTTTGCAGAGGATGTTGATTGGAGTTTTACCTCTGAACAACAGTTATAACAAGGGTGAAGGTTCAACCATTGGTGATGGTAAATAAATTATCTCACCATGGTAGAGAATTTTAAATGCAAAACAAAACAAAACAAAAAACTAAACTAAAAACATGAACCTAAGAAAAAACATAAGAAAAAAACAATGTTTAAAACCTAAAGAATATCTATAAAAATGATGGTTAGAAATAGTGGTAGACAAGAATAAAATACCTAATGAATGACACCAAAACTAGAAATCTAGAAGGTGCAAAATATCGATCAAATTGTTGTGAAAACTTAGCATGAGCACATAAATAAGCAACAAGGATCAAGTAGCACATAAAAATGATGAAGAAAACTAGGTAAAATGAAAATAAAATAAGGTTTAACCAATAAATAAAATGACATTAAGCATGCATTAATAACCACACATGTGGGAGAAAGAGTGTAGTTGTGGATAATTTCTCCACAACTACATGAAGGATATAGTTTATAGAAAATATGCAAGTGTGCTAAAATTTAGTGACGCTACACTTAAAGAAAAATGGGTAACACTTGAATTTTACAAATTTTTCCAAAAGAGAAAAATATGACGCAAACTAAAAACTTTTTGAGGTGTCAGACTATATGCAAGACCAAATAAAAATTTTCTTGATATGCATGCTTAGAGGACATGGGATACAAAATGAACAAGTTTTGTGGGGGTTATCCCACGAATTGAGCAAGTGAAATTTGAGAATAACAATTGTCTCTAGTTGGGGAGCTTCCTTTGATCATCCTTTAAAATGATCAAAGGAATAAGAATCATAGAGCTCTAAGTTCCTTCATCCATCCATTGGGGATAAATTCAAGTGACAAAAACAAGATGACAAAATGAAAAACACACAACTATACCAAATGTACAAACTTATCTATCACTTCATTGAGTGAACAACTTCAGATGTTGTCTGTTGTGGGGTAGCAAAAAAGGTGTTCCATATTGATATGACAAAAGAAAACTACTTTCACCACAAAGTTGATGAATCATGAAAGGACCTCTCAACAAAGAATCAAATTTTCCATGCATCCCTTTTGGCTCTCTTCTCTTATCCCATAACATAACTAGATCTCTAATTTAGAAATATCAAGTTTTTTCTTTCTTGTCAAAGAGCTTCTTGACTTGAATTTGGTGTTCTACAATACGATCTACCACCTTTACACATTGTTCCTCAAGTTTCACAAGAAACATACCATGCTTATCAATGGAACTATCAAAATTCTAATCCTCAATTGCCTTAGCCAACCTTAGAGTAGGTAACTCCAATGTGATAGGTATCTTGATATTCAAACCATACAAGAGATGAAATGGAGACATGCCATTTTCCCATTTAGGAGCAATAATATCTTCCCATAATGCATCATACAATTCCTTATTCCATAATCTATGATTATCATCAACCAACTTTTTGATTATGGTGACCAAATTCTTGTTGCTTGACTTGGATTGATTGTTCACTTGGGGTTAATAGTCAAAAGAATGAGCAAGAGTGATTCCATATTTAAAATAAAATTCTATTATCTCATGAGATGAGAAACAAGTAGCATTATCTGCTACTATCTTGTTAGGAACCCCAAACCTTGAGACAATATTTTCCTTCAAGAAATTATTGTATAGGAGTGAATTTGTAGCCCCCATGCAAATTCCCCTTTTACATCCTTCACCTTAGAAAAATAAAATCCGAGCATGTAATTTCATGTCCTCATTCCATACTCCATCCACTTGGTGCTTGTCTTTAGTGTCAGTGGGGCAATTTCTTTCAGGTATGTGCACTCAGTGTGCAGACATCTATGCAATGGACTACTATCTTGACATGATTCATGCATCTAGAATCTATAGAGGCATTACGTTCTCCATTGGTGATGAAGCATAACACCCCTGTGCCTTCCTATCAATCTTTGAATGACTCTTTCCCTCCCAATTCATCCTAAAATTTCCATCTTTCACATTCTAAACATCCTCTACACAACAATTCGACCTTGCTTCACATTTTGGTATCCTTACTCCACATTCCTAAAATGTAAAGCTACTAGTTGCACTATCAACTCTTTCAACAATCATATCATTCTTCACATCTACAATAGAAGTTACAACTTGGTGTCTTGCAAGACAGTTTTCAATGTCATTGTAGCCATGTCAAATTTTCCATAGTTGTAGACTTGCATTCCTCTCTCATTGGCCTTGAGTGCCTTTGGTCAAGGGTGGTGTAGTGTCAAAAAATGTTGTTGGTGACATTTTCACACTTGTTTGGGCCCTCCTTGTAAAATTGAGCCTAATGATGCCTTCACTTAGTGTTGTAATGTGTTTAACACACTCACATTAGGTCTTGGGCCCTTGTGAACTAATGAATTTAAATAGTACCTTACTAAAGTATTGTGAAGTGTTGTAACACACTTTCACATTTTTCTAAGGTTTCATCAATTAACTAAACCAAAATTTACCTTAATCCTACCTTATTTGGAGTGTTGTAAAGTGTTGTAACACACTTTTCTATGGTTTTCACTAATAATGGGCTTTCTTATGCTTTAATTGGCCTTATTTTGTATCCACAAGCCCCATTTAATGCATGTTTTCAAGGATAATCCTGACACAAATCAATACCCAATCATAATTTAGGTGATTCAGGTTGAATGGCCCATATTTAGTGATCTTGGACACATTCACTACATTGGGTGAATGATCCCACCTAGGTTTTTGGGTCCCGAACTTGGTTTCACACCTTTCTAAGCATTTTTAAAAATGGTCCCATAAATTATGCCTAACGGGACTCATTCGCCACCTTGGGTGAATGAGTCCCATGTGGCCCAAAATAAAAATTAATTCATTTTTTTAGCAAGATTTTATCCTCCTAGATTTGATGTCGGCTTGTAGTATTGTAATTTCAGGAATTCTTGCATAATTAAGTATAAATAAGAGGTTCTTTCACTCATTTTCACATAAGAATTTTGTGAGAGCATTCCTAATAGCAAGTTTGAGTTCACAAGAAAATTCAAGAATTCACAAGACAATTCAATTATCTTCAAGAGTAGATTATTAATAATTTTAGAGAATTATTCAAAAATCAAGCATCATGTCAAATATTTCATGCATCATGTTTGTTTTTTAACTAACAATTGTGATCTAGGGTTTTATGATTCGAGCTAGCATTTCATTCAAGATCTATCCTATTCAAGCAAGAGTCAAGATCTACATCCATTGGATTCGTCTCATACATGTTTGTAATGCTTCATTTCTAAGGTTTGGTGAGTTGCAACATCATATTTTGTTCATTCATCATTCTTCATTCCTATTTCATTTCATTTCATTTCATTTCATTTCAAGGTTTGATTACCAAAATAGGGTTTGACCAAGGAAAACCCCTATCCACTAACAAAACAACATTTTTCTCTCTCTTTAGTGTGTGATTTATAGGTTTATATTGAAGACACATTGAGGAACAAGTTTGGAGAAGGTTGTCAAAGTGCATAAAGTTGTCAAAGTTGTCATCAAGCATTAGAGAACATTGGACAACACCTATAGGTTGATCTACAAAGATTCAGATCTTAAAACCTGAAGAAGTAGATTGAGTCGATTGGGAAGAGAAGATTAAAAACTTGAAGTTTTAGAAAACCCTAACTGGACTGATTTGCCACTTTTGGTGAATGGGTCCCAGTTTAGGTCAAAATTTAGATTTTTAGAGATTTAGATACCCATTTGCCACATTCTTATTTCTATAGAGAAACCCAAATCTAGGACTGATTTTCCCAGCTTGGCGAATGAGTCCCACTTAACATTAAAGTCATAATTTCCAACATTTCAGAGCTCCTTCAAGCCATCTTCATATTTCCAGGTGCACACATTCCATCTTGTAACTTTTTTTTTGTTTCATTTTCCTTTTTAGGTCATTTAGTAAGTCATTGCATCAAACTAGGTTTAAGCATTCCATCTTACATTACATCTTGCATTTCATTTGTCTTTCCAAGCTCTATCTTGGTGGTGAACCCCTCATTAATTTACATTTAGCCTCTAGGATAGACCTATTGCAAGATCTCTTTCTCCTTTGCATTGAGATCTCTAGGGTTTGTTCTTGAATGAGAGAGAGTGGAGATTGTCATTCTAGGTCCTAAACCCTAGAAAAGCAACAATTTTCCACCTTTCATTTTGGTGAGCCTACATTTAGAACATCATAATTCTAATTTGGAGTGCATTATCATCCTAGATCTTTCTTGCATTAACATTGCATTAGGTAATTGGAATTCTAGGGTTTCTAATTTTGCATTAGTGAAAGTGCATATAGCTTGCATTTTTGCATCTCATTTCATTGAAAATAAAAAAAAAATCTACATTTTCACTTAGTTTATAGAGAATACAACATAAAAAAGGCATAAAAATCAATTGAAATATTTTGAAAAATTTGGAAAAAATCTCTACTGGGACTCATTCACCACCTTGGGAAAATCAATCCTAGTGCAGATTATGCATTGCATTTTCCAACATTTAAAACACTATTTCTGAGATCTTGTTTGATGTTGTTACCTTCTTGTTCTAGTTTACAGGATTTCTATTTCATTCAATTCATTGCATCTAGTCTAAATTAGTTCATCTTGTGCATTGCTTAAATTCAAAATTGCATCTAGAACATTTCATTTGACATTGTTGCATAGTTTAGAATTTGAAATTTTCATCATGGATATGTGCTTTGGTAAACTATAGATGTCCTTGAAGTCCTTAGTGGATGTGTTAAGTTGTACTTTTGAAAATGACCTTAATGGAATTGAACTTACTCATGCTCAACCAACTCCTAATGCATTTCCTTGTGATGTTGACATAATTGGAGAAGATGAAAACATGAATAAGTTCCTAAATGATTTTCTTAACAACCTTGAAGCTAATGCATCCTTTTATCCATCCATGAAACAACCAACACCTCCTATAATACCACCTCTTGAGATGTTTGGTCACCTACATCTTGAAACTAAGACAAGAATTGAACCTAAGTTCCCTTCAATAGGTGAACCAAGTTCCTCTAAGCAAGCAAACAACCAACCATTCTATATTAACAAAGTGACAGATACTCCCATCAACCTAGAAGAAACATATGGAAAAGTATTTAGAATCTTGAGTAAACAAGGATGTGATACAAGTGAACATGAAATTCATCAACTCTTAGAGAAAATACCAATTGAAAACACAAAAGGGTTAGGATATCAAGATCCTCCTCCTGATATGATTATCCTCCTTCCTAAGGAACAACCGATACTTCTCAAGGAAGAAGAGATCATCTTTGGTCCTCCTCCTCAATGTTCAACTAGAGAAGTTGGTGAATTTAGCAAGAGACAAAAGCTTTAAAAATTCAAATACTTGCCATTCTTGCAAAATCTAACTCAAATTGAATGAAAACTAGAACTTTTTAACAGAGGTTGGATTCCCATGCAACCTCTCACTAGAATAAAAAATCCTAAAAATAACAATTATTGTGCATATCATATAACTCTTGGGCATCTCATTGACGAATGTCGTGCTTTAAGAAGAATCCTTGAGAAAATTAATATGATGGAAATAGTCCCTTAAAGCAGGACCCTTCCACTCCTTATCATGTACGAGTTGTAGAATCTTGCATTCTAACCATTACATGATCTTTCCAACCACCTACCTCGGCTCATTCTTGTATTACACTAAGTGGGGGTAGGGATTAGATAGCCTAGTCCTAGTAGTGCATTTTTCTTTGTCCCCTTAGTTAGGTTGACTTGCATGTGCCCTACTAGTATTTTACATTATTTCTTTTGTGTGATTGTATGCACATAATGTGATCCCTTGTGATGTTCTATTTGATTTATCTCTCCCCTCCATGGCATTCCTCTATTTGTATCTTCATTCTTCTCTATGTCATACATCTTTTTGCTTTTATCTTTTCTTTGTCTTGTGTTTTCCTTTTGGGGATGACACAAGGCATCTAGACATTCATGTCTCTTCCATGTTGACCCAAAATCATTTCTTTATCTCTTTTCATTTGTCTTATTTTTTCCTTTTGGGGATGATGCAAGACGTTGAGACAATCATGTCTCTTCCATGTTGAGCCAAAAAAAATTCTTTATCTCTTTTCATTTTTCTTGTGTTTTCATTTTGGGGATGATGCAAGGCATTGAGACATTCATGTCTCTTCCATGTTGACCCAAAATATTTTATTTTTTTCTTTTTATTTGTCTTGTGTTTTCCTTTCGGGGATGACACAAGGCATCAAGACATTCATGTCTCTTCCATGTTGACCCAAAAGCTTTTTCTTTTCTTTTCTTTTATCTTTTCTTTGTCTTGTGTTTTCCTTTTGGGGATGACACAAGGTGTCGAGATATTCATGTCTCTTCCATGTTGACCCAAAAGGCCTTTTCTTTGTCCTTGCTCTCTTTGTGTCATTCTTCTATTTCTATGTGCATTTGGGGAATGATGATAGTTTTGGGCTCTCTTAAAAACATTGTAGCAAGAATATACTAACCCCAAATCCATAGATCCCTTAAGTGTTTGGATTTTAATTTTGGGGGCAACCCCTCCCTTTTTATGTGCATCGTATAGCTTCATTTGGAAACATATGACTTGGCATAGGGCTTTCCAAGTTAGGTCTCATGTATTCTTTCTATTAGCATTTATCATTTGCTACTTTAAAGTAATTTTTCATAGTATCATGTTTAGCAATTTGTTTAAAGTGGGGGCATGCATTGGCATTATTCTTTTGCATTTTTTTTCTTTTTCATGGTTTATGGTGCAATATTTTTACTTTATTTGATGCATTTTTCACTTTTTGGTTGACATTGGGTGTGATGTCCCTCAAGAGAATGATATATATTATCATATTACATTCCTCTTAATGGCTTTATGTGATGCATTGCATCCCCTATGTTGTGAATCTTCTATTCTTTGTTTGGTCGTCTCTTGGAGACATTAGACACAATGTTCCCTAAGTTAAAGACCTCACATGAACTGAGAAAGACTCCCTTGAACATTCCTTATTGTTGCATTTGAATTTTTAGTTATATGGCCACATTGCATAATACACCTTGCATGCTTACGAAGCCATCTTTTTGTTCATGAGCTCCAAGCATGCAAAGTTTTTCTTGTCTCATGAATCTCAAAGTTTATTTTTGATGTGCCACCTTATTAAAGTTATCAGGAGGTATAACTTTGGTATGGTTTTTTACAAGAAGCCAACCAAGGAATGACTTTCCCTTAGCCACTCACATGTGTGTGTGAGTTCATACAACTATGTGTGTATGTGTCTCACCTCTTGGATTCCTCACCCAACAAATAGCTTGAAGTTTCATTTCCTGAGAGTGAGTGTGCATTTTTTGGACAAATAACCTATATCTGATCCATATCGTGATGTACAAATGGTTCAAGCTTGATCTGACTCCTTTATTTTACTTTACTTTTCTCTTTGTCTTTTATAGTGCATGATTGTGCCTTTATGATGCTCTTTATATCATTTTTCATGTGTGGTCTTTTGTGCCTATGTTATTTTTCCATGGCATCTTGATCCTAGGGGCTTGATCACCCCTCTTAATCATTGTCATCCCATCTTACCGACATTGGTGCACTTGGACCCCACTTTATGTGTGTTTGTCTACTTTAGTGTGAGTTTGAAGCAATTTCATCCTCTCACTAAAGTGGGGGCTAAATGTAGTGTCGAAAAATGTCATTGATGAAATTTCCATACTTGTTAGGGCCCTCCTTGTAAAATTGAGCCTAATGATGCCTTGAATTAGTGTTGTAATGTGTTTAACACACTCACATTAGGTCTTGGGCCCTTGTGAACTAATGAATTTAAATGGTACCTTGCTAAAATGTTGTGAAGTGTTGTAACACACTTTCACACTTTTCTAAGGTTTTATCAATTAACTATACCAAAATGTACCTTAATCCTACCTTATTTGGAGTGTTATAAAGTGTTGTAACACACTTTTACACTTTTCTCTAAGGGTTGACATTAATAATTGGGATTTCTTATGCTTTAATTGGCCTTATTTTGCATCCATAAGCCCCATTTAATGCATCTTTTCCAGGATAATCCCTACACAAATCAATACCCAATCATAGTTCAGGTCTTTTAGGTTGAGTAGCCAAAATTTAGTGATCTGGGACTCATTCGCCACCTTGGGCGAATGAGTCCCAGCTAGGGTTTTGGGTCCTGAACCTGGTTTCACACCTTTCTAAGCATTTTTAAAAATGGTCCCATAAATTATGCCTAATGGGACTCATTTTCCACCCTGAACCTGGTTTCACACCTTTCTAAGCATTTTTAAAAATGGTCCCATAAATTATGCCTAATGAGCGAATGAGCCCCATGTGTCCCAAAATAAAAATTAATTCAAATTTTTGGTGGGATTTTATCCTCCTAGATCTAAAGTCAGCTTGTAGTGTTGTAATTCTGGGAATTCTTGCATAATTAAGTATAAATACAAGGTTCTTTCACTCATTTTCATGTAAGACTTTTGTGAGAGCATTCCTAATAGCAAGTTTGAGTTCACAAGAGCATTCAAGTATCTTCAAGAGTTAATTATCAAGAATTTTAGAGCATTATTCAAGCATCAAGCGTCATGTCAAATATTTCATGCATCATGCTTATTTTTGAGTAACAATTGTGATGTAGGGTTTTATGGTTCAAGCTAGCATTTCATTGAATACCTATCCTATTCAAGCAAGAGTCAAGATTTGCATCCATTGTAGCCATCTAATAAATGTTTGTATCACTTCATTGCTAGGGTTTGGTGAGTTGCAACATCATATTTTTTTCATTCATCATTCTCCATTCCTATTTCATTTCATTTCAAGGTTTTATTACCAAAACGGGGTTTGACCAAGGAAAACCCTATCTACTAACAAAAAAACATTTTCCCCTCTCTTTAGTGTATGATTGTAGGTTCATATTGAAGAAACATTGAGGAGAAAGTTTGGAGAAGGTTATTAGAGTGTATAAAGTTTTTAAAGTTGTCATCAAGCATTAGAGAACATTGGAGAACACCTGGAGGTTGATCTATAGATATTCTAATTGAGAAACCTAAAGAAGTAGGTTGAGCAAACTAGGAAGAGAAAATTCAGACCTTGAAGTTTTAGAAAACCCTAACTGGACTGATTCACCACTTCTGGTTAATGAGTCCCAATTTAAGTCAAAATTCATATTTTTAGATACCCATTTGCTAGATTCCTATTTCTATACATGATCCCAAATTTGGGACTAATTCACCCAACTTGTCGAATGAGTCCCACTTAGCATTAAAGTCATAAATTCTATCATCTCATACCTCCTTCATGTTGGCAAGAGACACTATAAATATACTTTGGTGTTGTCATTGATGGCAACCCTAGTTAGTGATTGGATCCACACGTCATCATTTACTCCTACTGGCAAATAGATTGAGGACAGTCAGGAAGAACAAAGCATCTAAAACTTCTATGTTCATCAATTCTCATATAGATTTTCTATTGTTATTTTGAGTTTTGGATCTTATGGGAGGTTAATCAATGTATTTCTTGTGTTGTTTGAAGTTCTAAATGCCTTGTATCAATTTGTGTGCAAGTCTGGAGATCCGGTTGGATATCTTTTTGTTCATCAGTGTTTTGTGGTTGACCCAATTGATTTTAAGTGTCAAGGATATTTGAGGAGTGTTCACTCAATTTTTTTTGCATTTTATCATCTTTATTTGGGTCCAAGCTAATTTGTGAGCAACCGTTGTTGGTGCGTATTTAATATTATTCATGATTTGAGCCAATAGTTGTAAATATTCTTAAGTTTTATTGGAGTCGACAGGTTGCAATTAAATTCCTAGTTGTGGATGTATATAAATGTTCAATTATATCATTTTGTGTATGTAGAAGGTGTGTTGATGTGTGTTGTGAATATCAGAAGGGTGATTGAGTGATTTATGCATAGTTTCACTTGTGCATTAAAGATTTTGTGGTGCGAGTTAGAGAAGAACAAAGAAGAAGTACAAAATCAGTCAGAAGGATAGAAGATCGACTACTAAGCCTAGCTGGAACTGTAATCAAGCATTTGTAGATGCTACTCTCTTAGTTCATTCTCTTGGTTCTAATCCAAATCTTTGTAAGGTAGTGTGCCTTTCTATTTTGAGCAGTGAGCTCTAGGAAGTGAGCCCAAATGAAAGTGCATTCCCATATTGTAAACTTTTTTTTAGTATACTTAGATCATATTGTGGATTGGGCATCCACCGTGATTTTTCCCCTAACAGGGTTTCCATGTAAAAATCCTTATGTTATGGTGTTGTGGTTGTTTTATTGTTGTTTTCGCATATTTATCTTGGTTGAATGTTTTAAGTGGCTTAGAGATCAGAATAATAAATTCAATTTTTGTAGAACACTAATTCACCCCCCCTCTTAGTGTTGCTTGTTTCCAACAATTGGTATCAAAGCTAGTTCCTTGAAAGAAATCTAACAGCTTGGGGAGATCTTGGAAAGTGTTTTCAATGGATACAAGCAGTCTTCAAGAACAACTTTTGGTGGCTCTGATGATCTTGAAGGGTCAAAATCTGAGAATTGGGAGGTGCAGGAAAATCTTGAGAATGCAAAGAGATTCATTCAGTCATTGAAAGACAAAATCAATGAATCAAAGGAGAAAAGAAAGGAATTGTGTGATCAACTTAAGTAGAAGAATATAAGCATGGAAGATGAGCAACTAAGTCATGCCTTGAAGGAGAAAATAGAAGAATGTGAAAAGTTTTCTAAAGAAAATGTTACCCTAAAGTCTGAGATGGAATCTAAAATGATGAAAATGACCAAGGAGATTGAAGATAGGAAGAAGAATGAAGAAAATATTGCTCAATCTTTGAAAGAAAAAACTGAATAATGTCGCCAATTGGACAATGAATTGGAACAATCTAAAAATAATGAGGAAATGCTTGAAAAACAACTTGATGATCTCATAAATGAACTTACTGATGCAAATGAGTACAAGGAGAAATTCAAAGCAAGCTCAACCAAGCTTGATGACCTAATTAAATGTCAGAGGACTAATGGTGACAAGTGAGGTCTTGGCTATGAAGAAAGAGAAAGTTTTGGATATGGACAAAGGAATTTTGGACATGGGTGATTCAGGCAAGGAAATCAGATGAATGGAGCTAGAAGGAATCTGTTAAGACAACTAAATGCTCAAAGATTCAATGGTTACTATTTTTCTTGTAATAAATTTGGTCATATGGCTTCTCAGTGTAGAATCATGATGAATCCAAGTGGACCATCATTCTTAGGCTAGTGCTTTAATTGTAATAAGTTTGGTCATAAGCCAAGTGAATGTAAAATTGTGATGAACAAATTTGATATAGATATCAAATGCTATGCATGAAATAGACTTGGGAATATTGCTAGCCAATGTAGATCAAGGAAAAATTAGTTGAACAGTAGGCCTAGACAGAGAATTTTTTTGTTACAACTACAAGAAATTTGGCCACACTGCTAGATTCTGTTGGAGTAGAAGAGGTCTAGTAAAAAAAAACATGTAGTAGGATGTTAAGGGAAAAGGTAAAGTCACTGTTGATGTGATCAGGAGGAAAATGCAGAAGAAAAGGGTGAAGAAGGATCCCTCTATTGAAGGAAATGTGCCAGCACCAGAATCTACTTCTGGTAATTCCTCTAGGAATTAATTTTAGGCCTTTGGCCTAGGGGGAGTCGTCAAGAAAATATCTTAACCCCCTACCAATAACTGACACTGGAATGTGGATAAGTCCAATAAGTGCATAGATGACTTTCAGATGTTGCTCAACCAATAGAAGAAAGTATTTTATAGTATTGGAGATCCACAAAGGAATTATTTGTCCTAGTGCATGGAAACAGAGTAACCAGATGAATTAGGGTAAAAGCATTTATTGCGAAAAAAGGGTTAGCTATGCGAATGATAAAAAGTCATTTTTATCCTTCATTTACCACTTTTCATCTTGGATAAAAGAAGTTTGGAGAGCCCTGGAGTGAACCTTGCTAAGTTGTGGTGAGATTCAAGTGTGAAGAAGATTCAACAATCAAAACTCTGATCCAACGAAAAGGTATTTATTGGAAAAACCAGTGAATTTGTGAATTTGTAAAAATGACAACTCCATTGGTAGTTGAAGTCAACAATAGACCTTGTCCAAAGTTCAATTGGAATCCTTATAAGTCTGTTGAGACCAAGCCCCTTGGTGCATTTTTGTCTATACCATACAAAGTCTTGCACACTGAAAATATTAGGGCTTACATACATGCCAATATTGAAGAGTTAGGAAGCTCACAAATGATGAATTTGTATTCCAACCATATAATTGGAGAGAACTTCATTGTTAAGCCATAATACAAAACCCTGGAAGTGAAGAAGCTTACACAGTTTTTGAAATTTCCCATATTTGAGGAAAGAAAATGGGTGCAATATATTTTAAGCAGAGTTCATGTGGTTGAATATACCTTTTAAGATTATGAAAGAGGCTATATGTGTGGTCACAGGTCTAAATTCCTCTGGTGGAATTCCAGTTTTGAAATCTATAAAGAATCAGAAGGTTACTAATGCAATAGGTACACAATTTGATAGAAGGGCAATGACAATCGAAGACATTGCTAAAGTGGATGTGAAATTTGCATCAATGGTCATTGGCTACAAGGTCTACCACTCTATCCAGGATAATTCAATATCTAGTATGACCATTTATGTAGCTTATCAGATGGTAAAATAAAATGTAGATTATGACTTGTGCGAGTTGCTTAGAAGTCAGTTGATGGAGAATCTAGGTAAGATTAAGAGGGACAAAAAAAAACTCTTTTAAGTATGGTAATTTGATGTTGTGTTTGTTCTTTTATTTCATGAGTGATGTTCTAGGTGTTGGGAAAGTTCATTGGAAAAGTAATCAGCCTATAGTTGTGCAAATAAGAGATATATTGTTTGGAAGCAGTGATCATCAGACAAAAAATACTGCCCTCTTGGGGTACTTCAAAAAAATTTAGAATATGATGCATTCCAGAGAAAGAATTCCCACCTCAATTGTAGAGAAGTACAAAGATACAATTTGTTTCATGGTAGGTATTGATCAATGCCATATGGAAGTTGTTGATCCTAGAATGATATGGATTATTCCTATGGGATATAAAGTCAAGGAGAACATCTTGAAGATGTATGTAGAACATTTTTTGAGAATGCCTCTAGATCTCACAGAAGAAAGGTTTGTATCTTATGTATAGTAAAGAGCATGCAAATCCATGATCAATTACAAAAGACAAAGATAGTCAAAAGAGTAAGGAAATAAGTGGAAGTGTTTGCAGAAAACATGAGCATACCTATAGAAAAATTGAAAGAAGCCAAAAGAAAGAGAGATGAAGTTGAAGTAGGAAAAGAGTCAGCAAGAATTGAATCTACTAGTCTAACAGGATCCTCTACCCGTACTAGATCAACAAGGAGTTCCCCATCCGCTACTACAACAAAGCCAGTTCCTCTGCAAACCCAAGAAAAGGCTTCTGATAAAAGGAAGAAGAAAAATAGAACAAGAACCTATGAATTCATCTCATAAAAGTGAGGAGACTAAGTCAGATGAAGTTGTGAAAGAAATGAAGAGGAAATCTTCCAATGAGGAAGAAAAGGAAAAGAAGAAAGAAAAAATTGACATACCAAGTATGATAGTTGAAGAAGTTGAGAATGTTGTTGTCAAGGATGGAAATCTCAAGCCCCTCTACAAATGGTATGAAATGTTTGATGAATCGGGTCAAAGAATTCTTGAAGAGGAAACAATAAAACATCTGAATATTTTCAACAAAGTTCTTGTTGAAATTATGTCTAGTTTACCTAAGAGTCTGTATGATGTTTTGGAGTCAAGAAGAGTAAATTCTAGGATAGAAGAAGAGCATACGAGGAAGATAATTCTTCCATACTTGTGTCCAGAAATGTCTATTAAGGAGATGAATTCACTCCTGGACAAAGCCAAGAAGGAATTCAAAAGCAAAGTAAGGGTGAACAAACTTATGATCGGTGAAACTGGTGTTGTTGTTGATGAAACCAAGAAAATATTGGAAGCATTTATGTCAAGAAACAAGCTCAATTTTGAAGAAGTGAATGTTGAAGATGTTGTATTTGATCTAGTAAATGAGGAGCTGAATGTGGATACTGAGGATAATTAGATTCCTCCTAATGTGGATAATACAAAATCACCTATGGAGACCGAAGTTCCTAAGGTTGTATTTGCTAAAGAAAAGGAGGTGCCAAATAAAGAAGTTGAAGCTCCTAAAGGAAATCAAGAAATAGTTTTTGTAGAACCAAAAGTTGAAGAAGAAGAAAAGGTTCAGGTTAAGGAAATCCTAATGGAAGGAAGAGACACTATTGAGGTAGTGAAGGAATATCTAGTGGAACAAAAGGAATAATTTTATCCTAAATTGGTTGAAGGTCCGATCAATCTATCCACCTTGTATCCAATTCAGATAGTGAAGGTCACATCAATTGCACAAGGTAAGTCTAGTGAGAAGATTATGAAGTCTCACATTGAGGATAGTGAATTATTGAGTCTTGCATCTAGAGTTATAGAGAAAATTATGCCAAATCATGTTAAGGATCCGCCTAGTTCCTCTTTTGGTGAACTAAAGAAGCTCATTAACTTTGTAAGTACTCATTTCAAGTCTCTTGAAAAATCATCCATGGTCAAAGTATGGAAGGAGTTTGATGGAAAAAAATTTAGTTGGTTGAAAGAAGTGATTTCTAAGGATAAAACTCTATTAGCCACCTATATCAAAAACATTCAAGATTCTATATCTAAAGGTGGAAAGGCCTATAGGTCATGTTTGATTTTGTCCAAATTCGCTGAAGGCAATGAGAAGAAGGTGAAGGATCTTGGAAAACAATTGGCTACCATTTTTGATGCTTTTGATTCATTAGTTGGTGATGTTGGTAAGCAAAAAGGTCAAGTAACATCTCTACTTGAAAAAATAAGGAGTTTGAAGCATGAAATGATAGGATTGTAGGAAGAGCATGTGAACTCAAAGGACTAATTGGTCTAAAGATTGAAATAATGGTGAATTCTTTAAAGGAAGCCAAAGATGTTATGGCAGTTAGTGACCCAATGAATCTTGAGACTGCAAAAGCTCAATCTTATTTAGTTTGTGGTCACATAGCAATTCTGGAGAGTTTTAAAAGGTTTTGGGACACAAATTTGAGCGTGTTGAAGAAAGACTTTGTAGATATTTTCCAATTTGTGTAAGTTACAAGATCATGCCTATACAGTTTTGAAATTTTTTTTCCCCATTTTTTCCATTGATGTCAAAGGGGGAGAGTTGTATAGTGAAAAATGTATATTCATCTTATGGGGAGTTGGATTTCTAAGTTGAGATTGAAGATTCTTTTTTTGAAGTTTTGAAGTGGTAGTATAATTCATGTTGCTACTGATCTGACACTTAGTCATTTTTCACTAAGTGTTTCCATCAATGCCAAAGGGGGATATTGTTGGAAAGATACACTGTAAATATAGTTTGGTGTTGTCATTGATCAAAACCCTAGTTAGTGATTGGATCTGCATGTCATCATTTACTCCTACTAGCAGACATATTGAGGATAGTCAGGAAGAATAGAGAATCTAGTAGTTTTGTGTTCATCGATTCTCATATAGATTTTCTATTGTTATTTTGAGTTGTGGATCTTATGGGAGGTTAATCAATGTATGTCTTGTGTTGTCCAAAATTCTCATTGCCTTGTATCAAGTTGTGTGCAAGTTTGGAGATCTGGTTGGATATCTTTTTGTTCATCAGTGTTTTGTGGCCGACCTAGTTGATTTTAAGTGTCACGAATATTTAAGGAATGTTCACTCAAATTTTTTTGTGTTCGATCATATTGATTTGGGTCTGAGCTAAGTTTTGACTGATCGTTGTGGGTGTGCATTGAATATTATTCAAGATTTGACCCGACAGTTGTAAATATTCTTAAGTTTTATTGGAGCCGATAGGTTGCAATTAAATTCCTAGTCACGGATATATATAAATGTTCAATTATATCATTTTGTGTATTTAAAAGGTGTGTCAATGTGTGTTGTGAATATCAGAAGGGTGATTGAGTGATTTATGCATAGTTTCACTTGTGCATTAAATATTTTGTGGTGCCAGTTAGAGCAGAGCAGAGAAGAATTATGAAATCAGTCAGAAGGAAAGAAGATCGACTACTGAGCCTAACCAGAACTATAATCAAGCATTTGTAGATTCTACTCTCTCAATTCATTCTCTTGGATCTAATCCAAATCTTTGTAAGGCAGTGTTCCTTTCTATTTTGAGCAGTGAGCTCTAGGAAGTGAGCCTGAATGCAAATGCATTCCCATATTGTAAACTTCTTTTTGAGTATACTCGGAACATATTGTGGATTGGCCACCCACCTTGGTTTTTCCCCTAATAGGGTTTCCATGTAAAAATCCTTGTGTGATGGTGTTATGGTTGTTTGATTTCTGTTTCTACATATTTCTCTTGGTTGAATGTTTTAAGTGGGTTAGAGATCAAAATAATAAATTTGATTTTTGCAGAACATTGATTCACCCCCCCTCTTAGTGTTGCTTATTTCCAACACTTCCAACCATCTTCATATTTCTAGGTGCACACATTCCATCATGTAGCTTTATGTTTTGTTTCATTTTCCTTTTTAGGTCATTTAGTAAGTCATTGCATCAAACTAGGTTTAAGCATTTTTTCTTACATTACATCTTGCATTGCATTTTTCTTTCCAAGCTCTAGCTTGGTGATGAACCCCTCACTAATTTACATTTAGCCCCTAGGAAAACTCTATTCAAGAACTCTTTCTCCTTTGCATTGAGATCTCTAGGGTTTATTCTTGAGTGAGAGAGTGAAATTTGTCATTCTAGGTCCTAAACCCTTGAAAAGCAACAATTTCCACCTTTCAGTTGGTATCATTTACTGACTATTACATTGTTGTTGGATTTGAGTAGCATAGTGTCTCTCATAGTTTTTGAATTCATTTCCTTTCCAACATAGTTTCTTTATTGCATTTCTACTCCTTTATCTATCTGGTTATCCATGGAGGTGGAAACACCAAAATGGGGGTTTAACTGCAACAAGCCTCGAAACAACCCCAACATTTTTCCTCGCTCTTTTTTGTGTAGCTACTCATTCATGTGGATATTTCTATAAAAGTAGACTCTTCGTGAGTTGCATTCTCTCTTTTATTTTTCTTATCATTGTCATAGTATTTCTTTAGTTTTATTTTTTTGTTATTTCCTTTTTTTATCATCACTTTTGACCTCGGTCGCTAAGTTGTTAGTAGGCTTTGACACCTTTGACCATTCTATGTCACTATCTATTCGTACAGATTCTAGTGTACCTATGAGATGCCAATGGGTCATGTTGTCATTCCTAATCTATGCTACTATCCTCTAGTAGAGAGTTCTCTAAGGTATAGTTTGGGTTCAACAAACCTACTCATTTAGCCCCACTAAAAATATCATATTAGAAGAGTGATAGAAGCACTATGAGTGCTCTTAATTCTCTATCAAACACTTGTCCAAATTAGGTAGATCAAAGAAGCCTTCCACTCTTGGCTCTCCATGACCTAGAGCCTTGGTGTGGTTGGTCCCCCTACTCTACATTTTGGTGAAACTGATGTAAACAATGTCTATCTCTTTCTTCATGTTGATACTTTTTCCCTCGCACTTGGTGACCATTGTAGAATTGGGTGTTGTGAGGTTTTATGAGCATCAAAACCTAGTCCACAACCTCTGAGTATGTTTTTAGAAGAAGTATGCAACACTTACAAATGGAAAAGATGAAGGTCACTTCTAGTTTTACTACTAGTTTTACCATAGGCTTGACTACTTTCATTGACGAGACCACTCATGTACCCACTCCTCCAGCATCCCCTACAACTTTGTTTGTGGATGATGATGATGTTGTACACATTCTTGTAGAAAACCTTTTGGCATTAGATAGGAGACTATTAGACCTTGGAAATCATCTAGAGAAAGCATCAAATATGGAAAGAGCCACTAGGCTTGTTAACAAGGTGACATACATGTTAGGAAAGGATTAAACTAGCATAGAATTCTTACACAGCCTCATCGATCTAACTGAATCATACATCCCTTTGTATAACAATAGATCTAGTACTACCCGAGGAACGGTGCATGATGCCTATGAGAGACAAATAGGTGACTTGATGCCTATCGCATCTATATGCATGGCCAAAATAGGCCCTTAAATAAGAATTTCCTCTACTCCTCAAACATCCTACACAATCAAGGTGAGTAGAATACCCCTTGGTTTCAGTTTCACCCCTCCTACTACCCTTGGTGGTGGAGACTCTGATGGAATGAGTGGTGGTGGCTTCAATAGCGGTGGTAGTGCTAGCGGTGGTGGCTCTGGTAGAGGAAATAGTGGTGGCTCTAGCAAAGGCCATGGTGGTGGCTTTGGAAGAGGCCACAATGGTGGTTCCAACAATGGTCATGGTGGCAGCTCCGAAGGTGGTTCCAGAGGAGCTTCTGGTGGTGGTGGTTTTGGGGGAGGTTCCAATGGACCTTTGTCATCTTTAGACCCTATTTTGAATGCTCTCTTACAAAATATGGGTCAAATGCAAAACCAGTTGGTGAATCTATGTCAGGCTTATTCCCAGCCTATCTTCTAGCCCTTCTCTTGACATAGTCCATTGTTAGTGACAATTTTGAGAACTCTCTTCCCTTAGGGAATGGAAATTCCTAAATTCAAAAAATATGGTGGTAAAGGGGATTCATAGACACATGTATCCAATTTTAATGTGATGTGTATAGATTTATTTCACCATGATGCCCTGAAGGCAAAAAAAATTCCTCAATATCTCAAGGGTATAACACATGAGTGGTATTGTTCCTTGCTTGAAAATTCTATATTCTCATTCAACTAGCTTGTAAATACATTTCTCTAACAATTCCAGGCTAACATCACTATGAAGATGACCTTCTTATATCTCATTCGATGTAAGCAAGGAGAGCATAAGAAGATAACCAATTTCATTACACGATACCAGATGCTCTTTAAAAAAATCTCATACCCACTGCCTGACTTAGACGTACAAAAGGTATTCACAGACAGCCTGTAGTGAGCTTGGTAGGAGAAGTTTTCCTTTATGAAATATCCTTCTTTCGCACATATGTGTGTTGCGTTGTGGGACTACCAGAAAATAGTGGTTTAGTTTGGGGATCCTTCTCATGCTCCTACTTTGAAGGAAGATCTATAGTGTCCATTTTAGGAAAAATAAAGTTTGTTGCAAATGTAGTTGTTGTAGCTAATGATCATGGCCTTAAACACAACATAAAGTTTACAAAATTATTTGAATCTTATTCTTCTATTCTGCAAAAGTTATTGAAGGATAAGATTATAACATTAGAAAATACTTGACCCTTGAAGGAGCCTTATCTTGACTGGTATGATGGAAACAAATTTTTCTAGTACTATCATGTTCATGAGCATTATACTGAATGTTGAATGCATCTACATTATGAGATACAGGACCACATCGATCATGATACCATCTGTATCAATGGAAAGAAGAAAAAAACAAATAAGTCAGTGGAAAAGGAAAATAGTGAGTTGCAAATTCATATGGACCCATTTCTATCTCACTTTGTGAACTTGATTATTTATCCTTTTGATGCTTCTCCTAAGGCCTTGACATATGTAAATGTTGTGTCAATTACGCCTACTCATCCCCCTCAGCCTACGATTGGCTCACTAGATGTGACTTTCACCTCATAGGATTTTCCTTTGAATAACAAGCCCTCTCCCATATACATTACTACTCATGTAAATGGAAACATCGTAATGGGAGTTCTTGTGGACCTCGTGAGTTGAGTGAATGTTATTACAGAAGAGACTTTGTGGCTAAATTCTCTACATAGGCTGGAATATGATAGCATGAAATCTATTATACGTATGCATGATAGTCTCTATCTTTTTTCATACGGTTCTATAATTCTTTCCATCCTAGTAGGACCTAGGGTTGTGGATACTACTTTCAATATCATTCTAGAATCTGATATGTTTAGGGTGAAGCTAGGCATCCCTTCGTTGGCTTCCATGAACAAAATCAATTCCATTATTCACAAATGTTTGAAGTTCTTCCACAAAGGTGTTGTGTATGTTGTGCATGGCACTGGGTACCAACCATTTGTATCCTATGGGGGTTACTCCTTGGATCATTTCTAGCCCGCTCTGGTTGGTCCACTCCCTCCTAAAATGGACCTACTTTACTAGAGTTATGTAAAGTACAAAACTAGGGGCAAAGGACAGCTAAAAGTAACTCCTCCTATGGCACAAAAACAAGCTGCCTCCTCTCAAAAGGGGAAGGGGAATCCTACCCGCACCCAAGGTCCTTCTTCTTCCTTTTTTATTCCGCTTGTCACTTACTCTTGCCTTGATGTGGAGCCATAAAATTCTACTCCTATGTGCTTGCTAGGGTGTCTAATGGTTCTCGCTTGGTGAAAGCCCAAGCATCCAACATTCAAACTTCCCATCTTACCCATGGTACCTCAGCTCATTTTGTATGTGAAGGGGAAGGGTCCCTATGGAGTATCCTCTATGTCTTAGCATTCATGACCTCCTACCACTCCTACCTCTAAGGTAGTAAATGGGAAGAGGACCACCACTGAGGTGCTCAAGCCTACTTCCCTTATAATTGTTCCATCATCCTCTTCATCTCCTCTTCTTTTTCCCATCCAAGAGTCCCTCCCTCCACCAAAAATGGATGTGATGGATACTCTAATGGTTGAACAAGAGTCTTCCATCCCTTCTCAAGCTACTACCTCTAGCTCTCAGAGTCATAGAACCTACCTTGCACATGAGTGCAAGTTCCAAAGGAAGGCTTTGGCCACTAAGAAGGCCACCTTGTAGAAGAAGTAAGAGGAGCCAATAGCTCCTACTTCAGCATCTTCTACTGTGTCCTCCCCTTCCATCCTCTATGCTTTATTTCCCTCAACCTCAATTTCTCTTGTAGCTCCCACTGCAAGATTGAAAAAACCTCACCCAAAGAGGGTGCAGGTGTTTATTTCTCCTTTAGTTGAGCCACCCCTTCTAACATCCCTTCTAGACATCCTACCATTTTCAAAACATATGGACATGCTGAATACCTCAGTAGTTTTTTTTGTGGTATTCTCCTCTTCCTCTTTGCCATCTTCCTCATCTATGGGGATCTCACATCCCTCAATGAAGAAGAAGATGGATAACAACACTACTTGCAATGGGGGTCAAAAGAAAGGTTCACCTTCTTTGGAGGGTGGTTTTGCATTGGCTTATGTCATCCTATTGATAGAGGAAGCCCTGACATCCCCAAAGTTTGTCACTTCTCCTAAATCTTTCAGATAGCCTATAAGTGGATCTCGAGCACCACCTCCCTCACCCATTGAGTAAACACATGGCACTCCTATGAAGTGCATGTTTAACTTTTTGGATGAGGTCCCAATCCTATCAATAATTTATGTGAGATCGTTGATGTTCACCCCATAGGAATTAAGTGGAGAAGACCTTGAGGGGTCTTCTTCCTTGGCTCTTGTTACAAGAGGGTCAGAGCATTGGCCCTTGATATTCCGCCCTTCCAGGCTCATTCATCCTCTAGTTATAGTGATCTAGATTGGGAGAATTCCAACCTCTTGGTTGATGAGGACTAGGGGGCACCTCTTCTTTACCAATAGATTATATTGTGTGTATATTTATTGTGTTCCCCCATGCTTGCTTTACATGTTCTTGGATGACCCTTGTCACCCTCATAGGTACTTGGATACAGGAGTGTTTTTTGTGTCATAAAACTTCTTCTATTTTTCACATCATTCTTCCTCTGTTGGGTATTGATTTTTAACAATTGGGGATGATGCAAAGCATTGGGGGAATTTAGGCTTTCCTTCCATGTTGACCCAATTTTATTTTATTTTTGTCTTCATGTGCCTTCTTCACATGGTCTGATATAGTAGGGGGTTGATGAAAGTTCATCTATATACTATTATACTTATTTATCTATATTTATGAGCAGCTCTAACCCTAAAATATTAGATCACCCCTATTTCCTCTTCATTATGTTATTGTCTCTTTGTTATTTGCATCTTTCTCTTTTTCTTGTTTCATGATGTTTTGGTACTCATGTGTTGTCCCTCATGTGTGCAACAATATTACATATCGCTATGTCCTATGGGCCACAACATCACTTTTCCATTCTTTCTTTTCTCTCCCTTGGATGTCACATGCCTTTGCGTTTGGCACACACCATCCTAAGGGGGGCTAAAATATCACTTTGATTTTAAGAAAATGCATTTAGTGGCCAATGAATATTTTCTTGAAAATATTTATTTTTCAAAAATTGTATTCCTCAACAAGGATTCTAAAGGAATACTTTTCCTTCATCATGGGTCTATACAGAAAGAATTTGAAAAAAATTACTCCGAGGAGGGAGTACCATCTCCTATGGGAAAAGTTCGATCTTCCCCTTGTGAGGGAGATTTCTTCCCTTTGAATTCCTTGTTGAAGTTGTAAGGAAGCTAAGGTACTGGAACAACTTCCTACACTCATATTGAGAGGAGAATAATGCAAACTTTTACAAATCCTTAACAGATATAAAAACTTAAACATAAATAAACACAAATATAATGCATACCCCAACACAATGATTTACATGGGGAAAACCCTTTTGGGAGAAAAACCCCACATGCAAAAGCCACCCAATATATTATTCAAAAATCAAAATATTACACTATACTTATAGAGAAAGCTTCTCATAGGAGTACCACTACCAGAGATCAAGAGACACCATGATCACTATCAGATTCTTAGAATACACCCACATCTGCATACATCCCATCCGCTTATAGAAATTTTTTTAGAACCTTCTAGAATTAGGGTTTCACAAGGTCATTTTTCATTTGACATGTCAATGAGAAAAAACCTTGATGTGTCAGCAAAAAATATTTGTTACAAGTGTATAGTATTTGCATAATCAATCACCACATACCAACATACATCCTATCAATAAATAATATATAATTACAAGGTTGAGACACATTTTCCCAACAAATCTCCCACTTTTCAAACACCTTGGAAGGACAACAGAAGGGTGTCATCATCATCTCTAATTGCTAGGGGCTGGAAGGCTCGTAGTCTTTGAACACCATCTGAACTTCTCTGTGCTCATTGGCTTAGTTAAAGAATCAACAACATTCATCAAATTCTCTACCTTAACCAACTTCACCCTACCATCTTCGACCACATCTCTAAAAAAATGATATTGTACATCAATGTGCTTGGGCCTTGCATGAAACGTTGGGTTCTTGGCTAGACATATTGCACTCTAAGTGTCGCAATAAATTGTCACTACACCTTGTTTTATTCTAATATCTAAACATAGTATCTTAATCCAAATGGCTTCTTTACAAGCATGAGTAGCTACCATATGCTCCACTTCAATAGTGGAAAAATTAACCACAGCTCATCACCTACTCATCCAACTAATTGCACCACCAAATAAAGTAACACACATAAGCACTAGTGGATCTTCTACTATCAACATCACCTGCCGAGTCTGAATCCACATACCCATGGAAATCAAGGGAAATATTGTATTCAGTCATATTAGTATGATATAATAAGGAATAATTTGAGGTACCATGTAAATATCTAAAGACTCTTTTAACTACATCCCAATGAACTCTATCAGGATTAGACATATATCTGGAAAGAACTCCCACTACTTGGGAAATTTCTGTCTAGTACAGACCATAGCATACATCAAACTTCCAATTGGACTTTGGTAAGGAACTCTACTCATGTCTTCCATCTCTGATGGAGATGTTGGAAAATCTGAAATAGATAACTTTGTTCCAACTAAAACAGGAACACACAATGGTCTATAATATTACATATCAAAACTCTATAAAATTGAGTTGACATAATTTCTTTAGCCAAACCATAGCTTTCTATTCACTCTATCTCTTTTAATTTTGATCCCAAGAATGTGTTTAGCTGCACCAAGATCTTTCATTTCAAATTTAGCAATGAGTTGAGATTTTAGTCTTGAAATCATACCTTTCCCTCTAATAATAAATAACATATCATCGACATATAATGCAATAAATACGAAATGATCACCATCAATTTTATAATAAACAAAATGATCTTATTTAGAATTCTCAAATACCAAAATCAACACATATGTATCAAATTTCTGGTACCACATCCTAGGACTCTATTTGAAGCCATACAAAAATTTCTTCAATTTACAAACCAACTTACTTTTACCTTTCATCACATAGTGCGCTAGTTGAAGGTCATATAAATATCCTCCTCCAAATCACCATGAAGGAAAAAAGTTTTCACATCCATTTCCTCAACCTCTAAATCATAAGCAGTAGCAGTAGAAAGAAAAAATCTAATGGATTTCATTTTTGCAATAGGAGAAAATATCTCACCATAATTAACACCCTCAACTTGAGAGTAACCTTTTGCAGCCAACCTTGCTTTGTAATTCTCAATACCTCCATCTAAACCAATATTTTTCATGAACACCCATTTACAACCAACAAGTTTTCATCCTTTAGTCAATGGTACAAGATCCCATGTATAATTATTTTTCAAAGACTCCATTTCTTCATCCATAGTAATATTTCAGGATTCTACATCATTCATACCTAGTGCCTCTTCTATAGATCTAGGTTCATCCATTTTAGTATTTAAAGAAAAAATACATCTCCAATCATTAGGTGAATACCTTTCAAGTGGTTGTATATGCCTTGTAGACCTACAAACAAGCTGAGTTGGAGGTTCTTCCTCCTTTTCTAAAGACCCAGAGCTAGATGAGTTCTCCACAACTTCGTGTCTATCCTTGGGCCTCGATTCAACTTTCTTAGGTGTAGGAGGAAATTGAATCACATCATCTTGCATCTTGTTTACTTTTTTTTGGATATAATGTAATAGAAGAAGGCTTAGTTTCTCTAAAAGTAACACTTCTACTGTGTATTACCTTATGTGCAATAGGATCCCAAAGCTTTTATCCTTTCACATCATAACTATATCCGATGAAGATATATTTCATAGACTTGTTCTCCAACTTTGTATGCTTCTCCTTTGGCACATGTGCATATGCCTCATAATTGTAAGAGAGGGGTACCAACCACATCAAGGCCCTAGGTCATGGAGAGCCAAGAGCGGAAGGCTTCCCTAACTTACCTCACTCTAAAGGGGTGTTTGATGCGAGGGATGAGAATGATGAGGACTATAAAGCCCTTCAATCACTATGCAGACTTGAATTTTAATATGGGCTAGGCAAGCTAGCTATTTGGAGGTGGTTCTATGCCTTAGACAACTCTCTGTCTAAGGATGGCATTGCAGTTCTAGGATGTTAACATGGTGGGCTAGAGTCTCTTGGGCACATTGGCATCCATACGACCAAAAAATTATGAACATAGAGAAACTACCAAAAAAAACTACTAGCAACCTAGCTAGTACAATCTAGATGGTAAGAAAAAAATGAGAAATTATGCAAAGTAAATAGTGAAATGATAAAGTAAGTAAAAAAGAATCAAGGTGACAAAGACAATCTCACAAAAGTGCCTATTCACGAGCTAGCTCTAAATGCACATCCACCTACACACAAGAAAGAGGGAAAGTTGTTGGGGTTTTATAGGGTCTTGCCTCAGTGAGACCCCCATTTTGGTGTTTCCACCTCCACGGACAACCAAATAGCAATGATAGAGAAATATATGATAATGATGTAGGATTTCCAAGAAACCAAAAATATTTTCATTTTAGTTTGTTCTTGTTTCAGTTTTTGTTTAGTTCAAGTTGGAAGATTCAACATTTCATCATATTTTCTCACTAGACCCTGTGGATCTATGTTTACATCATGGACATGTTTATTTTCCTTATTCTAGGATTTGAGCATGATTGGATCTTTTTCCTGAAAGTTATCGCTTCCATATTTAGTGGCAGTTTCTTGAACCAGCACCATAATAATTTTCAAGCCTAATGGCTAGTTTGAGCACTTGTAGATCTTGACGGTGTGATTTGAATTGTTCCATGGAGTGTCCCCGACCTTAATTATAGGTCCACACTTCATCCTATGCATTCATCAAGGAGTAATTCAAATTTGAGGCCGACCTATTCATGCACACGTTACATTTTCTTTCATTGGAGATTGTAATGATCTTTGGCTGATGCAAAAGATTCTTGATTTTTGGATATGATATAAAGCTTGTAATAGATCATTAGGATAGAAAAAGTTGATTAAGTAGAATAATAGAGATTGGATATGTAATATTTTCACTTGTGTTAAGGATTATATAGGAATATTGTATTTTGAGCATGTATCAGGCCTATGAGCCCAATTTGTAAACCCAAAAGTTGTTGGCTATTTGTAATTGAAATTTTTGATAATAAGAATGTTTAAATCTGATTTTTCCTCCATATTATGTGTTACTTTTGTTGTGTAAATCTTGCTACATGGTCTAGACTGTTCTCTTTGAGGACCCTCCTATCATGGTTGCACCAGATTGGTATTAGAGCCAGGTTCATTTCGTGAGAGATTGTCAGAGTTTGTGGAGTCTTGTTGAAGATTTGTTGTGGGGTGGCAGATTGAGGATCCAACCCGTAGCTACAAAGGACTTGTGTAAAGATGGTGGGAAGAAGAAATGGTAGAGGAAATGGAGCACATGGAAATGTAGACCTAGCTATGATGGAGATGTTGAGAGGAATTGTTGCTAGATTGTAAGCAGTCAAAATGGCCTAGAGGAGAGGTTGACTAGTTGATGATGTGAGTGATGAAGAGGTAGAAGAATAGGAAGAAAGGGAAAGAGAAAATAAACCTGGCCTAGATCAGGGAGAAGAGAGGTTCATAAGAGCCCTAACTAGGGTAAATACTAGACCACATTTCAATCCACCAGATTATAATGGCATGTTGGATTCAGATGAATTACTTGATTGGATAACAAAGATGGAGAAGTATTTTTATTTTGAAGGAACTACTAAAGACAAGAAGGTGAAATTTTCTTGTACAAAGTTGAAAGGACATCCATCCCTTTGGTGGGAAAATTTGCAAACAAATAGGAAAAGAAGAGGAAAGGAGAAGATAAAATCATGGGATCATATGGTGAATAAGTTGAAGACAAAGTTTATGCCTGTAGATTATTAGATCAACTTGTTCTGAAATTTGCATAATTTGAAGCAGAAGGAGTCAAGTGTGATGGAGTATACTGAGGAGTTCTACAAGTTGAATATCAGATCCAGACATTTAGAGGATGAGGTCGAGCAAGTAGCCAAATATGTGAATAGTTTGAGGTCATCTATATAGGATGAGATCATTTTGATCAAGTTGTAGAGTGTGGAGGAGGCATATCAATGTGCCCTAAAAGAAAAAGAGAAGCTAAATAAAAGACATGAGCAGAGACAAAGAGGAAGAGGTGGAAGATTTTAGAGAGGAAGAACTTTTACTGGATGAGGAAGAGGATCTTTTGCAGATCAGAATAAGGATAAGGAGGTTAGTAAGAATGATAATTCATATCATAGAGATTATGGAAACTCTTATCAGAGAGGACAATATGGTGGTTATCGAAATGAGGGTTACAAAAGAGATGATAGGGGACAAGAGAAAAGAGTATTCAACATAAATTGTTTTAAGTGTGGTGGAGAAGGACATAGACCATTTGAATGTAATCATGGAGAGACAAGAAAAAAGGCATAGAACAATAGAAGAAAATCCTTTGCTGAGGAGGATCATGCTAGATCATATAACAAACCGAAAGAGGGAGAAGTGTTGGTGAACAAAAGAGTATTGTGTCAAAGTGAAATGGAGCAGGAACTATTGCAGAGAAAGAATTTGTTTCAGACTCGATGCAAGGTAGTTGGTAAATACTGCAAAGTGATTGTTGATAGTGGAAGCTTTGAGAACCTAGTTTCTAAAGAAATGGTGACTAAATTGAAATTACAAAGATTGAAACACCCAAAACCCTATCATATAGCATGGATTCAAGATGAGCATAAGATACTGGTAAGTGAACAAGGTTTGGTAAAATTGAAGATAGGAAATTATCACGATGAAGTTTAATGTGATATCATGCCTATGGATGTATACCATGTTTTGTTGGGAAGACCTTGGAAGTATGATAGACAAGCTATTCATGATGGAAAGAAGAACACCTATACCATTTTTTCTAATGGGATGAAGTAGACTTTGTTGTCATTGAAGGATGTTTCTAAAGTTTAGGTTTGTATGCATGCTAGAATTTTTTTGGTTGATGGAAGGATATTTTTGGATGGATTGAGACATGAGAACATGTTCTATGCCTTGGTTCCTTATAAAGTTGAAGACTTGAAGCACGTAGAAGAACAACCAACAGAGATAAAGGAGTTGCTAAAAGAATATGAAGAGATCATTTCAGATAATGTACCTAATGGATTGCAACCTATGAGGAGTATTAGTCATTGCATGGATTTGATTCCTAGAGATATTTTTCCTAATAAAGCAACACACCAGATGACACCTGCAGAGAATGAAGAGTTTAATAGACAAGTTCAAGAGTTGTTTAGGAAGGGTTTGATCAGAGAAAGATTAAGTCCATGTGTAGTGCCTATTGTGTTAGCACCTAAGAAGGATGGGGAACGGAGGGTGTGTATAGAATTTAGAGCCATAAACAAAATCATGGTGAAGTATAGATTTCCTTTTCCCCAGATGGATGATATTATGGATTTTTTGAGTGGAGCTAAATACTTTACAAAGATAGATTTGAAGAGTGGATATCATCATATCAGAATCAGAGAAGGGGATGAGTGGAATACATCATTCAAGACAAATGAAGGATTGTATGTGTATTTGGTGATGCCTTTTGGACTAACAAATGCACTGAGTACTTTCATGAGGATGATGAATGAGGTATTGAAGAAATTCTTGGGTAATTTTGTGATTGTGTATTTGGATGACATCTTGATTTTCAATAAGACTAGAGAAGAACATTTGTTACATATAAGACGAGTTTTGCAAAGGTTGAGGGAAGAGCAGTTGCCAATAAACATTAAGAAGTGTAGTTTCATGAAGGAAGAATTGGTATATCTGGGATTTGTGATATCTTTGGATGGATTGAAGATGAATCCTAAAAAGGTAAGATAAATTTTTGAGTGGCCTAGACACTAGAAACCATTGGAGAGGTAAGATCATTTCATGGATTGGCTAGTTTCTACCAGAAGTTCATTAGGAATTTTAGTTCTATTTGCAGTCCTATGACAAAAAAATTGAAAGGAGATAAGAAGGATTTTAGGTGGACATATGGAGCAAACCGAAGTTTTGAGTTGTTCAAACAAAAGTTGATTGAGCAACTTGTGTTGGACTTACTGGATTTTGATAAGGTATTTCAGGTAGATTGTGATGCAAGTGGAAATGAAATTGGAGTAGTATTGAGTCAAGAAGGAAGACCAGTAGCTTATTTCAGTGAGAAATTGAATGATGCTAGGAAAAGATATTCAATGTATGATCAAGAGTTTTATGCCATAGTTGAATCCTTGAAGAAGTGGAGACATTACTTGTTTCCTAAGGAGTTTTTGTTGTATACAGATCATCAGGCACTGCATTATTTCTACAGTTAAGGTAAGTTGAATCAGAGACACATGAGATGGGTGGAATTCTTGTAGAGTTATACTTTTATTTTGAAACATAGGAGTCAAAATTCAAATAGAGTTGTTAATTCTTTGAGTAGGAGAAGGAATTTACTAGCAGAGATGAGAGTGGAGGTATTAGGCTTTGATGAATTGAAAAACTTGTATGAGGAAGACCTGGATTTTGTATAACCTTGAAGAGCTTGTAAAGAACCAGTTCTGGAGGATAGGAGTCAATGGTTGGATTATTTCATTCAAGAGGATATGTTGTTCATAGGGAATCAGTTGTGGATACCCTAGAGTTCAATGAGGGATAGCTTGGTGAAAGAAAAACATAGTGGAGGATTGGCAAGACACTTTGGAATTGATAAAACAATAGCATTGGTTAGTGATAATTACTTTTGGCCACAGATTCATAAGGATGTTAGGAAAATTGTGCAGAGTTTAATATTTTGTCAACTTGCAAAAGGGAGTATTCAAAATATTGGATTGTATAAGCCTTTGACAGTTCTAGAGAGACCTTAAGAGGACATCAGCATGGATTTCATACTTGGTTTTCTAAAGATGCAGAGAGGTAATGATTCTATATTTGTGGTGGTGGATAGATTTTCTAAAATGGCACATTTTATACCTTGTAAGAACACAATAGATGCAATAGATGTAGCAAGCTTGTTTTTCAAGGAAGTGGTTAGATTGCATGGATTACCTAGGAGTATTATTTCAGACAAAGATACAAAGTTTGTTGGTTACTTTTGGAGGACACTTTGGAAGAAGTTACAAACAAATTTAAAGTTCAGTTCTACTTTTCACCCATAGTTGGATGGACAGAAAGAAGTAGTAAATAAGAGTTTGGGGAATTTGCTGAGATGTTTGGTTAGACAGAAGAATCAAAGTTGGGATTTAGTCCTTACACAAGTAGAGTTTTCCTACAATAATTCAATGAACAAGAGTACTGGAAAGACACCTTTTGAGATTGTTACTAGAGTTCATCCTAGAAGTATATATGAATTGTGAGACATCAGTAAGGAAGATTAAAGGATTGCAAAAGAAGAGGAATTTGCAGAACATATGAAGAAAGTGCATACTCAAGTGAAGAAACAATTGGAAGATATGATCCAGAAGTATAAGGAGCAAGTAGATGAAGAGAGGAGGCATAAGGATTTTGAAGTATTAGATGAAGTGATGGTGTATTTGAGGAAGGAAATATTTCCAGTTGGAACATACAATAAGCTCAAGATGAGGAAGTTTGGACCCTAGAATATTTTGAAGAAATTTGATTCAGGAATTGCATATGAAGTAGAGTTACCTGATGGCGTGGGTATATCAACTATATTCAATATTGCAGATCTACATCCATACCATGAAGCAGAATTCAATGAAGACAATAATGTAAAATTGGAGAATCATTTTCCTAAACAACAATAAGATGAGATAGAAAAAAATTTGGATACTAGAGATGGGAGGAGAATGCATGGAAGTAATTACAAATAATATCTTGTGAAATGGAAGGGCAGACTAGTGGAGGATTATTCTTGGATTTCTCAAGCTAAGGTAAACTGTATTGGTTTTCCTTTAGCCCCAACAAATTGAGGACTTACTTTTTAAATAACCTTAGATGTCTAATGCAAGAGCATCCTTGGTTCTTGGCAATCTTGCATCAACCAAAAATATTTTCATTTCAGTTTGTTCTTGTTTCAGCTTTTGTTCAGTTCAACTTTTTAGATTCAACATTTCATCATATTTGCTTACCAGACCCTGCTGATCTATGTTTACATCATGGACATGTTCATTTTCCTTATTCCAAGATTTGAGCATGATTAGATCTCTTTTTGGCAAGTTATCACTTCTGGATTTAGTGGCAGTCTCTTGAACCGAAACTAGAATAATTTTTAAGGCTAATGACAAGTTTGATCTCTTGTGGATCTTTCCCATAACTTGCGGATCTTGATGGTGTGATTCAAATTGTTTCGTGGAGTGTCCCCAACCTTAATTATAGGTCCACACTTCATCCTATGAATTCATCAAGGAGTAATTCAAATTTTAGGCCGACCTATTCATGCACATGTTACATTTTTTTTCATTGGAGATTGTAATGATCTTTGGCTGACATAGAAGATTCTAGATCTGTGGATATGATATAAAGCTTGTAATAGATCATTAGGATAGCAAAATTTGATTAAGTAGAATAATAGAGATTGAATATGTAAGATTTTTGCTTGTGTTAAGGAGCATATAGGAATATTGTATTTTGAGCATGTTGTATCAGGCCTGTGAGCCCAATCTATAAACTCAGATGTTGTTGACTATTTGTAATTGAAATTTTTGATAATAAGAATGTTTAAATCTGCATTTTCCTCCATATTCTATGTTGCTTTTGTTGTGTAACTCTTGTTTCATGGTCCAGACTATTCTCTTTGAGGACCCTCCTACCGTGGCTATACCAGATAAAGAAGTAAAGAAGGAAAGCACATGAATAACACTAAAAAATAGTATATAGCTACTCAACCAAATCATAAAGGAAGGAGTGAAAATATTACCACCTCTACCAAGAGCTCACTAGCCAATGATGGAGAAAGAGAGCTTAAACAATCACCAAAGCCTCAAATGTTATGAAGGGAGGTGTTGCAAAATGTCAAGCCCCTGCTACAATGGCTTGCTTCACATTTTCTCGATGGAGTATTGTTGTTGGAATGGAGTGTTGGAGTGTTATTGAGAGTGAAAACCAAGGTGAGAATGTTTGAGAATGCAAAGAAGGATGAGTTGGATGCTTAGAAGATGAAAAAGGAGATCAATTGAATAAAGAATGGAAGAATTTGAAGGAGGAAGGAGAGAATCTTCCATTTTCTAGGTCGGTTGGTCGAAGAGGGACATTACAAATCGATCCCAATGGGAAGTGTAATGCCTCTACCAACTTCAGATGTAGGAATCCATCAAGGACATAAGTGTGTCACATGAACATCTGCACACTGTGTTGGCATCCCTAAAAAATATTCTTCTACCGACACAACAAAAAGATTCCAACTTCAAGTAATGAAATAAGCTAATGTGGAATTTTGCATTCAGATTTGGTTTTCTAAGGTGATGAAGTGTAAAAAAGGAATTTGCGTAAGGGGTGAAAATTCACTCCTATACATTTTTCCCCCACTTTAGTGAGCACGAATATTGATGAGTTCTTTGCAAAAGTAGATTGAAGAGTGAATAGGGTTAGAAATTTATACTTGAACCATCAAGAAAGTAGACCACAATTTGGAAAGCTTGAAAGTGCAAGGTAAGCAAAGGACTTCATAGCCCTACAAAACTATGAAGTTGTATATCAAAATCATCTTAAAGGCCTGCATACCTGCAAGGAGGCAACCTCCAAGATCTCTCACATGAAGGAAGGCATGAGAGGCAAGAACCTCATAGGCCCACTGACCTACAAGGAAGGTGTCCTCCAAGATCTCTCACATGGAGGAACCCCAAGAAAATCACCCTATTGACTCGTAGACCTGCAGTGGAGCAACCCCCAAGATACATCACATGGAGGAAGCTAAGAAGAAGCACCCTACAAACCCATAGACCTATAGGGAGGATGTCCTCCAAGATCTCTCACATGAAGGAAACACAAAGAAATTTCCCTATAGCCCTGCAAACCTACAAGGAAGGTGTCCTCCAAGATCTCTCACATGAAGAAAACCCAAAGAAAGTTCCCTATAGACTTGTAGACCTACAAGAAAGTGACCCCCAAGATCTCTCACATGGAGGAAGCTCAAGGTTGGATACTCCACAGAGTCGTAAAGAAGCTTCACACGTACACCTACAAAGTGACATGTTTACCTACAGATAGAACATGTCTGAAAGTAGCCATGCAAGAAAAAAAGTGGATAGTCACATAGACCATCAGTGGATTGGAAAGCTTTTAAAAGGTTCCCTTGGGAACTGGCCTAATGAAAGGGGTCCACTCAAGGGACACACTATTTGAAAATGTGGAAGAGATGTTTCTTTCTCGAATTGATTCATCATTAAGGAATCCTTTCAAAAGATGTTCACTTCATCAAGGACTTCAAAAGGAAGAAAATTCCCCCTTGTAAGGGGAAGGTTGAAGTTGCTCCCACCTCAAAGGAAAGGTTCTCAAGTTCTTTCTTTACAAAACCATAATGAAGGAAACACACTTTGTTAGGGTTTCAAGTCGAGAATGCGATTCTTTGAAAAGAATTTTGTGAGGATTCTCGAGAAAGGATTCATTGGAAATGAATGCATTTTCTAAAAATTGAAGTATAATAGAAGTGGCATTGTCACACATGAGAGGGACAACTCAAGTAAAGAAGAGAGAAAGATAAAAGAAAGCTAAGAGAGATAAAGATATCTCAAACAAAGGGCACAAGGGTGATCTAATATTTTGGTTTCACAATTGCTCATAAATATATATATGTAAGTATAATAATAGTATATAAAATGAACTATCATCAACCCCCTACTATATCAGACCATGTGAAGAATGAACGCGAAGAAAAAATAAAAATAAAAAATTGGGTCAACATGGAAGGGAAGCCTAAATTCCCCCAACAATTTGCATCATCCCCAATTTTGCCAAAGTTTAATCACAAACATGAAAGAATGATGATACAAATAGAAGAAGGTTTATGAAATGAAAACCACACCTATATCCAAGCACCAACAAGGGTGACAAGGGTCATCTAGGCTCACATCACATGATCACGGGCGAACACATGACAACACACACAAATGTAATCTAAAGGTAAAGAAGAGGCCTCCTCCTAACACTAATCGACCAAGAGATCATCTGCTTCCAACTCCATATCATCATAGGGGGAAGGAGGACAAGCCTGCAATGATGGAATGTTAAGAGGAGGAATGTACAACCCTCCCACAACAAGGGCTAAGGAAGAAGGCCCCGCAATGTCTCCTCCACTTGGATCTCATGAAGCTATGGTCAATGATTTTGCGAAGATCATTGACAAGGCCAAAAATTCATCTAGAGAGTTAAACATGCACTTCATTGGAGTGTCATGTCATACCTCAATGGATGTGGAAAGTTGTACTCGAGATTCACCACTTGGTCACCAAGTGAGTCAGGAATGATGGTGAACTCATGGGAAGCCAAGACTAGTTTTGTTACCAAAATAGAACAAGTCAGCATGGGACCACCTTTTAGAAAAGGTAGACTCCTCTTACATCCTCTGTTGCTAGAAGGACCACTCTCCACCTTCTGCTCCATCGAGGGATGTGAACTCCCTATAGATGAGGAAAGAGGTGTGGAGGAAGAGGAGGAAGAGAAAACCATAGCAGATACCACTGAAGTGTTTAACATGGCTACAAGTTTTGGGAAAGGTGAGACATTTGGAAGGGACATCAACAAAGGTAGCTCCACCAAAGGAGTAATGAATACCTACACCTTTTTAGGGTCAAGTGCATTCATACTCAAAATGGAATTTAAAATTGATGTGGAGCTAGATTGAATATAAGCATAGGGGAGGAGAGAGGAGGATACGACAGGGGGTCCTAATACAGGGGTAGTCATCTCCTCTTCCTTCCTCCATAAGGCATCCTAGTCAACCATGAGAGCCTTTTCTTGGCACTTGCAAACACATGCAAGGTGATTTCTATGACTCTTCAAGCTGGAGATCAGAGGTTGTGAAGGAACAAAAATATCTTGCTCAACCATGGGAGTGTCATCCATAACTGTTTCCAGCAGAGGAACAAGATCCTGAATGAGATCAGGAGGAGTGGGTTGAGAAGCAGTGGGGGGAGTCGACTCTAACACCTCAAAAACAAGCATCTTCCCATTTACTAACTTGGAAGCAGGAGCGGTAGGAGGCCACATAGGTTGATACATAGAACATTCCCCATGGGGACCTTTCTTCCTACTATATCGAATGGGCCTAGGTTCCGTGGGTAGATGGACTTCCACCAAGTGGGTACCATAGAATATGATGGTGCAACTACAAGGAAAGAAGGAGCATCAGACTGAATAAATGAAGAGGAAGAAGCAGGATCTCATGACCACTTCTCTTCTTCCCTTATATGTGCCTTGGTGACATCACTGTCAACTTTTAAACGAGCCCTATGTGAAATAGCATAAGGTGATGGAGGGTATCTCACTCTTGGTGTTAAGCGACCTCCCTTGTAATTCTGATAAGTCTAGTACAAAAGGTCTTTCCTAGGTGGAAGAGGACCAATGGGTGGAGGCCAAGAATAATTCAAGGAGTAACTACCATGGGAAACCAATGGTCTATAATTGGTGTTATGGATTACATGAATGTAACCCTTGTGGATAAATTTTAAACATTTATGCATGACCGAGGGCACTACATTTATAGCTACTAATCAAGGGATACCCAACTTCACTCTAAAGAGTTCAGATCCATGGGTTATGTGAAACAAAAGATTCATGGATTTAGGTCCAACCAAAATTGACAAGATGATATTACCCAAAGGAGGTACAAAAAGTCAACCATGCATGCAGATGGTGCTCACAGGTGCATCATATCCATCTTTATGAAAAAGATTGATTAGCATGATCTCAATTATAATGTTCACTTGAGATGTCAAATCAATAAGAACACCTACTATGTTGTTTCCATTGATTCTCACAAGGATGTAGAGAGGAGATGGTTCCCTATTAAAACCCATCAATAGATCCTATGAGGTGAAGGTTATGCTAGTACCACTACTCACAGGCTACACAGAGGGGATAGGTTGATGCAAAAAGAGGCCATTGTATGCAATAAATGACACTCTCATAGGGGCCCCCAAAGGTTGCAAGATATGACATTGACCCAATTAAGGTTTCATTTCTCAACACTTTTAGAACCTTCCAACTATGCCTACTAGGTGTCGCAGGTTGGGTTGCAAGGCGAAAGCCTCACAACAATCACACCTACAACACTCCTAGAATACGAGGAAAGGAACTTTCAGTATCTCCAAATGGAACCAAAATCATTCATGTTGAGTTCACCAAAAATGTAAGAGAGGGGGACCATACCAAATGCACCATTGTCCATACTAGGAGTAGGAGCTCTTGAGATCCCAAGGTCCACAACGAAAGTACTATCGTGGGAAGCCATGAGTCTACAACTTCATCTCACTAAAGTATTATCAAGGGGCACTAAACACTCATACAAGTACCACAAAAGATAGGGAGAATACAAATTAAAGGTAATATAGGAGTGAAAAATGCAAATAATAGGAATTCTACAAATTGAAATAGAGAAATAACAATAGAGAGCATAAATGCAGTAATTGCCTAGAAAATGCCTGAAAATGTAATATGAAATGTGCAAGTGGACTGATTCACCCAGGGTGGCGAATGAGTCCCAGTATGAGATTTTTTTTGTTTTTCAGAAATTTAATGTGATTCTAATGCTTTGGAGATTCCAATTAAGAATAAAAATGTAGATTTTAAGTTTTTTCAATGATATATAATGTAAAAATGAAATCTAAATGAGTTTCACTAATGTAAATTAAGAAACCCTAGGATGCAAAAACAAATCAATACCCTAATTGAATGTTGATGCAAATGAAGTCTAGGATGCAAGAAGCAATTGAAATTAGAAATGTAAAGTGTTCAATATGTGAGTTCACCAAAATGAACCATAGATTTTTGGCACCCTTGATCTTTCTAGCAATTCTAGGGTTTTTCACCTAAAAGGAGAAAGTAGGGCCAAAAGATCTAGCTAGGTTCACTCAAATTATGCAATGTATGATGTTATTTAAACTAAATGGAATGATTTAAGTGTATTTATATGAACTAATTGACTATTTATGTGTGCAAAATCTAAGATTTATGCAATGTTGGAAAACACAATGATGTTTGCAAACAACGAACTATGAATGGACAAATGCAAAATAGGACAAAAAGAGGCCAAATTAAAAGTGCACCTGGGAAAAAATTGGAGAATTTGGAATCTTCTGAATGTTGTCTAAAACCATAGAAAATCAACAATGGGACTCATTCTCCATTGATGGTGTATCAGTCCTACTTATGATGAAAACTATTAGGAACAGGTTTCTGAGTGTTGGGATCCAAAATATGAAAAAAAAAATTCTATCCTTAAGGTGGGACTCATTCACCATTGATGGTGAATCAATCTTCTCCCAAAATTTTGAGAAATCAGGAGCAATTCTATAGCTCCAGATCTGAGGTTGTCTGCTTGTCAGGTTGTCGAAGTCAAATATGTAGAAAACAAATAGAATGTCTTCTCCAAGCTTAAAATAGGGTGTAGTTGACTTGAAACACCTTGTTGAATTCTTGTCCACTTTTGAACACCTAAATGCTTATCAAATTTGCATACACAAGTCTACAAAAACACGTGCAAAAGGGGGAAAATGGTTAAGGGTTAGGTTATAGGGATTTTCCTTGGTCAAATCCCACTTTGGTAATCAAACCCTTAATGAAATAATGAAATGAAGGAGAATGATAAACACATAACATGTAAATGCTATCAACTTACCAAACCCTTGTTGAAGAAAATATGAGGATATGTCAATGGCTACTCTTGAATGCTTGATTGATGCTTGATTATAGGATGCAAAGTGCTCAAATGCTACTTGAATGCTTGAATGAGTTAGAAGCTTGTAGGAGATGTAAAATGAGGAGAATAAAACTTATTTATATAGTCTCGTGCCTTAGTAACCCATTGAAACCTCATCACAGGCCAACATCAAGTAATTTTGAATAAAAACCCGAAAGTAAATTTAAAATATTTTGAATTTAGAGCCAAGAGGGACTCATTTTCCACCCATGGTGAATGGGTCCCACCTTAGGCTTGAAAATGGGTGTTGGGAATTAAGTCATATTTAATGTTATTTGTTGAGTGTACTTTCAAAAATACACTTAATTAAGCCTTATAAGGGCATAAAGGGGTCAAATAAAGCATAAGAAAGGTGTAAATAGTGAAATTATGCCTAGAAAAGTGTGAAATATTGTTACAAGACTTTACAACACTTCAAAATAGGAATTGATAAGTGATGAAAAGGTGATTTTTAGGTGAATTCTAATGAGTAGAGTCTAGAAAAGTGTAGAAATATTTTACAACACTTCACAACACCTTCACAATACATCATAATTTAAATTTTAAGGACTTAAATGTGCATGTTCAAGACATATTACATCAATAAATCAGAGCAAAATGGACCAAGCATCGTGAAGAAAGGCCTAAAGGACCATGAAAATGACAAGGGGCCATTTTTCTATGGTACAACTCCAAATGCACGTCCACCTACACACAAGAAAGAGGGGAAATTTGTTCAGGCTATATAGGGGCTTGCCTTAGTCAAACCCTCGTTTTGGTGTTTCCACCTTCACAGATAGCCAAATAGAAATGATAGAGAAATATATGATAAAGAAGTAAAGAAATAAAGCACATGAATAACACTACAAAACAATATATAACTACTCAGCCAAATCATAAAGGAGAGGAGTGAAAACATTATCACCTCCACCAAGAGCTCACTAGCTAATGATGGAGAAAGAGAGCTTGAACAATCACCACAACCTCGATTGTGATGAAGGGAGGTGTTGCAAAACCTCAAGCCCCTAATACAATGGCTTGCTTCACACTTGCTTGATGGATTTGATGGATTATTGTTGCTGCAATGGAGTGTTGGAGTGCTATTAAGAGTGAAAATGAAGGCTAAGAATGTTTGAGAATACAAAGAAGGATGAGTTGAATGCTTAGAAGATGCAAAAGGAAATCAATTAAATGAAGAATGGATGAATTTAAAGGAGAAAGGAGAGAATCTTCCATTTTTAGGGTTGGTTGGTCGAAGAGGGATGTTACAAACTGACCCCAATGGGAAGTGTAATGCCTCTACCAACTTCAGATGCAGGAATTTTTTAGGGATGTAAGTGCACCACGTGGATGTCTACGCACCGCGTGGGTGTACCTAAAAAATATTCTTCTACTAAAACAATAGACATATGCTAAGTGGAAGGAAATAAGATGATGTCGAATTTCACCTTCAGATTTGGTTTTATAAGGTGAGGAGGTGTAAAATGGAAATTTTTGTAAGGGGTACAAATTTGCTCCTTTATAACAACCAAAATCTCTAAGATGTCTTAATGAAGGATTGCGACAGGTCCATGGCTCTATAGGCATCTTATCAACAAGAGCTAATGTAGGAGACTTGTTAATTAGGTAATAGGCAGTGGAAACATCTTCAATCCAAAACCTTTATTCTAGGCCAACACCACTCAACATACTCCTAGCCTTCTCCATCAGTGTTCTATTCATTCTTTCTGCAACTCCATTCTGTTGTGGAGAATATGGAGTTGTCTTTTTTCTATGAATACCACAATCTTTATAGAATCTATCAAAATCATTAGAGAAAAATTCACCACCATTATCAGTCCTTAGACATTTTATTTTCTTTCTAGTTCACAACTTGATCATTGCTTTAGATTCTTTAAAACGAATGTAAACTTCATATTTACTCTTTAAAAAGTATACCCATGTCCTACTATAATCATCAATAAATAAAACATAATATGTGTATTTACCAATTGAAGGAACATCTATAGGACCAAACACATCAAAATGAATAAGATCCTATACACCACAAGATTTATGAGAACTTGAGTAAAATTTAACACAATTTTGTTTTCCATAAATACAATGCTCACAAAAATAAAACTCAAGATTACAATTAGACAAACCTTCAACAAAATTTTTATTTTACAAGATCCTGAGACCCTTTTCTCTAATGTGGCCAAGTCTCTTGTGCCATAACATAGTTTTCTATGTAGGTAACTTTTTCTTGGAAGAAAGAGCACCCTTGGGTACCCAAAATCCATGACCATCTGCTGAAGATAAAACCCTCATTTCTTATATAGACTTTCTTTTCAAAGAAGTACCTATTGTGTGGTCTCACAACACACGCAAGACTGTAAGACTTGGAGACCCAAGTTAAAATTTAACCCTTATGGTAGGAGCTAGCAAGTTGAAAAGATCACTAGAAGTAAAGAGCAAAGATAAATATTTAATATAAAAGTACTTCACAATCTAGTGTTACGCATACTAGATATCGTGAACCGAGAATGTTTGAAAAGGTGAAAAAGGTAACACAAATGTAAGTAGTTTCTTCAGATCCGGCAAGTCAAGGTCTAGTAAAATGGAAGTTCTGGTAAAAAATGAAGTCTGGGGAAAACTTATGGGTAAAGTTGAATATCAGGTACTAGGTACTGAGTAGTGATGTAAAATGAAGCTTTAGAATCTTGTGGTTATCTAATGAGTCTGATAGTTTGGTAGTCCAGTAAATAGAAGATAATCATGCAATAATTTATGATATGCTTGAAAGCGTGTTATTTACGATAAATTTATGTATGATAACATTTGAATAATGGTTTTATTTACATAAGTTGTTTATAAATGTTTTCTTTAAAAGGTATTTAATGAGTGGAATTTGTGATTGCAGGAGATGCAGAGTTTGGGTATGGATGGTCAAGAAAACTTGAGTCATAGATAAAATAATATCCAGATTGGGTTGCATACACTTGGAGGTTATAAGGTAGAAGGCTTTGATTCCACTAGAATGCTGGAGATCATGGTATTGTACCTGCAGGGGAGACAAATGCTAATCTTTGGGGAAGCCCATTCTCGAGAGTAGCAAACCCAAAGCAAAAAAGAGTGTGGGAATAGGATGATAAAGTAATCATTCTGAATAATGGGAAAGTTCCTACACACTATCCTATTTCAAGATATTTTCCTGGAAAAAATAAAGAATTAAAACTTGAAGTACTTCAACGTGTAATCAGAGTTGACCTTCGTTGACTTTAATTACAATTCTCTTACAAGTCACTTCATTCCATGTGCCTTGATGTGATTCATCTCTTGGATTTCCTCTCATGTATTTTTCCTATCCTATCTATGCATTACTTCTATAAAAGGCTAAAGGATCTTTCTTTTTAAGTTAGGTTCAAAATTTGTGGATTCCAGAAGAGCCAAAAATTCTCTAAGTTTTGTTCTTTTTTCCTATTTTCTGAATCATTCCAGTCTAAAAACTTGTATGGATGTAGATATTAATCAATATTGAAGCCAATTTGATATCTACCTATCTCATGAATCTTTGTAGCTAGTTTTGTTAGTTTAGATGAAGAAGACTGTCTTGTGTCATTTAAGGGTGCATGCAAAACCTACTCAGTGTCCAAACTAAAACCCCTCTCTTTAAAAATTGCTATCATTTTATATATAGTTGGGAATAATTCTAGTGAAGTATAATGCAGTTTGCTTTGATTTGGTTAATTATTTGGGGCATGCATGGAGAATAACAAAGAGAAATTTTAATTTTTAGTGTTTTTTGTATGTTTTCTTTTAGAATAGATGTTTAAATTCTAGAAAATATTTCAAAAAATAGATGAGTGGATGAAAATTTATTGAAAATATTTCGTTTCATATGAAATTTTTGAATGCTTAAAGCTAAATCTACTTAAGTGATAGAAAATTTGTTGATATTCATGAAATATTATTTCAAATCTTTGATTTCATGATATTATTTTGTGATCTAACTGAAATTTAGTGCCTAATACATATAATTTCAAACAACCATCTAGTCCCTTTGATATTAACAAAAATATCACATCATACCCTGAAATGAACCTAGTATTGTCAAGACCTGACTACCAGAGTGATCCAGGTGGATTTAGAAAACCTAAAAATTTTATAGTCTCAAAATTCAACCGAATCAACATCATTGGAAAGAACTCACTAACACGATCCTAATGCAACTTGAACGGGCTCAAAAGGAGTCCATACATAGAAGTTATGCTTGGTCAAAGGTTCAGTCAAACAAGCGAATCAAGTGCTAATACAAGGCTAAAAAATAGATCATCTCCAAATTAGGAAAAAGTAGTCTTAGATTGAAGGGATCATCAATAAGGTTATGACACCTTTTGAATCACATCAAACAGAGTCTGTATGAGCAAGCTAGAGCCAATCAAAGTTTCCAAAAGGGTAGGTTGACCTGTATAGTCAACATTGTTGATGACATGGCAAGACAAGGTGACGTGGTAGATGATGATGTTTCATAAGCAGTTGAGAGCATTTATCTTATTTAAATTGGAAATTAAGCCTGAAATATATGAGCCAAACGCTTTAAAACAAAATGCATAAATATTTTAAAAGGGCTTTAATACTTTAAAAGGTTTATAAAAGATATTTGAAACATGATGCCTGAATCTATAAAGATTTTAAAAGAGGAAAATATCATAAAATATAAAAGCCTAAATATTAAAGGATTTAAATGTCATTTTAAAGGGATTATTAAAAGATAATTCATATCCCTTCTTTTTTTTTACGCATAAGAGGTAAGTTTTGTTATGATGTGAGAAGTTATCCTAGCCCTCACTAGGTGAGACCACAGAAGAGGGATCTCATCCCCATGATTACATATTACAACTATCTTATTCAATTGTGGTCTGAATGGACCATAAATAACACTGTCTACTTGTTTTTGAAGCCACTCTTAGAAACCATGTCTATCCTAAAATGAAAACTAAAAAAACCATATTGAAAAATCTAAGTTGTTGGTCAAATGCATTACCCACACAAACAATACCAACCAAATATTTAGACCAAATTTTGGTGAACAAACTAACAATAATTGGCACCAGCTTCAACTCTTGATTTGGCAAGAGGAAATTTTTTCTTGATTTCCAATAGTTTGAGGAGAACCTTTTCTTTTCTCTGTTCAAAAGAACCCCCATTTCCCCCCAAGATCAATTGTTTCTCAGAATCCATTTTGGAGAGAGGACAGGTTTGCAATCTTTTGTAGACCTTTGTACCTTGTCTAACATTTCTTTTCTTTTTCATGACCATTTTACATTCACTGTCCCCATCCCCAGATGTTGGAGACCCTGAGTTTTGCTTGATTGTTGATGCAGAATTGGCCTTGGGAGGGGAACTTTGAGAGGAAATATTGTTGTTATCAACACCATCAAACCTGCAAGCATATTCCAGAGGAGGAAATTTTTGATCTTTCTTTGATTCTAAAAGGGGGCCATAAACCTGCTCCTTCAACTTAGTGCACAACTTATTCTTTGGAGAAGTACAACATCTGGGAGAATTCAAAATGGAGTAGTGTTTGGGAGAGGCATCTTTCCACCAAGTTGCCTCCCATTTCTCTTGAGATTTAATGATTGAACATTTTGTTGCAATGTGTCCGATTTTGTAACACTTTCTGCACCTAAAATTTAAACCTTCATAGTCCAAGGGTTGTGACCAACTATTACCATTTGCATTCAGTATGATTTCTATCAGGAGTGATTTGGAGGTGTCCAACTCAACCAAAATCCTTGCATAATTTTCATGGATGAATTTTTTTGAATTTGCATCTATTTGTATATAATTACCAAGAGTATTCCCAATTGTTGCAAAGCATGACTCGAACCAGTAATGAAGAGGAAGATTAGGAAGACGAACCCAAATTGGCATAACTAAAAAATATTCAGTGGCTAGATTGAAGCTGGGGTACCATGATTTTAAAAGCAACATGCTCTCACCCCACAACCATAAGTGCTTGAGAATTGAATTTTTATCTTGCTTACTATCAAAAACTACAATAAAAAACCCCTTAGCACTAGGACAGATCTCCAAGTTTTTTTCCATTAATGGAAGACATGTTTTCGATATCCAATCTTGAAGCTTGGGAAAACTAGGCTAGAAGTGACTAAATCTATAGATTAACCCATTCTCAGAAAAAATCTTCATTTTTCATCAAGTTCCTTCAAAATATTGGCATCAAAATCTAATTTCAAAGGATTTTTTTGAACAATGAATAACCCTCCTATTGTTCATACCCGAGTGCTTTGATTGTAGTGAAACAACCAAAGAGAAAGAACTAGGACTAGGGTTTTCTGACAGAGCACCGGATAGGGAAGAATGTTCAATATACACCCATTCATTTTTAACTGCATCCAAAAAGGGGGTTCTAGATCTAGAACCAGTCCTAGAAAACACACTTTTGATTTTGTTATGCTCAGAGTGGTTAGGGGATGTGGCAGTCAAATCCTGGTTGCCACCACCATTGTTAACCTGCATATCTACTAGGGAACTCACACAAAAATTCTTCCCATCACTGAGCAGTCAACTGCCAGCACCTAAGACGTCACCTTCTACCTTTAGCACATTGGAGCCCCAATGAGAAAATGAATGCATGGTTGTGTGAGCAAGTTGATCCAAATGCACCAGAAAAATTACACCCCCCACCAAACTGTTAGGCACAATCTCAACTGCAGAGACATCAATGCCATCAATGGAATCCCTCTTTTCACCTGAAACACCTGTAGTGCCAGAAGCCCCAGGAGCATAGAAGTTTGGCAGCGATGCCATCAATACTATCTCATTTAGATCCCATATCCCTATTTTTATGGCTTGTAATCCATATCCCTATTTACATGGATTATTAAAAGATAATCCATAACCTTATTTACATTATAAGATTTGTGAGAATATCCTAAGGGGTTTTTTAGGATAATTTTAAAGGTGCTTATCAAATTGAAATAATATTGTACAAGAATATTGTAAAGCCCAAAATTATAAGGGCTATTTGTTTTAACGGATGTATTATTTTTAGGGAATTTACTGTTGTAATGGGAGACTAGGATAATTTGAAAATCATATGATTTTAAACCATATTATGAAAATAAAATGTATAAAAATGGGAAGAGTTTGGCGTTTTAGGGACATTGGAAATTGTTGTGAAACATTGAAAATTATCTTGGAGAGAATAATTGTATTATTGGGAAATTATTGTGAAAGGTGGAGAATTTGAATTCTTTGAGAGAGAGATTACAAGGTGTTGATTATTACACCAAATATTGTAAAGGAGAGAGAGACTAAGAAATTCTTATGCAGGTGGAGCTTGGATATTGTAACAAGGAATTTTCATTGCTTGGTTATATTAATAAAGTGGTCTACCTTGAGAAGCACACCCAAAGATGTAGTCCTAATTGGATGAACTTTGTTATCAAGCTTGTGTTCCTCTCTCTTCTATCTTATTCTTCTTCTCTATCCTATCTTTCATTCTTTATTTATTTTCTAATTAAAACACTTTAGTAATTAGTTAATTTTATTAAGTTATATAAATGTGAACCTAGTTTGTATTTTCAACGGTTAAACAACATAGTCATGTAATTTTGTTGGATCGGGATTAACTATACTTTAAGTTGATTTGCAAGTTAATTGTAAACCTCTAATTACATATCAAAGTGGTATTAGAGCTTCTTAATAGGAAATTGCAAAAGTGAATGTTAACCAGGCTGAAATTGAAGCAAGGAGAAGGTGCACTTACAGAGTTCAATCCTAAGATCAGAAAATGAAGGTCTTTTCCATGATAAAAAATGATAGCTAAACAAAGTCCTATAGAGCTTGATGAGAAAGCTTTCCAGAAAGTATTTCTCGAAATGAAGGCTATGGTGGAAGTTCTTTTCCAATAGAGACAAGACTGTTAGAAGAAAAAGGAGAGGAAAAATATAAAGGAGAAAGGTGAATCCTCTTTGAAGGACGATAAAGGAAAATGAGTAGGAGGTGGTAGTGACCCTCCTAAACCTTCATCCCTATCTTCTTCATCTTCTTCTTCCTCTTCCTCTTCTTTTTCTACTTCTTCCCCCAAGAAGAAACAACCTGTATAGTATGAATCAAATTCACCTTTGTTAAAACTTGATGTTAAATTTGATTTTCCAACCTATAATGGAGAACTAGATGTAGAGAAACTTGATAATTGGATAAAAAAATTAAAGTTTATTGTAGAATTCAGTGGTTTATTGAGGATTCTCAAAAAATCCAAATAGCCACTCTTCGCCTGGGAGGCACAACCTTAATCTGGTGGGAGAGCAGAACTCAAGAAGATCTAAGAAAATATGGTAAAATTATTTCTTCTTGGTTTGAGTTTATAGCTGCATCAAAGAAATAGTTTTATCCATTAGGTCACATGCAAAAATTAGTAATGAATTGGAAATCATTAAGGCAAGAGAAAGGAAAAAGTGTATAGGAAAATACACTTGAATTTAGGAAAAGAGCTTTAATTTTGGGCATTCCATTATATACACTGTAAGAAACTTTGTTAAAGTATATAGGTGGATTACATGAAAAGTTGAGGCATACAATACTTATGTTTAATCCAAATAACCTTGATGAAGTTAGTGTACAAGCCATTCATCTGGAAACAAGATCGAGGAATAGCCATGATGGTCTCTTAATGGACTCCAATAAACACAAAGGGAGTAAGAAAGGGAAGGAGAAAATGCAGCGGACAACTACTGTAAAGAAAGAGGAGGATAAGCCTTATTGCTAACACTGCAAGAAGAAAGGGCACAAAGATGCAAAGTGCTAGAAATTGCATCCTAATAAGAAACCGAAATGGTTCAAGGATTGAAAGGGTAAGCAACAGATCACAACTATCATGCATGATCTTGGATTAGATTTTGATGATGAAACCAAGATCATAGTTGTGGGTATAAAAGGTAACATTCTTGTTGTCAGTACTAGTTCCCATGCTTCTTCTGTAAAGTGTAATGAAGTACCTATTGAAAGTAAGAGGAATGAATTGTTTCACATAAGTGCTATTGAAAAAAAAAAGATTGATACACTCATAGATAGTGGATCATGCAAGTGAATCTAATCTCTAAACAATTTGTTAAGAAATTGGGATTTAAAAAGAATCCTCATCCTAAACCATATCCATTGGGTTGGGTGCATGATAATGCTCAGCTACATGTGTCAAAGCAATGTAAACTCTGATTTGCAATCACATCCAAGCTTGTAGATGAGGTAGAGTTAGATGTAATTTCACTTGACATCTGTAGGATGGTTCTAGGTAGTCCTTACTTGTATGACAGAAAGGCCATTTTCTACAGGGAACATAACAAGTATCATTTTTTTAAAGATGTAATTGGGGTATGTGCAGAATCATGATGGGCCAAAAAGTGGCGATATGATGGGTATGTGGCTGACGACTTTTTTTTACCCAAAATTGATGAAACGAAAAGGGTTTTTAAAGGAGATTCTCAGCTTTCCACCAATATAAATTATGCTTTACTTTGAATTTAATAAATAAATATTATTCATTTTCTATTTGAATTACAACTAAAGTCTTGATTGATAGGCTGATTGAAAAAAATCTATAGCTTTCAAATAGTATCACATTTTTTAAATCTGAAACATGAGTAACATTCTATGCTTTGCATACTATAGGATTAAAAATAAAAATTGAATTTCATGAAGTTTTGACCAAATTAAGGTGGTCGACATATGAGTTTTATTATTTTTAAAAGTTGTAATAAAAAATTATAATTAATTTACTTGGAAAAAAATTACAAAAATATGCATCACATCGACATGAGTCCTCTACTTATATCTAAAATTTTATAAAAAAATATTATCATTTTATTGTGGTTAGGGGTGAGACACCTACTTCTTATTTTTCCCTAAAATTTAAGTACTGCATTGAAATTTCAAATTTTCACCAAATAGATTTAAAAAAAATAAAAATAGTAGTTTAGAAACTACATTCAATTTTCTACAGATTCTATTCTTACATATTTTTGAAATAATATAGATAACTTATTCAAATTTTTATGTCAAGTTGCCTAACTCTGATTTTTTTGAATTTTTTGCCACTTAAAGGCCTATTTTTTTCCATGCTGATCCTGCACATACCCATTGAATATATTGTAAAAGATCATCACATGAAGAATGAGAGATCTGTTGTAAACACAAGGCATATGAAGATGATTGTAAATGCAAGTAATGCTTTAACTCTCATGTCTGTAATAGCTAGTGATACTAAGCATGAAGATGATAGGGTGTCATAGACAACACAATGTGAGGATTAGTTGCAAGAATAGTTAAGCCTTTAGCCAAAGGTGGTAAAAAAGGGTTTGAATGATTCACTTTCTAACAATGTTCCTATTTAGGAGATCTAGGACATTGATACTTTTTCCTTCACATCATTTTATTCAGTACTGTTGCTTGTTATTCTACTAGTTATTTCTATGTGGATGATGGATGTGATAGTGAATATTAATGAATATGCAGTTGATTGTATAAAAAATGCTATCTCACTCTTCATCTTGTTTGTGATGGGTCAAATGTTCAAAATTCCAGCAGGGTGGACAAATGATACTGGGCAAGTGAGCTGACAATGCCCTCACTTAAATTCTATGTAAAAACAAACTTTTGGTGGTCCAAAAGCATCTCAATGGGGAGGAATGATCCACGTGGATCCAAAAAACCTAAAAAAATTCAGTCTCAAAATTCAACCAAATCAACATCATAAAAAATAACTCACTGACACGATCCTAACGCAACTTGAACGGGCTCAAAAGGAGTCTGTATGTAGAAGTTATGCTCAGTCAAAGGTTTGGTCAAATAGGTGAATCAAGTGCAAATACAAGGCTGAAAAATATATCATCTCCAAATCAGGTAAAAGTAGTCTCAGATTGAAGGGCTCATCAATACAGTTCTAACACCTTTTGAACCATGTCAAACGAAGTCCATATGAGCAAGATAGAGTTGGTCAAAGTTTCCAAAAGGGTAGGTTGACCTATATAATCAACATTGTTGATGACGTGGAAAGACAAGGTGACGTGGTAGATGATGACGTGGCATAAGCAGTTGAGGGAATTTATCTTATTTAAATTAGAAATTAAGCCCGAAATATATGAGCCAAACCCTTTAAAATAAAATGCATAAATATTTTAAAAGGGATTTAAGACTGTAAAAGGTTTATAAAAGATATTTGAAACATGAAGCCTAAATCTATAAATATTTTAAAAGAGGAAATATCATAAAATATAAAAGCCCGAATCTTAAAGGATTTAAATGTAATTTTAAGGCAATTATTAAAAGATAATCCATATCCCTATTTACATGTTAAGATTTTTGAGAATATCCTAAGGGGTTTTTTAGGGTAATTTTAAAGGTGCTTATCAAATTGATTTAATATTGTACAGGAATATTGTAAAGCTTGAAATTAGAAGGGCTATTTGTTTTAACAGATGTATTATTTTTAGGGGATTTACTATTTTAATGGGAGATTGGGATAATTTGAAAATCATATGGTTTTAAACCATATTAGGAAAAATCAAATGTATAAAAAGGGGAATAGTTTGGCCTTTTGGGGACATTGGAAATTATTGTGAAACATTGAAAATTCTCTTGGAGAGAATAATTGTATTATTAGGAAATTATTGTGAAAGGTGGAGAATTTGAATTCTTTGAGAGAAAGATTACAAGGTGCTGATTATTACACCAAAAAATGTAAAGGGGAGAGAGACTGTGATAAATTCTTATACAGGTGGAGCTTGGATATTGTAATAAGGAATTTTCATTGTTTTGTGATATTAATAAAGTGATCTACCTTGAGAAGCAGACCCGAAGACATAGTCCTAATTGGACGAACTCCGTTATCAAGCTCGTGTTCCTCTCTCTCTTATGTCTTATTCTTCTTTTCTCTCATGTCTTTCATTCTTTATTTGTTTTTTAATTATAACACTTTAGTAATTAGTTAATTTCATTAAGTTATATAAACGTGATCCTAGTTAATGTAATTAGATTTCCTAGTTTGTAATTTCAATGGTTAAACAACATAGTCACGCAATTATGTTGGATCGGGATTAACTATAATTTAAGTTAATTTGCAATTTAATTGTAAACCTCTAATTACAAATCACGGAGACTTGGGATTGAACTAAGCCAACCTTTATCCTATCATACAGATCCCCTAGGGGTTGTCTTTGGTTACATCTTTCAAGAAGGATATGCTCTTCGTAGTTTGTCTATGAAGAATTTATTCACCCTATTGTTGCAAGTAACATCGCCATCAACAAGAACTGGCGCTAAAAGGAGGGCGTATTTTTGAATTTTGTATTAGTCCTAATTTCAAGGGAGAAAGCTTGTAAAGTGAATGTGGAGAGCAAGTTGGTGTTTTAATATGGAAGTTGAGAAACTTTGGAAAAAATTTAACTAGAGATTGCATCCTTTGAGTTTGTACTCACCTTTGGTAGAGTCACCAATTGTAGAATTCATGATACAACTGATCACAGTGAACTTGATTGTGAAATTTTTAACTAGGGTAAGTTTGGCCATGTGTAAAGTGATTCCATTAACAAAAAAAGTCCTAACTGCTAGAAGAAAGGAATTATTAATGAGAAATGCGTGCAACCCTAGTGGAATTGGAAATATTAAAAAATCATTCGATTACATCAAGACAGTTTGATAATTGCAATTATTATAAAGAAAATCCTAACATTTTGCAAGAAAATAAGCAATAATGTCAAGATTTAGAGACATTGCACCAAAAATGGGGAAACAGTATTGATGAGTCATCATTCTCCTTATATGTGGAAAACACAAATGAGGAAAAGGAGAGGGAAAATCAAGCAGGAGACGTGTGTATTTTGCTCCAAGTTGAAAATTCACAAGTTAAAAAAGGAAATTTTCCTAATTTTATGCATGATACAGAGTATCAAAATTTTACCTTTTCTCTCTATGATAACAATATAAATTGTGATATATCTTGGTCTAACAAAGTACAAAGTGAAGACAAGACTGAAGACGCAAAGGTTTTTGGAGGAGAAAGTCAAGAAATGGACACAGTCGTTCATGGAAATGAATAGAGTATATAGACAAACCATGAACCAAGGGTGAAAGAAGGTAGAGTATGGTCACATCAGATGAAATGTGTGCAATTGAACTTTAAGGAGGTAATTTTCATACATATGATCCAAGTAATTGGTAAGTACACCTTTGAATTTATGATTATTAAATGTAGAAAAATTAGAAGAATTCATTGTTACAATAGAGTTGTTGAATTTTTTTTGAATCAATTTAAGGATAAACCTATTGTAATTCGTACCAAGAAAACAATGGAAATAGTCATTGAAATTAAAATAAGTTTTTTTGTTAGGGTTAGTCATTTGTTAAATTAGAGGTTTGGTTAGTGAGGGTTAGTTTTATTTTCGTAGGGTTTGTTTTGTTTTGTTTTGTTTTTCTTTCTTTCTTTATTTATTTTTCTTTCCTTTTTGTTTGGCCTCTGTTTTAAAAAATTCTGCTTAACTTATCTTACACATGAGAGTTAATCCAAACATTTGTAAAATTATGCTATGAAATGAAAATGATAAAACCATGCATAGCAAATACATGCTTTAAGATGTACTAAAAATCTATATATATATATATATATATTTGTGTGTGTGTATCACATATATACATAAGAATCAAAATTATTGCTTCAAAAGATCAAAAAAGTTAAAAAAGAAGTAAGTCGAGCTACAAGTAGTAGTAGTCATTCAGTCAATATGGGATGCCTCATCTATCAGGGTCAAATACCCTATGTAGGAAAGTTCCCGGTGAACTTCAAAGTCATGAATATGGAGGTCAGTGAGGAAAGCTCAGAGTGGAACCACTTCCTCGTGTTCTAAGAACCAAGGAATATCATCCATGGAAGGAATTTTGATGGTTGGGTGTGTAACAAACAAAATAGTATCGAGATTCTCCAAATATTTAGGCCTTACTATCAAATTTGTAGTCGAGTAAACATCTTCTACAAGAAGCCCAATATACAGAAGTGATGCTACAAAATAAGAAGCCACGTCGGAGTAAAAGTGGAAGTAGCAGTTGGATTCTACATACTTTTCCCCAAGAACTAAGCACAAATTTGGTACACTGAAACTGGAAGTTTGAATGAAGAAAAAATTTTCAAGCCTTTCAGGTGTGATACTTCCCAAGAAGACATTCTGGTGGCGAGAGAAAGAGAAGAAAATTGGAGTATCCATAACCTAGAAGCAAGCAAGAACTACCAGAGCAAGAAATGCAGAATAACAAGAAATCTAAGCAAAAGAGTGAAGAATTCGAGAAGAAGTGCTAAATTTATAGAATGTCATGAGGAAGTTGCAGTACATAGTTGCCTCAAGTGAATTCATGGAAATTGTAAGCAAGGTGGAAACTGGATAATTATCTTTAGAGAAAAATGTTAAATCAAATTAATTCTTTACATAAAGTTGGTGATAAATGATAAATTGCTTCAAATTTGAGTAGTACAAAGATTGTGAATCAAGCAAGTTGAAGATTTCAAAATTAATAGTGGTCATTTCATATATTTTTCTTAAGCCGTATTAATTATGGAGGTGCTTATGTGTGTTAAGTAGAAAGGAAAATGAAGCCAGTAAGGTAGCACATGCCATCACTAGGTAATTGGAAGAAGTAATACGTGCAAAATAAGGCATGCAAATTTTATGTAGAATAATGTGATTGTGTTTCAATGTCATCATGACATTCTCGATTCATTAATGTGGTGTAGTGTCATCAAATCAGAAGTGTTATTTGAGTATTTAGCGGTTACCATAGAATTTTAATCGGAAGGGTGGTGACTAATGGTTCTAGATTTAGATTTAAATTTGGTGATTAAATTGTTTGTTGCTAAATTTTAATTTATGCATATTTTCAAACATATAGTGAGTTACAGTTAGCTAGGATTTGGCATAAAGTGGTAAAATTTATCCAAAAATACGCACTAGTAGGGAATTATTAAATGAATTTTTGGGAAATGGTGAATTGATGAAGGGATTTGCATTGAATGAAAAATCAAAAGGTAACCTTCACTACCATTGTAATTCCCAACCTATTAATAGGATTCATTGCCTGCAAGTTGAAAATGAGCTATTATTGAAATATCAAAAGAGAAAAATGAGCTATCATTGCAGTATCTATAAAATAAAATAAAAAATAAATTAAAATAAATTAAAAAAAAAACTCTTTAGGCTATCCAAATATCTTTGTCAGGGCTATAGATGTTTGGTTGGTAGTATAGCTAAGTTTGGGGGGAATTATGGAGATAACCTTGTCGAGGCTATGGATGCTTGACTGTTAGCAAGGCTCTATTCCTGGTTGGATTTGGAGGATTACCATATTATATAGTTCAATGTCAATGAGCTAATTCTTGTCACTAAATTTTGAAAATTGGAATTAATCTGAGCACACAAGGATGTTTCTGGTGTAGTTTTACTTTTCATGCCAATATCGAGGTAAAGGTAAAAGTTATTGTTTTAAAACATGCATAAATTATAATTTATGACTAGTGACTTAATTTCAATTTTTTGTTTAAATTTGGTTTTATTGGTTGCAAGTTCTTATGTGGTATCACAACACACCCCAAGACTATAAGACTTGCAGACCCAAGTGAAAATTTAACTCTTATGGTAGGAGCTAGCAAGTTGAAAAGATCATCAGAAGTAAAGAGCAAAGAGAAATCTTTAATACAAAATTACTTTGTAATGTAGTGTTCCAGGTACCGGATACCAAGAACCGGAAATGTTTGAAAAGGCGAAAAAGGTAACACAAATGTAAGTAGAATGTTTCAGTCCAGTAAGTTGAGGTTTGGTAAAATGGAAGTTCTGGTAAAACTGAAGTCTGGGGAAAACTTATGGGTAAAGATGAATATCAGGTACCAAGTATCGAGTAGCGATGTAAAATGAAGTTTTAAAATCGTGTGGTTATCTAATGAGTCTGATAGTCTGGTAGTCTAGTATATAGAAGATAATCATGCAAGAATTTATGATATTCTTGAAAGCATGTTATTTATGAAAATTTTATGTGATAAAATTTGAATAATGGTTTTATTTACATGAGATATTTATAAATGTTTTCTTTAAAAGGGATTTGATGAGTGGAATTTGTGATTGCAGGAGATGCAAAGTTCAGGTATGGACAGTCAGGCAAATTTGAGTCACAGATAAAATTATATCCATATTGGGTTGTGTACTCTGGGAGGTTATAAGGAAGAAGGCTTTGAGTCCACTAGAATGCTGGAGATCCTGGTATTGTACCTGTGGTGGAGACAAATGCCAATCTTCAGGGAAGCCCATTCCCAGGAGTAGCAAACTCAAAGTAAAATAGAGTGTGGGGACATGATGATAAAGTAATCATTCTGAATATATGGGAAAGTTCCTACATACTATCCTAATTCAAGATATTTTCCTAGCGAAAATAAAGGATTAAAGCTCAAAGTGCTTCAACATGTAATCATAGTTCACCTTCGTTGACTTCAATTACACTTCTCTTACTAGTCACTTCATTCCATGTGCCTTGATGTGATTCATCCCTTGGATTTCCTCTCATGTATTTGTCTTATCCTATCTATACCTTCTATAAAAGGCCAAAGGATCTTTCTTTTTAAGTTAAGTTCAGAATTTGTGGATTCTGAAAGAGCCAAAACTTCTCTAAGTTTTTTTCTTTTTCCCTATTTTCTAAATCATTCCGATCTAAAAAATTTTATGCACGTAGATATTAATTAATATTGAAGCCAATTTGATAGCTACCTATCTCATGAATGTTTGTAGTTGGTTTTGTTAGTTCAATTGAACAAGACTATTGTTGTGCCATTTAAGGGTGCATGCAGAACCTACTCGGTGTCCAAACTAAAACCCCTCTCTTTGAAAGCTCGTATCATTTTATATGTAGTCGTGAATAATTCTGGTGAAGTATAAAGCAATTAGCTTTGATTTGGTTAATTCGGATATGTGTGGAGAATAACCAAGATAAATTTTAATTTTTAGTATTATTTTATGTTTTCTTTTAGAATAGATGTTTAAATTCTAGAAAATGTTTCAAAAAATAGTTGAATGAATGGAAATTTATTGAAAATATTTTGTTTCATATGAAATTTTTGAATGCTTAAAGTTAAATCTACTTAAGTGATAGAAACTTTGTTGATATTCATGAAATATTATTTCAAATCTTTTGATTTCATGATATTATTTTGTGATCTAACTGAAATTCAGTGTCTAATACATATAATTTCAAACAACCATAGTCCCTTTGATATTAACAATAATATCACATCATACCCTGAAGTGAACCTAGTACTATCAAGACCTGACTACCAGAGACTTGGGATTGAACTAAGCCAACCTTTATCCTATCATACGGATCCCATTGGGTTGTCTTTGGTTACATCTTTCAAGAAGGATAGGCTCTTTGCGGTTTTTTTGTGAATAATTTATTCGCCCTATTGTGTGAGTAACATCACCATCAATTGTACCATTTCACTCAACAATGCATGCATCAAGCTTATACAATGTCCCATATCTGAAACCTCTAGTAATCACCATATAACATCTAACCATTTTTCATTTTGCATCAAAAAATACTACTTGCACACCCACATTTATTAGTTTTCTCACAGATAAAAAATTTTGTGCTAATCCAGGGATATACAACACACCATTAGTCCTTTTTATACTACCATCAAGAAACTTGATTTTAAATTTACCATGGCCAACAATGTCTAAATGAAAATCATCACCCAAGTACACCTTACCTCCATCAAATTCTTCATATTCACAAAATCAATCTCTATTAAATGTCATATGAAAAGATGCACCTAAGTCAATTAACCATACGAGTTGCTAAAGTTGCAATGAATGCATCACCATCTTCCTTCTTGGACAAAAAATTAGAATCAATTTTCTTCTTTTTCTTCTTCTTTTCTTCTTTGCAGTCTTTACGAACATGCCTAGGCTTACCCCAATTCCAACAAATAACTTTGGACTTTTCAGGAGACTTAGATCTCCCCATGGACTTGGATTTTCCATGCTTCTCATCCTTCTTTCCTTTTTCCTTAGGTATTCCATGAAAATTCAAGGACTCCTTGGAATTGATGGATACCTTCCTCCTCATCTCTTTAGAAAGCAAAGAACCCACCACATCTTCAATCTTCAATATAACATAAGCTCTCCCAATAGCCATAACAAGATAATCCCACATATCAGGCAAAGAACAAAGAAAGATTTGACATTTCTCTTCCTCATCCATTTTGATGCCAACTGATGCCAACTAAGCCACCAACATACTAAATGCTTCCAAGTGGTGTGTAATTCATCCCCCTTCTTCCATTCTAAAGGAATAGAATTTCTTCCTCAAAAAAAAATTGTTCACTAAATATTTGGCTTGATACATCTCACCAAGCTTCTTCCCTAGTTTCTGTGTAGAGGATCTTCATGGTCATTGATTAAAATAGAGTATGTAAGGTATAATCTAATTAGACCCTTGGCTTTACAGTCAATAACATCATATTGAGCATCCTAAGTAGGATCTGTAGGCTTTGAAACATTTTCATCAACAACATCCCACATATCTTGATCTATCAACAGATCCTCCATCTTCAACTTCCACATTTTAAAATTATTTCTAGAAAATTTATCCACCTCTATTCTCTCTGATGAAATTTCTATCTGAAAATTCCTACAACAAGATCACAAAGTGTCTTCTGCACAAGCTACCACTCAAATCTGGATTAGTTCAAAAACCCCAACAACCCACAACTAAAACCATAGGTGATCAAGCTCTCATACCACTTGTAAGGAAGCTAAGGTAGGAAAAAAACTTCCTATAGTAATCTTGAGAGGAGAATAATGCAAACTTCTACAGATCCTTAACAATTAAAGAAACTTAAACATAAATAAACACAAATATCATGCATACCACAACACAATGATTTACATGGGGAAAACCCTTTCTGGAGAAAAATCCCACACTCCAAAATACGCCCAATATTATTCAGAAATCAAAATATTACACTATACTTGTAGAGCAAGCTTCTCACAGGAGAATCACTACCAGAGATTAAGAGACACCATGACAAATATCAGACTCTCAGAATACACCCATGTCTACATACATCCCACCCACTTATAACAAGCTTTTTTAAACCTTCTAGAATTAGGGTTTCACAAGGCTGTTTTTCATTTAATGTGTCAATGAGAAAAAACCTTGACATGTCAGCAAAAAAAAATTGAGGTGATGCCTTGAACCCCACATCTTGCTATGAGTGTATAGTATTTGCATAATCAATCACCACATACCAACATACATCCTATCAATAAATCATATATAATTGAAAGTTTGAGACATGTTTTCCCAACAAAAGTTAAGTATTTCAAAAGGATTCCTTGATGTTGAATTGATTTATGAAAAATACTCTTACACTTTCAAATAGAGTGTCCATTGAGTGGACCCCTTTTCTTGTGAAGGGTTCTCGAGGAACCCCTTTGAAATCTCTCCCTTCAATTGTTGAAGGTCTACATGATTGTCTACTTCCTTGCCTACATGGATTTTTGTTTTGTAACATGTTTTGTCTATAGATTAACATATTTATTTGTAGGTGTGCCTATGTAGCTACTTTCCAATCCGACTCTACATAATCCCTAACATCGGGCTTCTTGTACAAGAAAGAGTACTTGGGGGTGCCTTATTTTCAGGTCCGAGGTCCTATGAAGCACTTAAACATCCTATGTGATTTATCCATCATTGGTATGCGGGCATCTGGTGCCCTTTCTTCAAACCTCCTCAAGAGAGAGTACTTGTGGAGCCATTTTCCTACCCTATGCTCTCAAGTACACCAGATTGTAGTCTACTTCCTTGACGGTTCAAGTATGTTTTCTTGAAACTTTTTTGACCTACTTTATTGAACACTCATTGACATTCATGTTCACTAAAGTGGGGACAAAATGTATAGGATTGAATTTGTACCCCCTTGCAAATTTCCCTTTTACATCCTCCACCTTAGAAAAATAAAATTTGACCATGTAATTGTACGTACTCATTCCATACTCCACCCACTTGGCACTTGTATTTAGTTTTAGGGGGGGAATTTTTGTTGGGAACACGTGCGTGACTCATGGATGTTTGCGTGATGCACTACCATCCTAATAGGATTCTTTCCTATGGAATCTACAAAGATGTTATAGTCTCCATTGGCGATGAAACATAATGCCCATGTGCCTTCCTACCAACCTTTGAATAGATCTTCCCCTCTCAATTCATCCTAAAATGTTTATCTTTCACATTCTTCACATCCTCTACACACTAATTTGAACTTACTTCACATTCTTGATATTCTTACTCCACATTCTTGCAATGTAAAGCTACTAGTTGCACTATCAACTCAATCACAACATTCTTCACATCTACCATAGAAGCCTCAACTTGGTGTCTTTAGAGACTACTTTTGGCATCGCTATGGCTACATTGACTTTTCCATAGTTGTAGACTTGCATTCCTCTCTAATTGGCCTTGATTTCCTTTGGCCGAGGGTGGTATCATTCACTCACTATTACATTGTTGTTGGATTTGAATAGCATAGTGTTTCTCATAGTGTTTGGTTGATTTCCTTTCTAGCATAGTTTCTTCATTGTATTTCTACTCCTTTATGTATCTGGCTGTCTGTGGAGTTGGAAACACCAAAATGGGGGTTTGACTATGAGAAGCCCTGAAAAAGCTGCAAAATTTTTCCTTGCTCTTTTGTGTGTAGGTACTCATTCATGTGGAGCTTGTTGGTGAACTGGACTCTTCATGAGTTGCATTCTCTTTTTTCTTGTTCTTATCATTGTCATAGTATTTCTCTAGTTATTTTAGTTATTTTATTATTTCATGTTTTTATCATCACTTTATACCTCACCCGCTAAGTTGTTAGTAGGTTTTAATACCTTTGATTGTTCTTTGTCACTATCTATCCATATAGATGCCAACACACCTCTGAGATGCCAACATGTTATTCTATCATCCCTAATCTGTGTTGATTTTCTTTGGCAGAGAGTTTTCTAAAGTATGGTTTGGGTTCTAGAAACTTGCTTGTTTATCCCAACTAAAAATCTCAAATTAGTAGAGTGACAGAAGCATTGAGAGTGCTCTTCATTCTCTATCCCTAGCATCAAACACTTGTCCAACTTGAGGTAGATCTAGAAAGCCTTATGCTCTTGACTCTCCATGACCTAGAGCCTTGGTGTGGTTGGTCCCCTTCCTCTACAATTACAAACCACTTTTGAAGTAGCGAGCTTTATAGGAATGGCTTCCAACCACTTGGTGAAATAATTGATAGCTCTAATAACATAACTATGTCTTGTACTTTATTTTCGATTCACTACGCCAATGAAATCAATACCCCATTATTCAAAGGGTTCTTTAATCACCATTGGCATGAGGGGAAAAGTTGCTAATTTAGGTTTCCCCACAAACTATTGGCACAATTCACACTTACACACCTAGTTGTATGCATCCTAAAAAAGTGTGGCCCAATAGTACTCTTATCAAAATTTTGAGCTATAAATGGAGATGAGAAATGTCCCATGCATGCTAAATTATGAAATGATTCCAATAGCTTTCCTTGTTTTTCTTCGTCCACACATCATAGAATTTTTTTGCCAATGCTTCTCTTGTACTAACCATTATCCCAAAGAACCAATTTTATGGATTTAAGCTTGATTTTCCATTTCCCTTTATATGAAAAATGCTTAGGACACTCTCCATATGTGAGGAACTATGCAATGTTAGAATACCACTCATTTTCCATGCTTACAATGTTGGATGCAAGGAGCACTCAGAGGGGGGTGAATCAGTGTTCAATGATTTTGAATTACAAAACAAAACTAACAAACATCAACAAAAATAATAAAACTTTATATTAGCAATGCATAACAAATGAAAATATTCAGTCACATCAATAATCACCATAACACCAGATATTTTTATGTGGAAACCCTATTAGGGGAAAAATCACATTGGAGATTAATCCACAAAGTTTACTTTGTTAAAAGTAAAATAAAAGAGAGGAATGCACTTGCATTCAGGCGCACTTCCTAGAGCTCACTGCTCAAAGAAAGAGGCTCACTTCCATACAACTATAATATAGATTACAACAAAATTTGAACTGAGAATATAACATCTACAAATGCCTGGATTCAGTTCCACTGAAGTGCACAATCTGACTTTGGAGCATCTGCTCAAATCTGTTCTGCTCTGCTTTGTTCTCCTATTGAAAACCCTTTAGTAGTACAATCAATACTTGTTCAATCAACTATTCTTTTTGGCACCCATCTTCATCTCTCTTCACACCGCACACGCAAATTGAAATACCAATCTTCCTTATATATCTACTAACCCAAAAATTCAATACATGTTAGCCTTTCAGCAAAATATCGGCCATGTCAGCCTCATCAAAGCCATATGCCAACAATCTCCCCCTTTGGCATTGATGGAAACACTTAGTGAAAAATTGACTAAGTGTCAAAACCAAAACATATCAAAGCCAAAACTACTACTCCCCCTTTGGATGCCAGGAAATTTTTCACTTCATTCTCTCCCCCTTTGACATCAATGACAAAGCTCTACTACATCTGCTCTACACTTCTTTTCCTTATCCTTTCCTTTAAAACATTTTACTGCACTATCTCTCCCCAAATACTGATGCAAAAATTGATCAAAATTTGACAATTGCTACGAAAATTCAGAAAATTATTTTATACTTAGCTTTCAATTCTAGAAGGAATTTCTTCCAGGAATCCACTCCAATCCCAATGGCTATGATCAAACTATTTTTCTTTGAAGTTCTATTGATTATTTGCACAAAAGACTCAGGAATAGTGATTGTTGCTTCTAGTTCCTCTCCTAATTTAAGAGTCTCAATCATCTATTCTAATCTCCCTTTAGTTATATCTTTGAATTTCTAGAAAGTATCAATGAGAGCATTCTTAGCAATATGAACTTTTGCATGCTCAATCTATAAATCATAAACTTTCTTCTTCACATCTCCATTCTTATCCAAGAGCATACTGTAATTTTTTCCAGTCTTAACAAGCTCATTTTCAATCTCTTCATGCTTATCCTTGTACTTTCCTACCACTTGAGGCCACCTGAGACAATAGTTAAAGACTTTATTTTTTGAATCAATGCACTTTCTCAACTCACTCATTTTCTTCTTCAATCTGGAAAGAGACAATCTATATTGCATTTTTAAATGAGAATCATTTCTTCTTCCTTCCTTTCCAGGGGCACAAACTCTATAGATATCTTAACACATTTAATCAATTCTTCTGAGAGAACATTTTGCAAACTTACCAACTCAATATTGTTATCAATTAAGTACCTTGCCAGAGAATTCTCAATTAAATCCTGCTCATAAGATGGACCATTCAACAATATACCAGATATCTTTTACATACCATCCTCACCCTCAATGATTTGCAAAATCTTTGACTTAAACAACACATTTTCCTCATCACTGTCTTCAACAATTATTATTTCCAGTTTATCTGGTTTCAGATGAAATTTTGGAATACATTCCTCAAAAACTTCATCTTTTACATCCACAACCACTTGACTTTTCCCTTTTCCCTCAAAATTTGCAGAATTGGGTGTCAGAGGAGTGACACTAGTTGTATCTCTTTCTCTCTTCTGATTTTTCTCTCCTTTTTTGAAAGATGATCCAAATTCAGTTATTTTTTCTGGAAGTGGGACAACACCTTCTCCAAACCTCTCTAATACCTTTCTAAAGAAATTTTCATACACTTGTTCACAAATTTCAAAAGAATTGTAATGATTGAAGATTTGCTTACAAATCGGTATATTCTCTCTCCACACTACATTGTCCTTCAATGGAAAATAGTTTAGAAAGTACATCATGATACATATTTCCAGAGTACCAAACCTGAATTAGTAGCCAATATCCTTTGTTAATTGAACATTCTCCAACAATTTCTCCTTCAACAAACTACATAGATCAAAGTCTTCATTTTCAATTATCATTTTGTGGATGATATATGTAGCACCTACCAAGGTTGATCCTTCTTGGTTCCTAACATAAATTTTGTATGAGATTTGATAAGCCATATACCTTTTCAAAGGATATTTAATTGATGAAATTATTAGAGCCCTCAGATCTCCCCTTATTTTGGTTAGGGCTTCGACCTCCAGATTGTGAATTGACTTTTTCTTTGGTACATCAACAACATTGCATAAGACCATTAAATTTCTGGTTACATCCTTGGTAATTTGATATGGTTTATCCAAATCTAATTTGTTTAGGAAAAACCAAATCACTTCTGCATTGACGAAATGGGGATAGTCGTTCCATATATCCAAATTCTTGTGCTTTGATCCTTCAAGCTTTCTGAAATCGGTGAGCGGCAACAAATTTATTTCATCCCTAATCTTCTAGCTATTATACTTGTCTAGGGTTAGGGTACCTTTTATTTCCTTCATGTTCCACACCGAGCAGAGTTGTACGGATTAAAAAATAGATGTGAAATCAATGATTAACAGGAATACCTAGAGATTTCCCACTAGAATGACCTTTTGCACCTTGAAATTTTGCAGAAAAATACTCTCGAATTGTTCTCCTTCAATGCTTGGTGCCGAAATAGGGTTCAAAGTTCCCTTTTATAAATTTACTTTTTTCTGTAGTAAATGTGTTTCCCTAGAATTAACGGTTACACTCCAAACTCGAACAACAAGCTAGGAATTCAACTTTGGACTTATACCATTCCGACCAATTCATCATATCATTGTAAATACTTCCATCAATGGATAATACAATGACTGGTGACATCTAGAGATTCGATGCCAACAATACATGGGGGGGCAAGGTATTTTCATGAAAAACTCCTCCTAAGCCATTGGCCTGATATCAATTGCTAGAGGAGCTACTAGAGGGATCTTCTAGTACAACTTTATTTCCTTCATCTGTTTCACTTTTCTCCACCCATGTCTTCTTCATCTGATCTTTTATTTCTTCCACATAAACTTTCTCTTTACCTTTATTGTCTTTCTATGAATTTCTTCCTTGATACACTAGACCTCTTTTATTCATGTTTTTGTTATGGCAGAACTCTGCAATGTGACCAATGAAGTTAGTGGAGATTATTGAAGTAATTCAAAGCTACTATATCCGATTATTAGATATTATTGGAATTATTGAAGTAATTTGTTCATTGGATATCTTGTTTCATGGGAGATTATTGAAGTAATTGGTATATGAGAAAAGAACATTGATGTTGTGGTTAGGACTGTGGGAAGTTATTCATTGTTCACTTCATCATCATCATATATCTCTTCTAGTTTTTTTCATCAATCAACTGACATAAACCCTTTCCATGCACTAGCTTGGTGGGGTTAATTTCCATGTCATACTCTTGGATCTTAGCAATCCAATTATCTCTGTTACTCCAAAATTATTTTCAAGTAAAGATGGACTTGACTATTGTATATAGGAATTGAGAATGTAATACCTAAATTTATTAACTATCCTTACCACAACATAAGCCTATTTCTCTATTTTTGAGTACTTGAGTTCATGAGTCTTCAGAGGACAACTTATGAAAGTTATTGGAGATTAAATCCCTTCTTTGTTTTTTTGTACCGAGATGGTAGATAAAGTATGCTCTAAGGCATAGCTATACATGATGAATTCTTTGATATATTTTGGATAGACTAAGATCAGAGCATGAGAAATGGCCTCTTTTATGTCATGGAAAGCAACTTTCCCTTCCACACTCCAATGAAAGATTGATTTTCCTTTCATCATATCCATGACATGATGAGTCTTCTCGAAAAAATTTGGAACAAATCTTTGCAAAAAGTTTACCTTCCCAAAGAAGGAATGTACTAATATCTTACATGAAGGTAGGGTAAGATTCTAGATTGATTTGACTCACTTAGAATCAATCTCAATCCCTTCTCTAGTTACTATGTCCCTAAGAAGTTTAGCTTCGGTAACCCCAAAAGTGGATTTCTTGGGCTTAAGTGAGATACCATGCTAGCGACACCTTTCAAACACATTCTGTAAATGATGATAATAATCTTTATGATCCTTAAAAGAGACAATTAAATCATCAAGGTAAACTATAATAAACTTACCCATTTTATCATGGAAAGTAAGGTTGATCACCCTTTGAAAAGTGGCACTAGTATTGATCAATACAAAGGAATTCTATGATATGAAAAATTATCGCATGAAATAGTGAAGGCGGTCTTGTGCTAATATTTTTCACTAACTTCCACTTGGTCATATCTTGATAATCTATCTAATATAAACAACATTTCTTAACACGTCACTGTTTGTAGAACTTGATCCATTATTGGTAATGTGTAATTATCTTTTAGTGATGATTGATTTATATTACAAAAATGCACACAAATGTAGATTTATCCATTATTATTTCTTACTAGAACAATATTAGATATCCTTGTTGAATGATGGATAGGAAAAATAATTCTATCATTCTGCATTTTTTGTATCTCAACAACAATGATACCTAAGAATTTAGGGTTGTACTACATTTTCTTTTGCTTATACACAAATATCTTGACTTGTGAGGATTCTCATGTTGAACTTTCTTTAGACAAAAATAGATTAAGTCATCATATAAATAGGCCAATACGTCAATGTACTATTGCAAAAGTGTTACAAACTTTTTCATTTCCTCCAACGAGTAACATTTCCCAATATTCACCATTTTAGGATCACCTTTTGTTCCCATATTGATTTTTTCAACCTATGTTGATGAGTCTAATCTGAATTATTGTTTCCATTTGATATAGTGATCATTCTTATCAAAAATTTTCTCTAGGGAGACCAATCCTTTGGGATTTTTTATTCCCTTTTAGATGTAAGATCTCACCAATTTCTTGAACTACATCAGTGATTGATTATAGAGGAGTAGAGTCACTCCCTTCAAAATATAGATTGCTCAAAAAAAATTCCCTTTTTAGAAAGGTGATAATTAGATTATCATCGTTGAAGATTTACCATGGTTGGAATTATCAGGAACACTAGGTCAAAGTACCAAATCAATGGTATACTTAGTTCCTTGGAAATCCTTATGAGGAATCATGAGAGTGGTTGACACAACCAAAGAATCTATCCTGTCATTATATTTCCTTGGAACTATAGATATTTCAAAAGCATCAAAATATTCCATGCAATCCCAAAGACTATTTTGGTAATTCCTTAGCCTTTCATTCTTTGTCCGGTATAGATTTCTCTCCTAACAAAAAATTAGTTCAACATCACCTTATGCATGCAGATTATTGATCCCTTTCTTTTGTGCAACATTGATTCCTAATAGAAAGGCCTCATATTTAGTAGTATTGTTAGTGTTGTAAAATTACAAATTGAAAGAAAAGGGGAAGATATTTCCTTTTGTGGATATGAGAACTATCCCTGATCCAAAACTAGTGGAAGAACAACTACCATCAAACTCCAAAATCTAAATATAATTTGAACTTCCTATGTTGACAATTTTGAAATATGAAATCTCCTCACTTGAAGAGGATGAGTCATCAGTTACTTGAATTTCACTTGAATCATCATCTAATGACTCAAGAACTTCATTAGTCATCAAGAAATAGGTGCCCATTCTGGAGGATTCAAAAAGAATCTAAAATTTTGGATCCTCATATTTTGTCACATTGTACTTAGCTTCCATTTTCAGAAGAAGTTTTTACATAATACCTTTGACAGGTATTTTGGCTTCAGACCAATCTATGTTCATCTCACCACTGAAATCCTTGCAGAAAATTTGTCCCAACAATATTCCATATGTAGCTAGGACATCAACTACAAGAACCATCATCTTTACCTTCTTATTAGGGAAAGCAACAAATGAAAACTAAGCATCTTTAATTTTCCCTATGAGGGGAACTTTCTTGGTTTCCATAGAAAAGCATAGGCCAAAATTATTTGGCAAAGTTAATCCCAAAACTTTAGCTACTTTGGCTAGCATCGCATTATCAGATGCACCTGAATCAATGATACAATTACTAAGTTTATGACTATTGAATAGAAGATAACATAGAAAGGTTCTATTTTCCTAGGAAAAAATGAAGGATTTGCAATGAGGTTGCTTTGTAATGGCCTTGGTTTGGGAGAAATAGGTGCATTTTTGGAAGAGTCGTGACCAAAATGAGCTCCTTTTATTTCGACAAACTTGGCCAATCTATTAAATTGTTTAGGGTTATCTTGGAGATACTCAACCTCAAACATTTGTATTTTAGTCTTCTTAGCATGATCTATAATATCAAAATCTTGGTAAGGGTTCACCAAAGAAGACAAGGGGTTTTTACTTTAGGTTTTTTGGTTTGGTACATTGGCTCTAGATATAGAAGAAGAAGTAGAAGGATTTGGTGTACTTGTTTATTTCTCTCTATGCCCTTTGTTTGAACTAGTAAAGGGGGCCCCCTCTTAGCAATTGTGAACGTTGGGCATGGGTAATCCTTTAAATTAGTTCCATCAACCTCCTGTTGAAGATTCAACTAATTTTTAGAGTGGGTGAAAATAACATAAGCCTCACCATATGTCTCTTCTTCTTGTTTAGCCCCTTCTTGTTTAGCCTTGTGCAACCCTCCCTCTCTCTCCCTCAAGTCTTTTTAAGGTTGTTCTTTGTATGAAAATTCTATTTTTTCTCCTTATGCTCTCTACTCTCATCCTGATGATGGATCATGGAGTGTGATCTGAAACGTTGATGCAAAAAATTCCCACACAATCGAATCCAAAAATCACTTAGCAAATCATTATGGATTGTGGAAACTTGATAACTCTTCTTTATATTTTAGAAAATTGATGTTAGAGTCACCAACTATCTCTAATTGCTCCTCCATTAAGATATTAGCACCATGTTTTGAGACATATTCTTATTGTGGAAGATCATCTTATTTAGATTCATAAAATCCCACTAATGCATTTACAAGTGGTGCCTCCAACAATAGCCTTCCTTGTGGTGGGGGAAGTTCTTTTTGGTTTTGATTCCTTGTAGCATTGTTTGGATAGTTAGAAGCATTGGGGTATATTCTCCTTGGAATGTCCATGTAAGAGGGGATAGACAAAATTTGGGACATCTACTTCTTGAGAGCCAACAATTCATTAGCTAGCTTCTACACCATAGGGTTTGTGGTGTTAGCAGAAAGTAAGGCCAAAGAGGACTCTCCTTTAGACCTATTTGAATCTTTCCTTGTTTTTCCTGCAAGGATTATATCATCCTCTACTTTGGTGGCCAAACTTTGAGTGGTTGCAATATTAGCTAGGAATACTCTTCATAGAAGAAAGCTAACCTCAAGCAATTGCGGGTTAATAAAGAATTACTTCAAGTTTTCAGTTTTAGGATGAGTAATAGTTGGGATTCTATTTTATAACTTATTAAACTTGGACATGAATTTTTGGATGGGCTCATGTGGTTCCTTTTTCATTTCAGTGAGCTAGGCCAACAAAGCATGATCATCTTCTACTAGTTTAAACCTCTCTTCAAATTTAGTTTTAAGTGTAGCCCAACTAGTAATACTTCCATTTGAGAGATGATAAAACCAATCAGTATCCACTCCTTGAAGTTTTTCTACAAACAACCTCATGGAAACATCTTCATGCTCTACTCCAAGGAATCCACATGCAATGTAGAATGCGACAATGTGCTCATCAGGATGTTGTTTTCCATCCCCATAGAACTTGGGAAATTTATTTCAAGAACCAAAAGTAAGTTCATGTGATGGTGGTGCCAAATTCAATGGCCCGAAAGCATTTCCCCATAGACCTTGAGCAACCATTCTAATTGGGTTGAATAGGGGAATAACAAAACTTTGAAGTGGTGTAATAAGCAGGGCCCTACGAGCACTCAGATATTTGCTTGGTATAGGGGATATCATGTTGGTAGGAGGAAAAATACTTGTACATTGAAGAGGGGTCCTTGCATGTGTAGGAAAAAGATCAAATTTATGCATTTTCAATAATTCAAATGTAGGATCAATAAGTCCTTGAGTTCTTTTGCCACGACTATCACTTTTTTCTACTAGAGTGCAAGCTTGATAAGAAATATGGATCAAAAACAAAAACAAATTACAAACAATAAGGTAATGGTGTACTTCAACCAAATGCATGAGGCTCTTGGTTGCATGTTTAGATCCCAGTGGAGTCGCCAAAAATTGTTGGGTGAATACTTTGTTATCAGCTAACTTATGACAAAATAGTTATACTAGCCACAATATGATGAGATACAATCTCTCCTCTTAGAAAGAGGAGGCTCCCTTCTTATTGCTAACTATAATCAACTAGTAGTTCACTAAGCTTATTTACACTAAACTATCCATAAGGTGTTTCCATATCATCTAATTCTCATATTTCATAATAGATGTTCTCTTACGAACTTACAATGACAATCTTGTGATGCTTACAATATGTAATGAACCATAAACTACTAATTAGAGAAATAATAACCATACTCAATATAGTTAAATGAAGGAGTAACTGAAATGATACCAACAAGTGTTAACACCAAGAAACCCACAAAAGTATTGTCTTTTGTTGCTTCATATGGTAATTCAAAAAAGAAAAGGTATGGAATATAATGTGACCCAAAGTCTTCACTACATGCAAAGATAAGATAAAACAAACATAGATGATAACTCACAACCAAAAGTCTTCAAGTTGCTTTCCAATCACGAACATAAACACAACTTCAAAGATGATATTGCAGGTCAAAGACTACAAAATCAGATTTAAAACATGTCCTATAATATTTGATTCCATGCCATGATTCAACCACATACACCATAGAATGCAATAGAAAAGACATAAGAACAATTCCAATGAATCACAAGCTTTATTCAAGACAAAGATTGAATGTCAACTTGCTTTCCTTATATTGATTGAATATGATTTACACTTTGAACACAAAGTTTCAATGCACTCCTCAATTCGACAGTGTTTCACTTCAATAGCTAAAAGATGATAATTACAAAAGAGGCCTCTCTTATGTATAGAAGGAAACTATGAGTAAAATAGGAAATCTACAACTACTTTGACTTATTCAAAAGTACAATCCAATTTGATTTGGGACTATTCTCTTTTTACATGTAGTTGCATATTAAAAAAAGACATGTAAAATCTCATTTACAAACTACAAACTGCATAATGAAAAACTAGGAAAATAAACTAAGTTTCTGCAAACACATTCTCTTCTACATTTTTCTCCAAAAAGTATTCATAGCTTTTCAATGCCATTGGAACTTCAATGTCATGTGGCCCTAATGTGTAACTAGATATTGGCTAGAACTCATGTGATAGATTCCTCTATGCTGACATGTAAACTTTCTTTTCCTGTATAGTATCATCTTCAACTTGTCCAAAATTACTTGGAAGTCCACTAATTTATCCAAGGAAGATAGTGAGAAAGATTCTAATTCTATCTTAGTATGAATTAGTGAAGTAAATTCCTAGACAACTATATATCTATGGGAAGATTTTTTTGACTATTACCAAGTATCTAACAGAAAAGCTCCCCTATCTTGACAATGATGTCCAATCCTTTATTAATGCTTGTGTCTTGGGATTCTTGAAAATATTTTATTAATTCATCGAGGACCTCTCTCTTATATTTCATTGCTTCCCAGTACTTAATGTATATTTTCCTTATGGGGATCACCCCAATCTCAAATAACACTTCCAACTTGAAATCTTTCAAATTTTTCTAAGAATCAAGGTCCTTTTCCACCAACTATAAATTTTGAGATAACACATCAAGTTTCTAATTCAACTCTATCTTGACATCATTCATATTGTTAAACAATTCAATAGAAGACTTTAAAAGTTGATTTCCTTGTGCAATCATTCTTTCTATCCATGCATTCACAACTCAACCTTGTTCCTTGATGCTTTTATCCTTTTGTATTATGTCATCAACAACACATGTTGTAATAGGTTCAACTAATTCAAAAGATTGACCTATCTTTAACAAAAAAAAGTAAGTTGTTCCACCGTAATTTTAATTTGATATTTAATAACATTATCTCTATCATATCCCTTGATCAAAAGAATCCAATACTACTTGCAAGTCCTCCTTGGCACTTTCATATGTCTATTTTCCAAGTTCAATCCTTGTGATTACATAACCAATACCTTGTACTTCCTCAACAACTTTATCTAGTGGTGGCTCTACCAATTCAACATACTTATTCCTTGACTTATCAACAATCACCCTTAAAAGTGTTGTTGTCTTCTTAGTAGCCTTGAGCTTTACTTGAATAAGTTGGCCAAAGTCCAAGTTATTTGGGGAGACAACTTGTTTCTTTCTATTTGGTTTCTCTGATATCAACCAAGGAGGAAGGATTCAAGAAACCTCTTTTGTTCCTGTCACCAAGGTTTGTGATGATGGGATTAGTCCTATGGTAGATGGGATATCAGATGAAATGAAAATAGTGGTCAAAATTGGTGAGTTAACACTATAGTAGGAATCTCCACACTTGACACTTTAGATGCAAATGCAGATATGTAGTTATCAAATTCTGATTGTGTGAATGTATCAAGTATAGGTGAAGATACATCAAATAAACTAGGAAAAGAGAAAAATTAGCCAAAAACATTCTCTATGTTGCCATGAGGACTTTGAAACAATGTTTCACTAGTAGGTGAGGAAGGGGATGAATAATACTGACACAATTGGTGAAGTAGAAACAATAGAAACAATAGGTAAAGGTTGTACACCCGAAGCAATAGGAGTAGGAATTTGAAATGTAGAAGTTATAGGAGAAGAGGAGGGAGGTTCTTCCTTTTTTTACTCTAGTTGAGAGGTAATAGGATATTCTTGTTCAGCCTCTTTAGTCACAATTTCTTCTTCTGCTATATCTTCCTAAGTTGATGTTACCTCTTTTTCTTTTCCTTTAGCCCTTTCGATCTTGATGACAAGCTTTAGATTCTTGCTAGTACTAGAAATATCTTCTTTATTCTGTGATCTCAATTCTTCCCTTTTTCCAGAAGGTTCCTTAGTGTACTCTTCCTCTGATCTTGTTTTGAAAAACTTCAACTTTATTCCTCTCTTTTCCAACCAAATATTAGTGTTAGCAAAAGTAGGTTGGAATGTTTATCTTATTTAATTTCATTTCATTTTGTGACCACTAAATTTTTGGAAGATTAGTGTCAACAATTTTATTTTCCACATATGTAGGATCCCCTATATCATCTTATTCGTACATGTCTTTAGGAATATCAACAAGCTCAAAGTTCTTGATCTATTCTAAGGTAAGCCAACTAAATTCTAACTTCCTTACATCTTCATCACTTATGCATTTAACCCTTATATCTTCAATCTTATGAAAATGGGTGTAGCTTATCGTAAGCTTATCCTCATACCCTAGTAATCAAATTTATTCCTTTTCTTGTACCTCTTCATAGTCACCCACTCCATTTCAGTTTCCATGGCTTTGGATCTTGAAGTTGTAGTTATTTAATACCTTCCAATGGTGAGTGGAAACTTGAAACCAACTCTATAGAATTTTCATTGTTTACTATGCATAGTCATTATCTGCATACATAACTCTATTAGTATAATTTTGTCACTTGGGTACCTTGGTAACATGTATGGTTGACCATCGAAATAACCAAACCCTGATGTAGGTGAAAGTAGGAAATTGTAAAAATAAATAACCAAACTTCCTCACTTGTTCCCAAGCTTTGTTAGACACTCTTTTCTATCCAAGCTCTCTATTAAACATATAGATGTAATTATAGAAGAAGGAATCATTTACCCTTCTAAAGTGCTTGATGATTTGTTTCAATGTTAGCTATGAGTAATATTCATAAACCAAATTTTTTCTTCTATCACCTTTTGAAGATAAGCCAAGAAAATGTCTCATGGAGATAGTAGCATATATTAAATATGATTTCATATAAAACCTCAACAAGTTTGATACTTTTGAGATTTGTTCACAAATTGAGTCACTAATTTGGTTTCCCTAAAAGATATTTTGATTACCCTTCCTTATGACATATATGGACTGATACACCTATTCTTGAAAAGTGTTGGATGTAGGAAGCCCTTTAACTTTTCTCAAGAGAGTTATCAGATCACCCACTTCTTCAATGAAATCACTTTAAAATATGTTCTTTGGCCACCTTGCAATTGTAGGCATAGAATTCTTGATTCACTGAGTGTTGATTTTTTTCTTACACTTATCTGAATTCTTTTTATAATGATCTCGTGCTGACTCCATTGTGATATCACCATAATCATCAATACCTAGGAACATGAAAATTTTATCAAAGAATTCCTCATCCTACCCTATTACTACCTTTCCATCTCCATTTTTTATGCGCTTACTCTCCTTATTAAAATTGGTAGTTGTTGCTAACACAAACTTTGGATTCTAAGCTGACACTAGAGAAGAAGAAACCAAATAGATGTTACTATTAAGAATAGCTTGCATGCTTGAGACAACATGCTACGTTTTCACCCTCTCCATGAATTTTGACATTTCTACATGCCCAATATTAGTGTCTCTGATATTGTCCACATTGGAATCCATGCAAGTCATCAGGAACACCCCTTGGTACTTGTACTTCATGTTTTTCCTCTTGGGAGATGGATCAAACATTTGTCAAGAGACTACAATTTTTTTTTTCAAAACCTTCCATAGTTAGAAAAATTTCAAGTGCCAAGGTTCGTGTAGTTGAGGAAAAAAATTGAACTTTTACATCTCTGAAGTGTTTTGGGTGTAGTTTGGATAAAATTCTATTAACTACATGAGAATTTCATTCTAGGTGTAAAGGTGGAATTTTTTTTTTCATTTACATGATGATATAGCTTTAGATGTAGTTCAAAGAAAATTCTCTGAACTACACTTAAGGTAGGTCAACAAGTGCAAGTTGGAGAATTTTCTTTGATTTGCATGTGTTAAGGGTGAATTGGCTTGGTGCAAATCTGAGAAAATTCTCTAACTTGCATCCCTTATATGCAAAAGGGATATGTACTTTGGAGAAACTTTTTCAAACTACATGAGGGATAGATTTCTTTGATGCACTTCAAAAAAAAATCTGTGAAGTGCATGGGATAGATGTGAAAGATGTCATGCATGGATATTTCTCTACACAACACCTTCTAATGGGTACTAGTAGTGTAGGTAGGTAATAGTGTTGCATGGGGAATTTTATCCGCAAAAAACCTTTTAACAAGAGTTATCTTCAAGAATAATGTTGTTCTAAGAAAATTCTCCACACAATATATGTATAAAGGTAACAATGTTTTATAGATAGTTTGTAGAGGATGTTTTTCAGATTTTTACCTCAAAACAATACCTATAACAAGGGTGTTGGGTTGAGCACTAGTGATGGGAAAGATTGTATCTCACCATGGAAGATGATTTTGAATTTTAAAAAAAAGAAAACAAAAACCTAAACTAAAAATGTGAACCTAAGAAAAAACCTAAAAAACAAACAACATTTAAAACCTAGACAATGTGTACAAAAATAGTGGTTGAAAACAATGGTAAACAAGAATAAAATACATGATGAATGACACCAAAACTAGAAAGCTAGGAGGTGAAAAATCTAGATCAAATTCTTGGAGAAACTTAACATGAGCACAATGAGAAACAACATGGATTAGGTAGCACACAAAAACAATGAGAAAACCAAGTAAAATGAAAATAACACAAGTTTTAACCAATAAATAAGCTAACATTAAACATTCATTATTGGCCATGTATGTGAGAGCAGGAGTGTAGTTGTGGATAATTTCTCTGAAAATACATGAAGGATGTAATTTATTGAAAAAATGCGAGTGCACTAGAATTTAGCAACATTGTGCTTAAAGAAAAATGGCTAACATTTGGCTTTTGCAAATTTTTCTAAAAGGGAAAAATATGACCCAAACCAAAAAAAAATTGAGGGGTCAAACTATGCATGAGACCAAATAAAATTTGTCTCGATATGCATGCTTAGAGGAAGTGATATACAAACTAAACAAATTTTGTATGGGTTATCCCATTAATTGAGCAAGCAAAATTTGAGGATAACAAAACCGATAGTTCAAACACATCTGGATGGGTAGGTTTATGCTAGGCAAGGTCATGTTTCACACCCCAGCATGTCAAAATGTTCTAGGCTACATTACATTGATGATTTCTCTTAAGAGGCCAAAGTGTGAAAAAAAGAACTTTGATGAGATCTTTCTCCAAAACCTTACAACCATTCCATTTGAAGGTATAGGGTCACGTAGGGTCCCTCTACAATAACCTCTCTTAGTTCTTCATACTTCCAATTGATTTTCCTGTGGTGGTAATTTTTTAGTTCATGGAAAAAAGCATCAAATGCATGCAATGCAATGTAGCAAGGTGGTGTAATTTTTCTTGTGTTCATTGTGTGACCAAACTAATAGTTCCAACACATCCAAATGGGTAGTTTTATTCTAGGAAAGGCCCTGTTTCACACCCCATCATGCCAAAAAATTTGAAGCAACATTGCACTAATTATTTCTCTTAAGAGACCAAATTGTGAAAAACAACAAACTTTGATGAGCTCTTTCTCAAAATCCATGACACTTACAACCATTCTGTCTAAATTTGCAAGGTCATGTAGGGCCCTTCTACAATAACCTCATTCAATTTTTCATATCTCCAATCCATTTGCCTATGGTGACAAGTTTTTAGTTGATGGAACAAGCATCACTTGAATTCTCTTAAGAGACCTAAGTGCCAAAAGTGGAAAATTTTGACAAGTTTGAAGATACATTATACCAATGCTTTCTCTTAATAGCCTTGAGTGCTAAAAAGTGGCCAAATTTGACAAGTTGTTACTTGGAAACCATGGCACTTAGAAACATTTCATCTAAAGGTGTATGATCACATAGGGTATCTCTATAATAACCTTTCTGAATTTTTCATATATCCAAGTCATTCCACCATGACAATAATGTTTCAAATGTTCCAAAAAGTGGTAGTTCCATTTAGTAAAAATTTATCGAGAGGCATTGTACATTCTTCATCTTGTGGGGGTAACCATCAATTCTAACACATTGGGGTGGCTACAAAATAATTATACTAAACATTTTTAGTCAATGTAGGTGTCTTTATACTCTTATGACTGAATGATCAACCCCAAATAACTATTCTCCTCCACGTTGGAAAAACAAGGACAAACAACTAAGAGGGGGGGTGAATCAGTTGTCACAGATTATTTAAACTTTTCAATCTTAACTAAAACTTAACCCAATTTCAAATCTGATGCATGAAAAATAGACCATAAACAATCAACACATCAGAAACACAGAGAACACCAAGATTTTTACTTGGAAACCCTGTTAGGGGAAAAACCACGGTGGATGTTAGTCCACAAGATTATATCTTGTTAAAAGTATAAGAATAATAATGGGAATGCACATGCATTCAGGAACACTACCTAGAGCTAATTGTCCAAATACAAGAGGGCTCACTACCCATGAAAGTGAAATATGAATTAGATCCATAGGGTATGACCTGAGAAAATAGCTTCTCCAAAAGCCTAATTACAGTTTCGATTAAGCACAGAAACACTCATTCACACTTCGCTCAAACTTCTTCACACTCTGCTCTATAATCGAATGATATTCACACATACACACATAGGAGCACATTGAGCACCTTCAATTCAAACAAACAACCACTCTTAGATATCCGCTACATGAATTTCATCAACAACTTTGTAAGCCAAAATAAATATTAAAATATAAAACATATATGCAATGTCAACCCAAATTTACAAATAAATTTTCAATGTGAATCAAGCACCATTGGCCAATAATATATTGTGGCCCAAAACAACATCCTCGAGTGTGCCAAACATTCAAATTTTAATCTCCAAGGATCCACAACATGTTACAACCACCTTGTCGGCCAAGAACATGAAAACCCAAACACATATGAGAAAATCTTTCACCATGAACACACTGATCAGTGCGGACATGCGACGAAGATAGAGAATGATCTAGAAAAATCCACAAGCAACAAGAACCAACATAGAAACATCCACAACAATTGAAATTACTAGAATCATATCAACTTCACTCAGGAATACCAACTGAAACCACATAAAAATTGTCACAACACAACTGTTCATAACACGATCAAAAATTCACGTGGAACTTAAAAACTTCAAGTGGATAAACTAGATACAGTCAGGAATAAACCCTTTAGTCCACAATGTACTGAGCAAGGAACCTTCATGACCTTCACTATTCCTCTGGAAACCTGCAACATTTTCTTTAACAATTTTCTCAATCTCCTCGACATATACAACCTTCAATACATCAATGCTAATAGTGTTGACATCAATGACAACCACATATCAGCAACACAACCACAACATCCAAAAATCTCCCCCTTTGGCATTGATGGCAACACATGATGTGAAAAACACCATCAATGCAACTCACAATCAACACTTACTCCCCCTTAGATTTTGACTCTTCTTCCTTAACCTCTTCTACAAGATCTTCACCCCACAAGACTCTTCTTCCTAGATAAGCAACAATTTTTCATGACTCTTCTCCCCCTTTGAAATAAATGGAAAAGATAAACATTATCTTCCTACATACAAGATCTAAACCACATATTTTCACATCTTACTACTCCCCCTAAGTAGCAGCCACAAAAACATCAATCAGGATCAGAATATAGCTTTGAAGCATGCTGATTGATGCAAGTAAATGCATCTCTAGTTCATATCAAGAGAGGTAATCACCCCTAGCATTCCTCTAAGATACTCAAAAGTATCCTTTGGTAATGAATTAGTGAAAATTCCTACAATCTATTCTTTAATAGGCACATAATCCAATCTAACTTCTTTCTCATTCACTTTTTCCCTTAGGAAATGAAACTTGATTGATATATGCTTGGTCTTGGAGTGTAACACCGGATTCTTTGATATGTTTATCACACTTGAGTTGTCACAGTATATGGAAATAGGTTCATCATATACTACTCTGATATCTTTCAGCATCTATTTCATCCACATCACTTGAGTACAATTATTTTTAGCAGCAATATACTATGCCTCAACAATAGATAGGGAAACATAATTCTACTTTTTACTCAACCAAGACACTAGCTTCTTCCCTAGAAAGAAAGCACCACCACTAGTACTTTTCCTATCATCTACATATCTTTCCCAATCCCCATGAGTATATGCACTCAAATTAATATCATCATCTTTAGGATACCAAAGCCCAAAATCAACTGTTCCTTTTAGATATCTAAAAATTCTCTTTATAGTAGTCACATGAGATTCTTTTGGCTCAACCTGAAATCTAGCAACCATACATACAACATTCATGATGCTTGGTTTGGTCTATGTTAAATAGAGAAATCTTCCAATCATTGACCTATATCTTGTTTGATTTTGCTTAGGAGAATCATCATTCTATGTTAACTTGCATCTGGTTACCATGGGTGTACCAAAAGGCTTTGAGTCTTCCATGCCAAAATTCTTCAGTAGATCTCTCACATATTTGGACTGAGATATGAAAATCCAATTGCCTATCTAAGTGACTTGTAATCCTAGAAAGAACTTCATCTCACCAATCATACTCATTTCAAATTCACTTTTCATTTCATCAGCAAACTTCATACATAAATCATCATCTCCTCCAAAAATAATGTCATCAACAAAGACTTCAATAATGAACTCTTTATCATGATCCAACTTAAAATACAAGTTGTTGTCAACAGTACCTTTATTGAATCCAAGCTTCAGTAAGTATTTATCTAGTCTAGCATACCAGGCTGTAGGAGCTTGCTTGAGTCCATATAGTTCTTTCTTTAATCAAAAAACCATGTCTTCCTTTTCAGTCAGCTAAAATCCATTCGGTTGTTCAACATATACTTCTTCTTCTAACTCACCATTCAAAAAAGCTGACTTCACATCCATTTGATAGACTTTATAGTTATTATATGCAACATAAGCAAGAAATAATCTTACAACTTCAATTCTGGCAATAGGGGCAAAGGTTTCTTCAAAATCAATACCTTCCATTTGTGAATACCCTTTACATACCAGTCTTGATTTATTCTGGATCACTTCACCTTGTTCATTTAGCTTATTTTGAAAGACCCATTTAGTACCAATCACATTTTTATCTTTAGGTCTATGAACAAGAATCCATGTATCATTCTTTTCAATCTATATTAGTTCTTCCTTCATAGCTTCCATCCAGTATTCATCATTAGAAGCTTCATTTGTTGGAATATCATTTAAGTGGACATATATTTTGGCTTCTAGTGTTGTCATTGATGGCAACTAAAGTCATTGTTTTTGTCCACAGTTATGCATTCAATCATCTGACAGATAAAATCCAAAATTATGTGTTACCGATAGTGTACTCATGGAATAGGATATCCAGTTTGATAGCTTCACCGAATCATCATTTTGTGTTGTGGATCACTGAAATTGTTTGTTAAGCATATGGAGCATCTTATCATTGAATCTCGTAATGTTTCTTTTGTGGCCATGAGGTTTTGAAGGTCTAGTAGGAAATTTTTTGTCTATTTGCTTGATAGAGCTGACTCAGTGTAAATGGTGTGTAGCAGATGTATAAAGTCAAATTATTTTAATTATCTTCAAGTTTAGATGTTTAATTATTGGTCATAGCTATTGTGTAGCCAACTTGTTTGGATATGCATCCAAATTATTTATGTTTTGGGCCAACAAGATGCAAATATTATTAAGTTTTGTTGAGCTGACTTGTGGCGATTAATTCTTGGTGAGTGGATGTATTTAGATGATCAGTCACATGATTTGGATGGATGAATAAGTTGTGCATGTGTGTATTGCAAAAGTATAAGGTGTATTTGAGTGATATCATGCATAGTTTCACTTGTGCATAAAGATTTTGTGTGCGAATTTGAGCAAAATAGAGTAGAAGTTCAATATCAGTCTTTAGGACAAAAGTTCGACATCAAAGCTAAACCAGAACTGCAATCAAGCATTGGTAGATGCTATCTATTCATTTCATTTTCTTTTGTATCTATTCCAAACTACTATAATGGTAGTGATCCCCCATCTTTTGAGCAGTGAGCCTGAATGCAAGTGCATTCCCATTTTGTAATACTTCTTTCGAGTATACTCAAAACTTATTATGGATTGGCCATCCACCATGGTTTTTCCCTTTATAGGTTTTCCACGTAAAAAATCCTTGTGGTATGGTTGTGTGGTTTCTTTTTTTCTGTTTCTGCATATTAATTTTGATTAAATGTGTTAAGTTGAATAGAGATTAGGATAAAAGAATTAATTTTTGCAGAAAACTGATTCACCCCCCCTCTTAGTGTTGCTTGTTTCCAACAATCGGTATCAGAGCTAGTTCCTATGAATAAGTCTAATAGCTTGGGGAGATCTTGGAGAGTCATGGATATAAGAAGTCTTCAACAACAACTCATGGTGGCCTTGGATGATCTTGACTAGTCAAAATTTGAGATCCAGGAATTGCAAGAAAATCTTGAAAATGCAGAAAAAGTTTATCCAGTCATTGAAAGACAAGATCGATGAATCAAGGGAGAAAAGAAAGGAATTATATGGTCAAATCAAGTAGAAAAACAAAACAAGTGAAGATGAACAAATCAGTCAAGTCTTGAAGGAGAAAACAAAAGAATGTGAAAATTTTGCTCAAGAGAATGTTGCCTTGAAGCATGAGACAAAATCCATCATGATGAAGATGACAAAAGAGTTAGAGGACAAAAAGAGAAATAAAGAAAAGCTTGCACAATCCTTGAAAGAAAACTATGAACAATATAGCTGACTAGAAAATGAATTGGAGTAATCCAAGAACAATGAATAAGAGCTTGAAAAATAGCTTGATGATCTCAGGGATGAACTTGTTACAACAAATGAGTTCAAGGAGAAATTCAGAGAAAGCTCAACCAAACTTGATGAGTTAATCAAGGGACAAAGAATTGATGGTGACAAACGAGGTCTTGGATATGAAGAAGGAGAAATCTCTAAATTTGTGCAAAGGAGTTCTAGACAAAGGAATTATAGACAAGGAGAATGGATGAATGAACCTAGAAGGAATCTGGAAAGGAAACCTAATGCTCAAATATTTAATGGTTATTGTTATACTTGCAAAAAATTTGGTCATATGGCTTCTCAGTGTAGGAGTAGGGTGAACACAAGTACACCATCATTCTTAGGTAAGTTCTTTAATTGTTATAAGTATGGTCACAAGTCAAGTGAATGCAAAACTATGATGAATAACCCTCATAGAGATGTCAAATGCTATGCATGTAATAGATTTGGACATGTTGCTAACCAATGCAGATCAAGACAAAGTCAGTGGAACAATTGGCATAGATAGAGAAGTGTTGTTTGCCACAACTACAACAAATTTGGCCACGCTTCTAGATTTTGTTGGAACATAAGAGGTTCAGTAAAACATAATAAGCAACCATATGTTAAGGGAAAAGGAAAGATCACTACTAATGAGATCAAGAAGCATATGTAGAAGAAATGGGTGAAGAAGAATCCCTCTACAAAAGAAAATGGATCTCCACCAAAATTTTCTTCTGGTAACACCCCTAGAAACTAGTTATAGGACTCTACATTAGGGGGAGTTGTCAAGAAAATCCTCTAAACCCCCTACAGGTGATCGGTACTAGAATTCAGATGAGTCAAGTAGGAAATTGGATATTCTTCAGTCGTTGTAGAATGAATCTAAGGTATCAATGAAGATCATTATAGATTCACACAAGAATTGTTTGCCCCATAATATAATAATTATGGAAAACTACAAAATTAGGGCAAGAATATTTATTGCAAAGAGTAAAGAGTTAGGTTCGATGAAAATAAAAGAATCGTTCTCACTCTCATTTGTCACACTACATTCAAGAAAAAGAAGTCTGAAGTACTCTATGGTGATCCTTTCTAAAGAAAAGAAGAGATTCAAGCTTAGAAGAGAATTTGTGATCGACTTCCATTTCATCTCCAAAAGGTATTTATAGAAAAACCTATAAATCTGTGTACTTGCAATTATGTCTACCACTCTCATAGTTGAAGTCAAAGATAGGCTACACCCTAAGTTAAAATGACATCCATATAAATCAGTAGACATTAATCCCTTAGGAGAATTTTATTCTATGTTGTATGGTGCTCTACACATCAAAGATATTAGGGCATATGTGCATGCAAACATTGAAGAATTGGGTAGTGTGCAAATATTGGAATTATATTCTAATCACATAGTGCAAGAAGATTTTTCTGTGAAACCTAAATTCAAAACCCTAGTGGATAATAAATTTTTGCAATTCATGAAGTTTCCCATATTTAAGGAGGATGAGCGGGTTCGATACATTCTAAGCAAAGTGCATGATGAATTTATGTGGCTAGATACACTATTGAAAATTACCAAGGAAGCTATTTGTGCAGTTACAGGCTTAAATTCTTTTGGCAGACTTCCAGTATTAAAGTCGATAAAGAATGATGATGTCACTAAAGTGACTAGCTCGCATTGGGATAGAAGGGAAATGACTATAAGTCATATTTCTGAGCTTGATGTAATATTTGCATCCATGATCATAGGGTATAAGATTTACCATTTGAGCTAGGAAAATTTTGTGTCTGGCACTACTATTTATGCAGCATATGAGATGATAAAACAAAATGTGGATTATGATCTATGTGAAGTACTCAGAGGGAAACTCTTGGAGAATCTAACAAAAATCAAGGACAAAAAGAATGTGTTCAAGTTCAAAAACTTGTTAATCTACCTATACTTTTACTTCTCAGGTGAGGTATCAGGAATTGGAAAAGTTCAATGGAGAAATGATGTTCTGGTAGCAGTAAAAATTTGGGACATGCTATGTAGTCTTGGTGACTGGGTGACCAGCAACACAATTCTATGGGGTAATTTCAAAAACTTTCAAAAATAGATGTAGGTCAAAGAGAGGATCCCTGAAGCTATAGTGGAGCAGTATAAATATTCTATATGCTTCATGGTAGACATTGATCAATGTCACATGGAAGAGGTTGATCCAAGAACAGTTTGGATCATGCCTATGGGCTATAAAGTGGATGAAAATATACTAAGGATGTATGTAGAACATCTACTGAATTCTCCACTGGATCCTAATGAAGAAAGGTGTGGCAGCCTTCAAGTACATTCAAAATTGTGGAATTCTATGTCAATAATCAAAAGGGTAAGAAAGGAAACATAAATTCTTGCAAAGCGAATGGGTCTTCCAGTTGAAAATTTGAAAGAAATCAAAAGGAAAAGAGATGAAGTTGAAATAGAAAAGGAGAAGAAAAAGGAAACAACAATTGGTCCAGGAAGATCTACTCCTAACACCAAAACAACTAGGAGTTCCCCTGCAACTCAGCCAAACAAGGCCAAAGCCTCCAATAGAAGAAAGAAAAACAAAATCTCAAGGACCTATAAAGCTACATCCACAGATGAAGAAGAAGAGACATACTCAGAAGAAACAGTAAGATAATTGAAGGCTACTAGGACCCATGCAGTCAAGCTGAACAAAAGGAAGCCTTTTGACAAAAGTGAAGAAGCCCAAAAGAAGCCCAAAACTGAAAAACTAAGCATGTCAGTGGAGGAAGTTGAAAATGCAGTAGTAGTTGATGGTAATCTCAATCCACTCTATAATCTATATGAGCTCTTTGATGATTCTGTTAAGAAGACTCTCGAGGAAGCTATAGTTAAGAATTTGAATGTTTTCAATAAAACTCTAGTTGAAATCATGTCTAGCTTTCCCACAAGCCTATACAATTATTTGGAATCAAGAAGGGTTAGTACCAGAATAAAGGAAGAAAACATGAGGAAAAGAGTTCTTGCTGACTTGTCCACAAAAATGGGAATTGAAGAAATGGATCTACTTCTTCTAAAAGTTAAAAAGGAATTCAGAACCAAGTCAAGAATAAATAAACTCATGATTGGTGACACTGATGTTGTTATGAGTGAGACTAAGACAATTCTAGAAGAGTTCTTGTGAAAAGAGAAGGTAAGTATTGAGGAAGTCAATATTGAACAGGCTCAAATTCATGAGGAAGTGAATGTGGAAGTGAATAATTTAGAAGGAAATGAAAATGAGGAGAATATGAACATATATGATCCTCCAATATTTGAAGATATTCTAACTTCTCCCAATGTTGAAACCACTGAGACACTCGTTGTGACTAAAGTCCAAAGTGAGGAGATTGTTGAAGAGAAAGAAGTATCTAGTGAAGAAAAAGTATTCCCAAAAGTGATTCAGGAAGCTCAATCTAAGATTGACAAGGGAAAGAATCAAGAAATTAGTCCAAAAAGGGTAACAGAATCTCTATTGGAGCATGAGGTAGAATCAAATTTTGAGTTTTATGAGAGTTCAATCAACTTATCCACCTTATCTCCAATCTAGATGCTGAAAGTTACCAAAATGGCTCAAGATAAACCCAATGAGAAAATATTGAAATCTCACATTGAAGATAGTGAGCTATTGAAACTCGCTTCTGGAGTTTTTTAGAAATTGATGCCTACCCATATTATGGATCCATCTAGATCCTCCTCTAGTGAGTTGAAAATATTAAAAAGCTCTATAGATTTTCATTTCAAGTATTTTGAGGTTTTAGCTTGGATTCAAGTACAAAAGGAATTTAAGGAGGAAAGAATTGGAAGCCTAATCAAATTAATTTCCAAGGACAAGAATCTGCTAGCAACTTGCATACAAAATATCCAAGGTGCTATAATTGAAGGAGGAAATGTGTACAAATCCTACATAATCTTGTCAAAAATTACTGAGGAAAATGAGAAAAAGATCAAATATATTGAACAATAGTTGGCTATTATTTCCAACACATTTGATCCTTTGATTAGTAGTGTGTGTTATCAGGATAGTTAGGTAATATATTTTCTTGACCAATTAAAGACTCTAAAGTTTTAAAATGAAATGGTTATTAGCAGAGTAAGTTAACTTAGGGGGTTGATAAGTCCAAAAATTGAGATGATGGTGAATGCTCTGAAAGAAAAAAAAGTATTGTGATCACTCCTGATCCTATAAGTTTGGAAGTTGCAGAAACCTTGTCTTATCTTCTCTATGGCCCTATTACAATTTTGGAGAGTTTGAGGAGTATCTTTGATTCAAACTTAGGAGGACTGAAGATTGTCTTTGTAGACATCTTCAAATTTTTGTAATTCTTCATATATACTTGTACAAATTTTGCAATTTTTATTTTCCCAATTTTGTCATTGATGTCAAAGGGGAAGAGTGTGATGTGAATAATGAATTAATATTCTTAGGGGGAGTAATATTTTTCAGTGGTGCAATAATTTGTATTTTGGTAGTATGCTTATCAGTTTCCACACTTAGTCATTTTTCACTAAGTGTTGCCATTAATGCCAAAGGGGGAGATTGTTGGCATCTGGTTTAAGTGGACATGGTTTTTGGCTTCTAGTGTTCTCATTTTGGTCCACAGTTATGCATTCAATCATCCAACAAATAAAATGCAAAAACTATGTTACTGGCAGTGTACTCATGGAACAAGGTATCTGGTCCGATAGTTTCACTAGATCATCATTTTGTGTTGTGGATCACTGAAATTGTTTGTTAAGCATATGGAGCATCTTATCATTGAATCTCATAATGTTTATTTTGTGGCCCTAAGGTTTTATAGGTCTAGTAGGACATTTTTTATCTATTTGCTTAATAGAGTTGACTTAGTGTAAATGGCATGTAGCAGATGTATAAAGTCAAATTATTTTAATTATCTTCAAGTTCAAATGTTTAATTATTGGTCATAGCTATTGTGTAGTTGACTTTTTTGGATACGTGTCAAAATTATTTATGTTTTGGTTCGACAAGTTGCAAATATTATTAAGTTTTGTTGAGCCAACCTGTGGCAATTAATTCTTGGTGAGCGAATATATTTAGATGATCAGTCACATGATTTGGATGGATGAAGAAGTTGTGCATGTGTGTGTTGTGAAATTATAAGGTGTATTTGAGCGATATCATGCACAATTTCACTTGCACATAAAGATTTTTTGTGTGATTTTGAGAAGAACAAAGAAGAAGTTCAATATCAATCTTTAGGAAAAAAGTTTGACATTAGAGCTAAACCGGAACTGCAATCATGCATTGGTAGATGCTATCTATTCAATTCATTTTCTTTTGGATCAATTCCAAACTACTATAATGGTAGTGAGCCCCCATCTTTTGATTAGTGAGCTCTAGGAAGTGAGCCTGAATGCAAGTGCATTCCTATTTTGTAATACTTCTTTTGAGTATACTCAGAACTTATTGTGGATTGGCCATCCACCATGGTTTTTCCCTTTATAGGGTTTCCACGTTAAAAAATCCTTGTTTTATGGTTGTGTGGTTTCTTGTTTTATATTTCTGCATATTAATTTTGATTAAATGTGTTGAGTGGAATAGAGATAAGGATAAAAGAATTAATTTTTGCATAACACTGATTCACCCCCCTCTCAGTGTTGCTTGTTTCCAACATCATTGAAATTTTTAGGCTCAATCTTGGAAATCAGGCAATACTCTTCTGTAATCCTTCTTCTATTCTACACACCTTTATTCTTGTCTCCTATAATTTTATTTTCAAAATGATTCAATCTCACATACCTCAAAGTTTTAGAATTCACTCGCACTTCTAGTTCTTCTATTCTTCTTCACTTCCATTTATCACTCCTTCTTGACTTTCTTGATTTATAGGAATGATTTGAGCTTGATTATGTGTTTGATTATTCTTCCCTTTGTTTGTACTAACTTCTTGATCATTTGAATCATATCCACAATATCTAGATGATCTATCAAAATCCTCATCAACTCTGACATTTGCACTTTCAACCATTTTTCTTAATATTATGTTATAGCACCAGTAAGCCTTGATCTTGGTAGAGTAATCTAGAAATATTCTATCATCACTCCTTGCATCAAAATTTCCTATGTCAGGCTCATATCTCTTAATGTAGCATTTTCTTCCAAAATTTTTGAAATATTTAACAGTAGGTTTATAACCAAACCATAGCTCAAAAGGAGTCTCACCAGAAATACCATTAACATTTACCTGATTTAAAGTGTACACAACAATGTTTACAACTTCTCTCCAATAGATGTGAGACACATTTCCTTCAATCATCGTTGTTCTAACAAAATCCATAATTGTTTTGTTCTTTCTCTCGACAACTACATTCTATTGAGGGGTTCGGGGATCAAAAAATTGTCTCTTGATTCCATGCTCTTCACAAAAGGAATCGAATTCCCTGGAGGTGAACTCACCACCTCTATCTGACCTTGGGCATTTAATCTTTAGACCTTTCTCATTCTCTGCCATAGCTTTGAAACTTTTGAACTTCTCTAATGCTTCACATTTTTCTTTTAATAAAGCAACCCATATCATCATGGAGTAATCATCAATAAGCAGCATAAAATACCTTTCTCCTTGTAGACTTTTGATTCTGGAGGGACCACATAGATCAGTTTGCACTAGCTCCAGTACTCCATTAGAATGATGCTTTTTACTCTAAAAAGAGACTCTAGTCTGTTTACCCATCTAGCATTCCTTGCATATTGTATTATCAGGTTTTACTAGCTTAGGTAGATCACTTACTACTTAAATGGAACTTACCTTGACAATGTTATCAAAATTCACATGACACAACCTCTATTTTATTGCAAGAGAAACATTTAATAGGAAATTTTCCTTTATACTTACCTTGTCCTCTGCCTTCTTTCTTCACAATCAATGCTTCCATTTCTTCAACCTCTCTTTCTTCTTCTTCAAGTTGTTTCATGTCTTCCTCATATTTGAATTTATTTCTAGAAATTTCTCTCGAATCATATATTTTCATGTTTCTTCCAGATATAGAAGCCTTAAACGCAAATTCAATCTTAGGTGCAGAATCACCAAATTCACTTAATTCAAAGGCAACAAGTTTACCAATCAACATATCCCTTGTCACATTTGTTACCGATATGAATTCTTCAATAGCATGAGCTTTTGATTTATAGGAAGGAGGCAATGATCTGATCACCTTAGCTGAAATTTCTTGTTCATCCAAGGTACCACCAACACATCTAATACCCATCACAATTTCATTTACTCTTTGCATAAAAGAAGAAATATTTTCATCTTCACCCATTTTCAAATATTCATATTTTCCTTTCAAAATCTATAGCTTAGAGACCTTCACATGTACATATCCTTCATACAAAGTCTCCAACTTCATCGACATCTCATGAGCTATCTTTAGATCTATCACATTTGTCATTTCCAAATCTATCAGGGCACTCAAGAAAGCTTCCATAGCCCTGATATTATTCTCAGCATCTGTAATCTCATCAAGAGTGGAAGGACCATTATGAGGAATAGTATGTTTGTTCTTTGTAATCTTCCAAAAGTGTTCACTTAAACATCTCAAATGACATTCCATTCTAGTTTTCCATAGTAAGTAGTTTGTTCCATCAAATCTAGGGTTGTCCTTCTTATATGATGACATCACAAATAACCTCAAGCTTTTAAATTTCTTCAGAGGAACTAACTTTAATACCAATTGTTGGAAAAAAAAAGGACAAACAACTGAGAAGGGTGTTGAATCAGTTGTCAAATTATTTAAACTTTTCAATCTTAACTCAACTTAATCCAAATTCAGATCTAATGCATGAACAATAGACCATAAACAATCAACATGTCAGAAACACAAAGAACACCAAGACTTTTACATGGAAACCCTGTTAGGGGAAAAACCATGGCGAATGTTAGTCCAAAAGATTATAACCTGTTAAAATTATAAGAATAATAATGGGAATGCACATGCATTCAGGCACACTTCCTAGAGCTCACTGCTCAAATACAAGAGGGCTCACTACCCAATAAAAAGAAATATGGATTAGATCTACAGGGTATGAACTAAGAAAAAAGCTTCTTCAAAATCCTGATTACAGTTCCAGTTAAGCATAGAAACAATCATTCACACTTTTCTCTGCAATTGAATGATATTCACATAGGAGCACATAGGAGCACACTGAGCACCTTGAATTTGAAAAAACAACCACTCTTATATATCCACAACATGAATTTCATCAACTTTGGCGGCCAAAATACATATGAAAATATAAAACATATATGCAATGTCAACCCAAATTTACAAATAAATTTTCAATGCGAATCAAGCACCATCAACCAATAATATATTGTGGCCCAAAACAACATCCTTTAGTGTGCCAAACATTCAAATTTTAATCTCCAAGGATCCACATGTTACAACCACCATGTTGGCCAAGAACATGAAAACCCAAACACATATGAGAAAAATCTTTGACATGAACACACTGATCAACACAGACATGCGTTGAAGATAGAGAATGATCTAGAAACATCCAAAAGAAATAAGAACCAACATAGAAACATCCGTAGAAAATGAAATTACTAGAATCATATCAACTTCACTTAGTAATACTAACTAAAACCACAAAAAAACTATTAGAACACAATTGTTCATAACACAATCAAAACTTCACGTGGAGCTCTGAAACTTCTGGTGGATAAACTAGATACTCTAAGAAATAAACCCTTTAGTCCAAAAAAACTAATATTCAACGTATTGAGCAAGACACCTTCATTACCTTCACTATTCCTTTGGCAACCTGCAACATTTTCTTTAACAATTTTCTCAATATCCTCGACATATACAACCTTCAATACATCAATGCTAATAGTGTTGACATCAATCACAACCACATATTAGCAACACAACCACAACATCCAACTCTCCATTGATTGAACTCAATGTTGTCATAAACGTTTTGGTCAATATAGGAATACATTTTTTTGAGATGAAGGAAAGTGTGGGAATGAAGAATACCTATATAAATTTGAATTAGTGATCAGTCAACTAGAGGATGGGTACTTGAATACACTTGTATATTTAATTATTAAAAACATAGTGTAAATTCTTTGTACTTTTTCTTGAATAAAACTTGATTCCATAACTATATGACAAAAATATGGCATCCAAGACCACAAATACATAGTAGTGTAAGAAATATAATAATTAACCAACAAATATAGGTGAATTGAGTGTGAAGATCACCATAAAAAAGGTAATAAAAAGGCCAAACATAAAATGCCAGTGGGAAACTAAAAAAGGTAAAGGTACATCATGATGAAAATATCCACATCCTAATTGTCTTCATTTTATCAATATAACAAAATATTAGGAATAAATGGATTAAAAAGTATATTATTTAATAAAGTGTGATAATTCTTACAAACAATAATACATAAATCTAAAAATAAGTTATGAAGCATGGAATACAC
>VDFB02047230.1:152822305-152886634 GCA_007258455.2 Sequoia sempervirens
ATGTCCTTCTACTATAATCATCAATAAATAAAACATAATATGTGTATTTACCAATTGAAGGAACATCTACAGGACCAAACACATCAAAATGAATAAGATCCAATACACCACAAGATTTATGAGAACTTGTGTAAACTTTAAAAAAAAAAATTTTCCATAAATACAATGCTCACAAAAATAAAACTCAAGATTACAATTAGACAAACCTTCAACAAGGTTTTTATTTTACAAGATCCTAAGACCCTTTTCTCTAATGTGGCCAAGTCTCTAGTGCCATAGCATAGTTTTCTATGTAGGTAACCTTTTCTTGGAAGAAAGAGCACCCTTGGGTACCCAAAATCCATGACCATCTACTAAAGATAAAACCCTCACTTCTTCTATAGACTTTCTTTTCAAAGAAGTACCTATTGTGTGGTCTCACAACACACCCCAAGACTGTAAGACTTGGGGACCCAAGTTAAAATTTAACCCTTATGGTAGGAGCTAGCAAGTTGAAAAGATCACTAGAAGTAAAGAGCAAAGAGAAATATTTAATATAAAAGTACTTCACAATCTAGTGTTACGCATACTAGATATCATGAACCGAGAATGTTGGAAAAGGTGAAAAAGGTAACACAAATGTAAGTAGTTTCTTTAGATCCGACAAGTCAAGGTCTAGTAAAATGGAAGTTTTGGTAAAAAATGAAGTCCGGGGAAAACTTATGGGTAAAGTTGAATATCAGGTACTAGGTACTGAGTAGCGATGTAAAATGAAGCTTTAGAATCTTGTGGTTATCTAATGAGTCTGATAGTTTGGTAGTCCGGTAAATAGAAGATAATCATGCAATAATTTATGATATGCTTGAAAGCGTGTTATTTACGAGAAATTTATGTACGATAACATTTGAATAATGGTTTTATTTACATGAGTTGTTTATAAATATTTTCTTTCAAAGGTATTTAATGAGTGGAATTTTTGATTGCAAGAGATGCAGAGTTTGGGTATGGATGGTCAAGAAAACTTGAGTCACAGATAAAAATATATCCAGATCGGGTTGCGTACACTTGGAGGTTATAAGGTAGAAGGCTTTGATTCCACTAGAATGCTGGAGATCCTGGTATTGTACCTACGATGGAGACAAATACCAATCTTTGGGGAAGCCCATTCTCGAGAGTAGCAAACCCAAAGCAAAACAGATTGTGGAAATAGGATGATAAAGTAATCATTTTGAATAATGGGAAAGTTACTACACACTATCCTATTTCAAGATATTTTCCTGGAAAAAATAAAGGATTAAAACTTGAAGTACTTCAACATGTAATCGGAGTTGACCTTCATTGACTTCAATTACATTTCTCTTACAAGTTACTTCATTCCATGTGCCTTGATGTGATTCATCTCTTGGATTTCCTCTCATGTATTTTTCCTATCCTATATGTGCCTTACTTCTATAAAAGGCTAGAGGATCTTTCTTTTTAAGTTAGGTTCAAAATTTGTGGATTCCAGAAGAGCCAAAAATTCTCTAAGTTTTGTTCTTTTTTCCTATTTTTTGAATCATTCCAGTCTAAAAACTTGTATGAACGTAGATATTAATCAATATTGAAGCCAATTTGATATCTACCTATCTCATGAATCTTTGTAGCTAGTTTTGTTATTTTAGACAAAGAAGACTATGTCTTGTGTCATTTAAGGGTGCATGCAGAACCTACTCGGTGTCCAAACTAAAACCCCTCTCTTTAAAAATTGGCATCATTTTATATATAGTTGGGAATAATTCTAGTGAAGTATAATGCAGTTTGCTTCGATTTGGTTAATTATTTGGGGCATGCATGGAGAATAATGAGGAGAAATTATAATTTTCAGTGTTTTTTGTATGTTTTCTTTTAGAATAGATGTTTAAATTCTAGAAAATATTTCAAAAAATAGATGAGTGGGTGAAAATTTATTGAAAATATTTCATTTCATATGAAATTTTTGAATGCTTAAAGCTAAATCTGCTTAAGTGATAGAAAATTTGTTGATATTCATGAAATATTATTTCAAATCTTTTGATTTCATGATATTATTTTGTGATCTAACTAAAATTTAGTGCCTAATACATATAATTTCAAACAACCATCTAGTCCCTTTGATATTAACAACAATATCACATCATATCCTGAAATGAACCTAGTATTGTCAAGACCTGACTACCAGAGTGATCCAGGTGGATTTAGAAAACCTAAAAATTTAACAGTCTCAAAATTCAACCAAATCAACATCATTAGAAAGAACTCACTAACACGATCCTAATGCAACTTGAACAGGCTCAAAAGGAGTCCATACATAGAAGTTTTACTCAGTCAAAGGTTCAATCAAATAAGTGAATCAAGTGCTAGTACAAGGCTAAAAAATAGATCATCTGTAAATTAGGAAAAAGTAGTCTTAGATCAAAGGGCTCATCAATAAGGTTATGAAACCTTTTGAATCACATCAAACAGAGTCTGTATGAGCAAGATAGAGCCGATCAAAGTTTCCAAAAGGGTAGGTTGACCTGTATAGTCAACATTGTTGATGACATGGCAAGACAAGGTGACGTGGTAGATGATGATGTTTCATAAGCAGTTGAGAGCATTTATCTTATTTAAATTAGAAATTAAGCTTGAAATATATGAGACAAATGCTTTAAAATAAAATGCATAAATATTTTAAAAGGGCTTTAAGACTTTAAAAGGTTTATAAAAGATATTTGAAACATGATGCCCGAATCTATAAAGATTTTAAAAGAGGAAAATATCATAAAATATAAAAGCCTGAATCTTAAAGGATTTAAATGTCATTTTAAGGGGATTATTAAAAGATAATTCATATCCCTTCTTTTTTTTGATGCATAAGAGGTAAGTTTTGTTATGATGTGAGAAGTTATCCTAGCCCTCACCAGGTGAGACCATAGAAGAGGGATCTCATCCCCATGATTACATATTACAACTATCTTATTCATTTGTGGTCTGAATGGACCATAAATAACACTGTCTACTTGTTTTTGAAGCCACTCTTAGAAACAATGTCTATCCTAAAATGAAAACTAAAAAAACCATATTGAAAAATCTAAGTTGTTGGTCAAATGCATTACCCACACCAATAGTACCAACCAAATATTTAGACCAAATTTTGGTGAACAAACTAACAATAATTGGCACCAACTTCAACTCTTGATTTGGAAAGAGGAAATTTTTTCTTGATTTCCAATAGTTTGAGGAGAACCTTTTCTTTTCTCTGTTCAAAAGAACCCCCATTGCCCCCCAAGATCAATTGTTTCTCAGAATCCATTTTGGAGAGAGGACAGGTTTGCAATCTTTCACAGACCTTCGTACCTTGTCTAACATTTCTTTTCTTTTTCATGACCATTTTACATTCACTATCCCCATCCCCAGATGTTGGAGACCCTGAGTTTTGCTTGACTGTTGATGTAGAATTAGCCTTGGGAGGGGAAATTTGAGAGGAAACATTGTTGTTATCAACACCATCAAACCTGCAAGCATATTCTAGAGGAGGAAAATTTTGATCTTTCTTTGATTCTAAAAGGGGGCCATAAACCTGCTCCTTCAACTTAGTGCATGCCTTATTCTTTGGAGAAGTACAACATTTGGGAGAATTCAAAATGGAGTAGTGTTTAGGAGAGGCATCTTTCCACCAAGTTGCCTCCCATTTCTCTTGAGATTTAACGATTGAACATTTTGTTGCAATGTGTCCAATTTTGTAACACTTTCTACACCTAAAATTTAAACATTCATAGTCCAAGGGTTGTGACAAACTATTACCATTTGCACTTAGTATGATTTCTGTTGGGAGTGATTTGGAGGTGTCCAACTCAACCAAAATCCTTGCATAAGTTGCATGGATGAATTTTTTTGAATTTGCATCTGTTTGTATATAATTACCAAGAGTATTCCCAATTGCTGCAAAGCATGACTCAAACCAGTAATGAAGAGGAAGATTAGGAAGACGAACCCAAATTGGCATAACTGAAAAAGATTCAGTGGCTAGATTGAAGCTGGGGTGCCATGATTTTAAAAGCAACATGCTCTCACCCCACAACCATAAGTGCTTGAGAATGGAATTTTTATCTTGCTTACTATCAAAAACTACAATAAAAAACCCCTTAGCACTAGGACAAATCTCCAAGTTTTTTTCCATTAATGGAAGCCATGTTTTTGATATCCAATCTTGAAGCTTGGGAAAACTAGGCTAGAAGTGACTAAATCTATAGATTAACCCATTCTCAAAAAAAATCTTCATTTTTCATCGAGTTCAAAAGATTGGCATCAAAATCTAATTTCAAAGGATTTTCTGAACAATCAATAACCCTCCTATTGTTCATACCTAAGTGTTTTGATTGTAGTGAAACAACCAAAGAGCAAGAACTAGAACTAGGGTTTTCTGACGAAGCACCGGATAGGGAAGAATGTTCAATATACACCCATTCATTTTTAACTGCATCCAAAAAGGGGGTTCTAGATCCAGAACCAGCCCTAGAAAACACACTTTTAATTTTGTTGTGCTCAAAGCGACCAGAGGATGCAGCAGTCAAATCCTGGTCACCAACACCATTGTTAACCCGCATATCTACTAGGGAACTCACACAAAAATTCTTCCCATCGCTGAGCAGTCAACCGCTAGCGCCTAAGACGTCACCTTCTACCTTCAGCACATTGGAGCCCCGGTGAGAAAATGAATGCATGGTTGTGTGAGCAAGTTGATCCAAGTGCACCAGCAAAATTACACCCCCCACCAAATAGTTAGGCACAATCTCAACTTCAGAGACATCAATGCCATCAATGGAATCCCTCTTTTTGCCTAAAACACCTGCAGTGCCAGAAGCCCCAGGAGCACAAAAGTTTGGCAACGACGCCATCAATACTATCTCATTTAGATCCCATATCCCTATTTTTATGGCTTGTAATCCATATCCCTATTTACATGGATTATTAAAAGATAATCCATAACCTTATTTACATTATAAGATTAGTCTAGTTTTTTAGGATAATTTTAAAGGTGCTTATCAAATTGAAATAATATTGTATGAGAATATTGTAAAGCCCAAAATTATAAGGGCTATTTGTTTTAACATATGTATTATTTTTAGGGAATTTACTGTTGTAATGGGAGACTAGGATAATTTGAAAATCATATGATTTTAAACCATATTATGAAAATAAAATGTATAAAAATGGGAAGAGTTTGGCATTTCAGGGACATTGGAAATTGTTGTGAAACATTGAAAAATATCTTGGAGAGAATAATTGCATTATTAGGAAATTATTGTGAAAGGTGGAGAATTTGAATTCTTTGAGAGAGAGATTACAAGGTGTTGATTATTATACCAAATATTGTAAAGGAGACAGAGACTGAGAAATTCTTATGCAGGTGGAGCTTAGATATTGTAACAAGGAATTTTCATTGCTTGGCGATATTAATAAAGTGGTCTACCTTGAGAAGCACACCCAAAGATGTAGTCCTAATTGGATGAACTTTGTTATCAAGCTTGTGTTCCTCTCTGTTCTATCTTATTCTTCTTCTCTATCCTATCTTTCATTTTTATTTATTTTCTAATTAAAACACTTTAGTAATTAGTTAATTTTATTAAGTTATATAAATGTGAACCTAGTTTTTATTTTCAACAGTTAAACAACATAGTCATACAATTTTGTTGGATCGGGATTAACTGTAATTTAAGTTGATTTGCAAGTTAATTGTAAACCTCTAATTACATATCAAAGTGGTATCAGAGCTTCTTAATAGGAAATTGCAAAAGTTAATGTTAACTAGGCTGAAACTGAAGCAAGGAGAAGGTGCAATTACAGAGTTCAATCCTAAGATCAGAAAATGGTCTTTTCCACGATAAAAATGACAGTTAAAAAAATTCCTACAGAGCTTGATGAGAAATCTTTCTAGAAAGTATTTCTCAAAATGAAGGCTATGGTGGAAGTTCTTTTCCAAGAGAGACAAGACCATTAGAAGAAAAAGGAGAGGAAAAATATAAAGGAGAAAGGTGAATCCTCTTTGAAAGACGACAAAGGAAAATGAGTAGGAGGTGGTAGTGACCCTCCTGAACCTTCATCCCCGTCTTCTTCATCTTCTTCTTCCTCTTCCTCTTCATCTTCTTTTTCTACTTCTTCCCCCAAGAAGAAACAACCTGTATAGTATGAATCAAATTCACCTTTGTTAAAACTTGATGTTAAATTTGATTTTCCAACCTATAATGGAGAACTAGATGTAGAGAAACTTGAAAATTGGATTAAAAAAAATTAAAGTTTATTGTATAATTCAGTGGTTTATTAAGGATTCTCAAAAAATCAAATTAGCCACTCTTCACCTAGGAGGCACAACCTTAATCTAGTGGGAGAGCAGAACTCAGGAAGATCTAAACCAATATGGTAAAATTATTTCTTCTTGGTTTGAGTTTATAGCTGCATCAAAAAAATAGTTTTATACATTAGGTCACATGCAAAAAGCAGTAATGAATTGGAAATCATTAAGCCAAGAGAAAGGACAAAGTGTACAGGAAAATACACTTGAATTTAGGAAAAGATCTTTAATTTTGGGCATTCCATTATATACATTGTAAGAAACTTTGTTAAAGTATATAGGTGGATTACATGAAAAGTTGAGGCATACAATACTTATGTTTAATCCAAATAACCTTGATGAAGTTAGTGTGCAAGCCATTCATCTAGAAACAAGATCGAGGAATAGCCATGATGGTCTCTTAATGGACTCCAATAAACACAAAGGGAGTAAGAAAGGGAAGGATAAAATGCAACGGACAACTACTATAAAGAAAGAGGAGGATAAGCCTTATTGCTCACACTGCAAGAAGAAAGGGTACAAAGATGCAAAGTGCTAGAAATTGCATCCTAATAAGAAACCGAAATGGTTCAAGGATTGAAAGGGTAAGCAAAAGATCGCAACTATCATGCATGATCTTGGATTAGATTTTGATGTTGAAACCAAGATCACAATTGTGGGTATAAAAGGTAACATTCTTGTTGTCATTACTAGTTCCCATGCTTCTTCTATAAAGTGTAATGAAGTACCTATTGAAAGTAAGAGGAATGAATTGCTTCACATAAGTGCTATTGAAAAAAAAAAAGATTGATACACTCATAGATAGTGGATCACAAGTGAATCTAATCTCTGAACAAGTTGTTAAGAAATTGGGATTAAAAAAAATCCTCATCCTAAACCATATCCATTGGGTTGGGTGTATGATAATGCTCGGCTACATGTGTCAAAGCAATGTAAACTTTGATTTGCAATCACATCCAAGCTTGTAGATGAGGTAGAGTTAGATGTAATTTCGCTTGACATCTGTGGGATGGTTCTAGGCAGTCCTTACTTGTATGACAGAAAGGCCATTTTCTACAGGGAACATAACAAGTATCATTTGTTTAAAGATGGAATTGGGGTATGTGTAGAATCATGATGGGCCAAAAAGTGTCAATATGATGGGTATGTGTAGGGTATGTGGCTGACGAATTTTTTTTACCCAAAATTGATGAAACGAAAAGGGTTTTTAAAGGAGATTCTTAGATTTCCACCAATATAAATTATGCTTTACTTTGAATTTAATAAATATTATTCATTTTCTATTTGAATTATAGCTAAATTCTTGATTGATAGGTTGATTGAAAAAAATCTATAGCTTTCAAATAGTATCATATTTTTTAAATCTGAAACATGAGTAACATTCTATGCTTTGCATACTATAGGATTAAAAAAATAAAAATTGAATTTCATGAAGTTTTGACCAAATTAAGGTGGCCAGACATACGAGTTTTTTATTATTTTTTAAAAGTTGTAATAAAAAATTTATAATTAATTTACTTGGAAAAACAAAAAAATATGCATCACATCCTGACATGAGTCCTCTACTTATATCTAAAATTTTATAAAAAAATATTATCATTTTATTGTGGTTAGGGTGGTTAGGGACACCTACTTCTTATTTTTTCCACTGAAATTTAAGTACTACTACATTGAAATTTCAAATTTTCACCAAATAGATTTAAAAAAAACCTAGTAGTTTAGAAACTACATTCAATTTTCTGCAAATTCTATTCTTACATATTTTTGAAATAATATAGATAACTTATTGAAATTTTTATGTCAAGTTGCCTAACTCTAAATTTTTTGAATTTTTTGCCACTTAAGGGCCTTGTTTTTTCCATGATGATCCTGCACATACCCATTGAATATATTGTAAAAGATCATCACATGAAGAATGATAGATCTGTTGTAAACACAATGCATATGAAGATGATTATAAATGCAAGTAATGCTTTAACTCTCATGTCTATAATAGCTAGTGATACTAAGAATGAAGATGATAGGGTGTCATAGACAACACAATGTGAAGATCAGTTGCAAGAATAGTTAAGCCTTTAGCCAAAGGTGGTAAAGGGGGTTTGAATGATTCACTTTCTAACAATGTTCCTATTTAGGAGATCCAGGACATTGATACTTTTTCCTTCACATCATTTTATTCAGTACTGTTGCTTGTTATTCTACTAGTTATTTCTATGTGGATGATGGATGTGATAGTGAATATTAATGAATATGCAATTGATTGTATAAAAAATGCTATCTCACTCTTCATCTTGTTTGTGATGGGTCAAATGATACTGGGCAAGTGAGTTGACAATGCCCTCACTTAAATTCTATGTAAAAACAAAAATTTGGTGGTCCAAAAGCATCTCAATGGGGAGGAATGATCCACATGGATCCAGAAAACCTAAAAAATTTCATAGTCTCAAAATTCAACCAAATCAACATCATCGAAAAGAACTCACTGACACGATCCTAACGCAACTTGAATGGGCTCAAAAGGAGTCTGTATGTAGAAGTTATGCTCAGTCAAAGGTTTGGTGAAATAGGTGAATCAAGTGCAGATACAAGGCTAAAAAATATATCATCTCCAAATCAGGCCAAAGTAGTCTTAGATTGAAGGGCTCATCAATACAGTTCTAACACCTTTTGAACCATGTCAAACGAAGTCCATATGAGCAAGATAGAGCTGGTCAAAGTTTCCAAAAGGGTAGGTTGACCTGTACAATCAACATTGTTGATGAGGTGGCAAGACAAGGTGACGTGGTAGATGATGGCGTGGCATAAGCAGTTGAGGGAATTTATCTTATTTAAATTAGAAATTAAGCCCAAAATATATGAGCCAAACCCTTTAAAATAAAATGCATAAATATTTTAAAAGGGCTTTAAGATTGTAAAAGGTTTATAAAAGATATTTGAAACATGAAGCCTAAATCTATAAATATTTTAAAAGAGGAAAATATCATAAAATATAAAATCCCGAATCTTAAAGGATTTAAATGTAATTTTAAGACGATTATTAAAAGATAATCCATATCCCTATTTACATGTTAAGATTTTTGAGAATATCCTAAGGGGTTTTTTAGGATAATTTTAAAGGTGCTTATCAAATTGAAATAATATTGTACAAGAATATTGTAAAGCCTGAAATTATAAGGGCTATTTGTTTTAACAGATGTATTATTTTTAGGGGATTTACTATTTTAATGGGAGATTGGGATAATTTGAAAATCATATGGTTTTAAACCATATTAGGAAAAATCAAATGTATAAAAAGGGGAATAGTTTGGCCTTTTGGGGACATTGGAAATTATTGTGAAACATTGAAATTTCTCTTGGAGAGAATAATTGTATTATTAGGAAATTATTGTGAAAGGTGGAGAATTTGAATTCTTTGAGAGAAAGATTACAAGGTGTTGATTATTACACCAAAAAATGTAAAGGGGAGAGAGACTATGAGAAATTCTTATACAGGTGGAGCTTGGATATTGTAATAAGGAATTTTCATTGTTTTGTGATATTAATAAAGTGGTCTACCTTGAGAAGCAGACCCGAAGACGTAGTCTTGATTGGATGAACTCCGTTATCAAGCTCGTGTTCCTCTCTCTCTCTTATGTCTTATTCTTCTTTTCTCTCATGTCGTTCATTCTTTATTTGTTTTCTAATTCTAACACTTTAGTAATTAGTTAATTTCATTAAGTTATATAAACGTGATCCTAGTTTGTAATTTCAACGGTTAAACAACATAGTCATGCAATTATGTTGGATCGAGATTAACTATAATTTAAGTTAATTTGCAAGTTAATTGTAAACCTCTAATTACAAATCACAGAGACTTGGGATTGAACTAAGCCAACCTTTATCCTATCATACAGATCCCCTAGGGGTTGTCTTTGGTTACATCTTTCAAGAAGGATATGCTCTTCATAGTTTGTCTATGAAGAATTTATTCACTCTATTGTTGCAAGTAACATCGCCATCAACAGGAACTGGCACTAAAAGGAGGGCATATTTTTTAATTTTGTATTAGTCCTAATTTCAAGGGAGAAAGCTTGTAAAGTGAATGTGGAGAGCAAGTTGGTGTTTTAATATGGAAGTTGAGAAAATTTGAAAAAAAATTAACCAGAGATTGCATCCTTTGAGTTTGTACTCACCTTTGGTAGAGTCGCCAATTGTAGAATTCATGATACAACTGATCACAGTGAACTTGATTGTGAAATTTTTAACTAGGGTAAGTTTGGCCATGTGTAAAGTGATTCCATTAACAAAAAAAGTCCTAACTGTTATAAGAAAGGAATTATTAATGAGAATGCATGCAACCCTAGTGGAATTGGAAATATTACAAAATCATTTGATTACATCAAGACAGTTTGATAATTGCAATTATTATAAAGAAAATCCTAACATTTTGCAAGAAAATAAGCAATAATGTCAAGATTTAGAGACATTGCACCAAAAATGAGGAAATAGTATTGATGAGTCATCATTCTCGTTATATGTGGAAAACACAAATGAGGAAAAGGAGAGGGAAAATCAAGAGGGAGACGTGTGTATTTTGCTCCAAGTTGAAAATTCACAAGTTAAAAAAGGAAATTTTCCTAATTTTATGCATGATACAAAGTATCAAACTTTTACTTTTTCTCTCTATGATAACAATATAAATTGTGATATATCTTGGTCTAACAAAGTACAAAGTGAAGACAAGACTGAAGACACAAAGGTTTTTGGAGGAGAAAGTCAAGAAATGGACACATTCGTTCATGGAAATGAATAGAGTATAGAGACAAACCATGAACCAAGGGTGAAAGAAGGTAGAGTATGGTCACATCAGATGAAATGTGTGCAATTGAACTTTAAGGAGGTAATTTTCATACATATGAGCCAAGTAATTGGTAAGTACAACTTTGAATTTATGATTATTAAATGAAAAAAATTTAGAAGAATTCATTGTTACAGTAGAGTTGTTGAATTTTTTTTAATCAATTTAAGGATAAACCTATTGTAATTCATACCAAGAAAACAATGGAAATAATCATTGAAATTAAAATAAGTTGTTTTGTTAGGGTTAGTCGCTTGTTAAATTAGAGGTTTGGTTAGTGAGGGTTAGTTTTATTTTTGTAGGGTTTGTTTTGTTTTTCTTTCTTTCTTTATTTATTTTTCTTTCCTTTTTGTTTGGCCTCTGTTTTAAATTTTTTTGCTTAACTTATCTTACACATGAGAGTTAATCCAAACATTTGTAAAATTATGCTATGAAATGAAAATGATAAAACCATGCATAGTAAATACACACTTTAAGATGTACTAAAAATCTATATATAGATATATATTTGTGTGTGTGTATCACATATATACATAAGTATCAAAATTATTGCTTCAAAATATCAAAAAAGTTAAAAAAGAAGTAAGTTGAGCTACAAGTAGTAGTAGTCATTCAGTCAATATGGGATGCCTCATCTATCAGGGTCAAATACCCTATGTAGGAAAATTCCCGGTGAACTTCAAAGTCATGAATATGGAGGTTAGTGAGGAAAGCTCAGAGTGGAACTACTTCCCCGTGTTCTAAGAACCAAGGAATATCATCCATGGAAGGGATTCTGATGGTTGGGTGTGTAACAAACAAAATAGTATCGAGATTCTCCAAATATTTAGGCCTTACTATCAAATTTGCAGTCGAGTGAACATCTTCTACAAGAAGCCCAATATCCAGAAGTGATGCTACAAAATGAGAAGCCACGTCAGAGTAAAAGTGGAAGTAGCAGTTGGATTCTACATACTTTTCCCCAAGAACTAAGCACAAATTTGGTACACTGAAACTGGAAGTTTGAATGAAGAAAACATTTTCAAGCCTTTAAGGTGTGATACTTCCCAAGAAAACATTTTGATGGCGAGAGCAAGAGAAGAAAATTGGAGTATCCATAACCTAGAAGAAAGCAAGAACTACTAGAGCAAGAAATGTAGAATAACAAGAAATCTAAGCAAAAGAGTGAAGAATTCAAGAAGAAGTGTTGAATTTATAGAATGTTGTGAGGAAGTTGTAGTACATAGTTGCCTCAAGTGAATTCATGGAAATTGTAAGCAAGGTGGAAACTGGATAATTATCTTCAGAGAAAAATGTTAAATCAAATTAATTCTTTACATAAAGTTGGTGATAAATTATAAATTGCTTCAAATTTGAGTAGTATGAAGATTGTGAATCAAGCAAGTTGAAGATTTCAAAATTAATAGTGGTCATTTCATATATTTTTCTTAAGCCGTATTAATTATGGAGGTGCTTATGTGTGTTGAGTAGAAAGGAAACTGAAGCCAGTAAGGTAGCACACGTCATCACTAGGTAATTGGAAGAAGTAATACGTGCGAAATAAGGCATGCAAGTTTTATGCAGAATAATGTGATTGTGTTTCAATGTCATCATGACATTCCCGATTCATTAATGTGGTGTAGTGTCATCAAATCAGAAGTGTTATCCGAGTATTTAGCGGTTACCATAGAATTTTAATCAGAAGGGTGGTGACTAATGGTTCTAGATTTAGATTTAAATTTGGTGATTAAATTGTTTGTTGCTAAATTTTAATTTATGCATATTTTCAAACATATAGCGAGTTGCAGTTAGCTAGGATTTGGCATAAAGTGGTAAAATTTAGCCAAAAATATGTACCAGTAGGGAATTATTAAATGATTTTTTTTGAAATGGTGAATTGATGAAGGGATTTGCATTGAATGAAAAATCAAAAGGTAACCTTCACTACCATTGTAATTCCTAACCTATTAGCAGGATTCATTGCCTGCAAGTTGAAAATGAGCTATTATTGAAATATCAAAAGAGAAAAATGAGCTATCATTGTAGTATCTATAACATAAAATAAATAATAAATAATAAAAAATAAAAAAATAAACTCTTTAGGCTATCCAAATATCTTTGTCAGGGCTATAGATGTCTGGTTGGTAGTAAAGCTATGTTTGGGGAGAATTATGGAGATAACCTTTTCGAGGCTATGGATGCTTGATTGTTAGCAAGGCTCTATTCCTGGTTGGATTTGGAGGATTACCATATTATATAGTTGAATGTCAATGAGCTAATTCTTGTCATTGAATTTTGAAAATTGGAACTAATCAGATCACACACAGATGTTTCTAGTGGAGTTTTACTTTTCATTCCAAAATTGAGGTAAAGGTAAAAGTTATTGTTTTAAAACATGCATAAATTATAATTTACGACTAGTGACTTAATTTCAATTTTTTGTTTAAATTTGGTTTTATTGGTTGCAAGTTGTTGTGTGGTATCACAACACACCCCAAGACTATAAGACTTGTAAACCCAAGTGAAAATTTAACTCTTATGGTAGGAGCTAGCAAGTTGAAAAGATCATCAAAAGTAAAGAGCAAAGAGAAATCTTTAATACAAAAGTACTTCATAATGTAGTGTTCCAGGTACCGGATACCAAGAACTGGGAATGTTTGAAAAGGCGAAAAAGGTAACACAAATGTAAGTAGAATGTTTCGGTCTAGTAAGTTGAGGTTTGGTAAAATGGAAGTTCTGGTAAAATTGAAGTCCAGGGAAAACTTATGGGTAAAGATGAATATCAGGTACCAGGTATTGGGTAGCGATGTAAAATGAAGTTTTAAAATCTTGTAGTTATCTAATGAGTCTAATAGTCTGGTAGTCTGGTATATAGAAGATAATCATGCAAGAATTTATGATATTCTTGAAAGCATGTTATTTATGAAAAATTTATGTGATAAAATTTGAATAATGGTTTTATTTACATGAGATATTTATAAATGTTTTCTTTAAAAGGGATTTGATGAGTGGAATTTGTGATTGCAGGAGATGCAAAGTTCAGGTATGGACAGTCAGGCAAATTTGAGTCATGGATAAAATTATATCCATATTGGGTTGTGTACTCTGGGAGGTTATAAGGAAGAAGGATTTGAGTCCACGAGAATGTTGGAGATCCCAGTATTGTACCTATGGTGGAGACAAATTCCAATCTTCAGGGAAGCCCATTCCCAAGAGTAGCAAACTCGAAGTAAAATAGAGTGTGGGAATAGGATGATAAAGTAATCATTATGAATATATGGGAAAGTTCCTACATACTATTCTAATTCAAGATATTTTCCTAGCAAAAATAAAGGATTAAAGCTCAAAGTGCTTCAACATGTAATCATAGTTCACCTTCGTTGACTTCAATTACAATTCTCTTACTAGTCACTTCATTCCATGTGTGTTGATGTGATTCATCCCTTGGATTTCCTCTCATGTATTTGTCTTATCCTATCTATACCTTCTATAAAAGGCCAAAGGATCTTTCTTTTTAAGTTAAGTTCAGAATTTGTGGATTCCAAAAGAGCCAAAACTTCTCTAAGTTGTTTTCTTTTTCCCTATTTTTTGAATCATTCCAATCTAAAAATTTGTATGCACGTAGATATTAATTAATATTGAATCCAATTTGATAGCTACCTATCTCATGAATGTTTGTAGTTGGTTTTGTTAGTTCAATTGAACAAGACTATTGTTGCACCATTTAAGGGTGCATGCAAAACCTACTCAGTGTCCAAACTAAAACCCCTCTCTTTGAAAGCTCACATCATTTTATATGTAGTCGTGAATAATTCTGGTGAAGTATAAAGCAGTTAGCTTCGATTTGGTTAATTCTTTGGGGTATGCGTGGAGAATAACCAAGAGAAATTTTAATTTTTAGTATTATTTTATGTTTTCTTTTAGAATAGATGTTTAAATTCTATAAAATGTTTCAAAAAATAGATGAATGAATGGAAATTTATTGAAAATATTTCGCTTCATATGAAATTGTTGAATGCTTAGAGCTAAATCTAATTAAGTGAGAAAATTTGTTGATATTCATGAAATATTATTTCAAATCTTTTGATTTCATGATATTATTTTGTGATCTAACTAAAATTCAATGTCTAATACATATAATTTCAAACAACCATAGTCCCTTTGATATTAACAACAATATCACATCATACCCTAAAGTGAACCTAGTACTATCAAGACCTAACTTCCAGAGACTTGGGATTGAACTAAGCCAACCTTTATCCTATCATACAGATCCCATTGGGTTGTCTTTGGTTACATCTTTATGGAAGGGTGGGCTCTTTGCAGTTTGTTTGTGAATAATTTATTCACTCTATTACTGTGAGTAACATCGCCATCAATTGTACCATTGCACTCAACAATGCATGCATCAAGCTTATACAATGTCCCATATTTGAAACATCTAGTAATCACCATAGAACATCTAACCATTTTGCATTTTGCATCAAAAAATACTACTAGCACACCCACATTTATTAGTTTTCTCATAGATAAAAAAATTTGTGCTAATCCAGGGATATACAACACACCATTATTCATTTTTATACTACCATCGAGAAACTTGATTTTAAATTTACCATGGCCAACAATGTCTAAATGAGAATCATCACCCAAGTACACCTTACCTCCATCAAATTCTTCATATTCACAAAATCAATCTCTATTAAATGTCATATGAAAAGATGCACCTGAGTCAATTAACCATACATCATTACCTACACCATCTTCCTTCTCGGACAAAAAAATAGAATCAATTTTCTTCTTTTTCTTCTTCTTTTCTTCTTTGCAGCCCTTACGAACATGCCTAGGCTTACCCCAGTTCCAACAAATAACTTTGGACTTTCCAGGAGACTTAGATCTCCCCATGGACCAGGATTTTCCATGCTTCTCATCCTTCTTTCCTTTTTCCTTAGGTATTCCATGAACATTCAAGGACTCCTTGGAATTGATTTATACCTTCCTCCTCATCTCTTCAGAAAGCAAAGAACCCACCACATCTTCAATCTTCAATATAACATAAGTTCTCCCAATAGCCATAACAAGATAATCCCACATATTAGGCAAAGAACAAAGAAAGATTTGACATTTCTCTTCCTCATCCATTTTGATGCCAATTGATGCCAACTGAGCCACCAACATACTAAATGCTTCCAGGTGGTGTGTAATCCATCCACCTTCTTCCATTCTAAAGGAATATAATTTCTTCCTCAAAAAAATTTTGTTCACTAAATATTTGGCTTGATACATCTCACCAAGCTTCTTCCATAGTTTTTGTGCAGAGGCTCTTCATGGACATTGATTAAAATAGAGTATGTCAGGTATAATCTAATTAGACCCTTGGCTTTACAGTCAATAACATCATATTGAGCATCCTAAGTAGGATCTGTAGGCTTTGAAACATTTTCATCAACAACATCCAACAGATCTTGATCTATCAACAGATCCTCCATCTTCAACTTCCACATTTTAAAATTATTTCTAGAAAATTTATCCACCTCTATTCTCTCTGATGAACTTTCTATTTGAAAATTCCTACAACAAGATCACAAAGTGTCTTCTACACAAGCTACCACTCAAATCTGGATTAGCTCAAAAACCCCAACAACCCACAACTGAAACCATAGGTGATCAAGCTCTGATACCACTTGTAAGGAAGCTAAGGTAGAAAAAAAATTTCCTACAGTAATCTTGAGAGGAGAATAATACAAACTTCTATAGATCCTTAACAGTTAAAGAAACTTAAACATAAATAAACACAAATATCATGCATACCACAACACAATGATTTACATGGGGAAAACCCTTTCTGGAGAAAAATCCCACACTCCAAAATACGCCCAATATTATTCAGAAATCAAAATATTACACTATAATTGTGGAGCAAGCTTCTCACAGGAGAATCACAACCAGAGATTAAGAGACACCATGACCAATATCAGACTCTCATAATACACCCATGTCTACATACATCCCACCCACTTATAACAAGATTTTTTGAACCTTCTAGAATTAGGGTTTCACAAGGTTGTTTTTCATTTAATGTGTCAATGAGAAAAAACCTTGACATGTCAACAAAAAAAAATTGAGGCGATGCCCTGAACCCCACATCCTACTATGAGTGTATAGTATTTGCATAATTAGTCACCACATACCAACATACATCCTATCAATAAATCACATATAATTAAAAGTTTGAGACATGTTTTCCCAACAAAATTTAAGTATTTCAAAAGGATTCCTTGATGTTGAATTGATTTATGAAAAATACTCTTACACTTTCAAGCAGAGTTCCCATTGAGTGGACCCCTTTTCTTTTGAAGGGTTCTCAAGGAACCCCTTTGAAATCTCTCCCTTCAATTGTTGAAGGTCTACATGATTGTCTACTTCCTTGCCTACATGGATTTTTGTTTTGTAACATGTTTTGTCTACAGATTAACATATTTATTTGTAGGTGTGCCTATGCAGCTACTTTCCAATCCGACTCTACAGAATCCCTAACATCGGGCTTCCTGTACAAGAAAGAGTACTAGGGGGTGCTTTCTTTCCAGGTCTGAGGACCTATGAAGCACTTAAACATCCTATGTGATTTATCCATTGTTGGTATGTAGGCATCTGGTGCCCTTTCTTCAAACCTCCTCAAGAGAGAGTACTTGTGGAGCCATTTTCCTACCCTATGCTTTCAAGTACACAAGATTGTAGTCTACTTCCTTGATGGTTCAAGTATGTTTTCTTGAAACTTTTTTAACCTACTTTATTGAACATTCACTGAAATTCATGTTCACTAAAGTGTGACAAAATGTATAGGAGTGAATTTGTACCCCCTTGCAAATTTCCCTTTTACATCCTCCACCTTAGAAAAATAAAATTTAACCATGTAATTCTACGTATTCATTCCATACTCCACCCACTTGGCACTTGTATTTAGTTTTAGTGGGGGAATTTTTGTTGGGGACACGTGCACAACTCGTGGATGTTTGTGTGATGCACTACCATCCTAATAGGATTCTTTCCTATGGAATCTACAAAGGTGTTACAGTCTCCATTGGCGATGAAACATAATGCCCCTGTGCCTTCCTGCCAACCTTTGAATAGATCTTCTCCTCTCAATTCATCCTAAAATTTCTATCTTTCACATTCTTCACATCCTCTACACACTAATTTGAACTTACTTCACATTCTTGGTATTCTTACTCCACATTCTTGCAATGTAAAGCTACTAGTTGCACTATCAACTCTTTCAACAATCACAACATTCTTTGCATCTACCATAGAAGCTGCAACTTGGTGTCTTGAGAGACTACTTTTGGCATCGCTATGGCTACGTTGAATTTTCCATTGTTGTAGACTTGTATTCCTCTCTAATTGGTCTTGATTTCCTTTGGCCGAGGGTGGTATCATTCACTTACTATTACATTGTTGTTGGATTTGAATAGCATAGTGTTTATCATAGTGTTTGGTTGATTTCCTTTCTAGCATAGTTTCTTCATTGTATTTCTACTCCTTTATGTATCTGCCTATCCGTGGAGTTGGAAACACCAAAATGGGGGTTTGACTATGACAAGTCTTGAAAAAGCTGCAAAATTTTTCCTTGCTCTTTTGTGTGTAGGTACTCATTTATGTGGAGCTTGCTAGTGAACTGGACTCTTCATGAGTTGCATTCTCTTTTTTCTTGTTCTTATCATTGTCATAGTATTTCTCTAGTTATTTTAGTTATTTTATTATTTCATGTTTTTATCATCACTTTATACCTCAACCGCTAAGTTGTTAGTAGGTTTTAGTACATTTGATTGTTCTTTGTCACTATCTATCCATACAGATGCCAATACACCTCTGAGATTCCAACATGTCATTTTGTCATCCCTAATCTGTGTTGATTTTCTCTGGCAGAGAGTTGTCTAAATTATAGTTTGGGATCTAGAAACCTACTTGTTTATCCCAACCAAAACTCTCAAATTAGTAGAGTGATAGAAGCATTGAGAGTGCTCTTCATTCTCTATCCCTAGCATGAAACACTTGTCCAACTTGAGGTAGATCTACAAAGCCTTCTGCTCTTGACTCTCCATGACCTAGAGCCTTGGTGTGGTTGGTCCCCTTCCTCTACAATTACAAACCACTTTTGAAGTAGTAAGCTTTATAGGAATGGCTTCCAACCACTTGGTGAAATAATTGACAGCTCTAATAACATAACTATGTCTTGTACTTGATTTTGGATTCACTATGCCAATGAAATCAATACCCCATTATTCAAAGGGTTCTTTAATCACCATTGGCATGAGGGGAAAAGTTGCTAATTTAGGTTTCCCCACAAACTGTTGGCACAATTCACACTTACACACCTAGTTGTATGCATCCTAAAAAAGTGTGGCCCAATAGTACTCCTCTCAAAATTTTGAGCTATAAATGGAGATGAGAAATGTCCCATGCATGCTAAATTATGAAATGATTCTAATAGCTTTCCTTGTTTTTCTTCATCCACACATCATAGATTTTTTTTGTCAATGCTTCTCTTGTACAAACCATTATCCCAAAGAACCAATTTTATGGATTTAAGCTTGATTTTCCATTTCCCTTTATATGAAAAATGCTTAGGAAACTCTCCATATGTGAGGAACTATGCAATGTTAGAATACCACTAATTTTCCATGCTTACAATGTTGGATGCAAGGAACACTAAGAGGGGGGTGAATCAGTGTTCAATGATAATGATTTACAAAACAAAACTAACAACCATCAATAAAAATAATAAAACTTTATATTAGCAGCACATAACAGATGAAAATATTTAGTCACATCAATAATCACCATAACACCAGATATTTTTATGTGGAAACCCTATTAGGGGAAAACCACAGTGGAGATTAATCCACAAAGTTTACTTTGTTAAAAGTAAAATAAAAGAGAGGAATGCACTTGCATTCAGGCGCACTTCCTAGAGCTCACTGCTCAAAGAAAGAAGCTCACTTCCATACAACTATAATATAGATTACAACAAAATTTGAACTGAGAATATAACATCTACAAATGCCTGGATTCAGTTCCACTGAAGCGCACAATCTGACTTTGGACCATCTGCTCAAATCTGTTCTACTCTACTTTGTTCTCCTATTGAAAACCCTTTAGTAGTACAATCAATACTCGATCAATCAACTGCTCTTTTTTGCACCCATCTTTGTCTCTCTTCACACCGCACACACAAAGTGAAATACCAATCTTCCTTATGTATCTACTAACCCAAAAATTCAATAAATGTCAGCCTTTCAACAAAATATAATATTCTTTTCTTATATCGGCCATGTTGGCCTCATCAAAGCCATATGCCAACAATCTCCCCCTTTGGCATTGATGGAAACACTTAGTGAAAAATTGACTAAGTGTCAAAACCAAAACATATCAAAGCCAAAACTACTACTCCCCCTTTGGATGCCAGGAAATTTTTCACTTCATTCTCTCCCCCTTTGACATCAATGACAAATCTCTACTAGATCTACTTTACACTTCTTTTCCTTATCCTTTCCTTTAAAATATTTTACTGCACTATCTCTTACTCCATTCTCTCCCCAAATGCTGATGAAAAATTGATCAAAATTTGACAATTGCTACAAAAATTCAGAAAATTATTTTATACTTAGCTTTCAATTCTAGAAGGAATTTCTTCCAGGAATCCACTGCAATCCCAATGGCTATGATCAAACTATTTTTCTTTGAAGTTATGTTGATTATTTGCACAAGAGACTTAGGAATAGTGATTGTTGCTTCCGGTTCCTCTCCTAATTTAAGAGTCTCAATCATCTGTTCTAATCTCCCTTTAGTTATATCTTTGAATTTCTAGAAAGTATCAATGAGAGCATTCTTAGCAGTATGAACTTTTGCATGCTCAATCTATAAATCATAAACTTTCTTCTTCACATCTCCATTCTTATCCAAGAGCATACTGTAATTTTGTCCAGTCTTAACAAGCTCATTTTCAATCTCTTCATGCTTATCCTTTTACTTTCCTACCACTTGAGGCCACCTGAGACAATAGTTAAAGACTTTATTTTTTGAATCAATGCACTTTCTCAACTCACCCATTTTCTTCTTCAATCTAGAAAGAGACAATCTAAATTGCATTTTTAAATGAGAATCATTTATTGTTCCTTCCTTTCCAGGGGCACAAACTCTATAGATATCCTAACACATTTAATTAGTTCTTTCGAGAGAACATTTTACAAACTTACCAACTCAATATTGTTATCAATTAAGTACCTTGCTAGAGAATTCTCAATTAAATCCTGCTCATAAGATGGACCATTCAACCATATACCAGATATCTTTTACATACCATCCTCACCCTAAATGATTTGCAAAATCTTTGACTTAAATAATGCATTTTCCTCATCAATGTCTTCAACAATTATTATTTCTAGTTTATCTGGTTTTAGATGAAATTTTGGAATACATTCTTCAAAAACTTCATCTTTTACATCCACAACCACTTGACTTTTCCCTTTTCCCTCAGAATTTGCAGAATTGGGTGTCAGAGGAGTGACACTAGTTGTATCTCTTTCTCTCTTCTAATTTTTCTCTCCTTTTTCGAAAGATGATCCAAATTCAGTTATTTTTTCTGGAAGTGGGACAACACCTTCTCCAAACCTCTCTAATACCTTTCTAAAGAAACTGTCATACACTTGTTCACAATTTTCAAAAGAATTATAATGATTGAAGATTTGCTTACAAATCAGTATATTCTCTCTCCACACTACATTGTCCTTCAATGGAAAACAGTTTAGAAAGTACATCATGATACATATTTCCAGAGTACCAAACCTAAATTGGTATCCAATATCCTTCATTAATTGAACATTCTCCAACAATTTCTCCTTCAATAGACCACAAATAAAAGTCTTCATTTTCAATTATCATTTTGTGGATGATATATATAGCACCTGCCGAGGTTGATCCTTCTTGGTTCCTGAAATAAATTTTGTATGAGATTTGATAAGCCACATACCTTTTCAAAGGATATTTAATTGATGAAATTATTAGAGCCCTCAAATCTCCCCTTATTCTAGTTAGGGCTTTGACCTCCATATTGTGAATTGAATTTTTCTTTGGTACATCACCAACATTGCATAAGACCATTAAATTTCTGATTACATCCTTGGAAATTTGATATGGTTTATCCAAATTTAGAATATCACCATCTAATTTGTTTAGGAAAAACCAAATCACTTTTGCATTGACGAAATGGGGATAGTTGTTCCATATATCCAAATTCTTGTGCTTTGATCCTTCAAGTTTTCTGAAATCGATGAGTAGAAACAAATTTATTTCATCCCTAATCTCCTAGCTATTATACTCATCTAGGGTTAAGGTACCTTTTATTTCCTTCATGTTCCACGCCAAGTAGAGTTGTACGGATTAAAAAATAGATGTGAAATCAATCATTAACAAGAATACCTAGAGATTTCCCACTAGAATGACCTTTTGCACCTTGAAAGTTTGCAGAAAAATACTCTCGAACTGTTCTCCTTCAATGCTTGGTGCCAAAATAGGGTTCAAAGTTCCCTTTTATAACTTCAATTTTTTCTGCAGTAAATGTGTTTCCCTAGAATTAACGGTTACACTCCAAACTCGGACAACAAGCTAAGAATTCAACTTTGGACTTATACCATTTCGACCAATTCATCATATCATTGTAAATACTTCCATCAATGGATAATACAATGACTGGTGACATCTAGAGATTCGATGCCAACAATACATGGGGGGGCAAGGTATTTTCATGAAAAAATCCTCCTAAGCCATTGGCTTGATATCAATTGCTAGAGGAGCTACTAGAGGGAGCTTCTGGTACAGCTTTATTTCCTTCATCTATTTCACTTTTCTTCACCCATGTCTTCTTCATTTGATTTTTTATTTCTTCCACAAAAACTTTTTCTTTACCTTTATTGTCTTTCTATGAATTTCTTCCTTGATACATTGGACCTCTTTTATTCATGTTTCTGTTATGGCAGAACTCTGCAATGTGACCAATGAAGTTAGTGGAGATTATTGAAGTAATTCAAAGCTACTATATCTGATTATTAGATATTATTGGAATTATTGAAGTAATTTATTCATTGGATATCTTGTTTCATGGGAGATTATTGAAGTAATTGGTATATGAGAAAAGAACATTGATGTTGTGGTTAGGACTATGGGAAGTTATTCATTGTTCACTTCATCATCATCATATATCTCTTCTAGTTTTTTTTCGTCAATCAACTGACATAAACCCTTTCCATGCACTAGCTTGGTGGGGTTAATTTCCATGTCATACTCTTGGATCTTAGCAATCCAATTACCTCTGTTACTCCAAAATTATTTTCAAGTAAAGATGGACTTGACTATTGTATATAGGAATTGAGAATGTAATACCTAAATTTATTAACTATCTTTACCAGAACATAAGCTTATTTCTCTATTCTTGAGTACTTGAGTTCATGAGTCTTCAGAGGACAACTTATGAAAGTTATTGGAGATTAAATCCCTTCTTTGTTTTTTTGTACCAAGATGGCAGATAAAGTATGCTCTAAGGCATAGCTATACATGATGAATTCTTTGATATATTTTGGATAGACTAAGATCAGAGCATGAGCAATGGCCTCTTTTATGTCATGGAAATAAAATTTCCCTTCCACACTCCAACGAAAGATTGATTTTCCTTTCATCATATCCATGACATGATGAGTCTTCTCGAAAAAATCTAGAACAAATATTTGCAAGAAGTTTACCTTCCCAAAGAAGGAATGTACTAATATCTTACATGAAGGTAGGGTAATATTCTAGATGGATTTGACTCGCTTAGAATCAATCTTGATCCCTCCTTTAGTTACTATGTCCCTAAGAAGTTTAGCTTCGGTAACCCCAAAATTGGATTTCTTGGGCTTAAGTGAGATACCATGCTAGCGACACCCTTCAAGCACATTCTGTAAATGATGATAATAATCTTGATGATCCTTAAAAGAGACAATTAAATCATCAAGGTAAACTATAATAAACTTACCCATTTTATCATTGAAAGTCAGGTTGATCACCCTTTGAAAAGTGGCACTAGTATTGATCAATCCAAAGGAATTCTATGATATGAAAATTTACCACATGAAATAGTGAAGGCGGTCTTGTGCTAATATTTTTCACTAACTTCCACTTGGTCATATCTTGATAATCTATCTAATATAGACAACATTTCTTAACACGTCACTGTTTGTAGAACTTGATCCATTATTGGTAATGTGTAATTATCTTTTAGTGATGATTGATTTATATTACGAAAATGCACACAAATTTAGATTTATCCATTATTATTTCTTACTAGAACAATATTAGATATCCTTGTTGAATGATGGATAGGAAAAATAATTCTATCATTCTACATTTTTTGTATCTCAACAACAATGATACCTAGAAATTTAGGGTTGTACTACATTTTCTTTTGCTTATACACAAATATCTTGACTTGTGAGGATTCTCATGTTGAACTTTCTTTAGACAAAAATAGATTAAGTCATCATATCAATAGGCCAATACATCAATGCAATATTGCAAAAGTGTTACAAACTTTTTCATTTCCTCCAATGAGTAACATTTCCCAATATTCACCATTTTGGGATCACCTTTTGTTCCGATATTGATTTTTTCAACCTATCTTGATGAGTCTAATCTAAATTATTGTTTCCATTTGATATAGTGATCATGCTTATCAAAAAAATTCTCTAGGGAGACCAATCCTTTGGGATTTTTTATTCCTTTTTAGATGTAAGATCTCACCAATTTCTTGAACTACATCAGTGATTGATTATAGAGGAGTAGAGTCACTCCCTTCAAAATATAGATTGCTCAAAAAAATTTCCCTTTTCAGAAAGGTGATAATTAGATTATCATCGTTGAAGATTTACCAATGGTTGGAATTATCAGGAACACTAAGTCAAAGTACCAAATCAATGGTATACTCAGTTCCTTGGAAATCCTTATGAGGAATCATGAGAGTGGTTGACACAACCAAAGAATCTATCCTGTCATTATATTTCCTTGGAACCACAGATATTTCAAAAGCATTAAAATATTCTATGCAATCCCAAAGACTATTTTGGTAATTCCTTAGCCTTTCATTCTTTTTCTGGTATAGATTTCTCTCCTAACAAACAATTAGTTCAACATCACCTTATGCATGCAGATTCTTGATCCCTTTCTTTTGTGCAACATTGATTCCTAATAGAAAGGCCTCATATTTAGTAGTATTGTTAGTGTTTTCAAATTACAAATTGAAAGAAAAGGGGAAGATATTTCCTTTTGGGGATATGAGAACTATCCCTGATCCAAAACTAGTGGAAGAACAACTACCATCAAACTCCAAAATCTAAATATAATTTGAACTTCCTATGTTGACAATTTTGAAATATGAAATCTCCTCACTTGAAGAGGATGAGTCATTAGTTACTTGAATTTCACTTGAATCATCATCTAATGACTCAAGAACTTCATTAGTCATCAAGAAATAGGTGCCCATTCTGGAGGACTCAAAAAGAATATAAAATTTTGGATCCTCATATTTTGTCACATTGTACTTAGCTCCCATTTTCAGAAGAATTTTTTACATAATACCTTTGACAAGTATTTTGGCTTCAGACCAATCTATGTTCATCTCACCACTGAAATCCTTGTAGAAAATTTGTCCCAACAATATTCCATATGTAGCTAGGACATCAACTATAAGAACCATCATCTTTACCTTCTTATTAGGGAAAGCAACAAATGAAAAATAAGCATCTTTAATTTTCCCTATGAGGGGCACTTGCTTGGTTTCCATAGAAAAGCATAGGCCAAAATTATTTGGCAAAGTTAATCCCAAAACTTTAGCTACTTTGGCTAGCATCGCATTGTCAGATGCACCTGAATCAATGATGCAATTACTAAGTTTATGACTATTGAATAGAAGATAACATAGAAAGGTTCTATTTTCCTAGGAAAAAATGAAGGATTTGCAATGAGGTTGCATTGTAATGGCCTTGGTTTGGGAGAAATAGGTGCATTTTTGGAAGAGTCTTGACCAAAATGAGCTCCTTTTATTTCGACAAACTTGGCCAATCTATTAAATTGTTTAGGGTTATCTTGGAGATACTCAACCTCAAACATTTGTATTTTAGTCTTCTTAGCATGATCTATAATATCAAAATCTTGGTAAGGGTACACCAAAGAAGACAAGGGGTTTTTACTTTAGGTTTTTTGGTTTGGTGCATTGGCTCTAGATATAGAAGAAGAAGTAGAAGGATTTGGTGTACTTGTCTATTTCTCTCTATGCCTTTTGTTTGAACTAGTAAAGGGGGCCCCCTCTTAGCAATTGTGAATGTTGGGCATGGGTAATCCTTTAAATTAGTTCCATCAACCTCCTATTGAATATTCAACTAATTTTTAGAGTGGGTGAAAATAACATAAGCCTCACCATATGTCTCTTCTTCTTATTTAGCCCCTTCTTGTTTAGCCTTGTGCAACCCTCCCTCTCTCTCCCTCAAGTCTTTTTAAGGTTGATCTTTGTATGAAAATTCTATTTTTTCTCCTTATGCTCTCTACTCTCATCCTGATGATGGATCATGGAGTGTGATCTGAAACATTGATGCAAAAAATTTGCACACAATTGAATCCAAAAATAACTTAGCAAATCATTATGGATTGTGGAAACTTGATAACTCTTCTTTATATTTTAGAAAATTGATGTTAGAGTTGCCAACTATCTCTAATTCCTCCTCCATTAAGATATTAGCACCATCTTTTGAGACATATTCTTATTGTGGAAGATCATCTTGTTTAGATTCATAAAATCCCACTAATGCATTTACAAGTGGTGCCTCCAACAATAGCTTTCCTTGTGGTGGGGGAAGTCTGTTCTGGTTTTGATTCCTTGTAGCATTGTTTGGATAGTTAGAAGCATTGGGGTATATTCTCCTTGGAATGTCCATGTAAGAGGGGATAGACAAAATTTGGGACATCTACTTCTTGAGAGCCAACAATTCATTGGCTAGCTTCTACACCATAGGGTTTGTGGTGTTAGCAGAAGGTGAGGCCAAAGAGGACTCTCCTTTAGACCTATTTGAATCTTTCCTTGTTTTTCCTACAAGGATTATATTGTCCTCTACTTTGGTGGCCAAACTAAGTGGCTGCAAGATTAGCTAGGAATACTCTTCATAGAAGAAAGCTAACCTCAAGCAATTGCGAGTTAATAAATAATTACTTCAAGTTTTCAGTTTTAGGATGAGTAATAGTTGGGATTCTATTTTATAACTTATTAAACTTGGACATGAATTTTTGGATGGGCTCATGTGGTTCCTTTTTCATTTGAGTGAGCTAGGCCAACAAAGCATGATCATCTTCTACTAGTTTAAACTTCTCTTCAAATTTAGTTTTAAGTGTAGCCCAACTAGTAATACTTCCATTTGAGAGATGATAAAACCAATCAGCATCCACTCCTTGAAGTGTTTCTACAAACAACCTCATGGACACATCTTCATGCTCTACTCCAAGGACTCCACATGCAATGTAGAATGTGACAATGTGCTCATCAGGATGTTGTTTTCCATCCCCATAGAACTTGGGAAATTTATTTCAAGAACCAAAAGTAAGTTCATGTGATGGTGGTGCCAAATTCAATGGCCCAAAAGCATTTCCACAGAGACCTTGAGCAACCATTCTACTTGGGTTGAATAGGGGAATAACAAAACTTTGAAGTGGTGTAATAAGTAGGGCCCTACGAGCACTCAAATATTTGCTTGGTATAGGAGATATCATGTTGGTACGAGGAAAAAACCTTGTACATTGAAGAGAGGTCCTTGCATGTGTAGGAAAAAGATCAAATTTATGCATTTTCAATAATTCAAATGTAGGATCAATAAGTCCTTGAGTCCTTTTGCCACGAGTATCACTTTTTTCTACTAGAGTGCAAACTTGATAAGAAATATGGATCAAAAACAAAAAAAAATTACAAACAATAAGGTAATGGTGTACTTCAACCAAATGTATGAGGCTCTTGGTTGCATGTTTAGATCACCAGTAGAGTCCCCAAAAATTGTTGGGTGAATACTTTGTTATCAGCTAACTTATGACAAAATAGTTATATTAGCCACAATATGATGAGATAAAATCTCTCCTCTTAGAAAGAGGGGGCTCCCTTCTTATTGCTAACTATAATCAACTAGTAGTTCACTAAGCTTATTTACACTAAAATATCCATAAGGTGTTTCCATATCATCTAATTCTCATATTTCATAATAGATGTTTTCTTACGAACTTACAATGACAATATTGTGATGCTTACAATATGTAATGAACCATAAACTACTAATTAGAGAAATAATAACCGATACTCCATATAGTTAAATAAAGGAGTAACTAAAATGATACCAACAAGTGTTAACACCAAGAAACCCACAAAATCATAGTCTTTTGTTGCTTCATATGGTAATTCAAAAAAGAAAAGGTATGGAATATAATGTGACCCAAAGTCTTCACTACATGCAAAGATAAGATAAAACAAACATAGATGATAACTCACAACCAAAAGTCTTCAAGTTGCTTTCCAATCACGAACATAAACACAACTTCAAAGATGATATTGCAGGTCAAAGACTACAAAATCAGATTTAAAACATGTCCTATAATATTTGATTCCATGTCATGATTCAATCACATACACCATAGAATGCAATAGAAAAGACATAAGAACAATTCCAATGAATCACAAGCTTGATTCAAGACAAAGATTGAATGCCAACTTGCTTTCCTTATATTGATTGAATATGATTTACACTTTGAACACAAAGTTTCAATGCACTCCTCAATTCGTCAGTGTTTCACTTCAATAGCTAAAAGATGATAATTACAAAAGAGGCCTCTCTTATTTATAGAAGGAAACTATGAGTAAAATAGGAAATCTACAACTACTTTGACTTATTCAAAAGTACAATCCAATTCGATTTGGGACTATTCTCTTTTTACATGTAGTTGCATATTAAAAAAACACATGTAAAATCTCATTTACAAACTACAAACTGCATAATGAAAAACTAGGAAAATAAACTAAGTGTCTTGAAACACATTCTCTTCTACATTTTTCTCCAAAAAGTATTCATATCTTTTCAATGCCATTGGAACTTTAGTGTCATGTGGCCCTAGTGTGTAACTAGATATTGGCTAGAACTCATGTGATAGATTCCTCTATGCTGACATGTAAACTTTATTTTCCTGTATAGTATCATCTTCAACTTATCCAAAATTACTTGGAAGTCCACTAATTTATCCAAGGAAGACAGTGAGAAAGATTCTAATTCTATCTTAGTATGAATTAGTGAAGTAAATTCCTAGACAACTATATATCTATGGGAATATTTTTTTGATTATTATCAAGTATCTAACATAGAAGCTCCCCTATCTTGACAATGATGTCCAATCCTTTATTAATGCTTCTTTCTTGGGATTCTTGCAAATATTTTATTAATTCATCGAGGACCTCTCTCTTATATTTCATTGCTTCCCAGTACTTAATGTACATTTTCCTTATGGGGATCACCCCAATCTCAAATTACACTTCCAACTTGAAATCTTTCAAATTTTTCTAAGAATCAAGGTCCTTTTCCACCAACTATAAATTTTGAGATAACACATCAAGTTTCTAATTCAACTCTATCTTGACATCATTCATATTGTTAAACAATTCAATAGAAGACTTTAAAAGTTGATTTCCTTGTGCAATCATTCTTTCTATCCATGCATTCACAACTCAACCTTGTTCCTTGATGCTTTTATCATTTTGTATTATGTCATCAACAACACATGTTGTAATAGGTTCAACTAATTCAAAAGATTGACCTATCTTTAACAAAAAAAGTAAGTTGTTCCACCTTAATTTTAATTTGATATTTAATAACATTATCTCTATCATATCTCTTGATCAAAAGAATCCAATACTACTTGCAAGTCCTCCTTGGCACTTTTATATGTCTATTTTCCAAGTTCAATCCTTGTGATGACATAATTAGTACCTTGTACTTCCTCAACAACTTTATCTAGTGGTGGCTCTACCAATTCAACATACTTATTCCTTGACTTATCAACAATCACCCTTAAAATTGTTGTTGTCTTCTTAGTAGCCTTGAGCTTTACTTGAATAAGTTGGCCAAAGTCTAAGTCATTTGGGGAGACAACTTGTTTCTTTCTATTTGGTTTCTTTGATATCAACCAAGGATGAAGGATGCAAGAAACCTCTTTTGTTCCTGTCACCAAGGTTTGTGATGATGGGATTACTCCTATGGTAGATGGGATATCAGATGAAATGAAAATAGTGGTCAAAATTGGTGAGTTAACACTATAGTAGGAATCTCCACACTTGAAACTTTAGATGCAAATGCAAATATGTAGTTATCAAATTCTGATTGTGTGAATGTATCAAGTATAGGTGAAGATACATCAAATAAACTAGGAAAAGAGAAAAATTAGCCAAAAACATTCTCTATGTTGCCATGAGGACTTTGAAACAATGTTTCACTAGTAGGTGAGGAAGGGGATGAATAATACTGACACAATTGGTGAAGTAGAAACAATAGAAACAATAGGTAAAGGTTGTACACCCGAAGCAATAGGAGTAGGAATTTGAAATGTAGAAATTATAGGAGAAGAGGAGGGAGGTTATTCCTTTTTTTACTCTAGTTGAGAGGTAATAGGAGATTCTTGTTCAGCCTCTTCAGTCACAATTTCTTCTTCTACTATATCTTCCTAAGTTGATGTTACCTCTTTTTCTTTTCCTTTAGCCCTTTCAATCTTGACAACAAGCTTTAGATTCTTGCTAGTACTAGAAGTATCTTCTTTATTCTGTGATCTCAATTCTTCCCTTTTTCCAGAAGGTTCCTTAGTATACTCTTCCTCTGATCTTGTTTTGAAAAACTTCAACTTTATTCCTCTCTTTTCCAACCAACTATTAGTGTTAGCAAAAGTAGGTTGGAATGTTTATCTTATTTAATTTCATTTCCTTTTGTGACCACTAAATTTTTGGAAGATTAGTTTCAACAATTTTATTTTCCATATATGTAGGATCCCCTATATCATCTTATTCGTACATGTCTTTAGGAATATCAACAAGCTCAAAGTCCTTGATCTATTCTAAGGTAAGCCAACTAAATTCTAACTTCCTTACATCTTCATCACTTATGCATTTAACCCTTATATCTTCAATCTTATGAAAATGGGTGTAGCTTATCGTAAGCTTATCCTTCATACCCTAGTAATCAAATTTATTCCTTTTCTTGTACCTCTTCATAGTCACCCACTCCATTTCAGTTTCCATGGCTTTGGATCTTGAAGTTGTAGTTATTGAATACCTTCCAATGGTGAGTGGAAACTTGAAACCAACTCTATAGAATTTTCATTTTTTACTATGCATAGTCATTATCTGCATACATAACTCTATTAGTATAATTTTGTCACTTGGGTACCTTGGTAACATGTATGGTTGACCATCGAAATAACCAAACCCTGATGTAGGTGAAAGTAGGAAATTGTAAAAATAAATAACCAAACTTCCTCACTTGTTCCCAAGCTTTGTTAGACACTCTTTTCTATCCAAGCTCTCTATTAAACATATAGATGTAATTATAGAAGAAGGAATCATTTACCCTTCTAAAGTGCTTGATGATTTGTTTCAATGTTAGCTATGAGTAATATTCATAAACCAAATTTTTTCTTCTATCACCTTTTGAAGATAAGCCAAGAAAATGTCTCATGGAGATAGTAGCATATATTAAATATGATTTCATATAAAACCTCAACAAGTTTGATACTTTTGAGATTTGTTCACAAATTGAGTCACTAATTTGGTTTCCCTAAAAGATATTTTGATTACCCTTCCTTATGACATATATGGACTGATACACCTATTCTTGAAAAGTGTTGGATGTAGGAAGCCCTTTAACTTTTCTCAAGAGAGTTATCAGATCACCCACTTCTTCAATGAAATCACTTTAAAATATGTTCTTTGGCCACCTTGCAATTGTAGGCATAGAATTCTTGATTCACTGAGTGTTGATTTTTTTCTTACACTTATCTGAATTCTTTTTATAATGATCTCGTGCTGACTCCATTGTGATATCACCATAATCATCAATACCTAGGAACATGAAAATTTTATCAAAGAATTCCTCATCCTACCCTATTACTACCTTTCCATCTCCATTTTTTATGCGCTTACTCTCCTTATTAAAATTGGTAGTTGTTGCTAACACAAACTTTGGATTCTAAGCTGACACTAGAGAAGAAGAAACCAAATAGATGTTACTATTAAGAATAGCTTGCATGCTTGAGACAACATGCTACGTTTTCACCCTCTCCATGAATTTTGACATTTCTACATGCCCAATATTAGTGTCTCTGATATTGTCCACATTGGAATCCATGCAAGTCATCAGGAACACCCCTTGGTACTTGTACTTCATGTTTTTCCTCTTGGGAGATGGATCAAACATTTGTCAAGAGACTACAATTTTTTTTTTCAAAACCTTCCATAGTTAGAAAAATTTCAAGTGCCAAGGTTCGTGTAGTTGAGGAAAAAAATTGAACTTTTACATCTCTGAAGTGTTTTGGGTGTAGTTTGGATAAAATTCTATTAACTACATGAGAATTTCATTCTAGGTGTAAAGGTGGAATTTTTTTTTTCATTTACATGATGATATAGCTTTAGATGTAGTTCAAAGAAAATTCTCTGAACTACACTTAAGGTAGGTCAACAAGTGCAAGTTGGAGAATTTTCTTTGATTTGCATGTGTTAAGGGTGAATTGGCTTGGTGCAAATCTGAGAAAATTCTCTAACTTGCATCCCTTATATGCAAAAGGGATATGTACTTTGGAGAAACTTTTTCAAACTACATGAGGGATAGATTTCTTTGATGCACTTCAAAAAAAAATCTGTGAAGTGCATGGGATAGATGTGAAAGATGTCATGCATGGATATTTCTCTACACAACACCTTCTAATGGGTACTAGTAGTGTAGGTAGGTAATAGTGTTGCATGGGGAATTTTATCCGCAAAAAACCTTTTAACAAGAGTTATCTTCAAGAATAATGTTGTTCTAAGAAAATTCTCCACACAATATATGTATAAAGGTAACAATGTTTTATAGATAGTTTGTAGAGGATGTTTTTCAGATTTTTACCTCAAAACAATACCTATAACAAGGGTGTTGGGTTGAGCACTAGTGATGGGAAAGATTGTATCTCACCATGGAAGATGATTTTGAATTTTAAAAAAAAGAAAACAAAAACCTAAACTAAAAATGTGAACCTAAGAAAAAACCTAAAAAACAAACAACATTTAAAACCTAGACAATGTGTACAAAAATAGTGGTTGAAAACAATGGTAAACAAGAATAAAATACATGATGAATGACACCAAAACTAGAAAGCTAGGAGGTGAAAAATCTAGATCAAATTCTTGGAGAAACTTAACATGAGCACAATGAGAAACAACATGGATTAGGTAGCACACAAAAACAATGAGAAAACCAAGTAAAATGAAAATAACACAAGTTTTAACCAATAAATAAGCTAACATTAAACATTCATTATTGGCCATGTATGTGAGAGCAGGAGTGTAGTTATGGATAATTTCTCTGAAAATACATGAAGGATGTAATTTATTGAAAAAATGCGAGTGCACTAGAATTTAGCAACATTGTGCTTAAAGAAAAATGGCTAACATTTGGCTTTTGCAAATTTTTCTAAAAGGGAAAAATATGACCCAAACCAAAAAAAAAATTGAGGGGTCAAACTATGCATGAGACCAAATAAAATTTGTCTCGATATGCATGCTTAGAGGAAGTGATATACAAACTAAACAAATTTTGTATGGGTTATCCCATTAATTGAGCAAGCAAAATTTGAGGATAACAAAACCGATAGTTCAAACACATCTGGATGGGTAGGTTTATGCTAGGCAAGGTCATGTTTCACACCCCAGCATGTCAAAATGTTCTAGGCTACATTACATTGATGATTTCTCTTAAGAGGCCAAAGTGTGAAAAAAAGAACTTTGATGAGATCTTTCTCCAAAACCTTACAACCATTCCATTTGAAGGTATAGGGTCACGTAGGGTCCCTCTACAATAACCTCTCTTAGTTCTTCATACTTCCAATTGATTTTCCTGTGGTGGTAATTTTTTAGTTCATGGAAAAAAGCATCAAATGCATGCAATGCAATGTAGCAAGGTGGTGTAATTTTTCTTGTGTTCATTGTGTGACCAAACTAATAGTTCCAACACATCCAAATGGGTAGTTTTATTCTAGGAAAGGCCCTGTTTCACACCCCATCATGCCAAAAAATTTGAAGCAACATTGCACTAATTATTTCTCTTAAGAGACCAAATTGTGAAAAACAACAAACTTTGATGAGCTCTTTCTCAAAATCCATGACACTTACAACCATTCTGTCTAAATTTGCAAGGTCATGTAGGGCCCTTCTACAATAACCTCATTCAATTTTTCATATCTCCAATCCATTTGCCTATGGTGACAAGTTTTTAGTTGATGGAACAAGCATCACTTGAATTCTCTTAAGAGACCTAAGTGCCAAAAGTGGAAAATTTTGACAAGTTTGAAGATACATTATACCAATGCTTTCTCTTAATAGCCTTGAGTGCTAAAAAGTGGCCAAATTTGACAAGTTGTTACTTGGAAACCATGGCACTTAGAAACATTTCATCTAAAGGTGTATGATCACATAGGGTATCTCTATAATAACCTTTCTGAATTTTTCATATATCCAAGTCATTCCACCATGACAATAATGTTTCAAATGTTCCAAAAAGTGGTAGTTCCATTTAGTAAAAATTTATCGAGAGGCATTGTACATTCTTCATCTTGTGGGGGTAACCATCAATTCTAACACATTGGGGTGGCTACAAAATAATTATACTAAACATTTTTAGTCAATGTAGGTGTCTTTATACTCTTATGACTGAATGATCAACCCCAAATAACTATTCTCCTCCACGTTGGAAAAACAAGGACAAACAACTAAGAGGGGGGGTGAATCAGTTGTCACAGATTATTTAAACTTTTCAATCTTAACTAAAACTTAACCCAATTTCAAATCTGATGCATGAAAAATAGACCATAAACAATCAACACATCAGAAACACAGAGAACACCAAGATTTTTACTTGGAAACCCTGTTAGGGGAAAAACCACGGTGGATGTTAGTCCACAAGATTATATCTTGTTAAAAGTATAAGAATAATAATGGGAATGCACATGCATTCAGGAACACTACCTAGAGCTAATTGTCCAAATACAAGAGGGCTCACTACCCATGAAAGTGAAATATGAATTAGATCCATAGGGTATGACCTGAGAAAATAGCTTCTCCAAAAGCCTAATTACAGTTTCGATTAAGCACAGAAACACTCATTCACACTTCGCTCAAACTTCTTCACACTCTGCTCTATAATCGAATGATATTCACACATACACACATAGGAGCACATTGAGCACCTTCAATTCAAACAAACAACCACTCTTAGATATCCGCTACATGAATTTCATCAACAACTTTGTAAGCCAAAATAAATATTAAAATATAAAACATATATGCAATGTCAACCCAAATTTACAAATAAATTTTCAATGTGAATCAAGCACCATTGGCCAATAATATATTGTGGCCCAAAACAACATCCTCGAGTGTGCCAAACATTCAAATTTTAATCTCCAAGGATCCACAACATGTTACAACCACCTTGTCGGCCAAGAACATGAAAACCCAAACACATATGAGAAAATCTTTCACCATGAACACACTGATCAGTGCGGACATGCGACGAAGATAGAGAATGATCTAGAAAAATCCACAAGCAACAAGAACCAACATAGAAACATCCACAACAATTGAAATTACTAGAATCATATCAACTTCACTCAGGAATACCAACTGAAACCACATAAAAATTGTCACAACACAACTGTTCATAACACGATCAAAAATTCACGTGGAACTTAAAAACTTCAAGTGGATAAACTAGATACAGTCAGGAATAAACCCTTTAGTCCACAATGTACTGAGCAAGGAACCTTCATGACCTTCACTATTCCTCTGGAAACCTGCAACATTTTCTTTAACAATTTTCTCAATCTCCTCGACATATACAACCTTCAATACATCAATGCTAATAGTGTTGACATCAATGACAACCACATATCAGCAACACAACCACAACATCCAAAAATCTCCCCCTTTGGCATTGATGGCAACACATGATGTGAAAAACACCATCAATGCAACTCACAATCAACACTTACTCCCCCTTAGATTTTGACTCTTCTTCCTTAACCTCTTCTACAAGATCTTCACCCCACAAGACTCTTCTTCCTAGATAAGCAACAATTTTTCATGACTCTTCTCCCCCTTTGAAATAAATGGAAAAGATAAACATTATCTTCCTACATACAAGATCTAAACCACATATTTTCACATCTTACTACTCCCCCTAAGTAGCAGCCACAAAAACATCAATCAGGATCAGAATATAGCTTTGAAGCATGCTGATTGATGCAAGTAAATGCATCTCTAGTTCATATCAAGAGAGGTAATCACCCCTAGCATTCCTCTAAGATACTCAAAAGTATCCTTTGGTAATGAATTAGTGAAAATTCCTACAATCTATTCTTTAATAGGCACATAATCCAATCTAACTTCTTTCTCATTCACTTTTTCCCTTAGGAAATGAAACTTGATTGATATATGCTTGGTCTTGGAGTGTAACACCGGATTCTTTGATATGTTTATCACACTTGAGTTGTCACAGTATATGGAAATAGGTTCATCATATACTACTCTGATATCTTTCAGCATCTATTTCATCCACATCACTTGAGTACAATTATTTTTAGCAGCAATATACTATGCCTCAACAATAGATAGGGAAACATAATTCTACTTTTTACTCAACCAAGACACTAGCTTCTTCCCTAGAAAGAAAGCACCACCACTAGTACTTTTCCTATCATCTACATATCTTTCCCAATCCCCATGAGTATATGCACTCAAATTAATATCATCATCTTTAGGATACCAAAGCCCAAAATCAACTGTTCCTTTTAGATATCTAAAAATTCTCTTTATAGTAGTCACATGAGATTCTTTTGGCTCAACCTGAAATCTAGCAACCATACATACAACATTCATGATGCTTGGTTTGGTCTATGTTAAATAGAGAAATCTTCCAATCATTGACCTATATCTTGTTTGATTTTGCTTAGGAGAATCATCATTCTATGTTAACTTGCATCTGGTTACCATGGGTGTACCAAAAGGCTTTGAGTCTTCCATGCCAAAATTCTTCAGTAGATCTCTCACATATTTGGACTGAGATATGAAAATCCAATTGCCTATCTAAGTGACTTGTAATCCTAGAAAGAACTTCATCTCACCAATCATACTCATTTCAAATTCACTTTTCATTTCATCAGCAAACTTCATACATAAATCATCATCTCCTCCAAAAATAATGTCATCAACAAAGACTTCAATAATGAACTCTTTATCATGATCCAACTTAAAATACAAGTTGTTGTCAACAGTACCTTTATTGAATCCAAGCTTCAGTAAGTATTTATCTAGTCTAGCATACCAGGCTGTAGGAGCTTGCTTGAGTCCATATAGTTCTTTCTTTAATCAAAAAACCATGTCTTCCTTTTCAGTCAGCTAAAATCCATTCGGTTGTTCAACATATACTTCTTCTTCTAACTCACCATTCAAAAAAGCTGACTTCACATCCATTTGATAGACTTTATAGTTATTATATGCAACATAAGCAAGAAATAATCTTACAACTTCAATTCTGGCAATAGGGGCAAAGGTTTCTTCAAAATCAATACCTTCCATTTGTGAATACCCTTTACATACCAGTCTTGATTTATTCTGGATCACTTCACCTTGTTCATTTAGCTTATTTTGAAAGACCCATTTAGTACCAATCACATTTTTATCTTTAGGTCTATGAACAAGAATCCATGTATCATTCTTTTCAATCTATATTAGTTCTTCCTTCATAGCTTCCATCCAGTATTCATCATTAGAAGCTTCATTTGTTGGAATATCATTTAAGTGGACATATATTTTGGCTTCTAGTGTTGTCATTGATGGCAACTAAAGTCATTGTTTTTGTCCACAGTTATGCATTCAATCATCTGACAGATAAAATCCAAAATTATGTGTTACCGATAGTGTACTCATGGAATAGGATATCCAGTTTGATAGCTTCACCGAATCATCATTTTGTGTTGTGGATCACTGAAATTGTTTGTTAAGCATATGGAGCATCTTATCATTGAATCTCGTAATGTTTCTTTTGTGGCCATGAGGTTTTGAAGGTCTAGTAGGAAATTTTTTGTCTATTTGCTTGATAGAGCTGACTCAGTGTAAATGGTGTGTAGCAGATGTATAAAGTCAAATTATTTTAATTATCTTCAAGTTTAGATGTTTAATTATTGGTCATAGCTATTGTGTAGCCAACTTGTTTGGATATGCATCCAAATTATTTATGTTTTGGGCCAACAAGATGCAAATATTATTAAGTTTTGTTGAGCTGACTTGTGGCGATTAATTCTTGGTGAGTGGATGTATTTAGATGATCAGTCACATGATTTGGATGGATGAATAAGTTGTGCATGTGTGTATTGCAAAAGTATAAGGTGTATTTGAGTGATATCATGCATAGTTTCACTTGTGCATAAAGATTTTGTGTGCGAATTTGAGCAAAATAGAGTAGAAGTTCAATATCAGTCTTTAGGACAAAAGTTCGACATCAAAGCTAAACCAGAACTGCAATCAAGCATTGGTAGATGCTATCTATTCATTTCATTTTCTTTTGTATCTATTCCAAACTACTATAATGGTAGTGATCCCCCATCTTTTGAGCAGTGAGCCTGAATGCAAGTGCATTCCCATTTTGTAATACTTCTTTCGAGTATACTCAAAACTTATTATGGATTGGCCATCCACCATGGTTTTTCCCTTTATAGGTTTTCCACGTAAAAAATCCTTGTGGTATGGTTGTGTGGTTTCTTTTTTTCTGTTTCTGCATATTAATTTTGATTAAATGTGTTAAGTTGAATAGAGATTAGGATAAAAGAATTAATTTTTGCAGAAAACTGATTCACCCCCCCTCTTAGTGTTGCTTGTTTCCAACAATCGGTATCAGAGCTAGTTCCTATGAATAAGTCTAATAGCTTGGGGAGATCTTGGAGAGTCATGGATATAAGAAGTCTTCAACAACAACTCATGGTGGCCTTGGATGATCTTGACTAGTCAAAATTTGAGATCCAGGAATTGCAAGAAAATCTTGAAAATGCAGAAAAAGTTTATCCAGTCATTGAAAGACAAGATCGATGAATCAAGGGAGAAAAGAAAGGAATTATATGGTCAAATCAAGTAGAAAAACAAAACAAGTGAAGATGAACAAATCAGTCAAGTCTTGAAGGAGAAAACAAAAGAATGTGAAAATTTTGCTCAAGAGAATGTTGCCTTGAAGCATGAGACAAAATCCATCATGATGAAGATGACAAAAGAGTTAGAGGACAAAAAGAGAAATAAAGAAAAGCTTGCACAATCCTTGAAAGAAAACTATGAACAATATAGCTGACTAGAAAATGAATTGGAGTAATCCAAGAACAATGAATAAGAGCTTGAAAAATAGCTTGATGATCTCAGGGATGAACTTGTTACAACAAATGAGTTCAAGGAGAAATTCAGAGAAAGCTCAACCAAACTTGATGAGTTAATCAAGGGACAAAGAATTGATGGTGACAAACGAGGTCTTGGATATGAAGAAGGAGAAATCTCTAAATTTGTGCAAAGGAGTTCTAGACAAAGGAATTATAGACAAGGAGAATGGATGAATGAACCTAGAAGGAATCTGGAAAGGAAACCTAATGCTCAAATATTTAATGGTTATTGTTATACTTGCAAAAAATTTGGTCATATGGCTTCTCAGTGTAGGAGTAGGGTGAACACAAGTACACCATCATTCTTAGGTAAGTTCTTTAATTGTTATAAGTATGGTCACAAGTCAAGTGAATGCAAAACTATGATGAATAACCCTCATAGAGATGTCAAATGCTATGCATGTAATAGATTTGGACATGTTGCTAACCAATGCAGATCAAGACAAAGTCAGTGGAACAATTGGCATAGATAGAGAAGTGTTGTTTGCCACAACTACAACAAATTTGGCCACGCTTCTAGATTTTGTTGGAACATAAGAGGTTCAGTAAAACATAATAAGCAACCATATGTTAAGGGAAAAGGAAAGATCACTACTAATGAGATCAAGAAGCATATGTAGAAGAAATGGGTGAAGAAGAATCCCTCTACAAAAGAAAATGGATCTCCACCAAAATTTTCTTCTGGTAACACCCCTAGAAACTAGTTATAGGACTCTACATTAGGGGGAGTTGTCAAGAAAATCCTCTAAACCCCCTACAGGTGATCGGTACTAGAATTCAGATGAGTCAAGTAGGAAATTGGATATTCTTCAGTCGTTGTAGAATGAATCTAAGGTATCAATGAAGATCATTATAGATTCACACAAGAATTGTTTGCCCCATAATATAATAATTATGGAAAACTACAAAATTAGGGCAAGAATATTTATTGCAAAGAGTAAAGAGTTAGGTTCGATGAAAATAAAAGAATCGTTCTCACTCTCATTTGTCACACTACATTCAAGAAAAAGAAGTCTGAAGTACTCTATGGTGATCCTTTCTAAAGAAAAGAAGAGATTCAAGCTTAGAAGAGAATTTGTGATCGACTTCCATTTCATCTCCAAAAGGTATTTATAGAAAAACCTATAAATCTGTGTACTTGCAATTATGTCTACCACTCTCATAGTTGAAGTCAAAGATAGGCTACACCCTAAGTTAAAATGACATCCATATAAATCAGTAGACATTAATCCCTTAGGAGAATTTTATTCTATGTTGTATGGTGCTCTACACATCAAAGATATTAGGGCATATGTGCATGCAAACATTGAAGAATTGGGTAGTGTGCAAATATTGGAATTATATTCTAATCACATAGTGCAAGAAGATTTTTCTGTGAAACCTAAATTCAAAACCCTAGTGGATAATAAATTTTTGCAATTCATGAAGTTTCCCATATTTAAGGAGGATGAGCGGGTTCGATACATTCTAAGCAAAGTGCATGATGAATTTATGTGGCTAGATACACTATTGAAAATTACCAAGGAAGCTATTTGTGCAGTTACAGGCTTAAATTCTTTTGGCAGACTTCCAGTATTAAAGTCGATAAAGAATGATGATGTCACTAAAGTGACTAGCTCGCATTGGGATAGAAGGGAAATGACTATAAGTCATATTTCTGAGCTTGATGTAATATTTGCATCCATGATCATAGGGTATAAGATTTACCATTTGAGCTAGGAAAATTTTGTGTCTGGCACTACTATTTATGCAGCATATGAGATGATAAAACAAAATGTGGATTATGATCTATGTGAAGTACTCAGAGGGAAACTCTTGGAGAATCTAACAAAAATCAAGGACAAAAAGAATGTGTTCAAGTTCAAAAACTTGTTAATCTACCTGTACTTTTACTTCTCAGGTGAGGTATCAGGAATTGGAAAAGTTCAATGGAGAAATGATGTTCTGGTAGCAGTAAAAATTTGGGACATGCTATGTAGTCTTGGTGACCGAGTGACCAACAACACAATTCTATGGGGTAATTTCAAAAACTTTCAAAAATAGATGCAGGTCAGAGAGAGGATCCCTGAAGCTATAGTGGAATAGTATAAATATTCTATATGCTTCATGGTAGACATTGATCAATGTCACATGGAAGAGGTTGATCCAAGAACAGTTTGGATCATGCCTATGGGCTATGAAGTGGATGAAAATATACTAAGGATGTATTTAGAACATCTACTGAATTCTCCACTGGATCCTAATGAAGAAAGGTGTGGCAGCCTTCAAGTACATTCAAAATTGTGGAATTCTGTGTCAATAATCAAAAGGGTAAGAAAGGAAACATAAATTCTTGCAAAGTGAATGGGTCTTCCAGTTAAAAATTTGAAAGAAATCAGAAGGAAAAGAGATGAAGTTGAAATAGAAAAGGAGAATAAAAAGGAAACAACAATTGGTCTAGGAAGATCTACTCCTAACACCAGAACAACCAGGAGTTCCCCTGCAACTCAGCCAAACAAGGCTGAAGCCTCCAGTAGAAGAAAGAAAAACAAAATCTCAAGGACCTATAAAGCTACATCCACAGATGAAGAAGAAGAGACATACTCAGAAGAAACAGTAAGATAATTGAAGGTAACTAGGACCCATGCGGTCAAGCTGAACAAAAGGAAGCCTTCTGAAAAAAGTGAAGAAGCCCAGAAGAAGCCCAAAATTGAAAAACCGAGCATGTCAGTGGAGGAAGTTGAAAATGTAGCAGTAGTTGATGGTAATCTCAAGCCACTCTGTAATCTATATGAGCTCTTTGATGATTCTGTTAAGAAGACTCTCGAGGAAGCTGCCGTTAAGAATTTGAATGTTTTCAATAAAACTCTAGTTGAAATCATGTCTAGCTTTCCCACAAGCCTATAGAATTATTTGGAATCAAGAAGGGTGAGTGCTAGAACAGAGGAAGAAAACATGAGGAAAAGAGTTCTTTCTGACTTGTCCTCAAAAATGGGAATTGAAGAAATGGATCTACTTCTTCTAAAAGTTAAAAAGGAATTCAGAACCAAGTCAAGAATAAATAAACTCATGATTGGTGACATTGATGTTGTTATGAGTGAGACTAAGACAATTCTGGAAGAGTTCTTGTGAAAAGAGAAGGTAAGTATTGAGGAAGTCAATATTGAACAGGCTCAAAGTCATGAGGAAGTGAATGTGGAAGTGAATAAGTAAGGAGAAGGAAATGAAAATGAGGAGAATATGAACATAACTGATCCTCCAATATTTGAAGATATTTTGACTTCTCCCAATGTTGAAACCACTGAGACACCTATTGTGACTAAAGTCCAAAGTGAGGAGATTGTTGAAGAGAAAGAAGTATCTGGTGAAGAAAAAGTATTCCCAAAAGTGATTCAGGAAGCTCAATCTAAGATTGACAAGGGAAAGAATCAAGAAATTAGTCCAAAAAGGGTAACAGAATCTCTGTTGGAGCATGAGGTAGAATCAAATTTTGAGTTTGATGAGAGTTCAATCAACTTATCCACCTTATCTCCAATCCAGATGCTGAAAGTTGCTAAAATGGCTCAAGATAAAGCCAATGAGAAAATATTGAAATCTCACATTGAAGATAGTGAGCAGCTAAAACTCGCTTCTAGAGTTTTTTAGAAATTGATGCCTACCCATATTATGGATCCATCTAGATCCTCCTCTGGTGAGTTGAAAATATTAATAAGCTCTGTAGATTTTCATTTCAAGTATTTTGAGGTTTTAGCTCGGATTCAACTACAAAAGGAATTTAAGGAGGAAAGAATTGGAAGCCTAATCAAATTAATTTCCAAGGACAAGAATCTGCTAGCAACTTGCATACAAAATATCCAAGGTGCTATAATTGAAGGAGGAAATGTGTACAAATCCTACATAATCTTGTCAAAACTTATTGAGGAAAATGAGAAAAAGATCAAATATATTGAACAATAGTTGGCTATTATTTCCAATGCATTTGATCCTTTGATTAGTAGTGTGTGTTATCAGGATAGCCAGGTAATATATTTTCTTGACCAATTAAAGACTCTAAAGTTTTAAAATGAAAGGGTTATTAGTAGAGTAAGTTAACTCAGGGGGTTGATAAGTCCAAAAATTGAGATGATGGCGAATGCTCTGAAAGAAAAAAAAAAAAGTATTGTGATTGCTCCTGATCCTATAAGTTTGGAAGTTGCAGAAACCTTGTCTTATCTTCTCTATGGCCGTATTACAATTTTGGAGAGTTTGAGGAGTATCTGGGATTCAAACTTAGGAGGACTAAAGATTGTCTTTGCAGACATCTTCAAATTTTTGTAATTCTCTGGATATACTTTTACAACTTTTGCAATTTTTATTTTCCCAATTTTGTCATTGATGTCAAAGGGGAAGAGTGTGATGTGAATAATGAATTAATATTCTTAAGGGGAGTAACATTTTGTAGTGGTGCAATATTTTGTATTTTGGTAGTATGCTTATCAGTTTCGACACTTAGTCATTTTTCACTAAGTGTTGCCATCAATTCCAAAGGGGGAGATTGTTGGCATCTGGTTTAAGTGGACATGGTTTTTGGCTTCTAGAGTTGTCATTTTGATCCACAGTTATGCATTCAATCATCCAACAAATAAAACGCAAAACTGTGTGTTACTGGCAGTGTACTCATGGAACAGGGTATCTAGTTTGATAGTTTCACCAGATCATCATTTTGTGTTGTGGATCACTGAAATTGTTTCTTAAGCATATGGAGCATCTTATCATTGAATCTCGTAATGTTGCTTTTGTGGCCATGAGGTTTTGAAGGTCCAGTAGGACATTTTTTATCTATTTGCTTAATAGATTCGACTTAGTGTAAATGGTGTGTAGCAGATGTATAAAGTCAAATTATTTTAATTATCTTCAAGTTCAAATGTTTAATTATTGGTCATATCTATTGTGTAGCTGACTTGTTTGGATACGCATAAAAATTATTTATGTTTTGGGCTGACAAGTTGCAAATATTATTAAGTTTTGTTGAGCCGACCTGTGGCAATTAATTCTTGGTGAGCGAATATATTTAGATGATCAGTCACATGATTTGGATGGATGAAGAAGTTGTGCATGTGTGTGTTGTGAAAGTATAAGGTGTATTTAAGCGATATCATGCACAATTTCACTTGCACATAAAGATTTTGTGTGCAAATTTGAGAAGAACAAAGAAGAAGTTCAATATTAGTCTTTAGGAAAAAAGTTCGACATTAGAGCTAAACTGGAACTACAATCATGCATTGGTAGATGCTATCTATTCAATTCATTTTCTTTTGGATCAATTCCAAACTACTATAATGGTAGTGAGCCCCCATCTTTTGATCAGTGAGCTCTAGGCAGTGAGCCTGAATGCAAGTGCATTCCCATTTTGTAATACTTCTTTTGAGTATACTCAAAACTTATTGTGGATTGGCCATCCACCATGGTTTTTCCCTTTACAAGGTTTCCACGTAAAAAAAAACCTTGTTTTATGGTTGTGTGGTTTCTTGTTTTATATTTCTACATATTAATTTTGATTAAATGTGTTAAGTGGAATAGAGATAAGGATAAAAGAATTAAATTTTGTAGAAAACTGATTCACCCCCCCTCTCAGTGTTGCTTGTTTCCAACATCATTGAAATTTTTTGGCTCAATCTTGGAAATCGGGCAATACTCTTCTGCAATCCTTCTTCTATTCTATACACCTTTATTCTTGTCTCCTATAATTTGATTTTCAAAATGATTCAATCTCACATACCTCAGAGTTTTAGAATTCACTCCACTTCTAGTTATTATGTTCTTTCTTCTTCACTTCCATTTATCTCTCCTTCTTGACTTTCTTGATTTATAGGAATGATTTGAGCTTGATTATGTGTTTGATTATTCTTCCCTTTGTTTGTACTAACTTGCTGATCATCTGAATCATATCCACAATATCTAGATGATCTATCAAAATCCTCATCAACTCTGACATTTGCACTTTCAACCATTTTTCTTAATATTATTTTATAGCACCAGTAAGCCTTTCTCTTGGTAGATTAATCTAGAAATATTCCTTCATTGCTCCTTGCATCAAAATTTCCTATGTCCTCATATCTCTTAATGTAGCATTTTCTTCCAAAAATCTTGAAATATTTAACAGTAGGTTTATAACCAAACCATAGCTCAAAAGGAGTCTCACCAGAAATACCATTAACATTTACCTAATTTAAAGTGTACATAACAATGTTTACAACTTCTCTCCAATAGATGTGAGACACATTTCCTTCAATCATCATTGTTCTAACAAAATCCATAATTGTTTTGTTCTTTCTCTCGACAACTCCATTCTATTGAGGTGTTCGGGGAGCAAAAAACTGTCTCTTGATTCCATGCTCTTCACAAAAGGAATCGAACTCCCTGGAGGTGAACTCACCACCTCTGTCTGACCTTAGGCATTTAATCTTTAGACCTTTCTCATTCTCTACCATAGCTTTGAAACTTTTGAACTTCTCTAATGCTTCACATTTTTCTTTTAATAAAGCAACCCATATTATCGTGGAGTAATCATCAATAAGTAGCATAAAATACCTTTCTCCTTGTAGACTTTTGATTCTAGAGGGACCACATAGATCAGTATGCACTAGCTTCATTACTCCATTAGAATGATGCTTTTTACTCTGAAAAGAGACTCTAGTCTGTTTACCCATCTGGCATTTCTTGCATATTGTATTATTAGGTTTTACTAGCTTAGGTAGATTGCTTACTGCTTAAATGGAACTTACCTTGACAATGTTATCAAAATTCACATGACACAACCTCCTATGCCATAACTAGCTTTCATCTTCTTGGGAAATTAAACAACTTACATTACCAACACTTAGGTGAAAAATATTACCTCTTGTCTTTGTACCTGAAGCAATCATATTTCCAGAGCTTCCAAGTATCCTGCATCTTCCATCTTTGAACTGAAGATCATAACCCTTGTCCATCATTTGTCTGACACTCAACAAGTTATGCTTTAAGCCTTCAACATAAAGGACATCATCAGTGTTATGTTTACCACCAAGACAAATAGATCCTCTACCATGGATCACACCAACATTGTTATCTCTGAATCTTACAACCCCACCATCATATTTCTCTAGACTTACAAATTTTCTTTTATTACCAGTCATATGATGTGAGCATCCATTGTCAATAACCCACTCATCCTTCTCTTCAATTCAGGTTGCAAGAGCTTTCTCAACTTTAGCAGATTCAATAGCCACTAGACCATTTTCCTTGATAGCGATGAAAACCCATTCATCTTCATTTCCATTTTCTTTATTAGATTCTTCATCAGTCACACCTTCAGCAAAATAACACTTCTTTTCGAATCTAGGTTTGTAGGGCTTAGACATAGGAACTCTTTCAGGACACTTTGAAGCAAAATGACCTATTTTATTGCAAGAGAAACATTTAATAGGAAAAATTCCTTTATACTTACCTTGTCCTCTGCCTTCTTTCTTCACAATCAATGCTTCCATCTCTTCAACCTCTCTTTTTTCTTCTTCAAGTTGTTTCATCTCTTTCTCATATTTGAATATATGTCTAGAAATTTCTCTCGAATCATATATTTTCATGTTTCTTCTAGATACAAAAGCTTAAACGCAGATTCAATCTTAGGTGCAGAATCACCAAATTCACTTAATTCAAAGGCAACAAGTTTACCAATCAACATATCCCTTGTCACATTTGTTACCAATATAAATTCTTCAATAGCATGAGCTTTTGATTTATAGGAAGGAGGCAATGATCTGATCACCTTAGCTACAATTTCTTGTTCATCCAAGGTACCACCGACACATCTAATACCCATCATAATTTCATTTACTCTTTGCATAAAAGAAGAAATATTTGCATCTTCACCCATCTTCAAATTTTCATATTTTCCTTTCAAACTCTATAGCTTAGATACCTTCACATGTACATATCCTTCATACAAAGTCTCTAGCTTCATCCACATCTCATGAGCTATATTCAAATCTATCAAATTTGTCATTTTTGAATCTATTAAGGCACTTAGGAAAGCTTCCATAGCCTTGATATTATTCTCAGCATCTGTAATCTCATCAAGAGTGGAAGGACCATTCTGAGGAATATTATATTTGTTCTTTGTAATCTTCTAGAAGTGTTCACTTAAACATCTCAAATGACATTCCATTATGGTTTTCCATAGTGAGTGGTTTGTTCCATCAAATCTAGGGTTGTCCTTATATGATGACATCACAAATCACCTCAAGCTTTTAAACTTCTTCAGAGGAACTGACTTTGATACCAATTGTTGGAAAAAAAAGGACAAACAACTGAGAAGGGCTTTGAATCAGTTGTCAGATTATTTAAACTTTTCAATCTTAACTCAAACTTAACCCAATTTCAGATCTGATGCATGAACAATAGACCATAAACAATCGACATGTCAGAAACACAAAGAACACCAAGACTTTTACATGGAAACCCTGTTAGGGGAAAAACCATGGCGGATGTTAGTCCACAAGATTATAACCTGTTAAAATTATAAGAATAATAATGGGAATGCACATGCATTCAGGTACACTACCTAGAGCTCACTGCTCAAATACAAAAGGGCTCACTACCCAAGAAAGAGAAATACGGATTAGATCCGCAGGGTATGAACTGAGAAAATAGCTTCTTCAAAATCCTGATTACAGTTCTGGTTAAGCATAGAAACAATCCTTCACACTCTGCTCTGCAATTGAATGATATTCACATATACACACACAGGAGCACACTGAGCACCTTCAATTTGAACAAACAACCACTCTTATATATCCAAAACATGAATTTCATCAACAACTTGGGTGGCCAAAATACATATGAAAATATAAAACATATATGTAATGTCAACCCAAATTTACAAATAAAATTTCAATGTGAATCAAGCACCATCGGCCAATAATATATTGTGGCCCAAAACAACATCCTTTAGTATGCCAAACATTCAAATTTTAATCTCCAAGGATCCACAACACGTTACAACCATGTTGGCCAAGAACATGAAAACCCAAACACATATGAGAAAAATCTTTGACCACGAACACACTGATCAACACGGACATGCGACGAAGATAGAGAATGATCTAGAAACATCCAAAAGAAACAAGAACCAACATAGAAATATCCGTAGAAAATGAAATTACTAGAATCATATCAACTTCACTTAGTAATACTAACTAAAACCACAAAAAAAATTGTCAAAACACAACTGTTCATAACACGATCAAAACTTCACATGGAGCTCTGAAACTTCCAATGGATAAACTAGATACTCTAAGAAATAAACCTTTTAGTCCAAAACAACTAATATTCAACGTACTAAGAAAGACACCTTCATTACCTTCACTATTCCTCTGCCAACCTGCAACATTTTCTTTAACAATTTTCTCAATATCCTTGACATATACAACCTTCAATACGTCAATGCTAATAGTGTTGACATCAATCACAACCACATATCAGCAACACAACCACAACATCCAACTCTCCATTGATTGAACTCAATGCAGTCATAAACGTTTTGGTCAATATAGGAATACATTTTTTGAGATGAAGGAAAGTGTGGGAATGAAGAATACCTATATAAATTTGAATTAGTGATCAGTCAACTAGAGGATGGGTACTTGAATACACTTGAATATTTAATTATTAAAAACATAGTGTAAATTCTTTGTACATTTTCTTGAATAAAAGTTGATTCCATAACTATATGACAAAAATATGGCATCCAAGACCACAAACACATAGTAGTGTAAGAAATATAATAATTAACCAACAAATATAGGTGAATTGAGTGTGAAGATCACCATAAAAAAGGTAATAAAAAGGCCAAACATAAAATACCAGTGGGAAAATAAAAAAGGTAAAGGTACATCATGATGAAAATATTCACATCCTAATTGTCTTCGTTTTATCAATATAACAAAATATTAGGAATGAATGGATAAAAAAGTATATTATTCAATAAAGTGTGATAATTCTTACAAACAATAATACATAAATCTAAAAATAAGTTATGAAGCATGGAATACACTTGCTTTTTAAATATTTGGAGTAGACCATCTACAAATATCCATTGAAGCTTGTCATTGTATAATGGAAGCAACATATTATTATTGAAAACTTGAAATTTAAAAATATAATTCTTAATTAGCTTTTTTTTCTTGTGTTTTCATTACATGCTTGAGAGATAAACATCTTAGCATGTTTTGAAGCACTTTGTTTATTGTAAGGAAATAATATAGGAAAATTTTGGTAAGAACATATTGGAATAATATTTTAATCATTTATAGTTACATCAAATAATTATTCATTTATTTAAATAATCATTTATAATGCAAATATGGACACCATCAATAAAAAAGATATGTATTAACCAAATAGCCATATAGGAATACATCAATATATGTCGATATAAGTATAAAATATATACAAAAACTCTTTATAGGCTTACAGAATGGGCCATATGGGCATACAATGTCACATATATGCAATAAAAAATATGTGTTAAAAAATGCCATAGAGGCATACAAAAAATGACCCTAATAAATAGTCATTTCCATCTAGCTGAAGGAAACAAAAAATGGGCATCCTTTGATTGTCATAGGATGGAGATGCATATGATGGTGGTCTACTTCAAACTCATTCATTGGACCTCCTGTTTAATTATTCATGGAGCTACACCTATTACAATAAAAATTATAAACATTTTTATATAGAAATACATTATATAAAATGAAATATTTAACAAAATAATCACTTAGCACAACCAAATGATCTATCTCCTCATTCACACCAATGAAAAACTCATGCTTTGGTATCACAAAGCCCTATAACAACCATCCAAATGGAAATTACACTACAAATAAATAATCTTTTGATTTTTTAATAATAGACAACTAAAACAATGAATATAATTTGAAATTTACTAATCTACCTTATACCTCAATCAAAGGCATCAAGCTTGCTACTGTTGTAGTGAAACCATGTTCCACTATCCTATCAATATTAGGAGGAGTGTCTAATTGCATCATCTAAAAATAAACCATTATTCAATTATCAAAACTAGAAGAGTGATGCAAGCCATGGCTTATAATGTATGATATGGTCAACAAAATTTTGAGTAGTTATTGAACTATATATTGCTTCATAGTTTTATAGATGGTTATTGGACTATTGTGTTAGTTTTAGTCTAGCTATGAATCCAATAACTATAGTGAATATGACATAACAAGGGGATTTATTAGGATTTATTGTATCATGGCTAGATTAGTTTATATTTTACCATTGCATAGTGAATACTTACTTGAGAATGTGATTTGGTTTTGTATAGGATAAATGTTGAATTTAATGAAGATGGTGAATTTGCTGCATGTATCATGATGAATAGATGTTATACATGGTCATGTATGTGGCTAATTTTCATATAGGATTGTATTTAATGAATGATAAAAATCATACAAATTAGCCCTAGGTATTCATTTGTTGCTTAGATAATTGATTACGAGTTTTGATGAAGAGTTGTGCAAATAACATAATCACATAGAATAGTTAGGTTTGGTTGATGGAGGTCCCAAGAGGTAATATAATAAAGAGGCCTATAGAAGGTGGATAATTAACTTATACCATTAGCCTATATTTTTGGAGGTCAACAACATGAATAAATAAAATTTATAGATTATGAAGTACATAGCAACCTGAAATCAAATTAATTAAAAATTACAAAGAATACTTACAAACTATCTAGAACCTTCAAGTCATTAAACATTATTCAATTACAAAATATAATTTTTATTTTAAAATTAATAATATTATGTATTACCTGAGTGAAACTTCGATGACCACCTCCACTGCTAGGTGTTGTCATCAAAGGCCCGAGATTAACCTATTCAACATCCTAAATGAGATATAAGAATATCATTCATATAATGTTCATCTATTCACATGTAATATTTATAATTCTTTACTAGTTAAACATACCTCTACAGTAAACATCATCATGTAATAGGGAGGTGGAGGACCATTGAAAAAAGAGTGAACACAAAGAACCTAAAATTTATTTATAATCATTCAACTAATTTAGTTAATCTTGCATTTCAAAAATGAAATTTAATAAATTAAATTAAATGAACTTGTTGATATTTACTTGAATATCAAGTCCAAATGTGTCATTTAGGAAGGCATCTATCATCACCATCTCATCAACTACAAATGTACCATGGGCACCTACATCCTGACTATCCTTGGGATCATAAACACAAAGTGACCCGCAAGCTTGACATAAATGAGGTGGAACTCGACTCCTCAAAGAATCACCTGCCTTACCCTATGCTAGAGGACTAGTATTTTGTATGAGGCTCCAAGTGAGGGAACTAATTGATTGCAATGTATTCACATCAACAATCTCTTTCACAATGGAAGGGATAGTCACATGCTCATACACTAGTCAAGTGAGTGGTCTTGCTATTCGCTATGTGTAAATACGAGCCCCCACTCTATCTTGTGTGGAGCCCCCACCTCTACCCTAGAAGACCCACATGTCAAAATAGGTTGAGATTTTATTGAGGAAAAACTCATAGTAGAGTTTCCTCAAAAATATTGTGGTACCTCATTGTTGTTGGATGGAGGATGATAAAAAACCATCCACCACCTTTCCTAAAAATGGTCTTTATCCCTTGGTGGTTACACCAATAGATAGGGAGCCTCTTGCATGTAGGATGTAAGGGTTGATTCATTTTAGGGTTCATGAATAGTGTGCACACCCAAGTCAAATTTTATAATCTTTTCATCTTTAACTTCTTATATGATAATTTGTCTAGATAAAATTATCTCAACTCTTGTCTCTTCTCGGACTAGTTAGTTATTTGCTTGCTAAATGAATCAACATGAGATATTATAGATTGAAGTGATTGATAAAGTGTGGTTCTATGTCAGGTTGTGCTTGAAATTTGTTTTAGGGTTCATGAATAGTGTGCACACCCAAGTCAAATTTTATAATTTTTTCATCTTTAACTTGTTTATATGATAATTTGTCTAGATAAAATTATCTAAACTCTTGTCTCTTCTCGGACTAGCTAGTTATTTGCTTGCTAAATGAATTTACATGGGATATTATAGATTGAAGTGATTGAGAAAGTGTGGTTCTATGTAAGGTTGTGCTTTAAGGATCTCTCAAGCTTGCAATTAACTCCTCAATGTTTTTTTTTGTTATTTTCAATTTTTCCCATTAAATTTTCTTGAGTTCTTGGAGCATGATGAGGAATTGTTGGAGGTATTTTTTGAGATTTTTCTTTAGCAGGGATTTGAGCATGAGGTGAATTAGGATTTTCAAGAGGATTTTGGGGTGCATTTAAAATTTCTAAAAAATCAAATAAATTTAGATCAAAAAACATATTCAAACAACCTATTTAATACCAAATTCACACAAAAAAACCAATAACTTACTCCTTTGACCTCATCGACATCGTGGTGGGATTTTGACAAAGAGTTGGTGTAAAAATAGAGTGTTTTTTTCCTTCCTAGAATGTGAGCATGTCTTGGAGGGTTTGAAGGCCACAGACTCTTGCAACAATAGAAAATAGGAAATGATATGAGGTTTACTCTTTTTGGATTATCTAAGTAATAACGTGAGAACATTATAATGCACTCGCGTTATTTCTTTGTAGTGACTAAGCCTGAGGCTCAGTCACTCTAAGCCATAATGCAAGTGCATTATAACGTGAGCACATTATAACATACTCGTGTTATAACTTTTTTTACTTTTGAAAGTGGGGTGACCACTTTTTGGCCCCTCATATTTTTGCACCCACCCCTTATGCAATGATATTGACAAAAGGAATTTGGATTGTAATATGGAGGTAAAGGTCTGGTTTTGTCCATGGGTCTAACAAGAGGTAATCAGATTAAGTTCTTGCTCAAATTTTGTAACATGATTGAATAGAAAGTGTCACATAATTGGGTGAATTATCTATCTCTTGATTTGAATTGGTATGGATTTGAACTTATGGTAGCAACTTGAGGTTTGAAATATGGTTGGTTGTTTGAGATGGATTTATCTTGATAAAGTTCTTATTTTTATTCTTGAATGATTGGTAGTTGTTTTTTAGGTATGGATTCATACTTCTTAGTATGAGCTAATGAAGATATCTCTTCATACTGACTAACTGAATTTTGACAATCACGAAGGTTCATACACAAATGTATGTAGGATGTGAACTTTATTAATAAGATTTTTTCCCTTATGTAATATTGTAAGTTTTCAATGAACAATCTTTGGACATCTGCATCATGAAGAGTAAGATTGATATGTGATAAAAGCAATTGATAGTGTCTTATGAAAACTAACCTTTTCACCTCTCTTTTTTGCATTGCATTAAATTAGTTATATTAATTTTAGGACCAATGTTTAATTTTAAATGATTGATGAATGCATCAACAAGCTCATTGAATGAGTGGATTTAATTATTCGGCGATGAACAAAACCATTCCAAAGCCATGTCTTTCAAGTAACCTAGGAAATATTTTAGCCAAGAGCTTGTCCTCAAAAATAAAGTCACAACATAAGGTTTTATATGTTCATATATGATTGCTAGGGTCTCCCTTACCATTATACTTTTCAAACCAAGGTACCTCTATATTTTGTGGCATTTATGATTTCAGCATTTCAAGTGATAATGGGATTTTCTTCACATATTGTGATGGTTGCCTATTTTGGTTTTAGTTCAAGTTTGAAATTTGTTGTTGAAGTGAGGTGAAATTTTGTAAAATTTGGTTAATTATAGAATCATTGGTTGAAATTTTTTGGGAATGTGGTGAATATGGTCGAATTGTGTATATACTTGGTGGGCTACTGTGTTGCAAATTTATGAGAGGGGATGAAATTGGAGGTGTGACGTGTGAAGATCTAAAACCATAAGTATTTTTAGTGGATAGACATATTGTTGGTGTTATACCAATGATTTTTTGTATTGTTGAATAAACTATTGGATATGTGTGTGTAGGAATTGAGGATATAGTTATTGGGAGAGAGACTTGACTTCCTCCTTGAATTTGAGTATATCCCAAAGTTTGAGCACAACTAACCATTGTAGGTATATTAGGATCATAAGAATCACTAATCAATTTCCTCATGTTGTCTATCAAGGGACTGCAAGACCAGTTAGAGATTCAATACTCACTCATTCTTTAAGTACTTCTAAATATTTGTCCATTTTTTGCAATTTGTCTTCAAGAACATGGGAAACCATAGTCTCAACATCTATAAAGATAGGTGTTTGTAAAGTTGAAATTGGTATGGTAGAGTCATGGATAGATTCCAAAATGGGTTAATTATTGACAACACTTTTTATGAAAGAGTTAGAAGACTCGCGTCCATAACGAATGTAACAACAACATGGGATACCATATAATTCTAGAACTATATCGCATTTAAGTATTGGAAATAGGACACCAGGTCATGAAATTCATACAAGTTTTCAAAATATAATTCAAACAACATACCCACTAAGAACACTAAACTTTCAAACATAGCATAATAGCCAAAAATAGAATTCAAACAACAAAAGTAGATAGAGGACAAAAAAATAGAGATTTGAGCCAAATTTTAATCAAAACTAGTAGGAAATAGGCACTTAGGGTGTTTTTGTTTAGGAAAAGATTTCTAGAATTTCAAATTTTGACTGTACTTGCTACTATTTAAGGTTCCCAATTTTGTGCACACACATTTTTGACAATGTATATTTTTCCAAATTTTACTCATTTTAAGACTATGAGAATGGAAAATGCAAGTGTGCAAATGTGTAAACAATGAATGATAAATTTTGAATGCAAATTTTTAGATGTAAGACACAATGATTGACTAATTCCAAGATGCAAAGTTCTGAAAAATGATGATTTGATGTAATTTTGAAACAACACTTTGCAATTTTTTCAAATTTTTGACCTAAATGAAAGATTCCTAAATGAATGCAATAACCAATCTCAAAATTTAATGACTTGATTAATGTAATTTGAATGTAAAACCATAAGAATTTTTAGTGGATGAACATATTGGTGATGTTATGCAATGATTTTTGTATTGTTGAATAAACTATTGGATATGTGTGTGTAGGAATAGAGGGTATAGTTGTTGGGAGAGAGACTTGACTTCCTCGTTGACTTTGAGTATATCCAAAACCTTGAGCACAACTAACCATTGTAGGTATATTAGCATCAAATATATGGTCTATACCATGAAAAACCTCTAATACATGAGTGCCACTAATCAATTTCCTCATGTTATCTATCAAAGGGACTGCAAGACCAGGTAGAGATTCAATACTCACTTAGTCTTGAAGTCCTTCTAAATATTTGTCCATTTTTTGTAATTTGTCTATGGGAACATGGGCAACCATAGTATCAATATCTATAAAGGTAGGTGTTTGTAAAGTTGAAATTGGTATTATGGTAGAGTCATGGATAAAGTCCAAAATGGGTTGATTAATGACAACACTTTGTATGAAAGAGTTAGAAGACTCAGGTCCATAACGAATGTAACAATAACATGGGGATACCATATAAGTCTAGAACTATATCTCATTTAAGTATTGGAAATAGGACACGAGGTCATGAAATTCATACACCAAGTTTTAAAAATAGAATTCAAACAACACCCACTAAGAACACTAAACTGCAGTTTTTCAAATTTACGGCCCTAAATGAAAGATTACTAAATGAATGCAATACCCAATCTCAAAATTTAATGATTTGATGAATGAAATTTGAATGCAAATTTGATCTAAAATTACAAAAATAACTCCTATTTTAACCTTTAATGTAATATGAATGCAATATTTTTGTATTTTTATGTCTTTTATGATGTAAAAATGAAACCCTAAATAAGTAATACAAAACAATGATTTGGAAAACCTAGATCTATGGTCAATTATGGAAAATTTAAAAAGTTATATAATTTTAACATGATAGGTTCACCAAAATAAAATGTAGGGAAAGGGAAACCTTTGAATATTAACCTTATGGTTTGACACCTTTCCCAAATTTTTCTAATATGTGTATGGGGTTTTTGTGTGTGTAAGGATTGATTTAGAATGGAATGTGAAGGTGGGATGAGGGTTTGATGGATTTGAGTAAGGTATGTGAATGAATTACATCCTAATAGGTGAGTCAACTAGCCCTTAAACAAATCTGGAAATGTCCTAATGATGAAATGCAATTATCTAACTAGGGTAATAGTACAGTTTATTATTTTTATGTAAATATAGAAGACACAAAAAAATCATAGAAAAATTCGGACAATGAAAATGAGAAGAGCAGGACACTGTGCACCTGCGATTCAAATTTGGGGCAGCAAATGGAGGAAACAAATGCTCAAAGCATGAGTGTCCTTATAATTTTTTTTGGATCTATTTTTGGGGTCCTCTAATGCCAGATTTGAGCTTTGGATTTCTACTTGTAATTCTATTAGAACACTATGAAAAAAATTTGCAACTGAGTTTATGTGGGTTGTCAAGATGTAGGGTTTTGAATGAAACAATGAATAAATTATCTTCAATATCCTTTCAATCCTCTTCAAACATGAGATCTACACATTCATAAAGAGAAGATATGTTGGGAAATTTAGGGGCTTCCCTTAGTCAAACCCCATGTAAGTGTTTCCACTTCCACAATGGCAATGGCAATGATAAATGGATAATTGAAAGGAAAGAATGAAAAAATCATAAAGTGCTACAACTCAACACCCTTCAATGGCTTCCTTGAAGGACAAAAGTCATGCACATCACCTCAAGGACTTGGATCTTGGTTTGCTTCATTTCTTGAATACTTGAATTTCTTGGAGGCCCACAAAAGTTTTATCCTTCACAAAATAATGACAACATGAACACACAAAAACTTACTTAGAATTTGACATGATGTTAGGATCTTAAAATGTTGCAATAAAGATTTGAAAATTTTTATCTTAAATGCTCTTGAAAATATTTTTTGATCATGAATGATTATTAATTTTAGATAGATTTCAAATAATTCAATAACTAGGTATTTATAGGCATTTATTCAATTTCCCAAAAATTAAAATATTGATGGCTAACTTAGACACTTGAATTTCAAATATTAAATTCCCACAACCAACATATTTGAATTTGGATCCAAAATAGGGGACACTCACACCCAATTCATGCATTTCTTTACCTTATTTTCTAGGTTTTTAAGTGTTGTAGGTAAGGTATTAGATTTAAATGCAATTGTTTCTTACTTGAAATTCCTTGGAAAATGTTAAAAATGGGCCATAGAATGTATAATTTAGGAAATTAAATATTCAATTAGGTACAATAATTTAAGGGGGAAAAGTATAAACTAAAATTATGATGGGAAAAAATTTATGATGGTACACTAGAATAATGAAATGAAAATTAACCGAAAAATTCATAAGCAATACTTATATCTAAAGTTCCCAAAAAAAATGTATTTAGACATATAAACTAGTTAATTAAGCATTTCATTCAAATTATTATGTAGACCTATTGTTACAAATATTTTTTGATAATCAAATCTAAAATGATTAAAATATATTCATGAAGTGGATAGGCTATGAAAATTCCCTATATATTATTATAGACCTCTTAGTTTAAGTAATGAATTTTCCCTCTAGAAACCATAATGATGTTCATCCTTAGATCTAATAGTTGACTGCAAGTTCTCAAACTATGATTGGGTTTGGTTGAAATCGTGATGAAGGATACTCCAAATTGATTAAATCAAGTACCTTCCTTATAGCTTAAAGGCATAAAATGGACTGAAATGTACACTAATATTTATTTGATATTTTCCTTCAATTCTATATTTAGTTTTGGCCCCATTAATGACATCCTTGGTTAACCTTGGAATCAATAAATTCCTCTATTAAAATTGTAGTGTAGTAAAATTCAAACCCCTTTGCATTTTCACACTTGTTTGGGCTCACTGTGCTATATTTATGCTTATTTATGGCTTAATTAGCCCTATTTTGTGTCCACAAGCCCTATGAATTATATCTTTTTCTAGTTAATCCCAAAATTCTCCAATGCATAAATGATAATTTAATGACTCCATCTGTGTGTCCCTAATTTTTGGGTTGGGACTAAAATGCCACCTAGGGCATCTTTGTCCCCTAAAGGTCTCAAGACACTAATTTTTAGGTATCTTAATTGGGCCCCTTTTTGGTGTATATGACCCAAGTTTCATGGATTGAGACTAAGACACCACCTAGGGCATCTTAGTCCTTGAGTCATTTTTGGGATTTAATTGCAAATTTTGGTAGGATTTATCCTCTTTTATTTAATGAATTCATATATCGTCTTGGTGTGATGTAATTTTGGGATGTTAATCATAGATAAGTGATATAAATACATTCCCCTCTCATTTTATCCATCAAGTAATCCCTAAATCCAAGTATTTTTGTGAGAGCATTCAAGAACATATTTATCAAGCATTTGAAGCCATAATCAAGATTCAAGCATCATATCAAAGAGCTTCTTGCATCATGTGTGTTGTTGTGCCAACATTTGTGATGTATGGTTTTGATTCAAGTAAAGCAATTCAAGATCATTCCTTTGGTTCAAGATCCATATCCATTGCAGCCATTGCACACAAGTTTTTGACTTTACAAGGGTTTGGTGAGTTGTGGCATTAGCATTATTGTTCATTCACCATTTCCTTCATTATTTATATTTCATTTCAAGGTTTAGTGATACCAACAAGGGGTTTGACCAAGGAAAACCCCCATTCACCTAATAAACAAGTTTTTCTCATCTTTTGCATTTTGGGATTGCATATCTAGGTTGAACTCTTGAAGATCACTTGGAGTGAAAAGTTGTAAAAGTTGCAAAGTTTCATTACAAAGTTGTCATCTTCACAGAAACTCGCCTATAGGTTGAATTCAGAAGTTTTAGAACCTGAGATTGGAAAGGAAGCAAGTGCAGACCTTGGAGCTTAGGATCACATTCATAGTTCTCAAAAATTCAAAATGGGACTAATATGCCACCTTGGGCGTCTTAGTCCTCCCAGGCCTATTTTTCAGAGATTCCTTTAGATCCAATTTTGACATCCAAAGACTTTGCATTTTCCCTGAAAAATGGCAATGGGACCTATACACCATCACAGGTGTCTTAGTCCTCCATAGCACTTTTTGAGTAGTCTCTTCACATTTCAAAGTCATCCTTGACATCTCCATACTTCCCGTTACACACATCTAACTTCTAGTTTTATAATTTTTTGTATTTTTGATTATCCTTTTAGGTCATTTTGCATATCACATTGTGTTTTCCAACATTTTTTCTTTTCAAAGTATTTGCATGGTGGTGAAGCCCTTAGAGCTGAGAAATCCCCCTCCTAGGTCCTCCTCATTGTGAATTGAGTCACCTTGTGAGGTTGTTAGTCAATCCAATTGGGACTCCCAAGACATCCTTGAGTGATTGGTTGGAGAAAGAGTGATATTTCTAGATATCCATTTTTCCACCAATCATTTTGGTGAACCCGACTTTTAAGCATTCATTTATGATTTGGAGTCCATTAAAGTCCTTAGATATAGATTGCATTCATTCTTGCATTGCATCTTACATTAGTGAAAGTGCATCTAGGGTTTCTTGCATTAGTGAAATTGCATTTAGGGTTTATTATATTTGCATTAGTGAAAGTACATATAGGTTGCATCTTTACTTTATTGCACCATTTTATTTCATTAAAAAACTAAAAATTGCATTGTTCTTCATCTTCGTTGCATTTACAAACATTCTTATTGCATTCAAAGTGAAATAATTTGAATTCCATATAGATTCAATTGCTTGTTCCTAGTTACTTTTCTTTCACTCATTTTATTGCATTTTTTTTTTGTTTTTTTTTGAATAATAGTATTTTGCATAGGCAATGCAGCAAAACACTATTGAACTTCAAAAATTCACTTTTTCTGCAAAAACCTCTACTAGGATAAAATTCCTTCCTAGTGTCTTAGTCTCTCTCGAATTTTTTTTTTTCCTCAGTCTCTCTCTGTTGTTTTGTTGTTTGATTCAGTGCTTGGAGAACCCAGGAATCTCACTAGGAGGACCAATACACCCTTCTTGGCATCTTAGTCCCTATTAACTTTGATTCTCTAGTTTTTAGGATCTTAAGAATTTTTTTGTGTTTCTATGGGCTTCCTTTGGTTTTCTATTTTTAGTTTCTAAATTTTTTGTTATCTCAATTTCTTTCATTTCAAGTGCATTTTTTCAATCTTGCATCATGGATATATGCTTTGGAAAGTTGTCAATGTCTTTGAAATCTTTGGTAGATGTGTCAAATTTTTCCTTTGGTAATGGCCCTAACAAAATTGAACTCACTCATGCTCACTCAACTTCTAATGAATGTCCTCCTCGTGATGTTGACATCATTGGAGAAGATGATGATAGCATGAATAAGTTCCTAAATGATTTTCTTGATAAGCTTGAGGCTAATGCATCTTTCTATCCCTCCATGAAACAACCATATCCTCCCACAATACCACCTCTTGAGATGTTTGGTTAATTACATCCTGAATTTGAAGAAAAAGTTGAACCTAAATTCCTTACAATAGGTGAATCTAGTTCCTCTAAACAAACAAATACTCAACCCTTTTACAATCACAAAGTAACAAACACTTCAATCAACCTAGAAGAAACATATAGCAAAGGATTCACAATCTTAAGAAAACAAGGATGTGATACAACAAGTGAACATGAGATTTGATCAAATCCTAGAACAAAAGCCAACCAATGAAAAAACAAAGGCATTAGGATATCGATATCCCTCTCATAACAACAAGCCTCCTAGAGAATATCTAAGGCTACAAAGTGATAGTATGGTGCTCTTGGATTCTCCTCTTGATCTAAATATTCTTCTTCCTAAACAACAACCAATAGCTCATAACAAGGATAAAAATAGGATCATCTTAGGAACTCTTTCCCTAATCCCATCTAGAGAAGTTGGTGAATCTAGCAAGCACAAGAGGCCTTACAAATTACAAAAGTTACAACCTCTTTGTTTGCCACCTAAAAGTGAAAGGAAACTACAACTGATTCTCAAAAAATGACTTATAACATTACCACCTATGAATAGATTAGTTCTCTATCCTAAAGATGCAAAATTCGCACATTGCACATATCATCGAACTCTCAGACATGGAATCGATGAGTGTCATGCATTCAAGTTGGTATTGCAAAACTTTCACTTCAATGGCAACAATTTCCATCTAGTGATTGCATAGCTTATCCTAATATTCCTTCCTTGTCATGTAATAGTTGTAGAATACTCTACTCTCACTATTACATGATCCTCTTCATCATGGGTATGTGTGTCCACCTCCTACAATGATTCAACAACTAGGCCTTTATAGCTATGATTCAGAGATTGGACATCTAACCTGAATAGCCATTTCAATCATCATGATGGTACATTTAACTTGTCAACCTAGGGATGTGAACTTGAAATGGGTCAGCACAGTATGTGCACTAGGAACCCAAAGTAGCCATTTCCATTCTACAGCTAATAAAGACACAATACTGAAAGTAAATTGCATAGAAAATAATAACATGAATGCTAACCATCAATCAACAATTACACCAAGCTGAAATGCATGACAGGAATGGAAATCTAAGCAACAAACATGGCACTACTATGTCTGCTTTGGTTGTAGGAATAGCTACAAAATGGAATTATAGTCGCTACAGGAACAATTAGTGCTAGATTTTTAACTAATTACTAGACAACAAGTAATACTAAACTAATACTAAATTAAATGATAGATTACTCACCAAGTGGGCCCCCTTGGATAAGTATCTTCTAAAACTAATGATAACTCAAAGTCTCAAACTCATAACTTTATTTTATTCACTGTAAATCATGAGTACAAAAGAGTAATATATCTGTATTACTAAAAACTCAAGAATGCAATTACAATATCAAATTTCACAACCTCCAAAGAAGGAGCATCATATCTTTATTTATACTATCAACTAAATAAGGCAGTCAACTCCACGAACTGGGAGGATGCCATTTAGGATAAACAGAGAAAGTTGGGTGATGGTTATGCATGCATGGAATCTGGTTAGGCATGCATGTCCAACTGTAGATTTAGTGTTGTAGTAACACGCACGTTTGCTCAACATCAATAATGACCACTATAAGGTGATTACATTTGGTTTTCATGAGGAATCTCCTATCATCATCCTCCTTTGACCTTTGAATGATTCCCTTGTTAGACATTATGTTGCATGCAGAACTGGCAATGTCTTCCTCAATTTAGCATCCTCAAATTAAATATGCATGGAAATGTTAGTACGCACAATAATTGCATATCTATAACCACCTTAAGGAAAATTAATTAATCACATGAAAAATTAATATAGATAGTCCATTTAACATGCCATTATCATTAAAAAAATTTAGAAGTAATGTTAAGCCTAATGTTTATAGATTGGGGAAAATATCATAAAAGTATCAACACTTAATGTCAAATTCCATGATAACTTCAGCAAATAGATCACAAATTCTACCCAAGAATGAGACCATAAACTAGACTCATCACTCCCCCCAACCTCAAATCTTGTTGATCCTCCATCAGGGGAAGGGCTATTCTTTTGCTTGGTCAATGTTCTAAAATTTGCAACTGACAACTGTCCCACATCAGAGTGTGTTGTGCATGAATCAAGATCCCAATAGAATCCTCCCAATCTATCCAATTTTCTCCATCTTTGTTTCTCTGTAGTAATATCATATTGGTAGAACCTGAAGTTTGGTATAGGCTACATTATGATGGGTGGCTGAAAAGTCAGGGGAAGCTAGAATCGCCCCTTTTTCCTACCAATGTGAATATATATGTCAATCCTTTTAAGAGTTTTTGCATAGTTTTGGATGGAATGAGGCTCAACCTGCTTGAGATCATCAATTAACTATTCCATTTTGTGAGAGGTATCTCTTCATGGTTTCCTCTTTTGCTTTTTCCTTTTCCTCATATTCACTATAAACTGCTTCTATCCAAGGAATAATCCTATCACCATAGCTAGGTCTAAAAATAATTATATGCCATTCCCTAAAAATAACCCTTGGATTCCTTGATTCAAGCCTAATGGGAAAAGGGATGTTAGACTCCAATTGCTTATAAGCCCCATATTGTTGTACACAACTTACTCATTTTGCACCAAAGACATACATTCCCTTAATTGGACATCCCCAACATATGACAATGGACTCCAATCATGGTCTTGAGTTACAACATAATTATGCAAATAGAACTCACACAACAAATTATTCATTTCAAGGGAAGCAATTCGATAAGCATTGAAAAATTTAACAGGGGTCTCAATAGAAGGGT
>VDFB02047230.1:152886734-152971734 GCA_007258455.2 Sequoia sempervirens
GATTTCCTCTCATGTATTTTTCCTATCCTATCTATGCATTACTTCTATAAAAGGCTAAAGGATCTTTCTTTTTAAGTTAGGTTCAAAATTTGTGGATTCCAGAAGAGCCAAAAATTCTCTAAGTTTTGTTCTTTTTTCCTATTTTCTGAATCATTCCAGTCTAAAAACTTGTATGGATGTAGATATTAATCAATATTGAAGCCAATTTGATATCTACCTATCTCATGAATCTTTGTAGCTAGTTTTGTTAGTTTAGATGAAGAAAGGTGTCTTTATTGTCATTTTAAGGGTGCATCACGGAGCCTACTAAATTCAAACTGGCCCCACTCTCTTTAAAATTGGCGGTATCATTTATATAGGTTGGGAATAATTCCACAAGTGAAGTATAATACGGTTAGCCTTGATTTGTGGACCAATTATTTAAGAGGCAGAGAGAATTCTTGAGAAATTTATTTTTTGATGTTTTTTTGTATGTTTTCTTTTTTAGAATATGGATATTTAAATTCTAGAAAATATTTCAAAAAATAGATGAGTGGGTGAAAATTTATTGAAAATATTTCATTTCATATGAAATTTTTGAATGCTTAAAGCTAAATCTACTTAAGTGATAGAAAATTTGTTGATATTCATGAAATATTATTTCAAATCTTTTGATTTCATGATATTATTTTGTGATCTAACTAAAATTTAGTGCCTAATACATATAATTTCAAACAACCATCTAGTCCCTTTGATATTAACAAAAATATCACATCATACCCTGAAATGAACCTAGTATTGTCAAGACCTGACTACCAGAGTGATCCAGGTGGATTTAGAAAACCTAAAAATTTTATAGTCTCAAAATTCAACCGAATCAACATCATTGGAAAGAACTCACTAACACGATCCTAATGCAACTTGAACGGGCTCAAAAGGAGTCCATACATAGAAGTTATGCTTGGTCAAAGGTTCAGTCAAACAAGCGAATCAAGTGCTAATACAAGGCTAAAAAATAGATCATCTCCAAATTAGGAAAAAGTAGTCTTAGATTGAAGGGATCATCAATAAGGTTATGACACCTTTTGAATCACATCAAACAGAGTCTGTATGAGCAAGCTAGAGCCAATCAAAGTTTCCAAAAGGGTAGGTTGACCTGTATAGTCAACATTGTTGATGACATGGCAAGACAAGGTGACGTGGTAGATGATGATGTTTCATAAGCAGTTGAGAGCATTTATCTTATTTAAATTGGAAATTAAGCCTGAAATATATGAGCCAAACGCTTTAAAACAAAATGCATAAATATTTTAAAAGGGCTTTAATACTTTAAAAGGTTTATAAAAGATATTTGAAACATGATGCCTGAATCTATAAAGATTTTAAAAGAGGAAAATATCATAAAATATAAAAGCCTAAATATTAAAGGATTTAAATGTCATTTTAAAGGGATTATTAAAAGATAATTCATATCCCTTCTTTTTTTTTACGCATAAGAGGTAAGTTTTGTTATGATGTGAGAAGTTATCCTAGCCCTCACTAGGTGAGACCACAGAAGAGGGATCTCATCCCCATGATTACATATTACAACTATCTTATTCAATTGTGGTCTGAATGGACCATAAATAACACTGTCTACTTGTTTTTGAAGCCACTCTTAGAAACCATGTCTATCCTAAAATGAAAACTAAAAAAACCATATTGAAAAATCTAAGTTGTTGGTCAAATGCATTACCCACACAAACAATACCAACCAAATATTTAGACCAAATTTTGGTGAACAAACTAACAATAATTGGCACCAGCTTCAACTCTTGATTTGGCAAGAGGAAATTTTTTCTTGATTTCCAATAGTTTGAGGAGAACCTTTTCTTTTCTCTGTTCAAAAGAACCCCCATTTCCCCCCAAGATCAATTGTTTCTCAGAATCCATTTTGGAGAGAGGACAGGTTTGCAATCTTTTGTAGACCTTTGTACCTTGTCTAACATTTCTTTTCTTTTTCATGACCATTTTACATTCACTGTCCCCATCCCCAGATGTTGGAGACCCTGAGTTTTGCTTGATTGTTGATGCAGAATTGGCCTTGGGAGGGGAACTTTGAGAGGAAATATTGTTGTTATCAACACCATCAAACCTGCAAGCATATTCCAGAGGAGGAAATTTTTGATCTTTCTTTGATTCTAAAAGGGGGCCATAAACCTGCTCCTTCAACTTAGTGCACAACTTATTCTTTGGAGAAGTACAACATCTGGGAGAATTCAAAATGGAGTAGTGTTTGGGAGAGGCATCTTTCCACCAAGTTGCCTCCCATTTCTCTTGAGATTTAATGATTGAACATTTTGTTGCAATGTGTCCGATTTTGTAACACTTTCTGCACCTAAAATTTAAACCTTCATAGTCCAAGGGTTGTGACCAACTATTACCATTTGCATTCAGTATGATTTCTATCAGGAGTGATTTGGAGGTGTCCAACTCAACCAAAATCCTTGCATAATTTTCATGGATGAATTTTTTTGAATTTGCATCTATTTGTATATAATTACCAAGAGTATTCCCAATTGTTGCAAAGCATGACTCGAACCAGTAATGAAGAGGAAGATTAGGAAGACGAACCCAAATTGGCATAACTAAAAAATATTCAGTGGCTAGATTGAAGCTGGGGTACCATGATTTTAAAAGCAACATGCTCTCACCCCACAACCATAAGTGCTTGAGAATTGAATTTTTATCTTGCTTACTATCAAAAACTACAATAAAAAACCCCTTAGCACTAGGACAGATCTCCAAGTTTTTTTCCATTAATGGAAGACATGTTTTCGATATCCAATCTTGAAGCTTGGGAAAACTAGGCTAGAAGTGACTAAATCTATAGATTAACCCATTCTCAGAAAAAATCTTCATTTTTCATCAAGTTCCTTCAAAATATTGGCATCAAAATCTAATTTCAAAGGATTTTTTTGAACAATGAATAACCCTCCTATTGTTCATACCCGAGTGCTTTGATTGTAGTGAAACAACCAAAGAGAAAGAACTAGGACTAGGGTTTTCTGACAGAGCACCGGATAGGGAAGAATGTTCAATATACACCCATTCATTTTTAACTGCATCCAAAAAGGGGGTTCTAGATCTAGAACCAGTCCTAGAAAACACACTTTTGATTTTGTTATGCTCAGAGTGGTTAGGGGATGTGGCAGTCAAATCCTGGTTGCCACCACCATTGTTAACCTGCATATCTACTAGGGAACTCACACAAAAATTCTTCCCATCACTGAGCAGTCAACTGCCAGCACCTAAGACGTCACCTTCTACCTTTAGCACATTGGAGCCCCAATGAGAAAATGAATGCATGGTTGTGTGAGCAAGTTGATCCAAATGCACCAGAAAAATTACACCCCCCACCAAACTGTTAGGCACAATCTCAACTGCAGAGACATCAATGCCATCAATGGAATCCCTCTTTTCACCTGAAACACCTGTAGTGCCAGAAGCCCCAGGAGCATAGAAGTTTGGCAGCGATGCCATCAATACTATCTCATTTAGATCCCATATCCCTATTTTTATGGCTTGTAATCCATATCCCTATTTACATGGATTATTAAAAGATAATCCATAACCTTATTTACATTATAAGATTTGTGAGAATATCCTAAGGGGTTTTTTAGGATAATTTTAAAGGTGCTTATCAAATTGAAATAATATTGTACAAGAATATTGTAAAGCCCAAAATTATAAGGGCTATTTGTTTTAACGGATGTATTATTTTTAGGGAATTTACTGTTGTAATGGGAGACTAGGATAATTTGAAAATCATATGATTTTAAACCATATTATGAAAATAAAATGTATAAAAATGGGAAGAGTTTGGCGTTTTAGGGACATTGGAAATTGTTGTGAAACATTGAAAATTATCTTGGAGAGAATAATTGTATTATTGGGAAATTATTGTGAAAGGTGGAGAATTTGAATTCTTTGAGAGAGAGATTACAAGGTGTTGATTATTACACCAAATATTGTAAAGGAGAGAGAGACTAAGAAATTCTTATGCAGGTGGAGCTTGGATATTGTAACAAGGAATTTTCATTGCTTGGTTATATTAATAAAGTGGTCTACCTTGAGAAGCACACCCAAAGATGTAGTCCTAATTGGATGAACTTTGTTATCAAGCTTGTGTTCCTCTCTCTTCTATCTTATTCTTCTTCTCTATCCTATCTTTCATTCTTTATTTATTTTCTAATTAAAACACTTTAGTAATTAGTTAATTTTATTAAGTTATATAAATGTGAACCTAGTTTGTATTTTCAACGGTTAAACAACATAGTCATGTAATTTTGTTGGATCGGGATTAACTATACTTTAAGTTGATTTGCAAGTTAATTGTAAACCTCTAATTACATATCAAAGTGGTATTAGAGCTTCTTAATAGGAAATTGCAAAAGTGAATGTTAACCAGGCTGAAATTGAAGCAAGGAGAAGGTGCACTTACAGAGTTCAATCCTAAGATCAGAAAATGAAGGTCTTTTCCATGATAAAAAATGATAGCTAAACAAAGTCCTATAGAGCTTGATGAGAAAGCTTTCCAGAAAGTATTTCTCGAAATGAAGGCTATGGTGGAAGTTCTTTTCCAATAGAGACAAGACTGTTAGAAGAAAAAGGAGAGGAAAAATATAAAGGAGAAAGGTGAATCCTCTTTGAAGGACGATAAAGGAAAATGAGTAGGAGGTGGTAGTGACCCTCCTAAACCTTCATCCCTATCTTCTTCATCTTCTTCTTCCTCTTCCTCTTCTTTTTCTACTTCTTCCCCCAAGAAGAAACAACCTGTATAGTATGAATCAAATTCACCTTTGTTAAAACTTGATGTTAAATTTGATTTTCCAACCTATAATGGAGAACTAGATGTAGAGAAACTTGATAATTGGATAAAAAAATTAAAGTTTATTGTAGAATTCAGTGGTTTATTGAGGATTCTCAAAAAATCCAAATAGCCACTCTTCGCCTGGGAGGCACAACCTTAATCTGGTGGGAGAGCAGAACTCAAGAAGATCTAAGAAAATATGGTAAAATTATTTCTTCTTGGTTTGAGTTTATAGCTGCATCAAAGAAATAGTTTTATCCATTAGGTCACATGCAAAAATTAGTAATGAATTGGAAATCATTAAGGCAAGAGAAAGGAAAAAGTGTATAGGAAAATACACTTGAATTTAGGAAAAGAGCTTTAATTTTGGGCATTCCATTATATACACTGTAAGAAACTTTGTTAAAGTATATAGGTGGATTACATGAAAAGTTGAGGCATACAATACTTATGTTTAATCCAAATAACCTTGATGAAGTTAGTGTACAAGCCATTCATCTGGAAACAAGATCGAGGAATAGCCATGATGGTCTCTTAATGGACTCCAATAAACACAAAGGGAGTAAGAAAGGGAAGGAGAAAATGCAGCGGACAACTACTGTAAAGAAAGAGGAGGATAAGCCTTATTGCTAACACTGCAAGAAGAAAGGGCACAAAGATGCAAAGTGCTAGAAATTGCATCCTAATAAGAAACCGAAATGGTTCAAGGATTGAAAGGGTAAGCAACAGATCACAACTATCATGCATGATCTTGGATTAGATTTTGATGATGAAACCAAGATCATAGTTGTGGGTATAAAAGGTAACATTCTTGTTGTCAGTACTAGTTCCCATGCTTCTTCTGTAAAGTGTAATGAAGTACCTATTGAAAGTAAGAGGAATGAATTGTTTCACATAAGTGCTATTGAAAAAAAAAAGATTGATACACTCATAGATAGTGGATCATGCAAGTGAATCTAATCTCTAAACAATTTGTTAAGAAATTGGGATTTAAAAAGAATCCTCATCCTAAACCATATCCATTGGGTTGGGTGCATGATAATGCTCAGCTACATGTGTCAAAGCAATGTAAACTCTGATTTGCAATCACATCCAAGCTTGTAGATGAGGTAGAGTTAGATGTAATTTCACTTGACATCTGTAGGATGGTTCTAGGTAGTCCTTACTTGTATGACAGAAAGGCCATTTTCTACAGGGAACATAACAAGTATCATTTTTTTAAAGATGTAATTGGGGTATGTGCAGAATCATGATGGGCCAAAAAGTGGCGATATGATGGGTATGTGGCTGACGACTTTTTTTGCGAAATTGATGAAATGAAAAGGGTTTTAAAAGGAGATTCTGACTTTTCCACCAATATAAATTATTCCTTTACTTTGAATTTAATAAATAAATATTATTCATTTCTATTTTAGAATTATTTAGATGTGATTGATGAAGCTAATTGAAAAAAAAATATTTAGCTTTAAATAGTATCGAAGATTTTTTAAATCTGATGTGATAACATTCTATGCATACTATAAGATTAAAAAATAAATTGAATTTCATGAAGTTTTTTGACCATTAAGGTGGTCGGAACATCTCACAGTTTTATTATTTTTAAGGATTGTAGCTCAAAAAAATTTATAATTAATTTACTTGGAAAAATTACAAAAAAATGTCTGCATCACATCCCTGGCTTGTAGATTATCTACTTATATCTAAAATTTACCAAAAAAATATTATCATTTATTGTAGTTGGGTGGTGAATGGACACCTCGCTGTATTTTTCCTAAAAATTTAAAGCCCTCTGCATTGAAACACCAAATTTCTGAAATAGATTTTTAAAAAAATAAAAAAAATAATGATTTTAGAAACTATTCAATTTTCTACAGATTCTATTCTTACATATTTTTGAAATAATATAGATAACTTATTCAAATTTTTATGTCAAGTTGCCTAACTCTGATTTTTTTGAATTTTTTGCCACTTAAAGGCCTATTTTTTTCCATGCTGATCCTGCACATACCCATTGAATATATTGTAAAAGATCATCACATGAAGAATGAGAGATCTGTTGTAAACACAAGGCATATGAAGATGATTGTAAATGCAAGTAATGCTTTAACTCTCATGTCTGTAATAGCTAGTGATACTAAGCATGAAGATGATAGGGTGTCATAGACAACACAATGTGAGGATTAGTTGCAAGAATAGTTAAGCCTTTAGCCAAAGGTGGTAAAAAAGGGTTTGAATGATTCACTTTCTAACAATGTTCCTATTTAGGAGATCTAGGACATTGATACTTTTTCCTTCACATCATTTTATTCAGTACTGTTGCTTGTTATTCTACTAGTTATTTCTATGTGGATGATGGATGTGATAGTGAATATTAATGAATATGCAGTTGATTGTATAAAAAATGCTATCTCACTCTTCATCTTGTTTGTGATGGGTCAAATGTTCAAAATTCCAGCAGGGTGGACAAATGATACTGGGCAAGTGAGCTGACAATGCCCTCACTTAAATTCTATGTAAAAACAAACTTTTGGTGGTCCAAAAGCATCTCAATGGGGAGGAATGATCCACGTGGATCCAAAAAACCTAAAAAAATTCAGTCTCAAAATTCAACCAAATCAACATCATAAAAAATAACTCACTGACACGATCCTAACGCAACTTGAACGGGCTCAAAAGGAGTCTGTATGTAGAAGTTATGCTTAGTCAAAGGTTTGGTCAAATAGGTGAATCAAGTGCAAATACAAGGCTGAAAAATATATCATCTCCAAATCAGGTAAAAGTAGTCTCAGATTGAAGGGCTCATCAATACAGTTCTAACACCTTTTGAACCATGTCAAACGAAGTCCATATGAGCAAGATAGAGTTGGTCAAAGTTTCCAAAAGGGTAGGTTGACCTATATAATCAACATTGTTGATGACGTGGAAAGACAAGGTGACGTGGTAGATGATGACGTGGCATAAGCAGTTGAGGGAATTTATCTTATTTAAATTAGAAATTAAGCCCGAAATATATGAGCCAAACCCTTTAAAATAAAATGCATAAATATTTTAAAAGGGATTTAAGACTGTAAAAGGTTTATAAAAGATATTTGAAACATGAAGCCTAAATCTATAAATATTTTAAAAGAGGAAATATCATAAAATATAAAAGCCCGAATCTTAAAGGATTTAAATGTAATTTTAAGGCAATTATTAAAAGATAATCCATATCCCTATTTACATGTTAAGATTTTTGAGAATATCCTAAGGGGTTTTTTAGGGTAATTTTAAAGGTGCTTATCAAATTGATTTAATATTGTATAGGAATATTGTAAAGCTTGAAATTAGAAGGGCTATTTGTTTTAACAGATGTATTATTTTTAGGGGATTTACTATTTTAATGGGAGATTGGGATAATTTGAAAATCATATGGTTTTAAACCATATTAGGAAAAATCAAATGTATAAAAAGGGGAATAGTTTGGCCTTTTGGGGACATTGGAAATTATTGTGAAACATTGAAAATTCTCTTGGAGAGAATAATTGTATTATTAGGAAATTATTGTGAAAGGTGGAGAATTTGAATTCTTTGAGAGAAAGATTACAAGGTGCTGATTATTACACCAAAAAATGTAAAGGGGAGAGAGACTGTGATAAATTCTTATACAGGTGGAGCTTGGATATTGTAATAAGGAATTTTCATTGTTTTGTGATATTAATAAAGTGATCTACCTTGAGAAGCAGACCCGAAGACATAGTCCTAATTGGACGAACTCCGTTATCAAGCTCGTGTTCCTCTCTCTCTTATGTCTTATTCTTCTTTTCTCTCATGTCTTTCATTCTTTATTTGTTTTTTAATTATAACACTTTAGTAATTAGTTAATTTCATTAAGTTATATAAACGTGATCCTAGTTAATGTAATTAGATTTCCTAGTTTGTAATTTCAATGGTTAAACAACATAGTCACGCAATTATGTTGGATCGGGATTAACTATAATTTAAGTTAATTTGCAATTTAATTGTAAACCTCTAATTACAAATCACGGAGACTTGGGATTGAACTAAGCCAACCTTTATCCTATCATACAGATCCCCTAGGGGTTGTCTTTGGTTACATCTTTCAAGAAGGATATGCTCTTCGTAGTTTGTCTATGAAGAATTTATTCACCCTATTGTTGCAAGTAACATCGCCATCAACAAGAACTGGCGCTAAAAGGAGGGCGTATTTTTGAATTTTGTATTAGTCCTAATTTCAAGGGAGAAAGCTTGTAAAGTGAATGTGGAGAGCAAGTTGGTGTTTTAATATGGAAGTTGAGAAACTTTGGAAAAAATTTAACTAGAGATTGCATCCTTTGAGTTTGTACTCACCTTTGGTAGAGTCACCAATTGTAGAATTCATGATACAATTGATCACAGTGAACTTGATTGTGAAATTTTTAACTAGGGTAAGTTTGGCCACGTGTAAAGTGATTCCATTAACAAAAAAAGTCCTAGCTGCTAGAAGAAAGGAATTATTAATGAGAAATGCGTGCAACCCTAGTGGAATTGGAAATATTAAAAAATCATTCGATTACATCAAGACAGTTTGATAATTGCAATTATTATAAAGAAAATCCTAATGTTTTGCAAGAAAATAAGCAATAATGTCAAGATTTAGAGACATTGCACCAAAAATGGGGAAACAGTATTGATGAGTCATCATTCTCCTTATATGTGGAAAACACAAATGAGGAAAAGGAGAGGGAAAATCAAGCAGGAGACGTGTGTATTTTGCTCCAAGTTGAAAATTCACAAGTTAAAAAAGGAAATTTTCCTGATTTTATGCATGATACAGAGTATCAAAATTTTACCTTTTCTCTCTATGATAACAATATAAATTGTGATATATCTTGGTCTAAGAAAGTACAAAGTGAAGACAAGACTGAAGACGCAAAGGTTTTTGGAGGAGAAAGTCAAGAAATGGACACAGTCGTTCATGGAAATGAATAGAGTATATAGACAAACCATGAACCAAGGGTGAAAGAAGGTAGAGTATGGTCACATCAGATGAAATGTGTGCAATTGAACTTTAAGGAGGTAATTTTCATACATATGAGCCAAGTAATTGGTAAGTACACCTTTTAATTTATGATTATTAAATGCAAAAAAATTAGAAGAATTCATTGTTACAATAGATTTGTTGAATTTTTTTTTAATCAATTTAAGGATAAACCTATTGTAATTCGTACCAAGAAAATAATGGAAATAGTCATTGAAATTAAAATAAGTTGTTTTGTTAGGGTTAGTCATTTGTTAAATTAGAGGTTTGGTTAGTGAGGGTTAGTTTTATTTTCGTAGGGTTTGTTTTGTTTTGTTTTGTTTTTCTTTCTTTCTTTATTTATTTTTCTTTCCTTTTTGTTTGGCCTCTGTTTTAAAAAATTCTGCTTAACTTATCTTACACATGAGAGTTAATCCAAACATTTGTAAAATTATGCTATGAAATGAAAATGATAAAACCATGCATAGCAAATACATGCTTTAAGATGTACTAAAAATCTATATATATATATATATATATTTGTGTGTGTGTATCACATATATACATAAGAATCAAAATTATTGCTTCAAAAGATCAAAAAAGTTAAAAAAGAAGTAAGTCGAGCTACAAGTAGTAGTAGTCATTCAGTCAATATGGGATGCCTCATCTATCAGGGTCAAATACCCTATGTAGGAAAGTTCCCGGTGAACTTCAAAGTCATGAATATGGAGGTCAGTGAGGAAAGCTCAGAGTGGAACCACTTCCTCGTGTTCTAAGAACCAAGGAATATCATCCATGGAAGGAATTTTGATGGTTGGGTGTGTAACAAACAAAATAGTATCGAGATTCTCCAAATATTTAGGCCTTACTATCAAATTTGTAGTCGAGTAAACATCTTCTACAAGAAGCCCAATATACAGAAGTGATGCTACAAAATAAGAAGCCACGTCGGAGTAAAAGTGGAAGTAGCAGTTGGATTCTACATACTTTTCCCCAAGAACTAAGCACAAATTTGGTACACTGAAACTGGAAGTTTGAATGAAGAAAAAATTTTCAAGCCTTTCAGGTGTGATACTTCCCAAGAAGACATTCTGGTGGCGAGAGAAAGAGAAGAAAATTGGAGTATCCATAACCTAGAAGCAAGCAAGAACTACCAGAGCAAGAAATGCAGAATAACAAGAAATCTAAGCAAAAGAGTGAAGAATTCGAGAAGAAGTGCTAAATTTATAGAATGTCATGAGGAAGTTGCAGTACATAGTTGCCTCAAGTGAATTCATGGAAATTGTAAGCAAGGTGGAAACTGGATAATTATCTTTAGAGAAAAATGTTAAATCAAATTAATTCTTTACATAAAGTTGGTGATAAATGATAAATTGCTTCAAATTTGAGTAGTACAAAGATTGTGAATCAAGCAAGTTGAAGATTTCAAAATTAATAGTGGTCATTTCATATATTTTTCTTAAGCCGTATTAATTATGGAGGTGCTTATGTGTGTTAAGTAGAAAGGAAAATGAAGCCAGTAAGGTAGCACATGTCATCACTAGGTAATTGGAAGAAGTAATACGTGCAAAATAAGGCATGCAAATTTTATGCAGAATAATGTGATTGTGTTTCAATGTCATCATGACATTCTCGATTCATTAATGTGGTGTAGTGTCATCAAATCAGAAGTGTTATTTGAGTATTTAGTAGTTACCATAGAATTTTAATCGGAAGGGTGGTGACTAATGGTTCTAGATTTAGATTTAAATTTGGTGATTAAATTGTTCGTTGCTAAATTTTAATTTATGCATATTTTCAAACATATAGTGAGTTACAGTTAGCTAGGATTTGTCATAAAGTGGTAAAATTTAGCCAAAAATACACACTAGTAGGGAATTATTAAATGAATTTTTGGGAAATAGTGAATTGATGAAGGGATTTGCATTGAATGAAAAATAAAAAGGTAACCTTCACTACCATTGTAATTCCCAACCTATTAACAGGATTCATTGCCTGCAAGTTGAAAATGAGCTATTATTGAAATATCAAAAGAGAAAAATGAGCTATCATTGCAGTATCTATAAAATAAAATAAAAAATAAATTAAATTAAATTAAAAAAAAACTCTTTAGGCTATCCAAATATCTTTTTCAGGGCTATAGATGTTTGGTTGGTAGTATAGCTAAGTTTGGGGGGAATTATGGAGATAACCTTGTCGAGGCTATGGATGCTTGACTATCAGCAAGGCTCTATTCCTAGTTGGATTTGGAGGATTACCATATTATATAGTTCAATGTCAATGAGCTAATTCTTGTCACTAAATTTTGAAAATTGGAATTAATCAGAGCACACAAGGATGTTTCTGGTGTAGTTTTACTTTTCATGCCAATATCGAGGTAAAGGTAAAAGTTATTGTTTTAAAACATGCATAAATTATATTTTATGACTAGTGACTTAATTTCAATTTTTTGTTTAAATTTGGTTTTATTGGTTGCAAGTTCTTATGTGGTATCACAACACACCCCAAGACTATAAGACTTGCAGACCCAAGTGAAAATTTAACTCTTATGGTAGGAGCTAGCAAGTTGAAAAGATCATCAGAAGTAAAGAGCAAAGAGAAATCTTTAATACAAAATTACTTTGTAATGAAGTGTTCCAGGTACCGGATACCAAGAACCGGAAATGTTTGAAAAGGCGAAAAAGGTAACACAAATGTAAGTAGAAAGTTTCAGTCCAGTAAGTTGAGGTTTGGTAAAATGGAAGTTCTGGTAAAACTAAAGTCTGGGGAAAACTTATGGGTAAAGATGAATATCAAGTACCAAGTATCGAGTAGCGATGTAAAATGAAGTTTTAAAATCTTGTGGTTATCTAATGAGTCTGATAGTCTGGTAGTCTAGTGTATAGAAGATAATCATGCAAGAATTTATGATATTCTTGAAAGCATGTTATTTATGAAAAATTTATGTGATAAAATTTGAATAATGGTTTTATTTACATGAGATATTTATAAATGTTTTCTTTAAAAGGGATTTGATGAGTGGAATTTGTGATTGCAGGAGATGCAAAGTTTAGGTATGGACAGTCAGGCAAATTTTAGTTACAGATAAAATTATATCCATATTGGGTTGTGTACTCTGGGAGGTTATAAGGACGAAGGCTTTGAGTCCACCAGAATGCTGGAGATCCTGGTATTGTACCTGTGGTGGAGACAAATGCCAATCTTCAGGGAAGCCCATTCCCAGGAGTAGCAAACTCAAAGTAAAATAGAGTGTGGGGACATGATGATAAAGTAATCATTCTGAATATATGGGAAAGTTCCTACATACTATCTAATTCAAGATATTTTCCTAGCGAAAATAAAGGATTAAAGCTCAAAGTGCTTCAACATGTAATCATAGTTCACCTTCGTTGACTTCAATTACAATTCTCTTACTAGTCACTTCATTCCATGTGCCTTGATGTGATTCATCCCTTGGATTTCCTCTCATGTATTTGTCTTATCCTATCTATACCTTCAATAAAAGGCCAAAGGATCTTTCTTTTTAAGTTAAGTTCAGAATTTGTGGATTCCAAAAGAGCCAAAACTTCTCTAAGTTTTTTTCTTTTTCCCTATTTTCTAAATCATTCCGATCTAAAAAAATTTATGCACGTAGATATTAATTAATATTGAAGCCAATTTGATAGCTACCTATCTCATGAATGTTTGTAGTTGGTTTTGTTAGTTCAATTGAACAAGACTATTGTTGTGCCATTTAAGGGTGCATGCAGAACCTACTCGGTGTCCAAACTAAAACCCCTCTCTTTGAAAGCTCGCATCATTTTATATATGGTCGTGAATAATTCTGGTGAAGTATAAAGCAGTTAGCTTCGATTTGGTTAATTTGGATATGTGTGGAGAATAACCAAGAGAAATTTTAATTTTTAGTATTATTTTATGTTTTCTTTTAGAATAGATGTTTAAATTCTAGAAAATGTTTCAAAAAATAGTTGAATGAATGGAAATTTATTGAAAATATTTTGTTTCATATGAAATTGTTGAATGCTTAAAGCTAAATCTACTTAAGTGATAGAAACTTTGTTGATATTCATGAAATATTATTTCAAATCTTTTGATTTCATGATATTATTTTGTGATCTAACTGAAATTTAGTGTCTAATACATATAATTTCAAACAACCATAGTCCCTTTGATATTAACAATAATATCACATCATACCCTGAAGTGAACCTAGTACTATCAAGACCTGACTACCAGAGACTTGGGATTGAACTAAGCCAACCTTTATCCTATCATACGGATCTCATTGGGTTGTCTTTGGTTACATCTTTCAAGAAGGATAGGCTCTTTGTGGTTTGTTTGTGAATAATTTATTCCCCCTATTGTTGTGAGTAACATCACCATCAATTGTACCATTGCACTCAACAATGCATGCATCAAGCTTATACAATGTCCCATATCTGAAACCTCTAGTAATCACCATAGAACATCTAACTATTTTGCATTTTGCATCAAAAAATACTACTTGCACACCCACATTTATTAGTTTTCTCACAGATAAAATTTTTTGTGCTAATCTAGGGATATACAACACACCATTAGTCCTTTTTATACTACCATCGAGAAACTTGATTTTAAATTTACCATGGCCAACAATGTCTAAATGAAAATCATCACCCAAGTACACCTTACCTCCATCAAATTCTTCATATTCACAAAATCAATCTCTATTAAATGTCATATGAAAAGATGCACCTAAGTCAATTAACCATACATCATTACCTACATGAGTTGCTAAAGTTGCAATGAATGCATCACCATCTTCCTTCTTGGACAAAAAATTAGAATCAATTTTCTTTTTTTTCTTCTTCTTTTCTTCTTTGCAGTCTTTACGAACATGCCTAGGCTTACCCCAGTTCCAACAAATAACTTTGGACTTTCCAGGAGACTTAGATCTCCCCATGGACTTGGATTTTCCATGCTTCTCATCCTTCTTTCCTTTTTCCTTAGGTATTCCATGAACATTCAAGGACTCCTTGGAATTGATGGATACCTTCCTCCTCATCTCTTTAGAAAGCAAAGAACCCACCACATCTTCAATCTTCAATATAACATAAGCTCTCCCAATAGCCATAACAAGATAATCCCACATATCAGGCAAAGAACAAAGAAAGATTTGACATTTCTCTTCCTCATCCATTTTGATGCCAACTGATGCCAACTAAGCCACCAACATACTAAATGCTTCCAGGTGGTGTGTAATTCATCCCCCTTCTTCCATTCTAAAGGAATAGAATTTCTTCCTCAAAAAAAAATTGTTCACTAAATATTTGGCCTGATACATCTCACCAAGCTTCTTCCATAGTTTATGTGCAGAGGATCTTCATGGACATTGATTAAAATAGAGTATGTAAGGTATAATCTAATTAGACCCTTGGCTTTATAGTCAATAACATCATATTGAGCATCCTAAGTAGGATCTGTAGGCTTTGAAACATTTTCATCAACAACATCCCACATATCTTGATCTATCAACAGATCCTCCATCTTCAACTTCCACATTTTAAAATTATTTCTAGAAAATTTATCCACCTCTATTCTCTCTGATGAACTTTCTATCTGAAAATTCCTACAACAAGATCACAAAGTGTCTTCTACACAAGCTACCACTCAAATATGGATTAGTTCAAAAACCCGAACAACCCACAACTGAAACCATAGGTGATCAAGCTCTGATACCACTTGTAAGGAAGCTAAGGTAGAAAAAAAACTTCCTATAGTAATCTTGAGAGGAGAATAATGCAAACTTCTACAGATCCTTAACAGTTAAATAAACTTAAACATAAATAAACACAAATATCATGCATACCACAACACAATGATTTACATGGGGAAAACCCTTTCTGGAGAAAAATCCCACACTCTAAAATACACCTAATATTATTCAGAAATCAAAATATTACACTATACTTGTAGAGCAAGCTTCTCACAGGAGAATCACTACCAGAGATTAAGAGACACCATGACAAATATCAGACTCTCATAATACACCCATGTCTTCATACATCCCACCCACTTATAACAAGCTTTTTTGAACCTTCTAGAATTAGGGTTTCACAAGGTTGTTTTTCATTTAATGTGTCAATGAGAAAAAACCTTGACATGTCAGCAAAAAAAATTTGAGATGATGCCCTGAACCCCACATCTTGCTATGAGTGTATAGTATTTGCATAATCAGTCACCACATACCAACATACATCCTATCAATAAATCGTATATAATTGAAAGTTTGAGACATGTTTTCCCAACAAAAGTTAAGTATTTCAAAAGGATTCCTTGATGTTGAATTGATTTATGAAAAATACTCTTACACTTTCAAATAGAGTGTCCATTGAGTGGACCCCTTTTCTTGTGAAGGGTTCTCGAGGAACCCCTTTGAAATCTCTCCCTTCAATTGTTGAAGGTCTACATGATTGTCTACTTCATTGCCTACATGGATTTTTGTTTTGTAACATGTTTTGTCTATAGATTAACATATTTATTTGTAGGTGTACCTATGTAGCTACTTTCCAATCTGACTCTACATAATCCCTAACATCGGGATTCCTGTACAAGAAAGAGTACTTGGGGGTGCCTTATTTTTAGGTCCGAGGTCGTATGAATCACTTAAACATCCTATGCGATTTATCCATCATTGGTATGTGGGCATCTGGTGCCCTTTCTTCAAACCTCCTCAAGAGAGTGTACTTGTGGAGCCATTTTCCTACCCTATGCTCTCAAGTACACCAGATTGTAGTCTACTTCCTTGACGGTTCAAGTATGTTTTCTTGAAAATTTTTTGACCTACTTTATTGAACACTCATTGACATTCATGTTCACTAAAGTGGGGAAAAAATGTATAGGATTGAATTTGTACCCCCTTGCAAATTTCCCTTTTACATCCTCCACCTTAGAAAAATAAAATTTGACCATGTAATTGTACGTACTCATTCCATACTCCACCCACTTGGCACTTGTATTTAGTTTTAGTGGGGGAATTTTTGTTGGGAACACGTGCGCGACTCGTGGATGTTTGCATGATGCACTGCCATCCTAATAGGATTCTTTCCTATGGAATCTACAAAGGTGTTATAGTCTCCATTGGCGATGAAACATAATGCCCATGTGCCTTCCTACCAACCTTTGAATAGATCTTCCCCTCTCAATTCATCCTAAAATGTCTATCTTTCACATTCTTCACATCCTCTACACACTAATTTGAACTTACTTCACATTCTTGATATTCTTACTCCACATTCTTGCAATGTAAAGCTACTAGTTGCACTATCAACTCAATCACAGCATTCTTCACATCTACCATAGAAGCCTCAACTTGGTGTCTTGAGAGACTACTTTTGGCATCGCTATGGCTACATTGACTTTTCCATAGTTGTAGACTTGCATTCCTCTCTAATTGGCCTTGATTTCCTTTGGCCGAGGGTGGTATCATTCACTCACTATTACATTGTTGTTGGATTTGAATAGCATAGCGTTTCTCATAGTGTTTGGTTGATTTCCTTTCTAGCATAGTTTCTTCATTGTATTTCTACTCCTTTATGTATCTGGCTATCCGTGGAGTTGGAAACACCAAAATGGGGGTTTGACTATGAGAAGCCCTGAAAAAGCTACAAAATTTTTCCTTGCTCTTTTGTGTGTAGGTACTCATTCCTGTGGAGCTTGTTGGTGAACTGGACTCTTCATGAGTTGCATTCTCTTTTTTCTTGTTCTTATCATTGTCATAGTATTTCTCTAGTTATTTTAGTTATTTTATTATTTCATGTTTTTATCATCACATTATACCTCACCCGCTAAGTTGTTAGTAGGTTTTAATACCTTTGATTGTTCTTTGTCACTATCTATCCATACAGATGCCAACACACCTCTGAGATGCCAACATGTCATTCTGTCATCCCTAATTTGTGTTGATTTTCTTTGGCAGAGAGTTTTCTAAAGTATAGTTTGGGTTCTAGAAACCTGCTTGTTTATCCCAACTAAAACTCTCAAATTAGTAGAGTGATAGAAGCATTGAGAGTGCTCTTCATTCTCTATCCCTAGCATCAAACACTTGTCCAATTTGAAGTAGATCTAGAAAGCCTTCTGCTCTTGACTCTCCATGACCTAGAGCCTTGGTGTGGTTGGTCCTCTTCCTCTACAATTACAAACCACTTTTGAAGTAGCGAGCTTTATAGGAATGGCTTCCAACCACTTGGTGAAATAATTGATAGCTCTAATAACATAACTATGTCTTGTACTTTATTTTGGATTCACTAGGCCAATGAAATCAATACCCCATTATTCAAAGGGTTCTTTAATCACCATTGGCATGAGGGGAAAAGTTGCTAATTTAGGTTTCCCCACAAACTATTGGCACAATTCACACTTACACACCTAGTTGTATGCATCCTAAAAAAGTGTGGCCCAATAGTACTCTTATCAAAATTTTGAGCTATAAATGGAGATGAGAAATGTCCCATGCATGCTAAATTATGAAATGATTCCAATAGCTTTCCTTGTTTTTCTTTGTCCACACATCATAGATTTTTTTTCCAATGCTTCTCTTGTACTAACCATTATCCCAAAGAACCAATTTTATGGATTTAAGCTTGATTTTCCATTCCCCTTTATATGAAAAATGCTTAGGACACTCTCCATATGTGAGGAACTGTGTAATGTTAGAATACCACTCATTTTCCATGCTTACAATGTTGGATGCAAGGAGCACTCAGAGGGGGGTGAATCAGTGTTCAATGATTTTGATTTACAAAACAAAACTAACAACCATCAACAAAAATAATAAAACTTTATATTAGCAACACATAATAGATGAAAATATTCAGTCACATTAATAATCACCATAACACCAGATATTTTTATGTGGAAACCCTGTTAGGGGAAAAATCACAGTGGAGATTAATCCACAAAGTTTACTTTGTTAAAAGTAAAATAAAAGAGAGGAATGCACTTGCATTCATGCGCACTTCCTAGAGCTCACTGCTCAAAGAAAGAGGCTCACTTCCATACAACTATAATATAGATTACAACAAAATTTGAACTGAGAATATAACATCTACAAATGCCTGGATTCAGTTCCACTGAAGCGCACAATCTGACTTTGGAGCATCTACTCAAATCTGTTCTACTCTGCTTTGTTCTCCTATTGAAAACCCTTTAGTAGTACAATCAATACTTGATCAATCAACTATTCTTTTTGGCACCCATCTTCATCTCTCTTTACACCGCACACACAAAGTGAAATACCAATCTTCCTTATATATCTACTAACCCAAAAATTCAATACATGTCAGCCTTTCAGCAAAATATAATATTCTTTTCTTATATCGGCCATGTCAGCCTCATCAAAGCCATATGCCAACAATCTCCCCCTTTGGCATTGATGGAAACACTTAGTGAAAATTTGACTAAGTGTCAAAACCAAAACATATCAAAGCCAAAACTACTACTCCCCCTTTGGATGCCAGGAAATTTTTCACTTCATTCTCTCCCCCTTTGACATCAATGACAAAGCTCTACTACATTTGCTCTACACTTCTTTTCCTTATCCTTTCCTTTAAAATATTTTACTACACTATCTCTCCCCAAATACTAATGCAAAAATTGATCAAAATTTGACAATTGCTACGAAAATTCAGAAAATTATTTTATACTTAGCTTTCAATTCTAGAAGGAATTTCTTCCAAGAATCCACTGCAATCCCAATGGCTATGATCAAACTATTTTTCTTTGAAGTTCTATTGATTATTTGCACAAAAGACTTAGGAATAGTGATTGTTGCTTCTAGTTCCTCTCCTGATTTAAGAGTCTCAATCATCTATTCTAATCTCCCTTTAGTTATATCTTTGAATTTCTAGAAAGTATCAATGAGAGCATTCTTAGCTATATGAACTTTTGCATGCTCAATCTATAAATCATAAACTTTCTTCTTCACATCTCCATTCTTATCCAAGAGCATACTGTAATTTTTTCCAGTCTTAACAAGCTCATTTTCAATCTCTTCATGCTTATCCTTGTACTTTCCTACACTTGAGGCCACCTGAGACAATAGTTAAAGACTTTATTTTTTGAATCAATGCACTTTCTCAACTCACTCATTTTCTTCTTCAATCTGGAAAGAGACAATCTATATTGCATTTTTAAATGAGAATCATTTCTTCTTCCTTCCTTTCCAGGGGCACAAACTCTATAGATATCCTAACACATTTAATCAATTCTTCTGAGAGAACATTTTGCAAACTTACCAACTCAATATTGTTATCAATTAAGTACCTTGCTAGAGAATTCTCAATTAAATCCTGCTCATAAGATGGACCATTCAACAATATACCAGATATCTTTTACATACCATCCTCACCCTAAATGATTTGCAAAATCTTTGACTTAAACAACACATTTTCCTCATCACTGTCTTCAACAATTATTATTTCCAGTTTATCTGGTTTCAGATGAAATTTTGGAATACATTCCTCAAAAACTTCATCTTTTACATCCACAACCACTTGAATTTTCCCTTTTCCCTCAGAATTTGCAGAATTGGGTGTCGGAGGAGTGACACTAGTTGTATCTCTTTCTCTCTTTTGATTTTTCTCTCCTTTTTTGAAAGATGATCCAAATTCAGTTATTTTTTCTGGAAGTGGGACAACACCTTCTCTAAACCTCTCTAATACCTTTCTAAAGAAATTTTCATACACTTGTTCACAAATTTCAAAAGAATTGTAATGATTGAAGATTTGCTTACAAATCGGTATATTCTCTCTCCACACTACATTGTCCTTCAATGGAAAACAGTTTAGAAAGTACATCATGATACATATTTCCAGAGTACCAAACCTGAATTAGTAGCCAATATCCTTCGTTAATTGAACATTCTCCAACAATTTCTCCTTCAACAAACTACACAGATCAAAGTCTTCATTTTCAATTATCAATTTGTGGATGATATATGTAGCACCTACTGAGGTTGATCCTTCTTGGTTCCTAACATAAATTTTGTATGAGATTTGATAAGCCACATACCTTTTCAAAGGATATTTAATTGATGAAATCATTAGAGCCCTCAAATCTCCCCTTATTCTGGTTAGGGCTTCGACCTCCAGATTGTGAATTGACTTTTTCTTTGGTACATCAGCAACATTGCATAAGACCATTAAATTTCTGGTTACATCCTTGGTAATTTAATATGGTTTATCCAAATTGAGAATATCACCATCTAATTTGTTTAGGAAAAACCAAATCACTTCTGCATTGACGAAATGGGGATAGTCGTTCCATATATCCAAATTCTTGTGCTTTGATCCTTCAAGCTTTCTGAAATCGGTGAGCAGCAACAAATTTATTTCATCCCTAATCTTCTAGCTATTATACTCATCTAGGGTTAAGGTACCTTTTATTTCCTTCATGTTCCACACTAAGCAGAGTTGTACGGATTAAAAAATAGATGTGAAATCAATGATTAACAGGAATACCTAGAGATTTCCCACTAGAATGACCTTTTGCACCTTGAAATTTTAGAGAAAAATACTCTCGAACTGTTCTCCTTCAATGCTTGGTGCTGAAATAGGGTTCAAAGTTCCCTTTTATAACTTTAATTTTTTCTGTAGTAAATGTGTTTCCCTAGAATTAACGGTTACACTCCAAACTTGGACAAGCAGCTAAGAATTCAACTTTGGACTTATACCATTTCGACCAATTCATCATATCATTGTAAATACTTCCATCAATGGATAATACAATGACTGGTGACATCTAGAGATTCGTTGCCAACAATACATGGGGGGGCAAGGTATTTTCATGAAAAACTCCTCCTAAGCCATTGGCTTGGTATCAATTACTAGAGGAGCTACTAGAGGGATCTTCCAGTACAACTTTATTTCCTTCATCTGTTTCACTTTTCTTCACCCATGTCTTCTTCATCTGATCTTTTATTTCTTCCACATAAACTTTTTCTTTACCTTTATTGTCTTTCTATGAATTTCTTCCTTGATACACTGGACCTCTTTTATTCATGTTTTTGTTATGGTAGAACTCTGCAATGTGACTAATGAAGTTAGTGGAGATTATTGAAGTAATTCAAAGCTACTATATCTGATTATTAGATATTATTGGAATTATTGAAGTAATTTGTTCATTGGATATCTTGTTTCATGGGAGATTATTGAAGTAATTGGTATATGAGAAAAGAACATTGATGTTGTGGTTAGGACTGTGGGAAGTTATTCATTGTTCACTTCATCATCATCATATATCTCTTCTAGTTTTTTTCATCAATCAACTGACATAAACCCTTTCCATGCACTAGCTTGGTGGGGTTAATTTCCATGTCATACTCTTGGATCTTAGCAATCCAATTATCTCTGTTACTCCAAAATTATTTTCAAGTAAAGATGGACTTGACTATTGTATATAGGAATTGAGAATGTAATACCTAAATTTATTAACTATCTTTACCACAACATAAGCCTATTTCTCTATTCTTGAGTACTTGAGTTCATGAGTCTTCAGAGGACAACTTATGAAAGTTATTGGAGATTAAATCCCTTCTTTGTTTTTTTGTACCGAGATGGTAGATAAAGTATGCTCTAAGGCATAGCTATACATGATGAATTCTTTGATATATTTTGGATATACTAAGATCGGAGCATGAGAAATGGCCTCTTTTATGTCATGGAAAGAAACTTTCCCTTCCACACTCCAACGAAAGATTGATTTTCCTTTCATCATATCCATGACATGATGAGTCTTCTCGAAAAAATTTGGAACAAATCTTCGCAAGAAGTTTACCTTCCCAAAGAAGGAATGTACTAATATCTTACATGAAGGTAGGGTAAGATTCTAGATTGATTTGACTCGCTTAGAATCAATCTCGATCCCTTCTTTAGTTACTATGTCCCTAAGAAGTTTAGCTTCGGTAACCCCAAAAGTGGATTTCTTGGGCTTAAGTGAGATACCATGCTAGCGACACCTTTCAAACACATTCTGTAAATGATGATAATAATATTTATGATCCTTAAAAGAGACAATTAAATCATCAAGGTAAACTATAATAAACTTACCCATTTTATCGTGGAAAGTAAGGTTGATCACCCTTTGAAAAGTGGCACTAGTATTGATCAATACAAAGGAATTCTATGATATGAAAAATTACCGCATGAAATAGTGAAGGCGGTCTTGTGCTAATATTTTTCACTAACTTCCACTTGGTCATATCTTGATAATCTATCTAATATAAACAACATTTCTTAACATGTCACTGTTTGTAGAACTTGATCCATTATTGGTAATGTGTAATTATCTTTTAGTGATGATTGATTTATATTACAAAAATGCACACAAATGTAGATTTATCCATTATTATTTCTTACTAGAACAATATTAGATATCCTTGTTGAATGATGGATAGGAAAAATAATTCTATCATTCTACATTTTTTGTATCTCAACAACAATGATACCTAAGAATTTAGGGTTGTACTACATTTTCTTTTGCTTATACACAAATATCTTGACTTGTGAGGATTCTCATGTTGAACTTTCTTTAGACAAAAATATATTAAGTCATCATATCAATAGGCCAATACGTCAATGTACTATTGCAAAAGTGTTACAAACTTTTTCATTTCCTCCAACGAGTAACATTTCCCAATATTCACCATTTTAGGATCACCTTTTGTTCCCAAATTAATTTTTTCAACCTATGTTGATGAGTCTAATCTAAATTATTGTTTCCATTTGATATAGTGATCATTCTTATCAATAATTTTCTCTAGGGAGACCAATCCTTTGGGATTTTTTATTCCCTTTTAGATGTAAGATCTCACCAATTTCTTGAACTACATCAGTGATTGATTATAGAGGAGTAGAGTCACTCCCTTCGAAATATAGATTTCTCAAAAAAATTTCCCTTTTTAGAAAGGTGATAATTAGATTATCATCGTTGAAGATTTACCAATGGTTGGAATTATCAGGAACACTAGGTCAAAGTACCAAATCAATGGTATACTTAGTTCCTTGGAAATCCTTATGAGGAATCATGAGAGTGGTTGACACAACCAAAGAATCTATCCTGTCATTATATTTCCTTGGAACTATAGATATTTCAAAAGCATCAAAATATTCCATGCAATCCCAAAGACTATTTTGGTAATTCCTTAGCCTTTCATTCTTTGTCTAGTATAGATTTCTCTCCTAACAAACAATTAGTTCAACATCACCTTATGCATGTAGATTCTTGATCCCTTTCTTTTGTGCAACATTGATTCCTAATAGAAAGGCCTCATATTTAGTAGTATTGTTAGTGTTGTAAAATTACAAATTGAAAGAAAAGGGGAAGATATTTCCTTTTGTGGATATGAGAACTATCCCTGATCCAAAACTAGTGGAAGAACAACTACCATCAAACTCCAAAATCTAAATATAATTTGAACTTCCTATGTTGACAATTTTGAAATATGAAATCTCCTCACTTGAAGAGGATGAGTCATCAGTTACTTGAATTTCACTTGAATCATCATCTAATGACTCAAGAACTTAATTAGTCATCAAGAAATAGGTGCCCATTCTGGAGGACTCAAAAAGAATCTAAAATTTTGGATCCTCATATTTTGTCACATTGTACTTAGCTTCCATTTTCATAAGAAGTTTTTACATAATACTTTTGACAGGTATTTTGGCTTCAGACCAATCTATGTTCATCTCACCACTGAAATCCTTGCAAAAAATTTGGCCCAACAATATTCCATATGTAGCTAGGACATCAACTACAAGAACCATCATCTTTACCTTCTTATTAGGGAAAGCAACAAATGAAAACTAAGCATCTTTAATTTTCCCTATGAGGGGAACTTTCTTGGTTTCCATAGAAAAGCATAGGCCAAAATTATTTGGCAAAGTTAATCCCAAAACTTTAGCTACTTTGGCTAGCATCGCATTATCAGATGCACCTGAATCAATGATGCAATTACTAAGTTTATGACTATTGAATAGAAGATAACATAGAAAGGTTCTATTTTCCTAGGAAAAAATGAAGGATTTACAATGAGGTTGCTTTGTAATGGCCTTGGTTTGGGAGAAATAGGTGCATTTTTGGAAGAGTCTTGACCAAAATGAGCTCCTTTTATTTCGACAAACTTGGCCAATCTATTAAATTGTTCAGGGTTATGTTGGAGATACTCAACCTCAAACATTTGTATTTTAGTCTTCTTAGCATGATCTATAATATCAAAATCTTGGTAAGGGTTCACCAAAGAAGACAAGGGGTTTTTACTTTAGGTTTTTTGGTTTGGTGCATTGGCTCTAGATATAGAAGAAGAAGTAGAAGGATTTGGTGTACTTGTTTATTTCTCTCTATGCCCTTTGTTTGAACTAGTAAAGGGGGCCCCCTCTTAGCAATTGTGAACGTTGGGCATGGGTAATCCTTTAAATTAGTTCCATCAACCTCCTGTTGAAGATTCAACTAATTTTTAGAGTGGGTGAAAATAACATAAGCCTCACCATATGTCTCTTCTTCTTGTTTAGCCCCTTCTTGTTTAGCCTTGTGCAACCCTCCCTCTCTCTCCCTCAAGTATTTTTAAGGTTGTTCTTTGTATGAAAATTCTATTTTTTCTCCTTATGCTCTTTACTCTCATCCTGATGATGGATCATGGAGTGTGATCTGAAACGTTGATGCAAAAAATTCACACACAATCGAATCCAAAAATCACTTAGCAAATCATTATGGATTGTGGAAACTTGATAACTCTTCTTTATATTTTAGAAAATTGATGTTAGAGTCACGAACTATCTCTAATTGCTCCTCCATTAAGATATTAGCACCATCTTTTGAGACATATTCTTATTGTGGAAGATCATCTTATTTAGATTCATAAAATCACACTAATGCATTTACAAGTGGTGCCTCCAACAATAGCCTTCCTTGTGGTGGGGGAAGTTCTTTCTGGTTTTGATTCCTTGTAGCATTGTTTGGATACTTAGAAGCATTGGGGTATATTCTCCTTGGAATGTCCATGTAAGAGGGGATAGACAAAATTTGGGACATCTACTTCTTGAGAGCCAACAATTCATTAGCTAGCTTCTACACCATAGGGTTTGTGGTGTTAGCAAAAAGTAAGGCCAAAGACGACTCTCCTTTAGACCTATTTGAATATTTCCTTGTTTTTCCTGCAAGGATTATATCATCCTCTACTTTGGTGGCCAAACTTTGAGTGGTTGCAATATTAGCTAGGAATACTCTTCATAGAAGAAAGCTAACCTCAAGCAATTGCGGGTTAATAAAGAATTACTTCAAGTTTTCAGTTTTAGGATGAGTAATAGTTGGGATTCTATTTTATAACTTATTAAAATTGGACATGAATTTTTGGATGGGCTCGTGTGGTTCCTTTTTCATTTGAGTGAGCTAGGCCAACAAAGCATGATCATCTTATACTTGTTTAAACCTCTCTTCAAATTTAGTTTTAAGTGTAGCCCAACTAGTAATACTTCCATTTGAGAGATGATAAAACCAATCAGTATCCACTCCTTGAAGTTTTTCTACAAACAACCTCATGGAAACATCTTCATGCTCTACTCCAAGGACTCCACATGCAATGTAGAATGCGACAATGTGCTCATCAGGATGTTGTTTTCCATCCCCATAGAACTTGGGAAATTTATTTCAAGAACCAAAAGTAAGTTCATGTGATGGTGGTTCCAAATTCAATGGCCCGAAAGCATTTCCCCACAGACCTTCAGCAACCATTCTACTTGGGTTGAATAGGGGAATAACAAAACTTTGAAGTGGTGTAATAAGCAGGGCCCTACGAGCACTCAAATATTTGCTTGGTATAGGGGATATCATGTTGGTAGGAGGAAAAATCCTTGTACGTTAAAGAGGGGTCCTTGCATGTGTAGGAAAAAGATCAAATTTATGCATTTTCAATAATTCAAATGTAGGATCAATAAGTCCTTGAGTTCTTTTGCCACGAGTATCACTTTTTTCTACTAGAGTGCAAACTTGATAAGAAATATGGATCAAAAACAAAAAAAAATTACAAACAATAAGGTAATGGTGTACTTCAACCAAATGCATGAGGCTCTTGGTTGCATGTTTAGATCCCAGTGGAGTCGCCAAAAATTGTTGGTTGAATACTTTGTTATCAGCTAACTTATGACAAAATAGTTATACTAGCCACAATATGATGAGATAAAATCTCTCCTCTTAGAAAGAGGAGGCTCCCTTCTTATTGCTAACTATAATCAACCAGTAGTTCACTAAGCTTATTTACACTAAACTATCCATAAGGTGTTTCCATATCATCTAATTCTCATATTTCATAATAGATGTTCTCTTACGAACTTACAATGACAATCTTGTGATGCTTACAATATGTAATGAACCATAAACTACTAATTAGAGAAATAATAACTGATACTCAATATAGTTAAATGAAGGAGTAACTGAAATGATACCAACAAGTGTTAACACCAAGAAACCCACAAAAGCATTGTCTTTTGTTGCTTCATATGGTAATTCAAAAAAGAAAAGGTATGGAATATAATGTGACCCAAAGTCTTCACTACATGCAAAGATAAGATAAAACAAACATAGATGATAACTCACAACCAAAAGTCTTCAAGTTGCTTTCCAAACACGAACATAAACACAACTTCAAAGATGATATTGCAGGTCAAAGACTACAAAATCAGATTTAAAACATGTCCTATAATATTTGATTCCATGCCATGATTCAACCACATACACCATAGAATGCAATAGAAAAGACATAAGAACAATTCCAATGAATCACAAGCTTTATTCAAGACAAAGATTGAATGTCAACTTTCTTTCCTTATATTGATTGAATATGATTTACACTTTGAACACAAAGTTTCAATGCACTCCTCAATTCGGCAGTGTTCCACTTCAACAGCTAAAAGATGATAATTACAAAAGATGCCTCTCTTATGTATAGAAGGAAACTATGAGTAAAATAGGAAATCTACAACTATTTTGACTTATTCAAAAGTACAATCCAATTTGATTTGGGACTATTCTCTTTTTACATGTAGTTGCATATTAAAAAAAGACATGTAAAATCTCATTTACAAACTACAAACTGCATAATGAAAAACTAGGAAAATAAACTAAGTTTCTGCAAACACATTCTCTTCTACATTTTTCTCCAAAAAGTATTCATAGCTTTTCAATGCCATTGGAACTTCAATGTCATGTGGCCCTAATGTGTATTGGCTAGAACTCATGCGATAGATTCCTCTATGCTGACATGTAAACTTTCTTTTCCTGTATAGTATTATCTTCAACTTGTCCAAAATTACTTGGAAGTCCACTAATTTATCCAAGGAAGATAGTGAGAAAGATTCTAATTCTATCTTAGTATGAATTAGTGAAGTAAATTCTAGACAACTATATATCTATGGGAAGATTTTTTTGACTATTACCAAGTATCTAACACAAAAGCTCCCCTATCTTGACAATGATGTCCAATCCTTTACTAATGCTCGTCTCTTGGGATTCTTGAAAATATTTTATTAATTCATCGAGGACCTCTCTCTTATAATTCATTGCTTCCCAGTACTTAATGTATATTTTCCTTATGGGGATCACCCCAATCTCAAATAACACTTCCAACTTGAAATCTTTCAAATTTTTCTAAGAATCAAGGTCCTTTTCCACCAACTATAAATTTTGAGATAACACATCAAGTTTCTAATTCAACTCTATCTTGACATCATTCATATTGTTAAACAATTCAATAGAAGACTTTAAAAGTTGATTTCCTTGTGCAATCATTCTTTCTATCCATGCATTCACAACTCAACCTTGTTCCTTGATGCTTTTATCCTTTTGTATTATGTCATCAACAACACATGTTGTAATAGGTTCAACTAATTCAAAATATTGACCTGTCTTTAACAAAAAAAAGTAAGTTGTTCCACCATAATTTTAATTTGATATTTAATAACATTATCTCTATCATATCCCTTGATCAAAAGAATCCAATACTACTTGCAAGTCCTCCTTGGCACTTTCATATGTCTATTTTCCAAGTTCAATCCTTGTGATTACATAACCAATACCTTGTACTTCCTCAACAACTTTATCTAGTGGTGGCTCTACCAATTCAACATACTTATTCCTTGACTTATCAACAATCACCCTTAAAAGTGTTGTTGTCTTCTTAGTAGCCTTGAGCTTTACTTGAATAAGTTGGCCAAAGTCCAAGTTATTCGGGGAGACAACTTGTTTCTTTCTATTTGGTTTCTCTAATATCAACCAAGGAGGAAGGATTCAAGAAACCTCTTTTGTTCCTGTCACCAAGGTTTGTGATGATGGGATTAGTCCTATGGTAGATGGGATATCAGATGAAATAAAAATAGTGGTCAAAATTGGTGAGTTAACACTATAGTAGGAATCTCCACACTTGACACTTTAGATGCAAAGGCAGATATGTAGTTATCAAATTCTGATTGTGTGAATGTATCAAGTATAGGTGAAGATACATCAAATAAACTAGGAAAAGAGAAAAATTAGCCAAAAACATTCTCTATGTTGCCATGAGGACTTTGAAACAATGTTTCACTAGTAGGTGAGGAAGGGGATGAATAATACTGACACAATTGGTGAAGTAGAAACAATAGAAACAATAGGTAAAGGTTGTACACCCGAAGCAATAGGAGTAGGAATTTGAAATGTAGAAGTTATAGGAGAAGAGGAGGGAGGTTCTTCCTTTTTTTACTCCAGTTGAGAGGTAATAGGATATTCTTGTTCAGCCTCTTTAGTCACAATTTCTTCTTCTGCTATATCTTCCTAAGTTGATGTTACCTCTTTTTCTTTTCCTTTAGCCCTTTCGATCTTGATGACAAGCTTTAGATTCTTGCTAGTACTAGAAATATCTTCTTTATTCTGTGATCTCAATTCTTCCCTTTTTCCAGAAGGTTCCTTAGTGTACTCTTCCTCTGATCTTGTTTTGAAAAACTTCAACTTTATTCCTCTCTTTTCCAACCAAATATTAGTGTTAGCAAAATTAGGTTGGAATGTTTATCTTATTTAATTTCATTTCATTTTGTGACCACTAAATTTTTGGAAGATTAGTGTCAACAATTTTATTTTCCACATATGTAGGATCCCCTATATCATCTTATTCGTACATGTCTTTAGGAATATCAACAAGCTCAAAGTTCTTGATCTATTCTAAGGTAAGCCAACTAAATTCTAACTTCCTTACATCTTCATCACTTATGCATTTAACCCTTATATCTTCAATCTTATGAAAATGGGTGTAGCTTATCGTAAGCTTATCCTCATACCCTAGTAATCAAATTTATTCCTTTTCTTGTACCTCTTCATAGTCACCCACTCCATTTTAGTTTCCATGGCTTTGGATCTTGAAGTTGTAGTTATTTAATACCTTCCAATGGTGAGTGGAAACTTGAAACCAACTCTATAGAATTTTCATTGTTTACTATGCATAGTCATTATTTGCATGCATAACTCTATTAGTATAATTTTGTCACTTGGGTACCTTGGTAACATGTATGGTTGACCATCGAAATAACCAAACCCTAATGTAGGTGAAAGTAGGAAATTGTAAAAATAAATAACCAAACTTCCTCACTTGTTCCCAAGCTTTGTTAGACACTCTTTTCTATCCAAGCTCTCTATTAAACATATAGATGTAATTATAGAAGAAGGAATCATTTACCCTTCTAAAGTTCTTGATGATTTGTTTCAATGTTAGCTATGAGTAATATTCATAAACCAAATTTTTTCTTCTATCACCTTTTGAAGATAAGCCAAGAAAATGTCTCATGGAGATAGTAGCATATATTAAATATGATTTCATATAAAACCTCAACAAGTTTGATACTTTTGAGATTTGTTCACAAATTGAGTCACTAATTTGGTTTCCCTAAAAGATATTTTGATTACCCTTCCTTATGACATATATGGACTGATACACCTATTCTTGAAAAGTGTTGGATGTAGGAAGCCCTTTAACTTTTCTCAAGAGAGTTATCAGATCACCCACTTCTTCAATGAAATCACTTTAAAATATGTTCTTTGGCCACCTTGCAATTGTAGGCATAGAATTCTTGATTCACTGAGTGTTGATTTTTTTCTTACACTTATCTGAATTCTTTTTATAATGATCTCGTGCTGACTCCATTGTGATATCACCATAATCATCAATACCTAGGAACATGAAAATTTTATCAAAGAATTCCTCATCCTACCCTATTACTACCTTTCCATCTCCATTTTTTATGCGCTTACTCTCCTTATTAAAATTGGTAGTTGTTGCTAACACAAACTTTGGATTCTAAGCTGACACTAGAGAAGAAGAAACCAAATAGATGTTACTATTAAGAATAGCTTGCATGCTTGAGACAACATGCTACGTTTTCACCCTCTCCATGAATTTTGACATTTCTACATGCCCAATATTAGTGTCTCTGATATTGTCCACATTGGAATCCATGCAAGTCATCAGGAACACCCCTTGGTACTTGTACTTCATGTTTTTCCTCTTGGGAGATGGATCAAACATTTGTCAAGAGACTACAATTTTTTTTTTCAAAACCTTCCATAGTTAGAAAAATTTCAAGTGCCAAGGTTCGTGTAGTTGAGGAAAAAAATTGAACTTTTACATCTCTGAAGTGTTTTGGGTGTAGTTTGGATAAAATTCTATTAACTACATGAGAATTTCATTCTAGGTGTAAAGGTGGAATTTTTTTTTTCATTTACATGATGATATAGCTTTAGATGTAGTTCAAAGAAAATTCTCTGAACTACACTTAAGGTAGGTCAACAAGTGCAAGTTGGAGAATTTTCTTTGATTTGCATGTGTTAAGGGTGAATTGGCTTGGTGCAAATCTGAGAAAATTCTCTAACTTGCATCCCTTATATGCAAAAGGGATATGTACTTTGGAGAAACTTTTTCAAACTACATGAGGGATAGATTTCTTTGATGCACTTCAAAAAAAAATCTGTGAAGTGCATGGGATAGATGTGAAAGATGTCATGCATGGATATTTCTCTACACAACACCTTCTAATGGGTACTAGTAGTGTAGGTAGGTAATAGTGTTGCATGGGGAATTTTATCCGCAAAAAACCTTTTAACAAGAGTTATCTTCAAGAATAATGTTGTTCTAAGAAAATTCTCCACACAATATATGTATAAAGGTAACAATGTTTTATAGATAGTTTGTAGAGGATGTTTTTCAGATTTTTACCTCAAAACAATACCTATAACAAGGGTGTTGGGTTGAGCACTAGTGATGGGAAAGATTGTATCTCACCATGGAAGATGATTTTGAATTTTAAAAAAAAGAAAACAAAAACCTAAACTAAAAATGTGAACCTAAGAAAAAACCTAAAAAACAAACAACATTTAAAACCTAGACAATGTGTACAAAAATAGTGGTTGAAAACAATGGTAAACAAGAATAAAATACATGATGAATGACACCAAAACTAGAAAGCTAGGAGGTGAAAAATCTAGATCAAATTCTTGGAGAAACTTAACATGAGCACAATGAGAAACAACATGGATTAGGTAGCACACAAAAACAATGAGAAAACCAAGTAAAATGAAAATAACACAAGTTTTAACCAATAAATAAGCTAACATTAAACATTCATTATTGGCCATGTATGTGAGAGCAGGAGTGTAGTTATGGATAATTTCTCTGAAAATACATGAAGGATGTAATTTATTGAAAAAATGCGAGTGCACTAGAATTTAGCAACATTGTGCTTAAAGAAAAATGGCTAACATTTGGCTTTTGCAAATTTTTCTAAAAGGGAAAAATATGACCCAAACCAAAAAAAAAATTGAGGGGTCAAACTATGCATGAGACCAAATAAAATTTGTCTCGATATGCATGCTTAGAGGAAGTGATATACAAACTAAACAAATTTTGTATGGGTTATCCCATTAATTGAGCAAGCAAAATTTGAGGATAACAAAACCGATAGTTCAAACACATCTGGATGGGTAGGTTTATGCTAGGCAAGGTCATGTTTCACACCCCAGCATGTCAAAATGTTCTAGGCTACATTACATTGATGATTTCTCTTAAGAGGCCAAAGTGTGAAAAAAAGAACTTTGATGAGATCTTTCTCCAAAACCTTACAACCATTCCATTTGAAGGTATAGGGTCACGTAGGGTCCCTCTACAATAACCTCTCTTAGTTCTTCATACTTCCAATTGATTTTCCTGTGGTGGTAATTTTTTAGTTCATGGAAAAAAGCATCAAATGCATGCAATGCAATGTAGCAAGGTGGTGTAATTTTTCTTGTGTTCATTGTGTGACCAAACTAATAGTTCCAACACATCCAAATGGGTAGTTTTATTCTAGGAAAGGCCCTGTTTCACACCCCATCATGCCAAAAAATTTGAAGCAACATTGCACTAATTATTTCTCTTAAGAGACCAAATTGTGAAAAACAACAAACTTTGATGAGCTCTTTCTCAAAATCCATGACACTTACAACCATTCTGTCTAAATTTGCAAGGTCATGTAGGGCCCTTCTACAATAACTTCATTCAATTTTTCATATCTCCAATCCATTTTCCTATGGTGACAATTTTTCAGTTGATGGAACAAGCATCACTTGAATTCTCTAAAGAGACCTAAGTGCCAAAAGTGGCAAATTTTGACAAGTTTCAAGATACATTGTACCAATGCTTTCTCTTAAGAGCCTTGAGTGCTAAAATGTGGCAAAATTTGACAAGTTGTTACTTGGAAACCATGGCACTTAGAAACATTTCATCTAAAGGTGTATGATCACATAGGGTATCTCTATAATAACCTTTCTAAATTTTTCATATATCCAAGTCATTCCACCATGACAATAATGTTTCAAATGTTCCAAAAAGTGGTAGTTCCATTTAGTAAAAAGTTATCGAGAGGAATTGTACATTCTTCATCTTGTGGGGGTAGCCGACAATTCTAACACATTGGGGTGGCTACAAAATAATTCTACTAAACATTTTTAGTCAATGTAGGTGTCTTTATACTCTTATGACTGAATGATCAACCCCAAAGAACTATTTTCCTCCATGTTGGAAAAACAAGGACAAACAACTAAGAGGGGGGGTGAATCAGTTGTCACAGATTATTTAAACTTTTCAATCTTAACTAAAACTTAACTTAACCCAATTTCAAATCTGATGCATGAACAATAGACCATAAACAATCAACACATCAGAAACATAGAGAACACCAAGATTTTTACGTGGAAACCCTGTTAGGGGAAAAACCACGGTGGATGTTAGTCCACAAGATTATATCTTGTTAAAAGTATAAGAATAATAATGGGAATGCACATGCATTCAGGAACACTGCCTAGAGCTCACTGCCCAAATACAAGAGGGCTCACTGCCCAAGAAAGAGAAATACGGATTAGATCCATAGGGTATGACCTGAGAAAATAGCTTCTTCAAAAGCCTAATTACAGTTCTGATTAAGCACAGAAACACTCATTCACACTTCGCTCAAACTTCTTCACACTCTGCTATGTAATCAAATGATATTCACACATACACACATAGGAGCACATTGAGAACCTTCAATTCAAACAAACAACCACTCTTATATATCTACAACATGAATTTCATCAACAACTTTGTAAGCCAAAATACATATTAAAATATAAAACATATATGCAATGTCAGCCCAAATTTACAAATAAATTTTCAATGTGAATCAAGCACCATCAGCCAATAATATATTGTGGCCCAAAACAACATCCTTGAGCATTCCAAACATTCAAATTTTAATCTCCAAGGATCCACAACATGTTACAACCACCATGCCGGCCAAGAACATGAAAACCCAAATACATATAAGAAAATATTTCACCATGAACACACCGATAAGCGCAGACATGTGACGAAGATAGAGAATGATCTAGAAAAATCCACAAGAAACAAGAACCAACATAGAAACATCCACAACAACTGAAATTACTAGAATCATATCAACTTCACTCAGGAATACTAACTAAAACCACATAAAAATCGTCACAACACAACTATTCATAACATGATCAAAACTTCACGTGGACCTTAAAAACTTCCAGTGGATAAACTAGATACACTCAGGAATAAACCCTTTAGTCCACAATGTACTGAGAAAGGAACCTTCATGACCTTCACTATTCCTCTGGCAACCTGCAACATTTGCTTTGACAATTTTCTCAATATCCTCGACATATACAACCTTCAATACATCAATGTTAATAGTGTTGACATCAATGACAACCACATATTAGCAACACAACCACAACATCCAAAAATCTCCCCCTTTGGCATTGATGGCAACACATGATGTGAAAAACACCATCAATGCAACTCACAATCAACACTTACTTCCCCTTAGATTCTGACTCTTCTTCCTTAACCTCTTCTACAAGATCTTCACCCCACAAGGCTCTTCTCCCTAGATAAGCAATAGTTTTTCACATGACTCTTCTCCCCCTTTGAAATAAATGGCAAAGATAAACATTATCTTCCCACATACAAGATCTAAACCATATATTTGCACATCTTACTACTCCCCCTGAGTAGCAGCCACAAAAACATCAATCAGGATCAGAATATAGCTTTGAAGCATACTGATTGATGCAAGTAAATGCATCTCTAGTTCATATCAAGAGGGGTAATCACCCCTAGCATTCCTCTAAGATACTCAAAAGTATCCTTTGGTAATGAATTAGTGAAAATTCCTGCAATCTGTTCTTTAGTAGGCACATACTCCAATCTAAATTCTTTCTCATTCACTTTTTCCCTTAGGAAATGAAACTTGATTGATATATGCTTGGTCTTGGAGTGTAACACTGGATTCTTTGATATGTTTATCACACTTGAGTTGCCATAGTATATGGAAATAGGTTCATCATATACTACTCTGATATCTTTTAGCATCCATTTCGTCCACATCACTTGAGTACAATTATTTTCAGCAGCAATATACTATGCCTCAACAATAGATAGGGAAACGGAATTCTGCTTTTTACTCAACCAAGACACTAGCTTCTTCCCTAGAAAGAAAGTACCATCACTAGTACTTTTCCTATCATCTACATCTCCTGCCCAATCCCCATCAGTATATGCACTCAAAGTAATATCATCATCTTTAGGATACCAAAGCCCAAAATCAACTGTTCCTTTCAGATATCTGAAAATTCTCTTTATAGTAGTCACATGAGATTCTTTTGGCTCAACCTGAAATCTAGCAACCATACATACAACATTCATGATGCTTGGTTTGGTCTAAGTTAAATAGAGCAATCTGCCAATCATTGACCTATATCTTGTTTGATTTTTCTTAGGAGAATCATCATTCTATGTTAACTTGCATCTAGTTACCATGGGTGTACCAACAGGCTTTGAGTCTCCCATGCCAAAATTCTTCAGTAGATCTCTCACATATTTGGACTGAGATATGAAAATCTAATTGTCTGTCTAAGTGACTTGTAATCCTAGAAAGAACTTCATCTCACCAATCATACTCATTTCAAATTCACTTTTCATTTCATCAACAAACTTCATACATAAATCATCATCTCCTCCAAAAATAATATCATCAACAAGGACTTCAATAATGAACTCTTTATCATGATCCAACTTAAAATACAAGTTGTTGTTAGTAGTACCTTTATTGAATTCAAGCTTCAGTAAGTATTTATCTAGTCTAGCATACCAGGCTCTAGGAGCTTGCTTGAGTCCATATAGTTCTTTCTTTAATCAGAAAACCGTGTCTTCCTTTTCAGTCAGCTAAAATCCATTTGATTGTTCAACATATACTTCTTCTTCTAACTCACCATTCAAAAAAGCTAACTTCACATCCATTTGATAGACTTTATAGTTCTTATATGCAACATAAGCAAGACATAATCTTACAACTTCAATTCTAGCAATAGGGGCAAAGGTTTCTTCAAAATCAATACCTTCCATTTGTGAATACCCTTTACATACCAATCTTTATTTATTTTGGATCACTTCACCTTGTTCATTTAGCTTCTTCTGAAAGACCCATTTAGTACCAATCACATTTTTATCTTTAGGTCTAGGAACAAGAATCCATGTATCATTCTTTTCATTCTATATTAGTTCTTCCTTCATAGCTTCCATCCAGTATTCATCATTAGAAGCTTCATTTGTTGGAATATGGTTTAAGTGGACATATATTTTGGCTTCTAGTGTTGTCATTGATGGCAACTAAAGTCATCATTTTGGTCCACAGTTATGCATTCAATCACCCAGCAGATAAAATGAAAAACTATGTGTTACCGACAGTGTACTCATGGAACAGGATATCCAGTCTGATAGCTTCACCGAATCATCATTTTTTGTTGTGGATAGCTGAAATTGTTTGTTAAGCATATGGAGCATCTTATCATTGAATCTTCTAATGTTGCTTTTGTGGCCATGAGATTTTGAAGGTCTAGTAGGAAATTTTTTGTCTATTTGCTTAATAGAGCCGACTCAGTGTAAATGGTGTGTAGCGGATGTATAAAGTCAAATTATTTTAATTATATTCAAGTTTAGATGTTTAATTATAGGTCATAGCTATTGTGTAGCTGACTTGTTTGGATACACATCAAAATTATTTATGTTTTGGACTGACAAGATGCAAATATTATTAAATTTTGTTGAGCTGACTTGTGGCGATTAATTCTTGGTGAGTGGATGTATTTAGATGATCGGTCACATGATTTGGATGGATGAAGAAGTTGTGCATGTGTGTATTGCAAAATTATAAGGTGTATTTGAGTGATATCATGAACAGTTTCACTTGTGCATAAAGATTTTGTGTGTGAATTTGAGCAAAATAGAGTAGAAGTTCAATATCAGTCTTCAAGACAAAAGTTCAACATCAAAGCTAAACCAGAACTACAATCAAGCATTGGTAGATGCTATCTATTCAATTCATTTTATTTTGTATCAATTACAAACTACTATAATGGTAGTGAGCCCCCATCTTTTGAGTAGTGAGCCTGAATGCAAGTGCATTCCCATTTTGTAATACTTCTTTCGAGTATACTCAAAACTTATTGTGGATTGGCCATCCACCGTGGTTTTTCCCTTAATAGGGTTTCCACATAAAAAATCCTTGTGGTATGGTTGTGTGGTTTCTTTTTTTATGTTTCTGCATATTAATTTTGACTAAATGTGTTAAGTTGAATAGAGATTAGGATAAAAGAATTAATTTTTGCAGAACCTGATTCACCCCCCCTCTTAGTGTTGCTTGTTTCCAACAATTGGTATCAGAGCTAGTTCCTTTGAAGAAGTCTAATAGCTTGGGGAGATCTTGGAGATTCATGGATATAAGAAGTCTTCAACAACAACTCGTGGTGGCCTTGGATGATCTTGACCAGTCAAAATTTGAGATCCAGGAATTGCAAGAAAATCTTGAAAATGCAGAAAAATTTTATCCAGTCATTGAAAGACAAGATCGATGAATCAAGGGAGAAAAGAAAGGAATTATATGGTCAAATCAAGTAGAAAAACAAAACAAGTGAAGATGAACAACTCAGTCAAGTCCTAAAGGAGAAAAAAAAGAATGTGAAAATTTTGCTCAAAAGAATGTTGCCTTGAAGCATGAGACAAAATCCATCATGATGAAGATGACTAAAGAGTTAGAGGACAAAAAGAGAAATAAAGAAAAGCTTGCACAATCCTTGAAAGAAAACTATGAACAATACAACTGACTAGAAAATGAATTGGAGCAATCCAAGAACAATGAATAAGAGCTTGAAAAATAGCTTGATGATCTCAGGGATGAACTTGTTACAACAAATGAGTTCAAGGAGAAATTCAAAGAAAGCTCAACCAAACTTGATGAGTTAATCAAGGGACAAAGAATTGATGGTGACAAATGAGGTCTTGGATATGAAGAAGGAGAAATCTCTAAATTTGTGCAAAGGAGTTCTAGACAAAGGAATTCTAGACAAGGAGAATGGATGAATGAACCTAAAAGGAATCTAGAAAGGAAACCTAATGCTCAAATATTTAATGGTTATTGTTATACTTACAAAAAAATTGGCCATATGGCTTCTCAGTGTAGGAGTAGGGTGAACACAAGTACACCATCATACTTAGGTAAGTTCTTTAATTGTTATAAGTATGGTCACAAGTCAAGTGAATGCAAAACTATGATGAATAGCTCTCATAGAGATGTCAAATGCTATGCATGTAATAGATTTGGACATGTTGCTAACTAATGTAGATCAAGACAAAGTTAGTGGAACAATTGGCATAGATAGAGAAGTGTTGTTTGCCACAGCTACAACAAATTTGGCCACGCTTCTAGATTTTGTTGGAACATAAGAGGTTTGGTAAAACAGAATAAGCAACCATATGTTAAGGGAAAAGGAAAGATCACTACTAATGAGATCAAGAAGCAGATGTAGAAGAAATGGGTGAAGAAGAATCCCTCTACAAAAGAAAATGGATCTCCACCAAAAGATTCTTTTGGTAACACCCCTGGAAACTAGTTATAGGACTCTGCATTAGGGGGAGTTGTCAAGAAAATCCTCTAAACCCCCTACAGGTGATCGGTACTATAATTTAGATGAGTCCAGTAGGAAATTGGATATTCTTCAATCATTGTGGAATGAATCTAAGGTATCAATCAAGATCATTATAGATTCGTGCAAGAATTTTTTTCCCCATAATATAATAATTATGGAAAACTGCAAAATTAGGGCAAGAACATTTATTGCAAAAAGTAAAGAGTTAGGTTCGATGAAAATAAAAGAATCATTCTCACTCTCATTTGTCACACTACATTCAAGAAAAAGAAGTCTGAAGTACTCTATGGTGATTCTTTCCAAAGAAAAGACGAGATTAAAGCTTAGAAGAGAATTTGTGATTGACTTCCATTTCATCTCCAAAAGGTATTTATAGCAAAACCTGTAAATATGTGTACTTGCAATTATGTCTACCACTCTCATAGTTGAAGTCAAAGATAGGCCACACCCTAAGTTCAAATGACATCCATATAAATTAGTAGACATTAATCCCTTAGGAGCATTTTATTTTGTGTCGTATGGTGTTCTACACATCAAAGATATTAGGGCATATGTGCATGCAAACATGGAAGATTTGGGTAGTGTGCAACTATTGGAATTATATTCTAATCACATAGTGCAAGAATATTTTTATGTGAAACCTAAATTCAAAACCCTAGTGGATAATAAATTTGTGCAATTCATGAAGTTTCCAATATTTAAGGAGGATGAGTGGGTTCGATACATTCTGAGCAAAGTGCATGATGAATTTATGTGGCTAGATACACTATTGAAAATTACCAAGGAAGCTATTTGTGTAGTTATAGGCTTAAATTCTTTTGGCAGACTTCTAGTATTAAAGTCGATAAAGAATGATGATGTCACTAAAGTGACTAGCTCGCACTGGGATAGAAGGGAAATGACTATAAGTCATATTTCTGAGCTTGATGTAATATTTGCATCCATGATCATAGGGTATAAGATTTACCATTCAAGCCAGGAAAATTTTGTGTCTGGCACTACTATTTATGCAGCATATGAGATGATCAAACAAAATGTGGATTATGATCTATGTGAAGTACTCAGAGGGAAACTCTTGGAGAATCTAACAAAAATAAAGGACAAAAAGAATGTGTTCAAGTTCAAAAACTTGTTAATCTAACTGTACTTTTACTTCTCAGGTGAGGTATCAGGAATTGGAAAATTTCAATGGAGAAATGATGTTCTGGTAGTAGTAAAAATTTGGGACATGCTATGTAGTCTTGGTAACTAGGAGACCCATAGCATAATTCTATGGGGTAATTTCAAAAACTTTCAAAAAAAGATGCAAGTCAGAGAGAGGATCCCTGAAGCTATAGTGGAATAGTATAAATATTCTATATGCTTCATCGTAGACATTGATCAATGTCACATGGAAGAGGTTGATCCAAGAACAGTTTGGATCATGCCTATGGGCTATGAAGTGGATGAAAATATACTAAGGATGTATTTAGAACATCTGCTGAATTCTCCAGTGGATCCTAATGAAGAAAGGTGTGGCAGCCTTCAAGTACATTCAAAATTGTGGAATTCTGTGTCAATAATCAAAAGGCTAAGAAAGGAAACATAAATTCTTGCAAAGTGAATGGGTCTTCTAGTTAAAAATTTGAAAGAAATCAGAAGGAAAAGAGATGAAGTTGAAATAGAAAAGGAGAATAAAAAGGAAACAACAATTGGTCTAGGAAGATCTACTCCTAACACCAGAACAACCAGGAGTTCCCCTGCAACTCAGCCAAACAAGGCTGAAGCCTCCAGTAGAAGAAAGAAAAACAAAATCTCAAGGACCTATAAAGCTACATCCACAGATGAAGAAGAAGAGACATACTCAGAAGAAACAGTAAGATAATTGAAGGTAACTAGGACCCATGCGGTCAAGCTGAACAAAAGGAAGCCTTCCGAAAAAAGTGAAGAAGCCCAGAAGAAGCCCAAAATTGAAAAACCTAGCATGTCAGTGGAGGAAGTTGAAAATGTAGCAGTAGTTGATGGTAATCTCAAGCCACTATGTAATCTATATGAGCTCTTTGATGATTCTATTAAGAAGACTCTCGAGGAAGCTACAGTTAAGAATTTGAATGTTTTCAATAAAACTCTAGTTAAAATCATGTCTAGCTTTCCCACAAGCCTATAGAATTATTTGGAATCAAGAAGGGTGAGTGCTAGAACAGAGGAAGAAAACATGAGGAAAAGAGTTCTTTCTGACTTGTCCTCGAAAATGGGAATTGAAGAAATGGATCTACTTCTTCTAAAAGTTAAAAAGGAATTCAGAACCAAGTCAAGAATAAATAGACTCATGATTGGTGACATTGATGTTGTTATGAGTGAGACTAAGAAAATTCTGGAAGAGTTCTTGTGAAAAGAGAAGGTAAGTATTGAGGAAGTCAATATTGAACAGGCTCAAAGTCATGAGGAAGTGAATGTGGAAGTGAATGTGGAAGTGAATAAGTTAGGAGAAGGAAATGAAAATGAGGAGAATATGAACATATCTGATCCTCCACTATTTGAAGATATTTTGACTTCTCCCAATGTTGAAACCACTGAGACACCTATTGTGACTAAAGTCCAAAGTGAGGAGATTGTTGAAGAGAAAGAAGTATCTGGTGAAGAAAAAGTATTTCCAAAAGTGATTCAGGAAGCTCAATCTAAGATTGACAAGGGAAAGAATCAAGAAATTAGTCCAAAAAGGGTAACAGAATCTCTGTTGGAGCATGAGGTAGAATCAAATTTTGAGTTTGATGAGAGTTCAATCAACTTATCCACCTTATCTCGAATCCAGATGCTGAAAGTTGCTAAAATGGCTCAAGATAAAGCCAATGAGAAAATATTGAAATCTCACATTGAAGATAGTGAGCAGCTAAAACTCACTTCTAGAGTTTTTTAGAAATTGATGCCTACCCATATTATGGATCCATCTAGATCCTCCTCTGGTGAGTTGAAAATATTAATAAGCTCTGTAGATTTTCATTTCAAGTATTTTGAGGTTTTAGCTCGGGTTCAACTACAAAAGGAATTTAAGGAGGAAAGAATTGGAAGCCTAATCAAATTAATTTCCAAGGACAAGAATCTACTAGCAACTTGCATACAAAATATCCAAGGTGCTATAATTGAAGGAGGAAATGTGTACAAATCCTACATAATCTTGTCAAAACTTATTGAGGAAAATGAGAAAAAGATCAAATATATTGAACAATAGTTGGCTATTATTTCCAACACATTTGATCCTTTGATTAGTAGTGTGTGTTATCAGGATAGTCAGGTAATATATTTTCTTGACCAATTAAAGACTCTAAAGTTTTAAAATGAAAGGGTTAAGAGTAATTTAACTCAGGGGGTTGATAAGTCCAAAAATTGAGATGATGGCGAATGCTCTAAAAGAAAAAAAAAAAGTATTGTGATTGCTCCTGATCCTATAAGTTTGGAAGTTGCAGAAACCTTGTCTTATCTTCTCTATGGCCATATTACAATTTTGGAGAGTTCGAGGAGTATCTGGGATTCAAACTTAGGAGGACTGAAGATTGTCTTTGCAGACATCTTCAAATTTTTGTAATTCTCCGGATATACTTGTACAACTTTTGCAATTTTTATTTTCCCAATTTTGTCATTGATGTCAAAGGGGAAGAGTGTGATGTGAATAATGAATTAATATTCTTAAGGGGAGTAACATTTTGTAGTGGTGCAATATTTTTTATTTTGGTAGTATGCTTATCAGTTTCGACACTTAGTCATTTTTCACTAAGTTTTGCCATCAATTCCAAAGGGGGAGATTGTTGGCATCTGGTTTAAGTGGACATGGTTTTTGGCTTCTAGTGTTGTCATTTTGATCCACAGTTATGCATTCAATCATCCAACAAATAAAACGCAAAACTATGTGTTACTGGCAGTGTACTCATGGAACAGGGTATCTAGTTTGATAGTTTCACCAGATCATCATTTTGTGTTGTGGATCACTGAAATTGTTTCTTAAGCATATGGAGCATCTTATCATTGAATCTCGTAATGTTGCTTTTGTGTCCATGAGGTTTTGAAGGTCCAGTAGGACATTTTTTTGTTTATTTGCTTAATAGATTCGACTTAGTGTAAATGGTGTGTAGCAGATGTATAAAGTCAAATTATTTTAAATATCTTCAAGTTCAAATGTTTAATTATTGGTCATATCTATTGTGTAGCTGAATTGTTTGGATACGCATCGAAATTATTTATGTTTTGGGCCGACAAGTTGCAAATATTATTAAGTTTTGTTGAGCTGACCTGTGGAAATTAATTCTTGGTGAGCGAATATATTTAGATGATCAGTCACATGATTTGGATGGATGAAGAAGTTGTGCATGTGTGTGTTGTGAAAGTATAAGGTGCATTTAAGCAATATCATGCACAATCTCACTTGCACATAAAGATTTTGTGTGCAAATTTGAGAAGAACAAAGAAGAAGTTCAATATTAGTCTTTAGGAAAAAAGTTCAACATTAGAGCTAAACTGGAACTACAATCATGCATTGGTAGATGCTATATATTCAATTCATTTTCTTTTGGATCAATTCCAAACTACTATAATGGTAGTGAGCCCCCATCTTTTGATCAATGAGCTCTAGGCAGTGAGCCTGAATGCAAGTGCATTCCCATTTTGTAATACTTCTTTTGAGTATACTCAAAACTTATTGTGGATTGGCCATCCACCATGTTTTTTCCCTTTACAGGGTTTCCACGTAAAAAAATCCTTGTTTTATATTTCTACATATTAATTTTGATTAAATGTGTTAAGTGGAATAGAGATAAGGATAAAAGAATTAAATTTTGTAGAAAACTGATTCACCCCCCTTCTCAGTGTTGCTTGTTTCCAACATCATTGAAATTTTTAGGCTCAATCTTGGAAATCAGGCAATACTCTTCTGCAATCCTTCTTCTATTCTACACACCTTTATTCTTGTCTCCTATAATTTGATTTTCAAAATGATTCAATCTCACATACCTCAAAGTTTTAGAATTCACTCCACTTCTAGTTATTATGTTCTTTCTTCTTCACTTCCATTTATCTCTCCTTCTTGACTTTCTTGATTTATAGGAATGATTTGAGCTTGATTATGTGTTTGATTATTCTTCCCTTTGTTTGTACTAACTTACTGATCATCTGAATCATATCCACAATATCTAGATGATCTATCAAAATCCTCATCAACTCTGACATTTGCACTTTCAACCATTTTTCTTTATATTATTTTATAGCACCAGTAAGCCTTGCTCTTGGTAGATTAATCTAGAAATATTCCTTCATTGCTCCTTGCATCAAAATTTCCTATGTCCTCATATCTCTTAATGTAGCATTTTCTTCCAAAAATCTTGAAATATTTAACAGTAGGTTTATAACCAAACCATAGCTCAAAAGGAGTCTCACCAGAAATACCATTAAAATTTACCTGATTTAAAGTGTACATAACAATGTTTACAACTTCTCTCCAATAGATGTGAGACACATTTCCTTCAATCATCATTGTTCTAACAAAATCCATAATTGTTTTGTTCTTTCTCTCGACAACTCCATTCTATTGAGGTGTTCGGGGAGCAGAAAACTGTCTCTTGATTCCATGCTCTTCACAAAAGGAATCGAACTCCCTGGAGGTGAACTCACCACCTCTGTCTGACCTTAGGCATTTAATCTTTAGACCTTTCTCATTCTCTACCATAGCTTTGAAACTTTTGAACTTCTCTAATGCTTCACATTTTTCTTTTAATAAAGCAACCCATATCATCGTGGAGTAATCATCAATAAGTAGCATAAAATACCTTTCTCCTTGTAGACTTTTGATTCTAGAGGGACCACATAGATCAGTATGCACTAGCTCTAGTACTCCATTAGAATGATGCTTTTTACTCTGAAAAGAGACTCTAGTCTGTTTACCCATCTGGCATTTCTTGCATATTGTATTATTAGGTTTTACTAGCTTAGGTAGATTGCTTACTGCTTAAATGGAACTTACCTTGACAATGTTATCAAAATTCACATGACACAACCTCCTATGCCATAACTAGCTTTCTATCTTTTGGGAAATTAAACAACTTACATTACCAACACTTAGGTGAAAAATATTACCTCTTGTCTTTGTACCTGAAGCAATCATATTTCCAGAGCTTCCAAGTATCCTGCATCTTCCATCTTTGAACTGAAGATCATAACCCTTGTCCACCATTTGTCCAACACTCAACAAGTTATGCTTTAAGCCTTCAACATAAAGGACATCATCAGTGTTATGTTTACCACCAAGACAAATAGATCCTCTACCATGGATCACACCAACATTGTTATCTCTAAATCTTACAACCCCACCATCATATTTCTCTAGACTTACAAATTTTCTTTTATCACCAGTCATATGATGTGAGCATCCATTGTCAATAACCCACTCATCCTTCTCTTCAATTCAGGCTTGCAAGAGCTTTCTCAACTTTAGCAGATTCAATAGCCACTAGACATTTTCCTTGATAGCAATGAAAACCCATTCATCTTCATTTCCATTTTCTTTATCGATTCTTCATCAGTCACACCTTCTTTAAAAATAACACTTCTTTTGAAATCTAGGGTTTGTAGGGCTTAGACATAGGAACTCTTTCAGGACACTTTGAAGCAAAATGACCTATTTTATTGCAAGAGAAACATTTAATAGGAAAAATTCCTTTATACTTACCTTGTCCTCTCCTTCTTTCTTCACAATCAATGCTTCCATCTCTTCAACCTCTCTTTCTTCTTCTTCAAGTTGTTTCATCTCTTCCTCATATTTGAATTTATTTCTAGAAATTTCTCTCGAATCATATATTTTCATGTTTCTTCCAGATATAGAAGCCTTAAACGCAAATTCAATCTTAGGTGCAGAATCACCAAATTCACTTAATTCAAAGGCAACAAGTTTACCAATCAACATATCCCTTGTCACATTTGTTACCGATATGAATTCTTCAATAGCATGAGCTTTTGATTTATAGGAAGGAGGCAATGATCTGATCACCTTAGCTGAAATTTCTTGTTCATCCAAGGTACCACCAACACATCTAATACCCATCACAATTTCATTTACTCTTTGCATAAAAGAAGAAATATTTTCATCTTCACCCATTTTCAAATATTCATATTTTCCTTTCAAAATCTATAGCTTAGAGACCTTCACATGTACATATCCTTCATACAAAGTCTCCAACTTCATCGACATCTCATGAGCTATCTTTAGATCTATCACATTTGTCATTTCCAAATCTATCAGGGCACTCAAGAAAGCTTCCATAGCCCTGATATTATTCTCAGCATCTGTAATCTCATCAAGAGTGGAAGGACCATTATGAGGAATAGTATGTTTGTTCTTTGTAATCTTCCAAAAGTGTTCACTTAAACATCTCAAATGACATTCCATTCTAGTTTTCCATAGTAAGTAGTTTGTTCCATCAAATCTAGGGTTGTCCTTCTTATATGATGACATCACAAATAACCTCAAGCTTTTAAATTTCTTCAGAGGAACTAACTTTAATACCAATTGTTGGAAAAAAAAAGGACAAACAACTGAGAAGGGTGTTGAATCAGTTGTCAAATTATTTAAACTTTTCAATCTTAACTCAACTTAATCCAAATTCAGATCTAATGCATGAACAATAGACCATAAACAATCAACATGTCAGAAACACAAAGAACACCAAGACTTTTACATGGAAACCCTGTTAGGGGAAAAACCATGGCGAATGTTAGTCCAAAAGATTATAACCTGTTAAAATTATAAGAATAATAATGGGAATGCACATGCATTCAGGCACACTTCCTAGAGCTCACTGCTCAAATACAAGAGGGCTCACTACCCAATAAAAAGAAATATGGATTAGATCTACAGGGTATGAACTAAGAAAAAAGCTTCTTCAAAATCCTGATTACAGTTCCAGTTAAGCATAGAAACAATCATTCACACTTTTCTCTGCAATTGAATGATATTCACATAGGAGCACATAGGAGCACACTGAGCACCTTGAATTTGAAAAAACAACCACTCTTATATATCCACAACATGAATTTCATCAACTTTGGCGGCCAAAATACATATGAAAATATAAAACATATATGCAATGTCAACCCAAATTTACAAATAAATTTTCAATGCGAATCAAGCACCATCAACCAATAATATATTGTGGCCCAAAACAACATCCTTTAGTGTGCCAAACATTCAAATTTTAATCTCCAAGGATCCACATGTTACAACCACCATGTTGGCCAAGAACATGAAAACCCAAACACATATGAGAAAAATCTTTGACATGAACACACTGATCAACACAGACATGCGTTGAAGATAGAGAATGATCTAGAAACATCCAAAAGAAATAAGAACCAACATAGAAACATCCGTAGAAAATGAAATTACTAGAATCATATCAACTTCACTTAGTAATACTAACTAAAACCACAAAAAAACTATTAGAACACAATTGTTCATAACACAATCAAAACTTCACGTGGAGCTCTGAAACTTCTGGTGGATAAACTAGATACTCTAAGAAATAAACCCTTTAGTCCAAAAAAACTAATATTCAACGTATTGAGCAAGACACCTTCATTACCTTCACTATTCCTTTGGCAACCTGCAACATTTTCTTTAACAATTTTCTCAATATCCTCGACATATACAACCTTCAATACATCAATGCTAATAGTGTTGACATCAATCACAACCACATATTAGCAACACAACCACAACATCCAACTCTCCATTGATTGAACTCAATGTTGTCATAAACGTTTTGGTCAATATAGGAATACATTTTTTTGAGATGAAGGAAAGTGTGGGAATGAAGAATACCTATATAAATTTGAATTAGTGATCAGTCAACTAGAGGATGGGTACTTGAATACACTTGTATATTTAATTATTAAAAACATAGTGTAAATTCTTTGTACTTTTTCTTGAATAAAACTTGATTCCATAACTATATGACAAAAATATGGCATCCAAGACCACAAATACATAGTAGTGTAAGAAATATAATAATTAACCAACAAATATAGGTGAATTGAGTGTGAAGATCACCATAAAAAAGGTAATAAAAAGGCCAAACATAAAATGCCAGTGGGAAACTAAAAAAGGTAAAGGTACATCATGATGAAAATATCCACATCCTAATTGTCTTCATTTTATCAATATAACAAAATATTAGGAATAAATGGATTAAAAAGTATATTATTTAATAAAGTGTGATAATTCTTACAAACAATAATACATAAATCTAAAAATAAGTTATGAAGCATGGAATACACTTGGTTTTTAAATATTTGGAGTAGAACATCTACAAATATCCATTGAAGTTTGTCATTGTCTAATGGAAGCAACATATTATTATTGCAAACTTGAAATTTAAAAATATAATCCTTAATTAGCTTTTTTTTCTTGTGTTTTCATTACATGCTTGAGAGATAAACATCTTAGCTTGTTTTGAAGCACTTTGTTTATTGTAAGGAAATAATATAGGAAAATTTTGGTAAGAACATATTGGAATAATATTTTAATCATTTATAATTACATCAAATAATTATTCATTTATTTAAATAATCATTTATAATGCAAATATGGACACCATCAAGAAAAAAGATATGTATTAACCAAATAGCCATATAGGAATACATCAATATATGTCGATATAAGTATAAAATATATACAAAAACTGCTTATAGGCTTACAAGAATGGGCCATATGGGCATACAATGTCACATATATGCAATACAAAATATGTGTTAAAAAATGCCATATAGGCATACAAAAAATGCCCCTAATAAATAGTCATTTCCATCTAGGTGAAGGAAACAAAAAATGGGCATCCTTTGATTGTCATAGGATGGAGATGCATATGATGGTGGTCTACTTCAAACTCCTTCATTGGACCTCCTGTTTAATTATTCATGGAGCTACACCTATTACAATAAAAAATATAAACATTTTTATATAGAAATACATTATATAAAATGAAATATTTAACAAAATAATCACTTAGCGCAACCAAATGATCTCTCTCCTCATTCACACCAATGAAAAACTCATGCTTTGGTATCACAAAGCCCTATAACAACCATCCAAATGGAAATTACACTACAAATAAATAATCTTTTGATTTTTTAATAATAGACAGCTAAAACAATGAATATAATTTGAAATTTACTATTCTACTTTATACCTCAATCAAAGGCATCAAGCTTGCTACTATTGTAGTGAAACCATGTTCCACTATCCTATCAATATTAGGAGGAGTGTCTACTTGCATCATCTAAAAATAAACCATTATTCAATTATCAAAACTAGAAGGGTGATGCAAGCCATGGCTTATAATGTATGATATAGTCAACAAAATTTTGAGTAGTTATTGAACTATCTATTGCTTCATAGTTTTATAGATGGTTATTGGACTATTGTGTTAGTTTTATTCTAGCTATGAATCCCATAACTATAGAGAATATGACATAAAAAGGGGATTTATTATGATTTATTGTATCATGGCTAGATTAGAGTTTATATTTTACCATTGCATAGTGAATACTTACTTGAGAATGTGATTTGGTTTTGTATAGGATGAATGTTGAATTTAATGAAGATGGTGAATTTGGTGCATGTATCATGATGAATAGATGTTATACATAGTCATGTATGTGGCTAATTTTCATATAGGATTGGATTTAATGAATGATAAAAATCATACAAATTAGCCCTAGGTATTCATTTTTTGCTTAGACAATTGATTACGAGTTTTGATGAAGAGTTGTGGAAATAACATAATCACATAGAATAGTTAGGTTTGGTTGATGGAGGTCCCAAGAGGTAATATAATAAAGAGGCCTATAGAAGGTGGATAATTAACTTATACCACTAGCCTATATTTTTGGAGGTCAACAACATGAACAAATAAAATTTATAGATTACGAAGTACATAGCAACCTAAAATCAAATTAATTAAAAATTACAAAGAATACTTACAAACTATCTAGAACCTTCAAGTCATTAAACATTATTCAATTACAAAATATAATTTTTATTTTAAAATTAATAATACTATGTATTACCTGAGTGAAACTTCGATGACCACCTCCACTGCCAGGTGTTGTCATCGAAGGACCGAGATTAACCTATTCAACATCCTAAATGAGATATAAGAATACCATTTATATAATGTTCATCTATTCACATGTAATATTTATAATTCTTTACTAGTTAAACATACCTCTACAGTAAACATCATCATGTAATAGGGAGGTGGAGGACCATTGAAAAAAGAGTGAACACAATGAACCTAAAATTTATTTATAATCATTCAACTAATTTAGTTAATCCTGCATTTTAAAAATGAAATTTAATAAATTAAATTAAATGAACTTGTTGATATTTACTTGAATATCAAGTCCAAATGTGTCATTTAGGAAGGCATCTATCATCACCATCTCATCAACTACAAATGTACCATGGGCACCTATATCCTGACTATCCTTGGGATCATAAACACAAAGTGACCCGCAAGCTTGACATAAATGAGGTGGAACTCAACTCCTCAAAGAATCACCTGCCTTACCCTATGCTAGAGGACTAGTATTTTGTATGAGGCTCTAAGTGAGGGAACTAATTGATTGCAATGTATTCACATCAACAGTCTCTTTCACAATGGAAGGGATAGTCACATGCTCATACACTAGTCAAGTGAGTGGTCTTGCTATTCACTATGCGTAAATACGGGCCCCCACTCTATCTTGTGTGGAGCCCCCACCTCTACCCTAGAAGACCCACATGTCAAAATAGGTTGAGATTTTATTGAAGAAAAACTCATAGTAGAGTTTCCTCAAAAATATTGTTGTACCTCATTGTTGTTGGATGGAGGATGATAAAAAACCATCCACCACCTTTCCTAAAAATGGTTCTTTATCCCTTGGTGGTTACACCAATGGATAGGGAGCCTCTTGCATGTAGGATGTAAGGGTTGATTCATTTTAGGGTTCATGAATAGTGTGCACACCCAAGTCAAATTTTATAATTTTTTCATCTTTAACTTCTTATATGATAATTTGTCTAGATAAAATTATCTAAACTCTTGTCTCTTCTCGAACTAGTTAGTTATTTTCTTGCTAAATGAATCTACATGGGATATTATAGATTGAAGTGATTGATAAAGTTTGGTTCTATGTAAGGTTGTGCTTGAAATTTGTTTTAGGGTTCATGAATAGTGTGCACACCCAAGTCAAATTTTATAATTTTTTTCATCTTTAACTTGTTTATATGATAATTTGTCTAGATAAAATTATCTAAACTCTTGTCTCTTCTTGGACTAGCTAGTTATTTGCTTGCTAAATGAATCTGCATGGGATATTATAGATTGAAGTGATTGAGAAAGTGTGGTTCTATGTAAGGTTGTGCTTTAAGGATCTCTCAAGCTTGCAATTAACTCCTCAATGTTTTTTTTTGTTATTTTCAAATTTTCCCATTAAATTTTCTTGAGTTCTTGGAGCATGATGAGGAATTGTTGGAGGTATTTTTTGAGATTTTTCTTTAGTAGGGATTTGAGCATGAGGTGAATTAGGATTTTCAAGAGGATTTTGGGGTTCATTTAAAATTTATAAAAAATTAAATAAATTTAGATCAAAAAACATATTCAAACAACCTATTTAATACCAAATTCACACAAAAAAACCAATAACTTACTCCTTTGACCTCATTGACATTGTGGTGGGATTTTGACAAAGAGTTGGTGTAAAAATAGTGTTTTTTTCCTTCCTAGAATGTGAGCACGTCTTGGAGGGTTTGAAGGCCACAAACTCTTGCAACAATAGAAAATAGGAAATGATATGAGGTTTACTCTTTTTGGATTATCTAAGTAATAACGTGAGAACATTATAATGCACTCACGTTATTTCTTTGTAGTGACTAAGCTTGAGGCTCAGTCACTCTAAGCCATAATGCAAGTGCATTATAACATGAGCGCATTATAACATACTTGTGTTATAAATTTTTTGACTTTTGAAAGTGGGGTGACCACTTTTTGGCCCCCCATATTTTTGCACCCACCCCTTGCGCAATGATATTGACAAAAGGATTTTGGATTGTAATATGGAGGTAAAGGTTTGGTTTTGTCCATGGGTCTAACAAGAGGTGATCAGATTAAGTTCTTGCTCAAATTTCGTAACATGATTGAATAGAAAGTGTCACATAATTGGGTGAATTATCTATCTCTTGATTTGAATTGGTATGGATTTGAACTTATGGTAGCAACTTGAGGTTTGAAATATGGTTGGTTGTTTGAGATGGATTTATCTTGATAAAGTTCTTATTTTTATTCTTGAATGATTGGTAGTTGTTTTTAGGTATGGATTCATACTTCTTAGTATGAGCTAATGAAGATATCTCTTCATACTGACTAACTGAATTTTGACAATCATGAAGGGTCATACACAAATATATGTAGGATGTGAACTTGATTAATAAGATTTTTTCCCTTATGTAATATTGTAAGTTTTCAATGAACACTCTTTGGACATCTGCATCATGAAGAGTAAGATTGATATGTGATAAAAGCAATTGATAGTGTCTTATGAAAACTGACCTTTTCACCTCTCTTTTTTTGCATTGCATTAAATTAGTTATATTAATTTTAGGACCAATGCTTACTTTGAAATGATTGATGAATGTATCAACAAGCTCATTGAATGAGTGGATTTAATTATTCGGTGATGAACAAAACCATTCCAAAACCATGTCTTTCAAGTAACCTAGGAAATATTTTAGACAAGAGCTTGTCCTTAAAAATAAAGTCACAACATAAGGTTGTATATGTTCATATATGATTTCTAGGGTCTCCCTTACCATTATACTTTTCAAACCAAGGCACCTCTATATTTTGTGGCATTTATGATTTCAGCATTTCAAGTGATAATGGGATTTTATTCACATATTGTGATGGTTGCCTACTTTGGTTTTAGTTCAAGTTTGAAATTTTTTGTTGAAGCGAGGTAAAATTTTGTAAAATTTGGTTAATTATAGAATCATTGGTTGAAATTTTTTGGGAATGTGGTGAATATGGTGGAATTGTGTATATACTTGGTGGGCTACTGTGTTGCAAATTTATGAGAGGGGATGAAATTGGAGGTGTGACGTGTGAAGATCTAAAACCATAAGAATTTTTAGTGGATAGACATATTGTTGATGTTATACCAATGATTTTTTGTATTGTTGAATAAACTATTGGATTTGTGTGTGTAGGAATAGAGGATATAGTTATTGGGAGAGAGACTTGACTTCCTCCTTGAATTTGAGTATATCCCAAAGCTTGAGCACAACTAACCATTGTACGTATATTAGGATCATAAGAATCACTAATCAATTTCCTCATGTTGTCTATCAAAGGGACCACAAGACCAGTTAGAGATTCAATACTCACTCATTCTTTAAGTACTTCTAAATATTTGTCCATTTTTGCAATTTGTCTTCAAGAACATGGGAAACCATAGTCTCAACATATATAAAGATAGGTGTTTGTAAAGTTGAAATTGGTATGGTAGAGTCATGGATAGAGTCCAAAATGGGAAAGATTATTGACAACACTTTTTATGAAAGAGTTAGAAGACTCGGGTCCATAACGAATGTAACAACAACATGGGATACCATATAATTCTAGAACTATATCACATTTAAGTATTGGAAATAGGACACCAGGTCATGAAATTCATACAAGTTTTAAAAATAGAATTCAAACAACATACCCACTAAGAACACTAAACTTTCAAACATAGCAGAATAGCCAAAAATAGAATTCAAACAACAAAAGTAGATAGAGGACAAAAAAATAGAGATTTGAGCCAAATTTTAATCAAAACTAGTAGGAAATAGGCACTTAGGGTGTTTTTGTTTAGGACAGGATTTCTAGAATTTCAAATTTTGACTATACTTGCTACTATTTAAGGTTCCCAATTTATTGCACACACATTTTTGACATTGTATATTTTTCCAAATTTTACTCATTTTAGGACTATGAGAGTGGAAAATGCAAGTGTGCAAATGTGTGAACAATGAATGATAAATTTTGAATGCAAATTTTTAGAGGTAAGACACAATGATTGACTAATTCCAAGATGCAAAGTTTTGAAAAATGATGATTTGATGTAATTTTGAAACAACACTTTGCAGTTTTTTCAAATTTTTGACCTAAATGAAAGATTCCTAAATGAATGCAATAACCAATCTCAAAATTTAATGACTTGATTAATGTAATTTGAATGTAAAACCATAAGAATTTTTAGTGGATAGACATATTGTTGATGTTATACCAATGATTTTTTGTATTGTTGAATAAACTATTGGATTTGTGTGTGTAGGAATAGAGGATATAGTTATTGGGAGAGAGACTTGACTTCCTCCTTGAATTTGAGTATATCCCAAAGCTTGAGCACAACTAACCATTGTACGTATATTAGGATCATAAGAATCACTAATCAATTTCCTCATGTTGTCTATCAAAGGGACCACAAGACCAGTTAGAGATTCAATACTCACTCATTCTTTAAGTACTTCTAAATATTTGTCCATTTTTGCAATTTGTCTTCAAGAACATGGGAAACCATAGTCTCAACATATATAAAGATAGGTGTTTGTAAAGTTGAAATTGGTATGGTAGAGTCATGGATAGAGTCCAAAATGGGAAAGATTATTGACAACACTTTTTATGAAAGAGTTAGAAGACTCGGGTCCATAACGAATGTAACAACAACATGGGATACCATATAATTCTAGAACTATATCACATTTAAGTATTGGAAATAGGACACCAGGTCATGAAATTCATACAAGTTTTAAAAATAGAATTCAAACAACATACCCACTAAGAACACTAAACTTTGCAGTTTTTTCAAATTTTTGACCTAAATGAAAGATTCCTAAATGAATGCAATAACCAATCTCAAAATTTAATGACTTGATTAATGTAATTTGAATGTAAATTTGATCTCAAATTACATAAATAAATCCTATTTTAACCTTTAATGTAATATGAATGCAATATTTTATTATTTTTATGTCTTTTATGATGTAAAAATGAAACCCTAAATAAGTAATAAAAAATAATGATCTAAAAAACCTAGATCTATGGTGAATTATGGAAAATTTCAAAAGGTATATAATTTTAATAGGTTAGATTCACCAAAATAAAATGTAGGGAAAGGGAAACCTTTGAATTTTCACCTTAGGGTTTGACACCTTTCCCAAATTTTTCTAATATGTGTATGGGGGTTTTGTTTGTGTATGGATTGATTTGGAATGGAATGTGAAGGTGGGATGAGGGTTTGATGGATTTTAGTAAGGTATGTGATTGACTTACATCCTAATAGGTGAGTCAACTAGCCCTTAACCAAATCTGGAAATGTTCTAATGATGAAATGCAATGATCTAACTAGGGTGATAGTATAATTTATTATTTTGATGTAAATATAGAAGACACAAAAAATCATAGACAAATTTGGACAATGAAAATGAGAAGAGCATGACACTGTGCACTTGTGATTCAAATTTGGGCCAGCAAATGGAGGACATAGACGCTCAAAGCATAAGTATCCTTGTAATATTTTTTTGGATATGCTTTTGGGGTCCTCTGATGCCATATATGAGCTTTAGATTCCTATATGTAGTTCTATTAGAACACTACCAAAAAAAATTGTAATTTAGTTTATGTGGGTTGTCAAGATGTAGGGTTTTGAATAAAATAATGAATAAATTATCTTTAAGATCTTTTCAATCCTCTTCAAACCTGAGTTCTGCACATTCATAAAGAGAAGATATGTTGGGCAATTCAGGGGCTTCCCTTAGTCAAACCCCATGTAAGTGTTTCCACTTCCACAATGGCAATGCCAATGATAAACGGGTAATTGAAAGGAAAGAATGAAAAAATCACAAAGTGCTACAACTCACCACCCTTCAATGGTTTCCTTGAAGTTACGAAGTCATGCACATCACCTCAAGGACTTGGATCTTGATTTTCTTTATTTTTTGAAAATTTAAATTTCTTGGAGGCCCACAAAAGTGTTAACCTTCACAAAATAGTGACAACATGAACACACATAAAATTAAATAGAATTTGACATGATGTTAGGATCTTGAATTGTTGCAATGAATCTTTGAATTTTTTTTATCTTGAATTCCCTTGACAATAGTTTTTGATCATGAGTGATTATTAATTTTAAATAGATTTCAAATGATGCAATAACTAGGTATTTATAGGCATTTATTCAATTTTCCAAAAATTAAAATTATGATGGCTGACTTAGACACTTGAATTGCAAATATTAAATTCCCACAACCAACATATTTAAATTTGGAGCCAAAATAGGGGACACTCACACCCAAGTCATGCATTTCCTTACCCTATTTTTTACGTTTTTAAGTCTCCTAGGTAAGGTATTAGATAAATGCAATTTTTTATCACTTGCAATTCCTTGGAAATTGTTAAAAATGGGCCATAGAATGTATAATTTAGGAAATTAAATATTCAATTAGGTCCAATAATTTAAGGGGGAAAAAATATAAACTGAAAATATTATGGGGACAATTTATGATGGTACACTAAAATAATGAAATAAAAAGCAACTAAAACATTCATAAGCAATACCTATATCTAAAGTTCCCAAAAAAAATGTATTTAGACATATAAACTAGTTAATTGAGTATTTCATTCACACATTTCATTTAAATTACTATGTATCCTATTGCTACAAATATTTGTTGATAATCAAGTCTAAAATGATTAAAATATATTCTTGAAATGGATAGGCTATCAAAATTCCCTATATATTATTATACACCTCTTAGTTTAAGAAATGAATTTTCCCTCTAGAAACCATAATGGCGTTCATCCTTAGATCTAATAGTTGATTGCAAGTTCTCAAAATAGGATTGGGGTTGGTTGAAATCATGATGTAGGATACTCCAAATTGATTAAATCAACCACCTTCCTTATAGGTTAAAGGCATAAAATGGATTGAAATGTACACTAATATTTATTTGATATTTTCCTTCAATTCTATATTTAGTTTTGGCCCCATTAATGACATCCTTGGTCAACCTTGGAGATCAATAAATTCCTCTATTAAAATTGTAGTGTAGTAAAATTCAAACCCCTTTGCATTTTCACACTTGTTTGGGCTCACCATGCTATATTAATGCTTCTTTATGGCTTAATTAGCCCTATTTTGTGTCCACAAGCCCTATGAATTATATATTTTTCTAGTTAATCCCAAAATTCTCCAATGCATAAATGATAATTTAATGACTCCATCTGTGTGTCCCTAATTTTTGGGTCGGGACTAAAATGCCACCTAGGGCATCTTTGTCCCCTAAAGGTCTCAAGACACTAATTTTGAGGTATCTTAATTGGGCCCCTTTTTGGTGTATATGCCCCAAGTTTCATGGATTGAGACTAAGACACCACCTAGGGCATCTTAGTCCTCCTTGAGTCATTTTTGGGATTTAATTTCAAATTCTTGAGGGATTTGGCCTCCTTTATTTAATGAATTCATATGTCAGCTTGGTGTGATGTAATTTTGGGATGTTAAGCATAGATAAGTATAAATACAAGGTTCCCTCTCTCATTTTATCCATCAAGTAATCTAAGAAATCAAGTATTTTGTGAGAGCATTCAAGAGCATATTCATCAAGCATTTGAAGCCATTATCAAGATTCAAGCATCATATCAAAGAGTTTCTTGCATCATGTGTGTTGTTGTGCTAACATTTGTGATGTAGGGTTTTGATTCATGCAAGCAATTCAAGTCCATATCTTTCAAGATCATTCCTTTGATTCAAGATCCATATCCATTACAACCATTGCACACAAGTTTTTTGACTTTACAAGGGTTTGGTGAGTTGTGGCATTGCGTATTGTTCATTCACCATTTCCTTCATTATTTATATTTCATTTCAAGGTTTAATTACCAACAAGGGGTTTGACCAAGGAAAACCCCCATTCACTAATAAACAAGTTTTTCTCATCTTGCATTTTTGGGATTGCATATCTAGGTTGAACTCTTGAAGATCACTTAGAGTGAAAAGTTGTAAAAGTTGCAAAGTTTCATTACAAAGTTGTCATCTTCACAGAAAATAACCTATAGGTTGAATTCAAAAGTTTTAGAACCTGAGATTGGAAAGGAAGCAAGTGCAGACCTTGGAGCTTAGGATCACATTCATAGTTTTCAAAAATTCAAAATGGGACTAATATGCCACCTTGGGCGTCTTATTCCTCCTAGGCCTATTTTTCAGAGATTCCTTTAGATCCGATTTTGACATCCAAAGACTTTGCATTTTCCCTGAAAAAATGGCAATGGAACATATACACCATCCTGGGTGTCTTAGTCCTCCATAGCACTTTTTGGTAGTCTCTTCACATTTCCAAAATCATCACTTGACATCTCCATACTTCCCAGGTACACACATCCTAACTTCTAGTTTTATAATTTTTGTATTTTGATTATCCTTTTAGGTCATTTTGCATATCACATTGTGTTTTCCAACATTTTCTTTTCCAAGTATTTGCATGGTGGTGAAGCCCTTAGAGCTGAAAAATCCCCCTCCTAGTTCCTTCCTAATTGAGAATTGACTCACCTTGTGAGGTTGTTATTCAATCCAATTGGGACTCCTAGGACATCTTCAAATGATTTGCGTGGAGAAATAGTGATATTTCTAGATATCCATTTTTCCCTCAATCATTTTGGCGAACCTGACTTTTAAGCATTCATTTCTTATTTGTATTCCATTAAAGTCCTTAGATCTAGATCGCATACATTCTTGCATTAGTGAAAGTGCATCTAGGGTTTCTTGCATTAGTGAAATTGCATTTAGGGTTTCTTATATTTGCATTAGTGAAAGTGCATATAGGTTGCATCTTTACTTTATTGTATTATTTCATTTCATAAAAAAAAACTGAAAAGTGCATTGTTCTTCATCTTTATTGCATTTAAAAACATTCTTATTGCATTCAAAAGTGAAATAATTTGAATTCCATATGGAATTCAATTGCTTGTTCCTAGTTACTTTTTCTTGCACTTATTTGTGCATTTTTTTGTTTTTGAATAATAGTATTTTGCATAGGCAATCTGTAAACACTATTGAACTTCAAAAATTCACTTTTTTTCTGCAAAAAACCTCTACTAGGACTAAAATTCCCTTCCTAGTGTCTTAGTCTCTCTCAGAATTTTTTTCCTCAGAAGTCTCTCTCTGTTGTTTGTTGTTTGATTCAGTCCTTGGAACTTCAGAATCTCACTAGGAGGACCAATACACCCTTCTTGGCATCTTAGTCCCTATTGACTTTGATTCTCTAGTTTTTAGGATCTTAAATTTTTTTTTTGTGTTTCTATGGGCTTCCTTTGGTTTTCTATTTTAGTTTCTAGAATTTTTGTTATCTCAATTTCTTTCATTTCAAGTGCATTTGTTCAATCTTGCATCATGGATATATGCTTTGGAAAGTTGTGGATGTCTTTGAAATTTTTCCTAGATGTGTCAAATTGTGCCTTTGGTAATGGCTCTAACAAAATTGAACTCACTTATGCTCACTCAACTCCTAATGGATGTCCTCCTCATGATGTTGACATCATTGGAGAAGATGATAGCATGAATAAGTTCCTAGATGATTGTATTGATAAGCTTGAGGCTAATGCATCTTTCTATCCCTCCATGAAACAACCATATCCTCCCACAATACCACCTCTTGAGATGTTTGGTTACTTACATCCTAAATTTGAAGGAAAAGTTGAACCTAAATTCCTTACAATAGGTGAATCTAGTTCCTCTAAACAAACAAATACTCGATCACAAAGTAACGAACACTTCAATCAACCTAGAAGAAACATATGGCAAAGGATTCTCAATATTAAGAAAACAAGGATGTGATACAACAAGTGAACATGAGATTCATCAAATCCTAGAACAAAAGCCAACCAATAAAAAAACAAAGGCATTAGGATATCGATATCCCTCTCATAACGACAAGCCTCCTAGAGAATATCTAAGGCTATGAAGTGATGGTACAGTGTTCTTGGATTCTCCTCTTGATTTGAATATTCTTCTTCCTAAAGAACAACCAATAGATCATAACAAGGATAAAAATAGGATCATCTCAGGAACTCTTTCCCTAATCCCATCTAGAGAAGTTGGTGAATCTAGCAAGCACAAGAGGCCTTACAAATTACAAAAGTTACAACCTCTTTGTCTGCCACCTAAAAGTGATAGGAAACCACAAATGATTCTCAAAAAATGACTTATAACATTACCACCTATGAATATATTAGTTCTCTATCCTAAAGATGCAAAAGTCGCACATTGCACATATCATCGAACTCTCAAACATGGAATCGATGAGTGTCATGCATTCAAGTTAGTATTGCAAAAATTTCACTTCAATGGCAAAAATTTCCATCTAGTGATTGCATAGCTTATCCTGATATTCCTTCCTTGTCATGTAATAGTTGTAGAATACTCTACTCTCACTATTACATGATCCTCTTCATCACGGGTATGTGTGTCCACCTCCTACAAGGATTCAACAACTAGGCCTTTATAGCTGCGATTTAGAGATTGGGCATCTAACCTGAATAGCCATTTCAATCATCATGATGGTACATTTAACTTGTCAACCTAGGGATGTGAACTTGAAATGGGTCAGCATAGTATGTGCACTAGGAACCCAAAGTAGCCATTTTCATTCTACAGCTAAGAAAGACACAATACTGAAAGTAAATTGCATAGAAAATAATAACATGAATGCTAACCATCAATCAACAATTACACCAAGCTGAAATGCATGACAGAAATGGAAATCTAAGCAACAAACATGGCACTACTATGTCTTCTTTGGCTATAGGAATAGCCACAAAATGGAATTATAATGGCTACAAGAACAGTCAGTGCCGGATTTTTAACTAATTACTAGTAAATAAGTAATACTAAACTAATACTAAATTAAAGGATAGATTACTCACCAAGTGGCCCCCCTTGGATAAGTATCCTCTAAAACTAATGATAACTCAAAGGCTCAAACTCATAACTTTATTTTATTCACTATAAATCATGAGTACAAAAGAGTAATATATCTATATTACTGAAAACTCAAGAATGCAATTACAATATCAAATTTCACAACCTCCAGAGAAGGAGCATCATATATTTATTTATACTATCAACTAAACAAGGTAGTCAACTCCACGAACTGGGAGGATGCCATTTAGGATAAACAGAGAAAGTTGGGTGATGGTTATGTATGCATGGAATCCAGTTAGGCATGCATGTCCAACTATAGATTTAGTGTTGTAGTAACACGCACATTTTCTCAACATCAATAATGACCACTATAAGGTGATTACATTTGGTTTTCATGAGGAATCTCCTTTCATCGTCCTCCTTTGACCTTTGAGTGATTCCCTTGTTAGACATTATGGTGTATGCACAACTGGCAATGTCTTCCTCAATTTAGCATCCTCAAATTAAATATGCATGGAAATGTTAGTACACACAATAATTGCATATCTATAACCACCTTAAGGAACATTCATTAATCAAATGAAAAATTAATATAGATAGTCCATTTAACATGCCATTATCATTAAAAACATTTAGAAGTAATATTAAGCCCAATGTTTATAGTTTGGGGAAAATATCATAAAATTATCAACACTTAATGTCAAATTCCATGATAACTTCAGCAAATAGATCACAAATTCTACCCAAGAATGAGACCATAAACTAGACTCATCACTCCCCCCAACCTTAGATCTTGTTGATCCTCCAGCAAGGGAAGGGCTATTCTTTTGCTTGGGCAATGTTCTAAAATTTGCAATTGACAACTGTCCCACATCAGAGTGTGTTGTGCGTGAATCAAGATCCCAATAGAATCCTCCCAATCTATCCAATTTTCTCCATCTTTGTTTCTCTACAGCAATATCATATTGGTAGAACCTAAAGTTTGGTATAGGCTACATTAGGATGGGTGGCTGAAAAGTCAGGGGAAGCTAGAATCACCCCTTTTTCCTACCAATGTGAATATATATGTCAATCATTTTAAGAGTTGTTGCATAGTTCTGGATGGAATGAGGCTCAACTTGCTTGAGATCATCAGTTAACTATTCCATCTTTGTGAGAGGTATCTCTTCATGGTTTCCTCTTTTGCTTTTTCCTTTTCCTTATATTCACTATAAACTGCTTCTATCCAAGGCATAATCCTATCACCATAGCTAGGTCTAAAAATAATTCTATGCCATTCCCTAAAATTAACCCCTAGATTCCTTGATTTAGGCCTAATGGGCACAGGGATGTTAGACTCCAATTGCTTATAAGCCCCATATTGTTGTACCCAACTTACTCATTTTCCACCCAAGACATACATTCCCTTAATTGGACATCCCCAACATATGACAATGGATTCCAATCATGGTCTTGAGTTACAACATAATTATACAAATAGAACTCACACAACAAATTATTCATTTCAAGGGAAGCAATTCAATAAGCATTGAAAATTTTAACAAGGGTCTCAATAGAAGGGTTCAAACCTAAGACAATTCTTGCTAGTCTAAAAGAGAGATATTTATCCTTCAAATGAAGAGCATAGACCCTTGGAGGGGTCCTACATTCCAAAATTTCTGGTACCAAGGTTGCCATATCATCCACCCTCTTCTTCAAGGTGGCAATTTCTGCATCTTTATCTTCAATTTCCTCATCTCTCTTTTGAATTTCCTTCTTCAATCTGCATTTTTCCTCCTTCCATTCCTCTACTCTTTTTTGCATCTCTTTCCATAAATGCATGGAAACCTTGTTTATTGAAAAATCAGGGGGGTTATGTATTCCTACTAGCATCTTTTCTGGCACTAATGCTAATTGCAAGGATTCAGGTTGTCCCATCAATTTTGGTTGTAGGGATACTAATTGTTCTCCCAATTCGGGCTATTGCTATAGGGACTCATGCTCCTATTCTTGTTATGGCTTTTGTTGCATGATATTTTCTGTAGGAAGTCTTGATTTTTGACTTGTTCTACAATATTGGCAAGATCAGCCAATGTTATGTTTGTTGCATGCTTAAATATATCTTCCTGCTTGACATTCTCTTGCCCCATTGGAGCTTCCATATCCTCTTGTGATACTTCTTTAGAATTAGGGCTTTCTTATGGAGGCATACCAAAGGCTGGCCTAGCTGGTCTTGCTTTCCTAGGAGGGATCTAATGTTTTTCTTTGGTTGCAAGATGAACAGTGTCAACCTTTCTCTTCTTAGAGCTTGACACCTCTTTTTTTGTTGGTTTCCTTTTGGCCTTTCCTTTTCTCATTTCTACTTCCCTCTTTTATGCCCTATTTTTCATTAGAATTGCAAGTGGAACATCATCATCAGAGTTAGGGGAAGAACTTTCTTTATCTGAGTGCTATGTCCTAGAAGAGCTAATTTTTATGGTTTCTTCTATTGTAGCAGTGTTTACACTCAGACCTACGCCATAGGTTGAAGCACCAAAAGTGGCTTCAACCATGCTTAATCTCCTACTAGACCTACGGGGTTGAGGTAAAACCCTAGGTTGCAAATGCTCAGGTCTAACTTGATCAATTTTTATGAATTCTTCCCATGCCATTCCAGATACATCACGTAGAGACTTCTCAACTAGCAATTTAATCAGACAATGGTGGGAAAAAAATTGTCCCTACCTTTTTGGGTCTCGACTGCCATGATTGAGAGAATGTTGTATAACACATTTGACACATTCATCCTCCATTTTTTACCTCATATGATTCAAAAGCTTGAAGTACACAAAATGAAAATTTGATTGGAAACCTTCACAGGTGCTGTATTTTATGACATAAATAGCTATCTACTTCCATGGCTTAGGAAAAGACATTCTCTTCGCACCCTATTTATCTATGCTCAATGGAGGGTCGTTCAACTCTATAAATTTGGCCCTAGCCAATCTAGAATATTTGAAAGTAGGGTAATTTTCACCATCAACAGGTAACCCTATGACTTCTACAATTATTTCTTCAATTGCTATGATCTCTAGCCCTTTCACCGTGCCCTTCCCTTTAGATAATGTCTTGGAAAACTCAAGTGCAATTTCTTCATCAAAATAATCTAGCTTCAGGAAGTAGTCAATCCATCCATAGTTTCTAAATTCAGCCAGGAAAGGTGCATCCTACAGTAATACATCATGCACTGTGGGTTCATTCTAAATTAGCCCATCTCCCATTGTCTGCAATCAAACAAACACTTTGTTTCCTTCCTATAATTATGTCTAAAAATAAAATTCACCTTCCTGCAATACTTGCTAACTTTCCAATGCCAATGTCGATTGGATTTTCCTTTTTCTAACTTTCCTTTTGTTTGCAACACAACTTGAGATATGACAGGGTCAATAATGGTGAGGAAAGAGTAATAAAGGAAAGCTATAATGAAGAGAAATTGCAACAATAGTTGGTGTCACTTCACACATGTGAGCCGCCCTCTCACTCAGATTTCAAATCGGCTCAATTTAAATTTTTCTGACGTAGACCAACATGGACTAACACATGGGAAAAATATTCACATATTTTTCCTTCCCCCCCAACCTAAATTTGGGCATGTTTCCACACATGTAGAATGATGATTTCACAACGTAGGGAATATTGGCATGCTATGGTGAATGTCCATACTAACGTACAACAATTAAATGAATGCACTTAAAGACAATTAAGATATAGAAATTAATGCGAACATATCTAAATGTGTGGAGGATTTGTTGCAAAGATCATGGAATAAGTACAATTCATCTTTTTAGGAAATAAGTTGAGCAATTAATGAAGATGAGGTGGAATGAGGTGGAGTAAAGTGATGGAAGAGAGAGAAAGGTGGAAATGGATGGGTGGATGGGTAAATGGGTGAAGAAATGTACTCTCATAGAAATGGAAGTCTTTATTATGATAAGTACGTACCTTAATTAGCCAGAAGGAGGGACACTAGGTCCACTTCCTTCGCCTATAGGAATCTCGGGTGTTGCATGCCAAGTGAATTGTTGCAAGAACTCCTCCTTGGAATTTGGCTTGTGATACAATCTGAGGCAGTGACCATTGAAAAGCAGCTTAAATTTTACTAGGTCAATAGTAATAAGTTGTACAACACCATTACAAAATACTTTAACAACCTCATATGGTCCTAGCCACCTTGTCTGCAATTTTCCTACATTGTCCTGATATCTTGAATCATAGAGTAGGTCCCAATCTCTTGGTTGGAATTTCTTGTCCTTGATGACTTTTTCATGCCATTTAATTCTCCAATTTTTCACTACCTCTGTGTGATGTAGGGCTACTCTTCTCATCTCATCCAAAGCATTTAGCTACATGATTCTTTCTTTTTGTGCCTCAAAAATATCCATCCCAAAATCTACTACAGTCCTAAGAGTCTTGTGTTCAAATTCAATGGGCATCATAGCTATCTTTCCATACAACAACTCAAATAGAGTGAAGCCTATAGTTTTTTTCTTGGTAGTTTTATAGGCCCAAAAAGCTTCTAGTAATCCATTTTCCCAATCCTTTCTATGGATAGCTATTGTCTTGGTTAGGATAGCTTCAATTTCTTTGTTGGTCACCTCAACTTGGCCATTAGCCTGGAGGTGATAAGGAGTAGAATTTTTGTGCCTTATGTTGTACTCATTAACTAGTGCTACAACAAGGGTTGATGTGAATTGAGCCCCTTGATCAGTCACTATCTCTCTTGAAACTCCATATCTTGTGAAAATATCCTCATAAATAAATTCTACAACCTTGTTATCTCTTGTATGCTTCATGGCCTTAACTTCTACCAACTTTGCTACATAATCAATGCATACCAAGATATAAGGATTACCATTTGATGGAAGGTCAATGGGTTCTACAAAATCCAATCCCCACTTGTCAAAGGGAGTGATTAATACCTAAGGATAAAGTGGCATCTCATCAGATTTGGTTGTCCTACCCATTCTTTGGCATCTATGACATTTTCTTGTATACCTTCCTGTATCCTTGTGGAGCATTGGCCAATAATATCCTATGTTTAAAATCTTCATTGTTGTCCTCTTGGCTGCAAAATGTCCTCCACATGGTTTGTTGTGGCATGCATGCAAAATTTCATATGTCTCATCTTCTCTCACTCATCTCCTCATGACATGGTCTAGTCTAGTATAAAACAAACATCCAACAATCCATAAAAAAGGAAAATATTTTTCAATGAGTGCCCTTCTCTCTTTTTGAGAGAAGTGAGGTGGGACTCTACCTGTGACTAGATAGTTATCTATGTTAGCATACCAGGGTGTTTTTACACTAACAGAGAATAGATGCTCATCAAGAAAAGAGTCATATATGGCCTAATTATCTTTTGATGTAGTCGACCTTGAAAGAATATCTGCAACATTGGCCTTCCCTAGCTTATCCACAATGGTTATATCAAACTCCTGCATCAATAATAACCATCTTTCCAATCTACCTATGATCAAAGGTTTATTCATGAGATACCTAATGGCTTCATGATCATTGTGCACAAATATTTTGTAACCTGTTATGTAATGCCTGAATTTGTTCAAGGCATAAATCATTGCCAACATTTCTTTTTCTGCCACAATATAGTTGAATTCAGCTCCTTGCAAATTTTTGCTTACAAAATAAGTGGCATTGTCAATAGCTCCTTCTTTTTGTCCTAAGACTACTCCTATGGCATAATCTGATGCATTAGTATGGATGTGGAGAGGAAGCTCCCAATTAGGTCCTTTGAGTACAAGAGCATGATTCAAAGCTACCTTTAAGTTAGAAAATGCCTTGTCACAAGCTTCAATCCACTGGAATTCAACATCTATAGTGAGAAGAGTATACAATGGTGCTGCTACCTTGCTGAAATCCTTGATGAAATGCCTATAATATCCTACATGGCCCAAGAAACTCCTCTAACATCCTTCTATTTTGTAGGTGTGGGCAGATTTGTGATCACCTCAATCTTTGCAGGATCTACTTGAATTCCCTTATGGGAGATGTAGTGGCCAAGAACTACACCTTCCTACATCATCATGAAGCACTTTTCACTATTTAAGGAAAAAATTTGGTCTTCACATCTCTATAGGAATCTCCTAAGATTTTCCAAGGCTTGATTAAAATCAACACCATAAGTGGTAAAGTCATCCATATAAATTTCCATGCAATCATGAGAAATGTTTGAAAATATGCTAATGATTGCCCTCTGAAAAGTTGCAGGTGCATTGCATAAGCCAAATGGGAGTACCAAGTAGGCATAGGTCCCCCATGGATAGGTAAATTTGGTCTTCTCCTGGTCCTCTGGTGCAATTTGGATATGGTTATAGCCACTGAATCCATCTAGAAAATAAAAGTATTGCTTTCATGTGTGTCCAAAACTTGATCGATGAAAGGTAAGGGAAAATGGTCCTTCTTTGTGGCAACATTAAGTTCCCTATAATCAACACAAACTCACAATTTCCCTCCTTTCTTGGGAATAATAACTAATGGAGACACCCATTGGCCATCTGAAATGGGGTAGATAAATCCCGTATCTAGTAATTTCTACAGTTCCCCTTTTATAATTTCTCTTAGTGCAAGGTTAATTCTTCTTTGTGGCTGCCTCACTGGGGTGCAATCATCTTTGTTATAAATTTTGTGTATACAAATTTTATGGTCTAATCTCTTTATATCATGATAATCCCACACAAATGCATGTTGATGGGTCCTTAATAAGTTTTCCAATAACAATTGTTGTTCTTCACTTAATTTGTTGTTAACATTTAGATACTTTCCTTCTAACACCTGTACTTGTGTAGTTGAATCTATCATAGTTGCTTCATTAACACATGGTACCTATAGTTCATATGGCAGCAATGTATGGGACATACCTTTTTCTGCAAGAGGTATGTCTGTATGAACAATAGTTGTAGGAAGAGCAAGAAAAAGTGTCTTGACTAAAGTAACAGAATGAGAAGATGATGCTTCCTCTACTTCACAATGGTTTTGAATGATGTTATCCAATACTTCATCCTCATCTTGAAGCTACATGAAAGAGATTCTACCTAACATCATAAGCAGCACCACAAAATTAACTTCCTTGACCTTTTCACCAACATGTGGCCATATAGGATTATCCTCATCATGAGATGGCTGAGCAGGAGAATAAAGAACAAACCTTTTAGTGCTCTTCCCATCTGAAATGGTCATGTCACCTGACCAACATCCAATATATACATTTGTAGTTGCTAACCATGGCCTTCCAAGAATAAAGAGATACTTGCCTAGTGTAGCCTTAGGATAAATAATCATGAAGTCTACTGGGTACTCCTAGGAGTCAAACTACCACAAGATCCTCAACTATACCATCAGGCTTAATAGTAGAACTATCAACAAGTTGTAGGATAGTAGGAGTAGATCTCATGCTTTCAATGTTTAGTTGTTGTAGGATTTCCTTGGTCATTACATTTATTGTTGCCCCTAAATAAATCAGAGCATTCTTTATTTGGATCTCATTTATAACAACTTCTACCATAGGACTACCTAGGCCATTTTACTTGGGGATAGTCACTTTTCCAAACTTGATGTTAGCTAGTTGTCCCACCACATGAATTCTAGTTGGATATTTCTTTTTCCTACCTGGCTTCTTGAGGAATTCTCCCTTGATTTCCTTTCCATACATTGGAACATCCTTTATGGCCTAGAATAGAGGGATCTAGACACATATATGCTTCAACTGATCCAAGATATCAAAAGTTATATCCTATTTTTCTTCCTTCTTCTTGGAAACTTCCAACCTATAAGGAAATGGTGGTTCTTGTTTGGTCTATTTGACTCAAGTGGATTGGTTCAATATTTTTAGGTGCACTTGGCTGAATGGGATCATTTAGAGGTTCCTCCTCCTCTTCCACAGGAAGCTTAGTGATAATGGGCTTGGAAGGGGTTGGTAGAGTAGTTACTGAATGCAAGTGGATGTCATTTACGCTCACAACATATGTAGGGAATTTATTTGAATTGGTAGAGTGTTCAGGCTACTATTGTGGTTTCTTATTTGGATTGGGTGTGGGTTGAGCTGGTAGCTAAGTAGGTTTAGGTGCATTTGAGCTTGAATTAGAAGGTGGAGGCATTATGGTAGGCTACTAGGGTTGAAAAGGTGGTTGCATGTAATTGGTTGTCTAGGTAGGCCATTTATGTCCTCCCCTCCATTTATTTGTTTGCTTCCAATTTCCTGGAGGTGGTTGCTAATGCCCTTGAAATTGTTGCCAATTCCCCTGAGGTTGCTACCACTAGGGTGGAGATTTTTTATGATTGGGACAAGCATTTGGAGGGTTACTCCAAGGCTGTGGTGGATATCCTCCATAGCTAGATGGATATGGGGGCTGCCATTGGTTGCCAAATGAATAGGAATTGAAATATATCCCATCATAAGAGAGTGGATATGGTGGCATACCTTATCTTGGGGCCCAAGGCCTCCTTTGTGCAACATAGTAGACTTGGTCTTCTTCAATCTATATTGGCTTGAACTTGGGTGCAATATACTTCCCTTCAACATTGGCTACCATCTTACATCTGCAGTCCTTCTTTTGTTTGCAATGAGGGCAATACTCTGCCAACATTGCCTCTACCTCCTCTTCTTCTTGGCTTGAAGTGTATCTAGTTGAGTAGATAGATTGTTTATAATGTCTTGCTTGAAGTCTTCCAGCAAATGAGTAATCTTCATTCTTGAAACTCCACTGGTAGTTGACTTACCCATGGAAATTGGTAAGCTCTCTCTTTCTTTGAAGCTTCCCTAGAGTATTTTTTCCATATTTTCTTGATATCTTCCCAAGGAACTTGGGAGATATCTCTTCCTCCCATCAGGTCCAAGGCATCGGTGAAGTTGTCATTGATTCCTCTCAGGAAAAGAAACTTTTGTGAGTCTTCATTGAGTGTATGGTGTGGATATTTTTGTAGGAAAAATAGAAACCTTGCAATATAATCCTCCAGGCTCTCATCTTTCTTTTGCTGCATACTAAAAATGTCACCTCCTCTCATGTCACTTCCCTTGCAATATTCCTTGTATTTCTCAAGGAATTTTTTCTCCATGTCTTCCCAAGTTTCCACAGTATCTCTACCTAGGCTCATGAACCATCTTAATGCAACTTCTTTCAGAGTGGTAGGAAATAGCTTAAGCTTATGGGCATCCATGGTATAATCATAACTCCTGCAGAGTATGTCGAACTCAAACAAAAAGGTATCAGGATCTTCTGTGACAAGTCCATAAAACTTGGGGAGTGCTGAAGCATAGATGTTTTTGATATTGTCAACTTCATTCTAATGGGAAATGGGGAAAGAAAAAATTAGTTAGTTAGGTATGTTCCTATTTGCATCACCCATTCCTGCTTGATGTACTTCCAAAGCAAAGGGATTCTCAAGCTGATTTTGGACTTAAGAGGAGACTTCAGAGCTAGTCAAATTAGGAAATGCATCAACAAATGGGTGTGGATCTTCTTCTTCTTCTCTTGGAAAGTTCTGATATTCAACTAGCTAGAATGCATTAGGATTGTTAGGAAAGAATCTCCCATAAGCATCCCTTCTCCTTCTTTTATGCATGTGCTATCAACTCACTATTAGCCAGCTCACACAAAGAATTGATAAAGAATTAGGGGGGTCATTACTTCCTAAATGAGGGTATACTAAGAACAACTTCTAGAAACACTACAACAGGAAAAACTACCAATGACTCCAAAGAACTCCCTCGTTTGACACCATCCTCGACAACGGTGCCAAAAATGTCTGCCTCCTACAATGATTCAACAACTAGGCCTTTACATTCAGGATTCAAAGATTGGAAATCTAACCTAAATAGCCATTTCAATAATCATGAAGGTGCATTTAACTTGTTAGCCAAGTATGTGCACTAGGAACCTAAAGTAGCCAATTTCATTCTACAGATAAGAAAGAAACAATGCTAAAAGTAAATTTCTTAGAAAGGAATAACATGAATGCTAACCATTAATCAAAAATTACACCAAGCTGAAATGCATGACAAAAATGAAAATTTGAGCAACAAATAGGGCACTACTCTGTCTACTTTGGCTACAGGAATAGTCACATAAAGGAATTCTAGTGGCTATAGGAATAGTCGCTGCCAGATTTTTAACTAATTACTAAACAACAAGTAATACTAAACTAATATTAAACTAAAATATGGATTACTCACCAAGTGGGCCCCCTTGGATAAGTATCCTCTAAAAAAAATGAGAACTTGGAGGCTCGAACTCATAACTTTATTTTATTCACTATAAATCATGAGTACAAAAGAGTAATATATTTGTATTGCTAAAAAACTCAAGAATGCAATTACAATATAAAATCACGCAACCTCTAGAGAAGGGGCATCAAATCTTTATTTATAATATAAACTAAACAAGGCAATCAACTCCACAAACTAGGAGGACTCCATTTAGGGAAAACAAAGAAAGTGGGGTGGTGGTTATGCATGCATGGAATCCGGTTAGGCATGCATGTCCAACCATAGATTTATTGTTGCACTAATGTACACATTTTCTCAAAATCAATAATGACCACTATAAGGTAGTTACGTTTGGTTTACATGAGGAATATCATGTCATCATCCTCCTTTGACATTTGAATGATTCCCTTAGTGGGCGTTATGGTGCATGCCCAGCTGGCAGTGTCTTCCTCAATTTAGCATCCTCAAATTAAATCTGCATGGCAATGTTAGTACACACAATAATTGCATATTTGTAACCACCTTAAGGAACATTCATTAATCACTTGAAAAATTAATATAGATAGTCCATTTAACATGCCATTATCATTAAAGGTTTGCAGAAATAAGATTAAGCCCAATGTCTATAGTTTGAGGAAAATATCATTAAAGTATCAACACTTAATGTCAAAGTCCATGATAACTTCAATAACTAGATCACAAATTCTACCCAAAAATGAGACCATAAACTAGACTCAACAATGTGCACGATCATGATGGGCCAAAAAGTGGTGATGTGAAAATAGTTGCATTTTGCATCCACCAAAAAATGTGAAAATCCCAAGTTGACTTTTTTTTGGGTTGGATGTCAGTACATTTCTCCAAAGCAATGCCCAAAGCAAAAAATCTCAAATTGAATATCTTATCCAAATTGGATATTTGATTTGGGTCGGGTATAAATAGGTATAAGCGGCCATTTAAAATAATTCCAAATCATTTTAAACAGTTGAAAACATAGTGAGCATGACCTGGGGCGATTCGATATCCGATTCGAGTTGATATCCGATTTGCAAGGTAAGTTTTTGTTCTTTTTTTTAATTGATTTTTCTTCTAGTTTTGTATAATTTTAACTAGTTTTTTATGGATTTTTATTAAAAAGTAGGTTTTTTTATGGATTTTATTAAAAACTAGAGTTCTTAATAGATTTTTATTAAAAACTAGTGTTTTTTTACATATTTTTATTAAAAACTACTGTTGTTTATGGATTTTTATTACAAACTAGAGTTTGTTATGGATTTTTATTAAAAAGTAGGGTTTTTTATGGATTTTTATTAAACACTAGGGTTTTTTTACAATAATTTCATTTATATTGTGTAATTTCAATTAGATTAATTCAATTTTAACTTCAATCAGGTATTATGGTTGAGAATGAAAATGTACAAATGCCAAAGTCTCCACCACCTCTGCGCCCATCAATTGAAGAGTTAGTTGATGAAAAATTGGAGCAATTGAGGGTCATTTGTGATGTTTATTAGACAATCCCTTGATTATCCCAGATGACAAGCACATTGAAGGAAATAATTAAAAATATAGAAACCCTCTCCACCCAACATAATGCCATTCTTTCATGGCAAGAAACCATGAGAGAATATTACTCCTGTGGATTGTCTTACGAAGATGTGAAAGATCTCGAAATAACAAAAGCCCGAATAGCCTCTTTATTTGTTGACCCCTGCACCGATCTACCAGTTAATGCTAATAAACCAAAACTTTCTATAAAATGGTGCATGAATAAGGACATTGTAGATAAATTTTGGGATTGTTGGTGGATGGATTTTGATAAACCACCCAACAACAATATTGATGTACCATTTTACTTTATTAAAAAATTATATGCTGAGTTTGTGTTAGGGAATCATGTCAATTAATTTGACATTAAACCCTTCTAGGGCATCGGTGGAGGTATGCCCTAGGATAGACTAGGGGTAGTTAGAGTAGTCCAGGGTTCATATGTTCCCCCTCCTCCCCTTGCTTAGCCAGCTCTAGTACATCATCCAGATATTATCGAGGATGTAGCCACAGACTATCTGGCTATTCACTCTTTGAGTGATCTTTTTGGTTTCCCATACTACTATAGTAGCTCAACCACACGCTCATGATGTTGGCAATGGATCGAGTGTTGTTGCATCATCCTCCTCAATTCCACATATCTGTGTGACATACTTGCACTATGTGCCACCAGATATGCTTGGGTCCTCTTATACAACTCATTGAGCATCCTTTGGACACTTCTAATTATGGCCTCCATGATGTGGACATTATAGGAGATCATAGGTAGGAGAGTGGAGTGCACCCTATAGATTCCTCTCTTGCTAGAGAGGGGAATGTTGGAATAGTTACACAAGTAAGATTTAAGTTGTAAATTCATAACTTGCATTTGTTTTTAAATGAATATTAATAAGAGATAGTATCAAGTACTAATATTTATTTACATGGTCTATTTAATAGTTGATGTCTGAGGAGGATCTTACACAAGTGACTGATAGCACCCTTAGGGCCATTTTATTTGGCCTCAACATGCACACAATATATATTTTTGCACTCACTTGTTTATATTTTTTTACTATATAATTGCTTTTCATTTGAATTGTCATTAATGAAATTATATATTAACTTATATGTTTATCTTATTTTCCTCTTGTAGGAAACACTTAGTGCGAGTGAGGTGCAACATTGTTCAGACTATGGAGGCACAATGGTAGATAAGTGAAAGGTAATTGAACTCAAATTCAATTGAATTAAGATTTTTAATATCTTATATTGATTATACATACATCGACATAGATTGGTAGTTTCATATGTAATTGTCATATTTATGTACAAGTGGTTATGAGATATACATCCTTGTTGACAAGTGTCACAATGCTTGAAGGAGTAGGTATTGGAACACTTCAAGGAGTAGGTGTTGAAACACCTCAAGGAGGAGGTGTCAAAACACCTAAAGGAGATAAAGAAAAAGAGATTCCTAAAGAGGCATGTGTTTATTTTATTTTGTGTTTGGTAAATATGTTCCTATTACCGACAATTGTATGCTAACTTGTATCAAATTTATCTTTTTTTTCACATATAAAGATTAACATTTCAAAAGTTGGTTTGCTTAGTTCTTTGAGAGGGACATATTCTAGGAATTTTGGCCCTTTGAAGAGAAGTATATTTGAGATAATCAAGATTTTAAGTTTAGAGTTCAATTATAATTCAATGTATATTGATTTTGATGTTAATTATTTGATTTTAAATTATATAGTATAACTAATATCAATTGTGGTTTGAATTTTTCTTGTGCAGCTACCTTCAGAGCCAAAGAGTGCTTCAAAGAGGCTTCATTTTGATGATCCACCAGTAGTTTAGGATGAGATAGGAATTTTAGCATGTAAATTTTGAATAGATATCGAGATGGCATATGCCACATTTTGTAAAACTTTGTTTGAGTTGGCATTGATGGTATTTTTGTATATGGACATACATTTGATTATTGGATAATTTGATATATAGAAGTTGACAATCGAAATAACTTGTTCCTCATGTGCATGATTAAACTCTTCAAAAATTTAATCTTGAGCAATGTTTAAATATCAATATACAATAGCATAAAAAATAATGGTTATATTATGTAGTTTAAATTCATATCATTGATTACATTGCACTACACATCTTTCAAATTCAAAGAATTACTTCACATTGCATAACTAACAACTAGATGTTGATAGATGAAAAAAATTCAATTACAAGATAGTTTTTACAAAGTCAACCTAAGTAGTTATGCAATTACTTCACATTGCATAACTAATAACTAGGGGCAGCTGTCAATTGAATTTTCTTGTCATGGCATTCTATGAGACCACATTTCTTTCAAGCATTTTTTCAAATAGCTCACTACCTTTTTTATGCTACCACATTTTTCATACATGTCTACCAAAGCTTTATATCAAACAGTTCATTGGCTTGTTGCTATGGCTAAAATCCTAAAACAACTGCTTTCAAACAAGCTATGGATGCTTGTAAAAATTATATCAAAGCATAATAGTAAGCAAAAGCATAGACAAGGCAATGAGCTATTTGAAAAAATGCATCAAAGAAATGAGGTCTCATGGTGATGGAATGCCATGACAATCAAAAGAAATTTTGATTCTCATGGCATTCCATCACTATGAAACCTCATTTATTTGAGGCATTTTTTCAAACAGTTGACTTCCTTGTTGATTTTCATGGCATTCCATCACCATGAGACCTCATTTCGTTGAGGCATTTTTTCAAACAGTTCACTGCCTTGTCTATGCTACCACATTTTTCATACATGTCTATCAAACATTTCATTGCCTTGCTACTATGGCTAAAAGCCTAAAAAAAGTTCTTTTGAACAAGCTATGGATGCTTGGAAAGAATCTATCAAAGCATAATAGTAAGCAATAGCATAGACAAGGTAATGAACTATTTAAAAAAAATGCCTCAAAGAAATGTGGTATCATGGTGATGGAATGCCATGACAAGAAAATTGCTATAGATTGTCATGACATTCCATTACCATGAGACCATATTTTTTTGAGGCATTTTTTCAAATAGTTCACTACCTTGTTTATGATACCACATTTTTCATATGTCTACCAAAGCATTTTATCAAATAGTTCACTTCCTTTCTACTATGGCTAAAAGCCTAAAATAGGTGCTTTCAAACAAGCTATATGGATGCTTGGAAAATGGTGCAGGAGCACCTTAGAAACAAAGGACTAGTTGATGCTTATTTGATGCAACCAAGGATGGAAAACCACTCACTTTCACAATACAAGGGATTCCTAACAACGTTTCTTTTTACAAACTCAATCTGGACTTATTTTCCAATCTTTCACCTAAGTTTGTAGGTCAGGAGCTCCAATTTTCTCAACTTAACTCTCAGATCTCTTTAACAACTCTTGCAACTAATCATCATTCTAGAAACCCATTTTAGTCCCCTTCAACATACTTCCAACTCACATAGGACTCCTTTGGAACAACTTTCACAAATCATGCAAACTACGCTGCTCAACCTAGCTAAATAGGCCAAATTTCCAAAGAAACCACCCTTGGAACACTTCAAAAACCCTAAAAATTGTTGGGGCAGCACTAAATAGATGACAAAACCTCAAATTTTCCCATTTATCCTCTAGAACTCGCTCTCTAAGACCCTATTCCACAAAACCCTTAAATTGCTCAAATTTGGCAAGGGTTTATTGAAAAACCTACTTGCAGACTTCCCAAAACTTTACCACCAACTCCAACACCCTTGAATAACCCTGTAAAAGCTTAAAAAAACAAGAAAAGTGACTGCCCTCAAACAATTCCCACTTTTACCCTCTCTAACCTCACTTTTTCATGCAAAAACACCCCAAATGCCATCTAGGGCATCACCAAAAATCATAATCCTGACCTCCCTTGCAGAAGAAACAATGCAAACATGTTTATCTATCCTAGCTAAGCCTATCCACCGAGTTACAACATCATAAAGTGGCTAGAAAGCTTTAAATTCCATTTTAAATGCACTCAAACCCTTGGAACAGGGCTCACAGACCGACCTCTAATAAAATGCCTCTTAAATGCACAAAAATGAATGAAATTACTTCAAACCAAGTTTGTGAAGAATTTAACTCTACTGCCCACTAGTTTCCATTAAAAATAAAGCACAAACACACTGTATAGAACCGTATAGTACCAAGAAGTTTCAAGAATTTTGGAAAGACACATAAATTTGCATGGAGATAACAAGATTTTATTGATTCTCTTTCAAACTTGGTTTCTCCAACCTCAAACTCAAACATAAGAGGCCTTTTAAACATCAAAGACACCAAGTACCATCCCACAACTGACTTCAGCCAATTTTCAAACTTCTTATGGCCATTGAAGTACAAAATTGCACTTTTTACATATTTTATTGACAACATTTTTGCTCATTTTGCATTATTTTGCAATTTCACCCTCGTAGACTCCTAAAAGATTAGATATGGTCTACTTAGAACTTATTGAATCCAAAAACATAAACACACACTGAAAAAAATGATATTCAACCTATCTTGACAACTTTTCCAACAAGATTTACAACTTTTACAATATGGTCTCAAAAGACCCCAAAGTTGCCAATTACATCAAAAATGGCCTTCATTCACCTTATTTAAACACAAAACACTTAAAAAATTCAGACTCCATCACCAAGACCCAACTCTTCATGTAGCAACTAGAGAAAAATCATTGAAATAAGCAAGTGCTCTTGCACCATTAGTGAGTCAAATTTTGAGTTTTAATTTTATTGTGTGTTGTTAGTAAGGTCTATTAGACCAAAAATATTGTAATAAAGGCCTTATGGGGTCATTTTTTTGAAAAGATGCTAGAAATAGTATTGAAGTTACTTTGTACATCTTGTCAACTTTGCATGTTAGAGGAGGATTAATGCTCTCCCACTCGAATTCTTGCTTGTAACTAATGTAATATGGTGGAAAAAATGTTGAAAAGCCTCTGACTGATTCAAGGCATGAAGATTGAATGATTTTGAAGTGAATAATAGAAGTTTTCTCTATTTTTCTACAAAATTTATGTTTTCAGAACTTGTCGAGCTCAGTACGGTTCTGTGCAAAATATTTATGCCAGAAACTCATTGGAATTAGTTATATCTATGTCTTGGATTTCATTTTATTCTTATTTGGCTTGATTTCATCATAAATTGAATTAGTTCTAAGTATTTTTTTGTCAAGTGGTATAAAACCCTCATTTTCAAGGGTTGAGATTAGTAAAAATGTAATATCTCATCATTCCACCATTGGAATTTTGTGAAAACTGGTGGAATGATGCTTTGTGGGGTGATTTATCATATTTTTTTGGTTGCAAGGCCGAGAAAGTAAGTTTCATGGATTTTTTATTGAGCCTTAGCTTGATTTTCTCATGTGTTAAGCAAGGAAATCAAGAGAATAATGTGGATCAACAACTTTTCTAGAAGATTTTGTCAAATAAATGTTGGATTCCTATGTTTTTCAACCCAAGGAGTTGGTTGATGAAGTTATTTGGAGTCTGTGAGTTAATTTGAGCATGCCTCTTTTGTAAAAGTGGCCTATTTAGGCCTAATTACAACACTACAGGTCAGATTAGACCAATTTGTTCCAAAGTAACATCATGAACCTTTTTGATATGTTAAAAAATGTGTTAAAGAATTCTCAAAAATTTGTTTGTCTTGTATTTAGTCCATCATCTACAATGGAATTGAATGAAAACTAGGTATAGGTGCCCTAGTTTGTGAATAGTTGAAATGGTGCAAAACCCCATTGTTGGGTTTGGAGACTTCATCAAAGTTTGAAATTGTGTTAGTTTGAGTTGTGAACTTTCCCACCCCTTTCCTTGTATTATTAAATATCTATCAAATCATAATAATAAGCAATAGAATAGACAAGGTAGTGAACTATTTGGAAAAATGCCTCAAAGAAATGTTGTCTCAATGTGCATGTCATGGCATTCCATCACCATAAGACCACATTTCTTCGAGGCATTTTACAAATAGTTCACTTCCTTGTCTATGCTACCACATTTTTCATTCATCTCAACCAAAGCATTTTATCAAACAATTCATTGCCTTGCTGCTGTGGTTAAAAGTCTAAAATAGGTGCTTTCGAACAAGCTATGGATGCTTGGAATAATTCTATCAAAGCATAATAGTAAGCAATAACATAGACAAGGAAATGAACAGTTTGAAAAAATTGCTCAAAGAAATGAGGTCTCATGGTGATGGAATTCCATGACAATCAAAAGAAATTTTTATTCTCATGGCATTCCATCACCATGAAACCTCATTTCTTTGAGTCATTTTTTTCAAAAGTATGTCTATGCTACCACATTTTTCATACATGTCTACCAAAGCATTTTATCAAATAGTTCAATGCCTTGCTACTATGGCTAAAAGCATAAAAAATGTGACTTAAAATAAGCTATGGATGCTTGGAAAAAGTTAACCAAAGAATAACAGTAAGCAAAAAGCTATGGTCTCGTGGCTTTTTTTCACACGAAAATCAGCATTGGAGTTCGGTTGGAGGCTAAAAAACTACTTGTAAGGGCATAAATAAATCTTGTTCTACAACTCATATGATGAAAATGACTATTTCAACACATCCGGATGGGTATGTTTAGGTTAGGTATGGTCCCTTTTCGCATCCAAATAGGCCAAAGCGGTCTGAGCTACGTTCAACTGTCGAAATCCCTTAAGAGTCCAAAGTGCAAAAGGGCAGCAATCTTTGATAGACTATTACTCAGAAACCATGATGCCCACAAATTTTTTTTCTAAGGCTATGAGATCATGTTGGGCCCCTCTATAATAACCTCTCTCATCTTTTGCTATCTCAAAGGAGTTTTCCTATGGTGACAATTTTTTAGTTGAGGGAAAAGTTGTCAAATGCAAGCAGTGTAAAGTTGCAAAGTGGTGCAACTTTCATTTTACAACTCATACAACCAAATGGACTATTCCAAAAAATTTGGATGGGTATTTTTATGCTAGATATGGTCCTCTTTTTCACCCAAATATGTTGAATCACTCTGAACTACATTGGACTGACGATTTCCCTTAAGAGTCCAAAGTGCTAAAAGAAACAATCTTTGAAGGGTTGTTTCTTGGAAACCGTGATGTTACAGACTCTCCATCTGAGGATATGGGATCATGTTGGGACCATCTACAATAACCTCTCTCTATTTTTGCTATCTTGGAGGTGTTTTCATGTGGTGACGAGTTTTTAGTTGAGGGAAAAGTTTTCAAATGCAAGCAGTGTAAAGTTGCAAAGTGGTGCAACTTTCATTCTACAACCCGTACGACTAGAAAAACTATTCCAACACATCTAATGGGTATGTTTACACTAGGGGTGGTCCTATTTTCCACCCAAATATGTCGAATCACTCTGAGCTACATTAGACCGGCGATTTCCCTCAAGAGTCCAAAGTGCTAAAAGGAAACAATCTTTGAAGGGTTATTTCTCAGAAATTGTAATGCTTACAAACTCTTCATCTAAGGCTATGGGATCATGTTCAGACCATCTACAATAACCTCTCTCAATTTTTTCTATCTCGGAGACGTTTTCCCGTGGTGAAAAATTTTTAGTTGAGGGAAAAGTTGTTAGATGCAAGTAGTGTAAAGTTGCAAAGTGGTGCAACTTTCATTCTGCAAGTCGTACGACCAAATGGGATTGTTCCACCATGTATAGATAGGTACATTTATAATAGGGATAGTCCTCTTTTGCACCAAAATATGCTGAATCACTCCAAACTACATTGGACCAATGATTTCCCTTAAGAGTCTAAAGTGCTAAAAGACAACAATATTTGAAGGGCTATTTATCAGAAACCGTGATGCTTACAGACTCTCCGTCTGAGGCTATGGGATCATGTTGGAACCATCTATAATAATCTCTCTCCATTTTTTCTATCTTGAAGGAATTTTCTATGGTGATGATTTTTCAGTTGAGGGAAAAGTTGTCAAATGCAAGCAACGTAAAGTTGCAAAGTAGTGCAACTTTCATTCTGCAACTCGTACGACCAAACAGACTGTTCCAACACATTTGGATGGGTATTTTTATGCTAGGGATGGTCCTTTTTTCCACCCAAATACACTGAATCACTCTTAGGTACATTGGACTAGCGATTTCCCTTAAAAGTCCAAAGTGCTAAAAGTTAGCAATCTTTGAAGGGTTATTTCTTGGAAACCATGGTGTTTATAGACTCTCCATCTAAGGCTATGGGATTTTTTTGGGACCATCTAAAATAACCTCTCTCATTTTTTTCTATCTTCGAGGTGTTTTCCTGTAGTGACGAGTTTTTAGTTTAGAGAAGAGTTGTCAAATGCAAGGAGTGTAAAGTTGCAAAGTGGTACAACTTTCTTTCTGCAACTCGTATGACCAAACAGACTATTCCAAGACGTCTAGATGGGTACATTTACACTAGGGATGGTCCTCTTTTGCACCCAAATATGCCGAATCACTCTGAGCTACATTGGACCTGCGATTTCCCTTAAGAGTCCAAAGTGCTAAAAGGTAGGAATCTTTGAAGGGCTATTTCTTGGAAATCGTGATGCTTATACACTCTTTGTGTGAGGCTATGGGATTGTGTTTGGACCCTCTACAATAAACTCTCTCGGTTTTTGCTATCTTGGAGGGGAATTTTCCCATGGTGATGAGTTTTTTGTTGAGGGAAAAGTTATTAAATGCAAACAGTGTAAAGTTGCAAAGTGGTGCAACTTTCATTTTGCAACTCATACGACCAAAAAACTTGTTCCAACACATCTAGATGGGTATTTTTATGCTAGGGATGGTCCTCTTTTGCACCCAAATACGTTGAATCACTCTGAGCTACATTGGACCAGCAATTTCCCTTAAGAGTCTAAAGTACTAAAAGACCATACCATCTATTGTACAGTCTATAGCTCGATAGTATGGCCATGGTAGATGTTATTAGGACTATATAAGGTGAATGTGTGGGCTTAAAGAGCTAGAAAGGTCTGTAGTTGAGTTGGTGAGTTACCATGCATGGCAAAAATGAGTGAAATTAGGTGAAAAATGGTGGTTACAACATGCTAATGCCAATGAAACATGTGAGCAACAAGATTTAAGGTTGTATCAAGCTTGTGCAAGTCCTAATATATGTGTTTGATGAGTTTATAGGGTGTGGCAAGGTTGGAAACATTGATTTCCTTAAAAACCTCATGAAAGTTGCTAAAAATGAGGGTTTGGTGAAATAGAGCTTTAGAAAGCATATCTCACCAAAAAAGTAGTGGTTTTGGTAGTTTGGTAAGTTTTTTAATGTTGCCCCATCAAAATTTCAGGTTTGGGAATTGTTTAAATATGAGTCTCTTTGTAAAATGGGCCTATTTTGGGGTCTTGGACAACAAAAGAGTGCTAGTTTGAAGTCTTTGTTTCAAAGGAACCTACTAAAGTGTTGAAAGTGTCAAGGGTTGGTTAGTTGAGCTATTCCTTAGTGTGCAAAGTGAGAAAAAGAGGTTTGCAGACCTACTAGGAACAATAACTATTTTAGTGAAGTTGCACCCAAGTTTGGGTTTGAGGATCAAATTGGAGTTTGAATTAGCTTGAATTGTAATTGTGTTGTTTAAAGTCACCTAGCTCTTGCATCAAAAAACTCTTACCCAATCAACTTGAACATCATACACACCCAAATACCTTATTTCCACTTTGCTAGATCAAAGACTCAATTACATTGGAAATGACCTTCACATGACCTTTTTACTTTTTTTTTTTGGAAAAAGTGGCAAGCCATTGTAATTTATTATATATAAATAGAATATATTACAAAACCTCGTTCAAATGAGCATACCAGCAGAAAAGAACCAGGAAGAAAACCTCCAATTGTAGCTCGATTAAGTACAAAAAGCTCTAACAGAATTGTCCCAATAACAGTAACAAAGCATACACTTGTATGACTATTTCAACCTATGAGTTTCCAAAATTTATACCCATTTACATTTTATACATACCCTTTATACAATGCCAGACATTTGACCCATATTTTTAAAAAAATCACTAGATATAGATTATTCCCATACACAGTTATGACCTTTTTACATTGTTTCACATTTAAAAATTCAAATTTTACAAAATTTTCCTATTTGAGGCATTCAAGGCATAGTCTTCCACAAGAGTAGCATGTTGACGTTCTGGAGTGACAAGCACCTGTAAAAACCATCAAGGTACTAGTTAAACTGCATTCAATAGAAAATATGCTTAGAATAACCAATCTATATTATTCTAAATGACCTAATTGATGACGAGATCTTAATGCAAACTATAAAAAAAACTTACAATAACAAATCTATATTATTGTAATATGTCGCATACCTCTTTGAAAGGATCAGAGTTGGCTATTGTTGCAGCAAGTCCATGATCAATTGTGCCAGGAATATCACAAAATTTGTCAAATGAGAAATTTATATTGTCACAATAGAAAAGATGCTTAGACTAAAAAATCTATATTAATCTAAACAACCTGAATGATGATGAATTGGTAATGCAACCTATAAAAGATGCTTAGAATAACCAATCTATATTATTCTAAATGACCTAATTGATGATGAGATGGTAATGCAAACTATAAAAAAACTTACAATAACAAATCTATATTATTGTAATCTATTACATACCTCTCTGAAAGGATCAGAGCTAGCTATTGTTGTAGAAGTTCCATGATCAATCATGCCAGGAATATTGTAAAAGTTGTCAAATGAGAAATCTATATTGTCACAATAGAATAGATACTTAGACTAACAAATATAAATTAATCTAAACAACCTGAATGATGATGAATTGGTAATGAAAACTATAAAAGATGCTTAGAATAACCAATCTATATTATTCTAAATTACCTAACTAATGATGAGATGGCAATGGAAACTATTAAAAAAACTTACAATAACAAATCTATATTATTTTAATCTATCGCATACCTCTCTGAAAGGATCAGAGCTAGCTATTGTTGTAGAAGTTCCATGATCAATCATGCCTGGAATATTGCAAAAGTTGTCAAATGAGAAATCTATATTGTCACAATAGAATAGATACTTAGACTAACAAATCTAAATTAATCTAAACAACTGAATGATGATGAATTGGTAATGAAAACTATAAAAGATGCTTAGAATAACCAATCTATATTATTCTAAATGACCTAATTGATGATGAGATGGTAATGCAGAATATAAAAGACACTTACAATAACCAATCTATATTATTGTAATCTGTCGCATACCTCTTTGAAAGGATCAAAGTTGGATATTGTTGCAGTAGGTCCATGATTAATCATGCCAAAAATATCACAAAAGTTGTCAAATGAGAGATCTATATTGTCACAATAGAAAATATGCTTAGACTAACAAATCTATATTATTCTAAACAACCCGAATGATGATGAATTGGTAATGCAAACTATAAAAGATTCTTAGAATTACCAATCTATATTATTCTAAATGACCTAATTGATGATGAGATGGTAATGAAAACTATAAAAGATGCTTATAATAACCAATCTATATTATTGCAATATGTCGCATACCTCTTCGAAAGGATCAGAGTTGGATATTGTTGCAATAGGTCCATGATCAATCATGTCAGGAATATCGCAAAAGTATACAAAATATCAATATTAAACACATTTACATCACAAGAGTATACAAAATATCAGTATTAAATAAGGAACACTAATGAACTTAAGCATAATGAACCTAAGCATTGTACCTTCCATTCTTGAATATGCTATTCAAGTGTGCTTGAAGGGTCATCTCTTTGCTTAAGAGTATCCAATATTGCTTCACGATCAA
>VDFB02047230.1:152971834-153464194 GCA_007258455.2 Sequoia sempervirens
TAGTAGTATTGTTAGTGTTTTCAAATTACAAATTGAAAGAAAAGGGGAAGATATTTCCTTTTGGGGATATGAGAACTATCCCTGATCCAAAACTAGTGGAAGAACAACTACCATCAAACTCCAAAATCTAAATATAATTTGAACTTCCTATGTTGACAATTTTGAAATATGAAATCTCCTCACTTGAAGAGGATGAGTCATTAGTTACTTGAATTTCACTTGAATCATCATCTAATGACTCAAGAACTTCATTAGTCATCAAGAAATAGGTGCCCATTCTGGAGGACTCAAAAAGAATATAAAATTTTGGATCCTCATATTTTGTCACATTGTACTTAGCTCCCATTTTCAGAAGAATTTTTTACATAATACCTTTGACAAGTATTTTGGCTTCAGACCAATCTATGTTCATCTCACCACTGAAATCCTTGTAGAAAATTTGTCCCAACAATATTCCATATGTAGCTAGGACATCAACTATAAGAACCATCATCTTTACCTTCTTATTAGGGAAAGCAACAAATGAAAAATAAGCATCTTTAATTTTCCCTATGAGGGGCACTTGCTTGGTTTCCATAGAAAAGCATAGGCCAAAATTATTTGGCAAAGTTAATCCCAAAACTTTAGCTACTTTGGCTAGCATCGCATTGTCAGATGCACCTGAATCAATGATGCAATTACTAAGTTTATGACTATTGAATAGAAGATAACATAGAAAGGTTCTATTTTCCTAGGAAAAAATGAAGGATTTGCAATGAGGTTGCATTGTAATGGCCTTGGTTTGGGAGAAATAGGTGCATTTTTGGAAGAGTCTTGACCAAAATGAGCTCCTTTTATTTCGACAAACTTGGCCAATCTATTAAATTGTTTAGGGTTATCTTGGAGATACTCAACCTCAAACATTTGTATTTTAGTCTTCTTAGCATGATCTATAATATCAAAATCTTGGTAAGGGTACACCAAAGAAGACAAGGGGTTTTTACTTTAGGTTTTTTGGTTTGGTGCATTGGCTCTAGATATAGAAGAAGAAGTAGAAGGATTTGGTGTACTTGTCTATTTCTCTCTATGCCTTTTGTTTGAACTAGTAAAGGGGGCCCCCTCTTAGCAATTGTGAATGTTGGGCATGGGTAATCCTTTAAATTAGTTCCATCAACCTCCTATTGAATATTCAACTAATTTTTAGAGTGGGTGAAAATAACATAAGCCTCACCATATGTCTCTTCTTCTTATTTAGCCCCTTCTTGTTTAGCCTTGTGCAACCCTCCCTCTCTCTCCCTCAAGTCTTTTTAAGGTTGATCTTTGTATGAAAATTCTATTTTTTCTCCTTATGCTCTCTACTCTCATCCTGATGATGGATCATGGAGTGTGATCTGAAACATTGATGCAAAAAATTTGCACACAATTGAATCCAAAAATAACTTAGCAAATCATTATGGATTGTGGAAACTTGATAACTCTTCTTTATATTTTAGAAAATTGATGTTAGAGTTGCCAACTATCTCTAATTCCTCCTCCATTAAGATATTAGCACCATCTTTTGAGACATATTCTTATTGTGGAAGATCATCTTGTTTAGATTCATAAAATCCCACTAATGCATTTACAAGTGGTGCCTCCAACAATAGCTTTCCTTGTGGTGGGGGAAGTCTGTTCTGGTTTTGATTCCTTGTAGCATTGTTTGGATAGTTAGAAGCATTGGGGTATATTCTCCTTGGAATGTCCATGTAAGAGGGGATAGACAAAATTTGGGACATCTACTTCTTGAGAGCCAACAATTCATTGGCTAGCTTCTACACCATAGGGTTTGTGGTGTTAGCAGAAGGTGAGGCCAAAGAGGACTCTCCTTTAGACCTATTTGAATCTTTCCTTGTTTTTCCTACAAGGATTATATTGTCCTCTACTTTGGTGGCCAAACTAAGTGGCTGCAAGATTAGCTAGGAATACTCTTCATAGAAGAAAGCTAACCTCAAGCAATTGCGAGTTAATAAATAATTACTTCAAGTTTTCAGTTTTAGGATGAGTAATAGTTGGGATTCTATTTTATAACTTATTAAACTTGGACATGAATTTTTGGATGGGCTCATGTGGTTCCTTTTTCATTTGAGTGAGCTAGGCCAACAAAGCATGATCATCTTCTACTAGTTTAAACTTCTCTTCAAATTTAGTTTTAAGTGTAGCCCAACTAGTAATACTTCCATTTGAGAGATGATAAAACCAATCAGCATCCACTCCTTGAAGTGTTTCTACAAACAACCTCATGGACACATCTTCATGCTCTACTCCAAGGACTCCACATGCAATGTAGAATGTGACAATGTGCTCATCAGGATGTTGTTTTCCATCCCCATAGAACTTGGGAAATTTATTTCAAGAACCAAAAGTAAGTTCATGTGATGGTGGTGCCAAATTCAATGGCCCAAAAGCATTTCCACAGAGACCTTGAGCAACCATTCTACTTGGGTTGAATAGGGGAATAACAAAACTTTGAAGTGGTGTAATAAGTAGGGCCCTACGAGCACTCAAATATTTGCTTGGTATAGGAGATATCATGTTGGTACGAGGAAAAAACCTTGTACATTGAAGAGAGGTCCTTGCATGTGTAGGAAAAAGATCAAATTTATGCATTTTCAATAATTCAAATGTAGGATCAATAAGTCCTTGAGTCCTTTTGCCACGAGTATCACTTTTTTCTACTAGAGTGCAAACTTGATAAGAAATATGGATCAAAAACAAAAAAAAATTACAAACAATAAGGTAATGGTGTACTTCAACCAAATGTATGAGGCTCTTGGTTGCATGTTTAGATCACCAGTAGAGTCCCCAAAAATTGTTGGGTGAATACTTTGTTATCAGCTAACTTATGACAAAATAGTTATATTAGCCACAATATGATGAGATAAAATCTCTCCTCTTAGAAAGAGGGGGCTCCCTTCTTATTGCTAACTATAATCAACTAGTAGTTCACTAAGCTTATTTACACTAAAATATCCATAAGGTGTTTCCATATCATCTAATTCTCATATTTCATAATAGATGTTTTCTTACGAACTTACAATGACAATATTGTGATGCTTACAATATGTAATGAACCATAAACTACTAATTAGAGAAATAATAACCGATACTCCATATAGTTAAATAAAGGAGTAACTAAAATGATACCAACAAGTGTTAACACCAAGAAACCCACAAAATCATAGTCTTTTGTTGCTTCATATGGTAATTCAAAAAAGAAAAGGTATGGAATATAATGTGACCCAAAGTCTTCACTACATGCAAAGATAAGATAAAACAAACATAGATGATAACTCACAACCAAAAGTCTTCAAGTTGCTTTCCAATCACGAACATAAACACAACTTCAAAGATGATATTGCAGGTCAAAGACTACAAAATCAGATTTAAAACATGTCCTATAATATTTGATTCCATGTCATGATTCAATCACATACACCATAGAATGCAATAGAAAAGACATAAGAACAATTCCAATGAATCACAAGCTTGATTCAAGACAAAGATTGAATGCCAACTTGCTTTCCTTATATTGATTGAATATGATTTACACTTTGAACACAAAGTTTCAATGCACTCCTCAATTCGTCAGTGTTTCACTTCAATAGCTAAAAGATGATAATTACAAAAGAGGCCTCTCTTATTTATAGAAGGAAACTATGAGTAAAATAGGAAATCTACAACTACTTTGACTTATTCAAAAGTACAATCCAATTCGATTTGGGACTATTCTCTTTTTACATGTAGTTGCATATTAAAAAAACACATGTAAAATCTCATTTACAAACTACAAACTGCATAATGAAAAACTAGGAAAATAAACTAAGTGTCTTGAAACACATTCTCTTCTACATTTTTCTCCAAAAAGTATTCATATCTTTTCAATGCCATTGGAACTTTAGTGTCATGTGGCCCTAGTGTGTAACTAGATATTGGCTAGAACTCATGTGATAGATTCCTCTATGCTGACATGTAAACTTTATTTTCCTGTATAGTATCATCTTCAACTTATCCAAAATTACTTGGAAGTCCACTAATTTATCCAAGGAAGACAGTGAGAAAGATTCTAATTCTATCTTAGTATGAATTAGTGAAGTAAATTCCTAGACAACTATATATCTATGGGAATATTTTTTTGATTATTATCAAGTATCTAACATAGAAGCTCCCCTATCTTGACAATGATGTCCAATCCTTTATTAATGCTTCTTTCTTGGGATTCTTGCAAATATTTTATTAATTCATCGAGGACCTCTCTCTTATATTTCATTGCTTCCCAGTACTTAATGTACATTTTCCTTATGGGGATCACCCCAATCTCAAATTACACTTCCAACTTGAAATCTTTCAAATTTTTCTAAGAATCAAGGTCCTTTTCCACCAACTATAAATTTTGAGATAACACATCAAGTTTCTAATTCAACTCTATCTTGACATCATTCATATTGTTAAACAATTCAATAGAAGACTTTAAAAGTTGATTTCCTTGTGCAATCATTCTTTCTATCCATGCATTCACAACTCAACCTTGTTCCTTGATGCTTTTATCATTTTGTATTATGTCATCAACAACACATGTTGTAATAGGTTCAACTAATTCAAAAGATTGACCTATCTTTAACAAAAAAAGTAAGTTGTTCCACCTTAATTTTAATTTGATATTTAATAACATTATCTCTATCATATCTCTTGATCAAAAGAATCCAATACTACTTGCAAGTCCTCCTTGGCACTTTTATATGTCTATTTTCCAAGTTCAATCCTTGTGATGACATAATTAGTACCTTGTACTTCCTCAACAACTTTATCTAGTGGTGGCTCTACCAATTCAACATACTTATTCCTTGACTTATCAACAATCACCCTTAAAATTGTTGTTGTCTTCTTAGTAGCCTTGAGCTTTACTTGAATAAGTTGGCCAAAGTCTAAGTCATTTGGGGAGACAACTTGTTTCTTTCTATTTGGTTTCTTTGATATCAACCAAGGATGAAGGATGCAAGAAACCTCTTTTGTTCCTGTCACCAAGGTTTGTGATGATGGGATTACTCCTATGGTAGATGGGATATCAGATGAAATGAAAATAGTGGTCAAAATTGGTGAGTTAACACTATAGTAGGAATCTCCACACTTGAAACTTTAGATGCAAATGCAAATATGTAGTTATCAAATTCTGATTGTGTGAATGTATCAAGTATAGGTGAAGATACATCAAATAAACTAGGAAAAGAGAAAAATTAGCCAAAAACATTCTCTATGTTGCCATGAGGACTTTGAAACAATGTTTCACTAGTAGGTGAGGAAGGGGATGAATAATACTGACACAATTGGTGAAGTAGAAACAATAGAAACAATAGGTAAAGGTTGTACACCCGAAGCAATAGGAGTAGGAATTTGAAATGTAGAAATTATAGGAGAAGAGGAGGGAGGTTATTCCTTTTTTTACTCTAGTTGAGAGGTAATAGGAGATTCTTGTTCAGCCTCTTCAGTCACAATTTCTTCTTCTACTATATCTTCCTAAGTTGATGTTACCTCTTTTTCTTTTCCTTTAGCCCTTTCAATCTTGACAACAAGCTTTAGATTCTTGCTAGTACTAGAAGTATCTTCTTTATTCTGTGATCTCAATTCTTCCCTTTTTCCAGAAGGTTCCTTAGTATACTCTTCCTCTGATCTTGTTTTGAAAAACTTCAACTTTATTCCTCTCTTTTCCAACCAACTATTAGTGTTAGCAAAAGTAGGTTGGAATGTTTATCTTATTTAATTTCATTTCCTTTTGTGACCACTAAATTTTTGGAAGATTAGTTTCAACAATTTTATTTTCCATATATGTAGGATCCCCTATATCATCTTATTCGTACATGTCTTTAGGAATATCAACAAGCTCAAAGTCCTTGATCTATTCTAAGGTAAGCCAACTAAATTCTAACTTCCTTACATCTTCATCACTTATGCATTTAACCCTTATATCTTCAATCTTATGAAAATGGGTGTAGCTTATCGTAAGCTTATCCTTCATACCCTAGTAATCAAATTTATTCCTTTTCTTGTACCTCTTCATAGTCACCCACTCCATTTCAGTTTCCATGGCTTTGGATCTTGAAGTTGTAGTTATTGAATACCTTCCAATGGTGAGTGGAAACTTGAAACCAACTCTATAGAATTTTCATTTTTTACTATGCATAGTCATTATCTGCATACATAACTCTATTAGTATAATTTTGTCACTTGGGTACCTTGGTAACATGTATGGTTGACCATCGAAATAACCAAACCCTGATGTAGGTGAAAGTAGGAAATTGTAAAAATAAATAACCAAACTTCCTCACTTGTTCCCAAGCTTTGTTAGACACTCTTTTCTATCCAAGCTCTCTATTAAACATATAGATGTAATTATAGAAGAAGGAATCATTTACCCTTCTAAAGTGCTTGATGATTTGTTTCAATGTTAGCTATGAGTAATATTCATAAACCAAATTTTTTCTTCTATCACCTTTTGAAGATAAGCCAAGAAAATGTCTCATGGAGATAGTAGCATATATTAAATATGATTTCATATAAAACCTCAACAAGTTTGATACTTTTGAGATTTGTTCACAAATTGAGTCACTAATTTGGTTTCCCTAAAAGATATTTTGATTACCCTTCCTTATGACATATATGGACTGATACACCTATTCTTGAAAAGTGTTGGATGTAGGAAGCCCTTTAACTTTTCTCAAGAGAGTTATCAGATCACCCACTTCTTCAATGAAATCACTTTAAAATATGTTCTTTGGCCACCTTGCAATTGTAGGCATAGAATTCTTGATTCACTGAGTGTTGATTTTTTTCTTACACTTATCTGAATTCTTTTTATAATGATCTCGTGCTGACTCCATTGTGATATCACCATAATCATCAATACCTAGGAACATGAAAATTTTATCAAAGAATTCCTCATCCTACCCTATTACTACCTTTCCATCTCCATTTTTTATGCGCTTACTCTCCTTATTAAAATTGGTAGTTGTTGCTAACACAAACTTTGGATTCTAAGCTGACACTAGAGAAGAAGAAACCAAATAGATGTTACTATTAAGAATAGCTTGCATGCTTGAGACAACATGCTACGTTTTCACCCTCTCCATGAATTTTGACATTTCTACATGCCCAATATTAGTGTCTCTGATATTGTCCACATTGGAATCCATGCAAGTCATCAGGAACACCCCTTGGTACTTGTACTTCATGTTTTTCCTCTTGGGAGATGGATCAAACATTTGTCAAGAGACTACAATTTTTTTTTTCAAAACCTTCCATAGTTAGAAAAATTTCAAGTGCCAAGGTTCGTGTAGTTGAGGAAAAAAATTGAACTTTTACATCTCTGAAGTGTTTTGGGTGTAGTTTGGATAAAATTCTATTAACTACATGAGAATTTCATTCTAGGTGTAAAGGTGGAATTTTTTTTTTCATTTACATGATGATATAGCTTTAGATGTAGTTCAAAGAAAATTCTCTGAACTACACTTAAGGTAGGTCAACAAGTGCAAGTTGGAGAATTTTCTTTGATTTGCATGTGTTAAGGGTGAATTGGCTTGGTGCAAATCTGAGAAAATTCTCTAACTTGCATCCCTTATATGCAAAAGGGATATGTACTTTGGAGAAACTTTTTCAAACTACATGAGGGATAGATTTCTTTGATGCACTTCAAAAAAAAATCTGTGAAGTGCATGGGATAGATGTGAAAGATGTCATGCATGGATATTTCTCTACACAACACCTTCTAATGGGTACTAGTAGTGTAGGTAGGTAATAGTGTTGCATGGGGAATTTTATCCGCAAAAAACCTTTTAACAAGAGTTATCTTCAAGAATAATGTTGTTCTAAGAAAATTCTCCACACAATATATGTATAAAGGTAACAATGTTTTATAGATAGTTTGTAGAGGATGTTTTTCAGATTTTTACCTCAAAACAATACCTATAACAAGGGTGTTGGGTTGAGCACTAGTGATGGGAAAGATTGTATCTCACCATGGAAGATGATTTTGAATTTTAAAAAAAAGAAAACAAAAACCTAAACTAAAAATGTGAACCTAAGAAAAAACCTAAAAAACAAACAACATTTAAAACCTAGACAATGTGTACAAAAATAGTGGTTGAAAACAATGGTAAACAAGAATAAAATACATGATGAATGACACCAAAACTAGAAAGCTAGGAGGTGAAAAATCTAGATCAAATTCTTGGAGAAACTTAACATGAGCACAATGAGAAACAACATGGATTAGGTAGCACACAAAAACAATGAGAAAACCAAGTAAAATGAAAATAACACAAGTTTTAACCAATAAATAAGCTAACATTAAACATTCATTATTGGCCATGTATGTGAGAGCAGGAGTGTAGTTGTGGATAATTTATCTGAAAATACATGAAGGATGTAATTTATTGAAAAAATGCGAGTGCACTAGAATATAGCAACATTGTGCTTAAAGAAAAATGGCTAACATTTGGCTTTTGCAAATTTTTCTAAAAGGGAAAAAATATGACCCAAACCAAAAAAAAATTGAGGGGTCAAACTATGCATGAGACCAAATAAAATTTGTCTCGATATGCATTCTTAGAGGAAGTGATATACAAACTAAACAAATTTTGTATGGGTTATCCCATTAATTGAGCAAGCAAAATTTGAGGATAACAAAACCGATAGTTCAAACACATCTAGATGGGTAGGTTTATTCTAGGCAAGGTCATGTTTCGCACCCTAGCATGTCAAAATGTTCTAGGATACATTACATTGATGATTTCTCTTAAGAGGCCAAAGTGTGAAAAAAATAACTTTGATGAGATCTTTCTCCAAAACCTTACAACCATTCCATTTGAAGGTATAGGGTCATGTAGGGTCCCTCTACAATAACCTCTCTTAGTTCTTCATACTTCCAATTGATTTTCCTGTGGTGGTAATTTTTTAGTTCATGGAAAAAAGCATCAAATGCATGCAATGCAATGTAGCAAGGTGGTGTAATTTTTCTTGTGTTCATTGTGTGACCAAACTAATAGTTCCAACACATCCAAATGGGTAGTTTTATTCTAGGAAAGGCCCTGTTTCACACCCCATCATGCCAAAAAATTTGAAGCAACATTGCACTAATTATTTCTCTTAAGAGACCAAATTGTGAAAAACAACAAACTTTGATGAGCTCTTTCTCAAAATCCATGACACTTACAACCATTCTGTCTAAATTTGCAAGGTCATGTAGGGCCCTTCTACAATAACCTCATTCAATTTTTCATATCTCCAATCCATTTGCCTATGGTGACAAGTTTTTAGTTGATGGAACAAGCATCACTTGAATTCTCTTAAGAGACCTAAGTGCCAAAAGTGGAAAATTTTGACAAGTTTGAAGATACATTATACCAATGCTTTCTCTTAATAGCCTTGAGTGCTAAAAAGTGGCCAAATTTGACAAGTTGTTACTTGGAAACCATGGCACTTAGAAACATTTCATCTAAAGGTGTATGATCACATAGGGTATCTCTATAATAACCTTTCTGAATTTTTCATATATCCAAGTCATTCCACCATGACAATAATGTTTCAAATGTTCCAAAAAGTGGTAGTTCCATTTAGTAAAAATTTATCGAGAGGCATTGTACATTCTTCATCTTGTGGGGGTAACCATCAATTCTAACACATTGGGGTGGCTACAAAATAATTATACTAAACATTTTTAGTCAATGTAGGTGTCTTTATACTCTTATGACTGAATGATCAACCCCAAATAACTATTCTCCTCCACGTTGGAAAAACAAGGACAAACAACTAAGAGGGGGGGTGAATCAGTTGTCACAGATTATTTAAACTTTTCAATCTTAACTAAAACTTAACCCAATTTCAAATCTGATGCATGAAAAATAGACCATAAACAATCAACACATCAGAAACACAGAGAACACCAAGATTTTTACTTGGAAACCCTGTTAGGGGAAAAACCACGGTGGATGTTAGTCCACAAGATTATATCTTGTTAAAAGTATAAGAATAATAATGGGAATGCACATGCATTCAGGAACACTACCTAGAGCTAATTGTCCAAATACAAGAGGGCTCACTACCCATGAAAGTGAAATATGAATTAGATCCATAGGGTATGACCTGAGAAAATAGCTTCTCCAAAAGCCTAATTACAGTTTCGATTAAGCACAGAAACACTCATTCACACTTCGCTCAAACTTCTTCACACTCTGCTCTATAATCGAATGATATTCACACATACACACATAGGAGCACATTGAGCACCTTCAATTCAAACAAACAACCACTCTTAGATATCCGCTACATGAATTTCATCAACAACTTTGTAAGCCAAAATAAATATTAAAATATAAAACATATATGCAATGTCAACCCAAATTTACAAATAAATTTTCAATGTGAATCAAGCACCATTGGCCAATAATATATTGTGGCCCAAAACAACATCCTCGAGTGTGCCAAACATTCAAATTTTAATCTCCAAGGATCCACAACATGTTACAACCACCTTGTCGGCCAAGAACATGAAAACCCAAACACATATGAGAAAATCTTTCACCATGAACACACTGATCAGTGCGGACATGCGACGAAGATAGAGAATGATCTAGAAAAATCCACAAGCAACAAGAACCAACATAGAAACATCCACAACAATTGAAATTACTAGAATCATATCAACTTCACTCAGGAATACCAACTGAAACCACATAAAAATTGTCACAACACAACTGTTCATAACACGATCAAAAATTCACGTGGAACTTAAAAACTTCAAGTGGATAAACTAGATACAGTCAGGAATAAACCCTTTAGTCCACAATGTACTGAGCAAGGAACCTTCATGACCTTCACTATTCCTCTGGAAACCTGCAACATTTTCTTTAACAATTTTCTCAATCTCCTCGACATATACAACCTTCAATACATCAATGCTAATAGTGTTGACATCAATGACAACCACATATCAGCAACACAACCACAACATCCAAAAATCTCCCCCTTTGGCATTGATGGCAACACATGATGTGAAAAACACCATCAATGCAACTCACAATCAACACTTACTCCCCCTTAGATTTTGACTCTTCTTCCTTAACCTCTTCTACAAGATCTTCACCCCACAAGACTCTTCTTCCTAGATAAGCAACAATTTTTCATGACTCTTCTCCCCCTTTGAAATAAATGGAAAAGATAAACATTATCTTCCTACATACAAGATCTAAACCACATATTTTCACATCTTACTACTCCCCCTAAGTAGCAGCCACAAAAACATCAATCAGGATCAGAATATAGCTTTGAAGCATGCTGATTGATGCAAGTAAATGCATCTCTAGTTCATATCAAGAGAGGTAATCACCCCTAGCATTCCTCTAAGATACTCAAAAGTATCCTTTGGTAATGAATTAGTGAAAATTCCTACAATCTATTCTTTAATAGGCACATAATCCAATCTAACTTCTTTCTCATTCACTTTTTCCCTTAGGAAATGAAACTTGATTGATATATGCTTGGTCTTGGAGTGTAACACCGGATTCTTTGATATGTTTATCACACTTGAGTTGTCACAGTATATGGAAATAGGTTCATCATATACTACTCTGATATCTTTCAGCATCTATTTCATCCACATCACTTGAGTACAATTATTTTTAGCAGCAATATACTATGCCTCAACAATAGATAGGGAAACATAATTCTACTTTTTACTCAACCAAGACACTAGCTTCTTCCCTAGAAAGAAAGCACCACCACTAGTACTTTTCCTATCATCTACATATCTTTCCCAATCCCCATGAGTATATGCACTCAAATTAATATCATCATCTTTAGGATACCAAAGCCCAAAATCAACTGTTCCTTTTAGATATCTAAAAATTCTCTTTATAGTAGTCACATGAGATTCTTTTGGCTCAACCTGAAATCTAGCAACCATACATACAACATTCATGATGCTTGGTTTGGTCTATGTTAAATAGAGAAATCTTCCAATCATTGACCTATATCTTGTTTGATTTTGCTTAGGAGAATCATCATTCTATGTTAACTTGCATCTGGTTACCATGGGTGTACCAAAAGGCTTTGAGTCTTCCATGCCAAAATTCTTCAGTAGATCTCTCACATATTTGGACTGAGATATGAAAATCCAATTGCCTATCTAAGTGACTTGTAATCCTAGAAAGAACTTCATCTCACCAATCATACTCATTTCAAATTCACTTTTCATTTCATCAGCAAACTTCATACATAAATCATCATCTCCTCCAAAAATAATGTCATCAACAAAGACTTCAATAATGAACTCTTTATCATGATCCAACTTAAAATACAAGTTGTTGTCAACAGTACCTTTATTGAATCCAAGCTTCAGTAAGTATTTATCTAGTCTAGCATACCAGGCTGTAGGAGCTTGCTTGAGTCCATATAGTTCTTTCTTTAATCAAAAAACCATGTCTTCCTTTTCAGTCAGCTAAAATCCATTCGGTTGTTCAACATATACTTCTTCTTCTAACTCACCATTCAAAAAAGCTGACTTCACATCCATTTGATAGACTTTATAGTTATTATATGCAACATAAGCAAGAAATAATCTTACAACTTCAATTCTGGCAATAGGGGCAAAGGTTTCTTCAAAATCAATACCTTCCATTTGTGAATACCCTTTACATACCAGTCTTGATTTATTCTGGATCACTTCACCTTGTTCATTTAGCTTATTTTGAAAGACCCATTTAGTACCAATCACATTTTTATCTTTAGGTCTATGAACAAGAATCCATGTATCATTCTTTTCAATCTATATTAGTTCTTCCTTCATAGCTTCCATCCAGTATTCATCATTAGAAGCTTCATTTGTTGGAATATCATTTAAGTGGACATATATTTTGGCTTCTAGTGTTGTCATTGATGGCAACTAAAGTCATTGTTTTTGTCCACAGTTATGCATTCAATCATCTGACAGATAAAATCCAAAATTATGTGTTACCGATAGTGTACTCATGGAATAGGATATCCAGTTTGATAGCTTCACCGAATCATCATTTTGTGTTGTGGATCACTGAAATTGTTTGTTAAGCATATGGAGCATCTTATCATTGAATCTCGTAATGTTTCTTTTGTGGCCATGAGGTTTTGAAGGTCTAGTAGGAAATTTTTTGTCTATTTGCTTGATAGAGCTGACTCAGTGTAAATGGTGTGTAGCAGATGTATAAAGTCAAATTATTTTAATTATCTTCAAGTTTAGATGTTTAATTATTGGTCATAGCTATTGTGTAGCCAACTTGTTTGGATATGCATCCAAATTATTTATGTTTTGGGCCAACAAGATGCAAATATTATTAAGTTTTGTTGAGCTGACTTGTGGCGATTAATTCTTGGTGAGTGGATGTATTTAGATGATCAGTCACATGATTTGGATGGATGAATAAGTTGTGCATGTGTGTATTGCAAAAGTATAAGGTGTATTTGAGTGATATCATGCATAGTTTCACTTGTGCATAAAGATTTTGTGTGCGAATTTGAGCAAAATAGAGTAGAAGTTCAATATCAGTCTTTAGGACAAAAGTTCGACATCAAAGCTAAACCAGAACTGCAATCAAGCATTGGTAGATGCTATCTATTCATTTCATTTTCTTTTGTATCTATTCCAAACTACTATAATGGTAGTGATCCCCCATCTTTTGAGCAGTGAGCCTGAATGCAAGTGCATTCCCATTTTGTAATACTTCTTTCGAGTATACTCAAAACTTATTATGGATTGGCCATCCACCATGGTTTTTCCCTTTATAGGTTTTCCACGTAAAAAATCCTTGTGGTATGGTTGTGTGGTTTCTTTTTTTCTGTTTCTGCATATTAATTTTGATTAAATGTGTTAAGTTGAATAGAGATTAGGATAAAAGAATTAATTTTTGCAGAAAACTGATTCACCCCCCCTCTTAGTGTTGCTTGTTTCCAACAATCGGTATCAGAGCTAGTTCCTATGAATAAGTCTAATAGCTTGGGGAGATCTTGGAGAGTCATGGATATAAGAAGTCTTCAACAACAACTCATGGTGGCCTTGGATGATCTTGACTAGTCAAAATTTGAGATCCAGGAATTGCAAGAAAATCTTGAAAATGCAGAAAAAGTTTATCCAGTCATTGAAAGACAAGATCGATGAATCAAGGGAGAAAAGAAAGGAATTATATGGTCAAATCAAGTAGAAAAACAAAACAAGTGAAGATGAACAAATCAGTCAAGTCTTGAAGGAGAAAACAAAAGAATGTGAAAATTTTGCTCAAGAGAATGTTGCCTTGAAGCATGAGACAAAATCCATCATGATGAAGATGACAAAAGAGTTAGAGGACAAAAAGAGAAATAAAGAAAAGCTTGCACAATCCTTGAAAGAAAACTATGAACAATATAGCTGACTAGAAAATGAATTGGAGTAATCCAAGAACAATGAATAAGAGCTTGAAAAATAGCTTGATGATCTCAGGGATGAACTTGTTACAACAAATGAGTTCAAGGAGAAATTCAGAGAAAGCTCAACCAAACTTGATGAGTTAATCAAGGGACAAAGAATTGATGGTGACAAACGAGGTCTTGGATATGAAGAAGGAGAAATCTCTAAATTTGTGCAAAGGAGTTCTAGACAAAGGAATTATAGACAAGGAGAATGGATGAATGAACCTAGAAGGAATCTGGAAAGGAAACCTAATGCTCAAATATTTAATGGTTATTGTTATACTTGCAAAAAATTTGGTCATATGGCTTCTCAGTGTAGGAGTAGGGTGAACACAAGTACACCATCATTCTTAGGTAAGTTCTTTAATTGTTATAAGTATGGTCACAAGTCAAGTGAATGCAAAACTATGATGAATAACCCTCATAGAGATGTCAAATGCTATGCATGTAATAGATTTGGACATGTTGCTAACCAATGCAGATCAAGACAAAGTCAGTGGAACAATTGGCATAGATAGAGAAGTGTTGTTTGCCACAACTACAACAAATTTGGCCACGCTTCTAGATTTTGTTGGAACATAAGAGGTTCAGTAAAACATAATAAGCAACCATATGTTAAGGGAAAAGGAAAGATCACTACTAATGAGATCAAGAAGCATATGTAGAAGAAATGGGTGAAGAAGAATCCCTCTACAAAAGAAAATGGATCTCCACCAAAATTTTCTTCTGGTAACACCCCTAGAAACTAGTTATAGGACTCTACATTAGGGGGAGTTGTCAAGAAAATCCTCTAAACCCCCTACAGGTGATCGGTACTAGAATTCAGATGAGTCAAGTAGGAAATTGGATATTCTTCAGTCGTTGTAGAATGAATCTAAGGTATCAATGAAGATCATTATAGATTCACACAAGAATTGTTTGCCCCATAATATAATAATTATGGAAAACTACAAAATTAGGGCAAGAATATTTATTGCAAAGAGTAAAGAGTTAGGTTCGATGAAAATAAAAGAATCGTTCTCACTCTCATTTGTCACACTACATTCAAGAAAAAGAAGTCTGAAGTACTCTATGGTGATCCTTTCTAAAGAAAAGAAGAGATTCAAGCTTAGAAGAGAATTTGTGATCGACTTCCATTTCATCTCCAAAAGGTATTTATAGAAAAACCTATAAATCTGTGTACTTGCAATTATGTCTACCACTCTCATAGTTGAAGTCAAAGATAGGCTACACCCTAAGTTAAAATGACATCCATATAAATCAGTAGACATTAATCCCTTAGGAGAATTTTATTCTATGTTGTATGGTGCTCTACACATCAAAGATATTAGGGCATATGTGCATGCAAACATTGAAGAATTGGGTAGTGTGCAAATATTGGAATTATATTCTAATCACATAGTGCAAGAAGATTTTTCTGTGAAACCTAAATTCAAAACCCTAGTGGATAATAAATTTTTGCAATTCATGAAGTTTCCCATATTTAAGGAGGATGAGCGGGTTCGATACATTCTAAGCAAAGTGCATGATGAATTTATGTGGCTAGATACACTATTGAAAATTACCAAGGAAGCTATTTGTGCAGTTACAGGCTTAAATTCTTTTGGCAGACTTCCAGTATTAAAGTCGATAAAGAATGATGATGTCACTAAAGTGACTAGCTCGCATTGGGATAGAAGGGAAATGACTATAAGTCATATTTCTGAGCTTGATGTAATATTTGCATCCATGATCATAGGGTATAAGATTTACCATTTGAGCTAGGAAAATTTTGTGTCTGGCACTACTATTTATGCAGCATATGAGATGATAAAACAAAATGTGGATTATGATCTATGTGAAGTACTCAGAGGGAAACTCTTGGAGAATCTAACAAAAATCAAGGACAAAAAGAATGTGTTCAAGTTCAAAAACTTGTTAATCTACCTATACTTTTACTTCTCAGGTGAGGTATCAGGAATTGGAAAAGTTCAATGGAGAAATGATGTTCTGGTAGCAGTAAAAATTTGGGACATGCTATGTAGTCTTGGTGACTGGGTGACCAGCAACACAATTCTATGGGGTAATTTCAAAAACTTTCAAAAATAGATGTAGGTCAAAGAGAGGATCCCTGAAGCTATAGTGGAGCAGTATAAATATTCTATATGCTTCATGGTAGACATTGATCAATGTCACATGGAAGAGGTTGATCCAAGAACAGTTTGGATCATGCCTATGGGCTATAAAGTGGATGAAAATATACTAAGGATGTATGTAGAACATCTACTGAATTCTCCACTGGATCCTAATGAAGAAAGGTGTGGCAGCCTTCAAGTACATTCAAAATTGTGGAATTCTATGTCAATAATCAAAAGGGTAAGAAAGGAAACATAAATTCTTGCAAAGCGAATGGGTCTTCCAGTTGAAAATTTGAAAGAAATCAAAAGGAAAAGAGATGAAGTTGAAATAGAAAAGGAGAAGAAAAAGGAAACAACAATTGGTCCAGGAAGATCTACTCCTAACACCAAAACAACTAGGAGTTCCCCTGCAACTCAGCCAAACAAGGCCAAAGCCTCCAATAGAAGAAAGAAAAACAAAATCTCAAGGACCTATAAAGCTACATCCACAGATGAAGAAGAAGAGACATACTCAGAAGAAACAGTAAGATAATTGAAGGCTACTAGGACCCATGCAGTCAAGCTGAACAAAAGGAAGCCTTTTGACAAAAGTGAAGAAGCCCAAAAGAAGCCCAAAACTGAAAAACTAAGCATGTCAGTGGAGGAAGTTGAAAATGCAGTAGTAGTTGATGGTAATCTCAATCCACTCTATAATCTATATGAGCTCTTTGATGATTCTGTTAAGAAGACTCTCGAGGAAGCTATAGTTAAGAATTTGAATGTTTTCAATAAAACTCTAGTTGAAATCATGTCTAGCTTTCCCACAAGCCTATACAATTATTTGGAATCAAGAAGGGTTAGTACCAGAATAAAGGAAGAAAACATGAGGAAAAGAGTTCTTGCTGACTTGTCCACAAAAATGGGAATTGAAGAAATGGATCTACTTCTTCTAAAAGTTAAAAAGGAATTCAGAACCAAGTCAAGAATAAATAAACTCATGATTGGTGACACTGATGTTGTTATGAGTGAGACTAAGACAATTCTAGAAGAGTTCTTGTGAAAAGAGAAGGTAAGTATTGAGGAAGTCAATATTGAACAGGCTCAAATTCATGAGGAAGTGAATGTGGAAGTGAATAATTTAGAAGGAAATGAAAATGAGGAGAATATGAACATATATGATCCTCCAATATTTGAAGATATTCTAACTTCTCCCAATGTTGAAACCACTGAGACACTCGTTGTGACTAAAGTCCAAAGTGAGGAGATTGTTGAAGAGAAAGAAGTATCTAGTGAAGAAAAAGTATTCCCAAAAGTGATTCAGGAAGCTCAATCTAAGATTGACAAGGGAAAGAATCAAGAAATTAGTCCAAAAAGGGTAACAGAATCTCTATTGGAGCATGAGGTAGAATCAAATTTTGAGTTTTATGAGAGTTCAATCAACTTATCCACCTTATCTCCAATCTAGATGCTGAAAGTTACCAAAATGGCTCAAGATAAACCCAATGAGAAAATATTGAAATCTCACATTGAAGATAGTGAGCTATTGAAACTCGCTTCTGGAGTTTTTTAGAAATTGATGCCTACCCATATTATGGATCCATCTAGATCCTCCTCTAGTGAGTTGAAAATATTAAAAAGCTCTATAGATTTTCATTTCAAGTATTTTGAGGTTTTAGCTTGGATTCAAGTACAAAAGGAATTTAAGGAGGAAAGAATTGGAAGCCTAATCAAATTAATTTCCAAGGACAAGAATCTGCTAGCAACTTGCATACAAAATATCCAAGGTGCTATAATTGAAGGAGGAAATGTGTACAAATCCTACATAATCTTGTCAAAAATTACTGAGGAAAATGAGAAAAAGATCAAATATATTGAACAATAGTTGGCTATTATTTCCAACACATTTGATCCTTTGATTAGTAGTGTGTGTTATCAGGATAGTTAGGTAATATATTTTCTTGACCAATTAAAGACTCTAAAGTTTTAAAATGAAATGGTTATTAGCAGAGTAAGTTAACTTAGGGGGTTGATAAGTCCAAAAATTGAGATGATGGTGAATGCTCTGAAAGAAAAAAAAGTATTGTGATCACTCCTGATCCTATAAGTTTGGAAGTTGCAGAAACCTTGTCTTATCTTCTCTATGGCCCTATTACAATTTTGGAGAGTTTGAGGAGTATCTTTGATTCAAACTTAGGAGGACTGAAGATTGTCTTTGTAGACATCTTCAAATTTTTGTAATTCTTCATATATACTTGTACAAATTTTGCAATTTTTATTTTCCCAATTTTGTCATTGATGTCAAAGGGGAAGAGTGTGATGTGAATAATGAATTAATATTCTTAGGGGGAGTAATATTTTTCAGTGGTGCAATAATTTGTATTTTGGTAGTATGCTTATCAGTTTCCACACTTAGTCATTTTTCACTAAGTGTTGCCATTAATGCCAAAGGGGGAGATTGTTGGCATCTGGTTTAAGTGGACATGGTTTTTGGCTTCTAGTGTTCTCATTTTGGTCCACAGTTATGCATTCAATCATCCAACAAATAAAATGCAAAAACTATGTTACTGGCAGTGTACTCATGGAACAAGGTATCTGGTCCGATAGTTTCACTAGATCATCATTTTGTGTTGTGGATCACTGAAATTGTTTGTTAAGCATATGGAGCATCTTATCATTGAATCTCATAATGTTTATTTTGTGGCCCTAAGGTTTTATAGGTCTAGTAGGACATTTTTTATCTATTTGCTTAATAGAGTTGACTTAGTGTAAATGGCATGTAGCAGATGTATAAAGTCAAATTATTTTAATTATCTTCAAGTTCAAATGTTTAATTATTGGTCATAGCTATTGTGTAGTTGACTTTTTTGGATACGTGTCAAAATTATTTATGTTTTGGTTCGACAAGTTGCAAATATTATTAAGTTTTGTTGAGCCAACCTGTGGCAATTAATTCTTGGTGAGCGAATATATTTAGATGATCAGTCACATGATTTGGATGGATGAAGAAGTTGTGCATGTGTGTGTTGTGAAATTATAAGGTGTATTTGAGCGATATCATGCACAATTTCACTTGCACATAAAGATTTTTTGTGTGATTTTGAGAAGAACAAAGAAGAAGTTCAATATCAATCTTTAGGAAAAAAGTTTGACATTAGAGCTAAACCGGAACTGCAATCATGCATTGGTAGATGCTATCTATTCAATTCATTTTCTTTTGGATCAATTCCAAACTACTATAATGGTAGTGAGCCCCCATCTTTTGATTAGTGAGCTCTAGGAAGTGAGCCTGAATGCAAGTGCATTCCTATTTTGTAATACTTCTTTTGAGTATACTCAGAACTTATTGTGGATTGGCCATCCACCATGGTTTTTCCCTTTATAGGGTTTCCACGTTAAAAAATCCTTGTTTTATGGTTGTGTGGTTTCTTGTTTTATATTTCTGCATATTAATTTTGATTAAATGTGTTGAGTGGAATAGAGATAAGGATAAAAGAATTAATTTTTGCATAACACTGATTCACCCCCCTCTCAGTGTTGCTTGTTTCCAACATCATTGAAATTTTTAGGCTCAATCTTGGAAATCAGGCAATACTCTTCTGTAATCCTTCTTCTATTCTACACACCTTTATTCTTGTCTCCTATAATTTTATTTTCAAAATGATTCAATCTCACATACCTCAAAGTTTTAGAATTCACTCGCACTTCTAGTTCTTCTATTCTTCTTCACTTCCATTTATCACTCCTTCTTGACTTTCTTGATTTATAGGAATGATTTGAGCTTGATTATGTGTTTGATTATTCTTCCCTTTGTTTGTACTAACTTCTTGATCATTTGAATCATATCCACAATATCTAGATGATCTATCAAAATCCTCATCAACTCTGACATTTGCACTTTCAACCATTTTTCTTAATATTATGTTATAGCACCAGTAAGCCTTGATCTTGGTAGAGTAATCTAGAAATATTCTATCATCACTCCTTGCATCAAAATTTCCTATGTCAGGCTCATATCTCTTAATGTAGCATTTTCTTCCAAAATTTTTGAAATATTTAACAGTAGGTTTATAACCAAACCATAGCTCAAAAGGAGTCTCACCAGAAATACCATTAACATTTACCTGATTTAAAGTGTACACAACAATGTTTACAACTTCTCTCCAATAGATGTGAGACACATTTCCTTCAATCATCGTTGTTCTAACAAAATCCATAATTGTTTTGTTCTTTCTCTCGACAACTACATTCTATTGAGGGGTTCGGGGATCAAAAAATTGTCTCTTGATTCCATGCTCTTCACAAAAGGAATCGAATTCCCTGGAGGTGAACTCACCACCTCTATCTGACCTTGGGCATTTAATCTTTAGACCTTTCTCATTCTCTGCCATAGCTTTGAAACTTTTGAACTTCTCTAATGCTTCACATTTTTCTTTTAATAAAGCAACCCATATCATCATGGAGTAATCATCAATAAGCAGCATAAAATACCTTTCTCCTTGTAGACTTTTGATTCTGGAGGGACCACATAGATCAGTTTGCACTAGCTCCAGTACTCCATTAGAATGATGCTTTTTACTCTAAAAAGAGACTCTAGTCTGTTTACCCATCTAGCATTCCTTGCATATTGTATTATCAGGTTTTACTAGCTTAGGTAGATCACTTACTACTTAAATGGAACTTACCTTGACAATGTTATCAAAATTCACATGACACAACCTCCTATTTTATTGCAAGAGAAACATTTAATAGGAAATTTTCCTTTATACACCTTATCTGCCTTCTTTCTTCACAATCAATGCTTCCATTTCTTCAACCTCTCTTTCTTCTTCTTCAAGTTGTTTCATCTCTTCCTCATATTTGAATTTATTTCTAGAAATTTCTCTCGAATCATATATTTTCATGTTTCTTCCAGATATAGAAGCCTTAAACGCAAATTCAATCTTAGGTGCAGAATCACCAAATTCACTTAATTCAAAGGCAACAAGTTTACCAATCAACATATCCCTTGTCACATTTGTTACCGATATGAATTCTTCAATAGCATGAGCTTTTGATTTATAGGAAGGAGGCAATGATCTGATCACCTTAGCTGAAATTTCTTGTTCATCCAAGGTACCACCAACACATCTAATACCCATCACAATTTCATTTACTCTTTGCATAAAAGAAGAAATATTTTCATCTTCACCCATTTTCAAATATTCATATTTTCCTTTCAAAATCTATAGCTTAGAGACCTTCACATGTACATATCCTTCATACAAAGTCTCCAACTTCATCGACATCTCATGAGCTATCTTTAGATCTATCACATTTGTCATTTCCAAATCTATCAGGGCACTCAAGAAAGCTTCCATAGCCCTGATATTATTCTCAGCATCTGTAATCTCATCAAGAGTGGAAGGACCATTATGAGGAATAGTATGTTTGTTCTTTGTAATCTTCCAAAAGTGTTCACTTAAACATCTCAAATGACATTCCATTCTAGTTTTCCATAGTAAGTAGTTTGTTCCATCAAATCTAGGGTTGTCCTTCTTATATGATGACATCACAAATAACCTCAAGCTTTTAAATTTCTTCAGAGGAACTAACTTTAATACCAATTGTTGGAAAAAAAAAGGACAAACAACTGAGAAGGGTGTTGAATCAGTTGTCAAATTATTTAAACTTTTCAATCTTAACTCAACTTAATCCAAATTCAGATCTAATGCATGAACAATAGACCATAAACAATCAACATGTCAGAAACACAAAGAACACCAAGACTTTTACATGGAAACCCTGTTAGGGGAAAAACCATGGCGAATGTTAGTCCAAAAGATTATAACCTGTTAAAATTATAAGAATAATAATGGGAATGCACATGCATTCAGGCACACTTCCTAGAGCTCACTGCTCAAATACAAGAGGGCTCACTACCCAATAAAAAGAAATATGGATTAGATCTACAGGGTATGAACTAAGAAAAAAGCTTCTTCAAAATCCTGATTACAGTTCCAGTTAAGCATAGAAACAATCATTCACACTTTTCTCTGCAATTGAATGATATTCACATAGGAGCACATAGGAGCACACTGAGCACCTTGAATTTGAAAAAACAACCACTCTTATATATCCACAACATGAATTTCATCAACTTTGGCGGCCAAAATACATATGAAAATATAAAACATATATGCAATGTCAACCCAAATTTACAAATAAATTTTCAATGCGAATCAAGCACCATCAACCAATAATATATTGTGGCCCAAAACAACATCCTTTAGTGTGCCAAACATTCAAATTTTAATCTCCAAGGATCCACATGTTACAACCACCATGTTGGCCAAGAACATGAAAACCCAAACACATATGAGAAAAATCTTTGACATGAACACACTGATCAACACAGACATGCGTTGAAGATAGAGAATGATCTAGAAACATCCAAAAGAAATAAGAACCAACATAGAAACATCCGTAGAAAATGAAATTACTAGAATCATATCAACTTCACTTAGTAATACTAACTAAAACCACAAAAAAACTATTAGAACACAATTGTTCATAACACAATCAAAACTTCACGTGGAGCTCTGAAACTTCTGGTGGATAAACTAGATACTCTAAGAAATAAACCCTTTAGTCCAAAAAAACTAATATTCAACGTATTGAGCAAGACACCTTCATTACCTTCACTATTCCTTTGGCAACCTGCAACATTTTCTTTAACAATTTTCTCAATATCCTCGACATATACAACCTTCAATACATCAATGCTAATAGTGTTGACATCAATCACAACCACATATTAGCAACACAACCACAACATCCAACTCTCCATTGATTGAACTCAATGTTGTCATAAACGTTTTGGTCAATATAGGAATACATTTTTTTGAGATGAAGGAAAGTGTGGGAATGAAGAATACCTATATAAATTTGAATTAGTGATCAGTCAACTAGAGGATGGGTACTTGAATACACTTGTATATTTAATTATTAAAAACATAGTGTAAATTCTTTGTACTTTTTCTTGAATAAAACTTGATTCCATAACTATATGACAAAAATATGGCATCCAAGACCACAAATACATAGTAGTGTAAGAAATATAATAATTAACCAACAAATATAGGTGAATTGAGTGTGAAGATCACCATAAAAAAGGTAATAAAAAGGCCAAACATAAAATGCCAGTGGGAAACTAAAAAAGGTAAAGGTACATCATGATGAAAATATCCACATCCTAATTGTCTTCATTTTATCAATATAACAAAATATTAGGAATAAATGGATTAAAAAGTATATTATTTAATAAAGTGTGATAATTCTTACAAACAATAATACATAAATCTAAAAATAAGTTATGAAGCATGGAATACACTTGGTTTTTAAATATTTGGAGTAGAACATCTACAAATATCCATTGAAGTTTGTCATTGTCTAATGGAAGCAACATATTATTATTGCAAACTTGAAATTTAAAAATATAATCCTTAATTAGCTTTTTTTTCTTGTGTTTTCATTACATGCTTGAGAGATAAACATCTTAGCTTGTTTTGAAGCACTTTGTTTATTGTAAGGAAATAATATAGGAAAATTTTGGTAAGAACATATTGGAATAATATTTTAATCATTTATAATTACATCAAATAATTATTCATTTATTTAAATAATCATTTATAATGCAAATATGGACACCATCAAGAAAAAAGATATGTATTAACCAAATAGCCATATAGGAATACATCAATATATGTCGATATAAGTATAAAATATATACAAAAACTGCTTATAGGCTTACAAGAATGGGCCATATGGGCATACAATGTCACATATATGCAATACAAAATATGTGTTAAAAAATGCCATATAGGCATACAAAAAATGCCCCTAATAAATAGTCATTTCCATCTAGGTGAAGGAAACAAAAAATGGGCATCCTTTGATTGTCATAGGATGGAGATGCATATGATGGTGGTCTACTTCAAACTCCTTCATTGGACCTCCTGTTTAATTATTCATGGAGCTACACCTATTACAATAAAAAATATAAACATTTTTATATAGAAATACATTATATAAAATGAAATATTTAACAAAATAATCACTTAGCGCAACCAAATGATCTCTCTCCTCATTCACACCAATGAAAAACTCATGCTTTGGTATCACAAAGCCCTATAACAACCATCCAAATGGAAATTACACTACAAATAAATAATCTTTTGATTTTTTAATAATAGACAGCTAAAACAATGAATATAATTTGAAATTTACTATTCTACTTTATACCTCAATCAAAGGCATCAAGCTTGCTACTATTGTAGTGAAACCATGTTCCACTATCCTATCAATATTAGGAGGAGTGTCTACTTGCATCATCTAAAAATAAACCATTATTCAATTATCAAAACTAGAAGGGTGATGCAAGCCATGGCTTATAATGTATGATATAGTCAACAAAATTTTGAGTAGTTATTGAACTATATATTGCTTCATAGTTTTATAGATGGTTATTGGACTATTGTGTTAGTTTTAGTCTAGCTATGAATCCCATAACTATAGTGAATATGACATAAAAGGGGATTTATTAGGATTTATTGTATCATGGTTAGATTAGAGTTTATATTTTACCATTGCATAGTGAATACTTACTTGAGAATGTGATTTGGTTTTGTATAGGATGAATGTTGAATTTAATGAAGATGGTGAATTTGGTGCATGTATCATGATGAATAGATGTTATACATAGTCATGTATGTGGCTAATTTTCATATAGGATTGGATTTAATGAATGATAAAAATCATACAAATTAGCCCTAGGTATTCATTTTTTGCTTAGACAATTGATTACGAGTTTTGATGAAGAGTTGTGGAAATAACATAATCACATAGAATAGTTAGGTTTGGTTGATGGAGGTCCCAAGAGGTAATATAATAAAGAGGCCTATAGAAGGTGGATAATTAACTTATACCACTAGCCTATATTTTTGGAGGTCAACAACATGAACAAATAAAATTTATAGATTACGAAGTACATAGCAACCTAAAATCAAATTAATTAAAAATTACAAAGAATACTTACAAACTATCTAGAACCTTCAAGTCATTAAACATTATTCAATTACAAAATATAATTTTTATTTTAAAATTAATAATACTATGTATTACCTGAGTGAAACTTCGATGACCACCTCCACTGCCAGGTGTTGTCATCGAAGGACCGAGATTAACCTATTCAACATCCTAAATGAGATATAAGAATACCATTTATATAATGTTCATCTATTCACATGTAATATTTATAATTCTTTACTAGTTAAACATACCTCTACAGTAAACATCATCATGTAATAGGGAGGTGGAGGACCATTGAAAAAAGAGTGAACACAATGAACCTAAAATTTATTTATAATCATTCAACTAATTTAGTTAATCCTGCATTTTAAAAATGAAATTTAATAAATTAAATTAAATGAACTTGTTGATATTTACTTGAATATCAAGTCCAAATGTGTCATTTAGGAAGGCATCTATCATCACCATCTCATCAACTACAAATGTACCATGGGCACCTATATCCTGACTATCCTTGGGATCATAAACACAAAGTGACCCGCAAGCTTGACATAAATGAGGTGGAACTCAACTCCTCAAAGAATCACCTGCCTTACCCTATGCTAGAGGACTAGTATTTTGTATGAGGCTCTAAGTGAGGGAACTAATTGATTGCAATGTATTCACATCAACAGTCTCTTTCACAATGGAAGGGATAGTCACATGCTCATACACTAGTCAAGTGAGTGGTCTTGCTATTCACTATGCGTAAATACGGGCCCCCACTCTATCTTGTGTGGAGCCCCCACCTCTACCCTAGAAGACCCACATGTCAAAATAGGTTGAGATTTTATTGAAGAAAAACTCATAGTAGAGTTTCCTCAAAAATATTGTTGTACCTCATTGTTGTTGGATGGAGGATGATAAAAAACCATCCACCACCTTTCCTAAAAATGGTTCTTTATCCCTTGGTGGTTACACCAATGGATAGGGAGCCTCTTGCATGTAGGATGTAAGGGTTGATTCATTTTAGGGTTCATGAATAGTGTGCACACCCAAGTCAAATTTTATAATTTTTTCATCTTTAACTTCTTATATGATAATTTGTCTAGATAAAATTATCTAAACTCTTGTCTCTTCTCGAACTAGTTAGTTATTTTCTTGCTAAATGAATCTACATGGGATATTATAGATTGAAGTGATTGATAAAGTTTGGTTCTATGTAAGGTTGTGCTTGAAATTTGTTTTAGGGTTCATGAATAGTGTGCACACCCAAGTCAAATTTTATAATTTTTTTCATCTTTAACTTGTTTATATGATAATTTGTCTAGATAAAATTATCTAAACTCTTGTCTCTTCTTGGACTAGCTAGTTATTTGCTTGCTAAATGAATCTGCATGGGATATTATAGATTGAAGTGATTGAGAAAGTGTGGTTCTATGTAAGGTTGTGCTTTAAGGATCTCTCAAGCTTGCAATTAACTCCTCAATGTTTTTTTTTGTTATTTTCAATTTTGCCCATTAAATTTTCTTGAGTTCTTGGAGCATGATGAGGAATTGTTGGAGGTATTTTTTGAGATTTTTCTTTAGCAGGGATTTGAGCATGAGGTGAATTAGGATTTTCAAGAGGATTTTGGGGTGCATTTAAAATTTCTAAAAAATCAAATAAATTTAGATCAAAAAACATATTCAAACAACCTATTTAATACCAAATTCACACAAAAAAACCAATAACTTACTCCTTTGACCTCATCGACATCGTGGTGGGATTTTGACAAAGAGTTGGTGTAAAAATAGAGTGTTTTTTTCCTTCCTAGAATGTGAGCATGTCTTGGAGGGTTTGAAGGCCACAGACTCTTGCAACAATAGAAAATAGGAAATGATATGAGGTTTACTCTTTTTGGATTATCTAAGTAATAACGTGAGAACATTATAATGCACTCGCGTTATTTCTTTGTAGTGACTAAGCCTGAGGCTCAGTCACTCTAAGCCATAATGCAAGTGCATTATAACGTGAGCACATTATAACATACTCGTGTTATAACTTTTTTTACTTTTGAAAGTGGGGTGACCACTTTTTGGCCCCTCATATTTTTGCACCCACCCCTTATGCAATGATATTGACAAAAGGAATTTGGATTGTAATATGGAGGTAAAGGTCTGGTTTTGTCCATGGGTCTAACAAGAGGTAATCAGATTAAGTTCTTGCTCAAATTTTGTAACATGATTGAATAGAAAGTGTCACATAATTGGGTGAATTATCTATCTCTTGATTTGAATTGGTATGGATTTGAACTTATGGTAGCAACTTGAGGTTTGAAATATGGTTGGTTGTTTGAGATGGATTTATCTTGATAAAGTTCTTATTTTTATTCTTGAATGATTGGTAGTTGTTTTTTAGGTATGGATTCATACTTCTTAGTATGAGCTAATGAAGATATCTCTTCATACTGACTAACTGAATTTTGACAATCACGAAGGTTCATACACAAATGTATGTAGGATGTGAACTTTATTAATAAGATTTTTTCCCTTATGTAATATTGTAAGTTTTCAATGAACAATCTTTGGACATCTGCATCATGAAGAGTAAGATTGATATGTGATAAAAGCAATTGATAGTGTCTTATGAAAACTAACCTTTTCACCTCTCTTTTTTGCATTGCATTAAATTAGTTATATTAATTTTAGGACCAATGTTTAATTTTAAATGATTGATGAATGCATCAACAAGCTCATTGAATGAGTGGATTTAATTATTCGGCGATGAACAAAACCATTCCAAAGCCATGTCTTTCAAGTAACCTAGGAAATATTTTAGCCAAGAGCTTGTCCTCAAAAATAAAGTCACAACATAAGGTTTTATATGTTCATATATGATTGCTAGGGTCTCCCTTACCATTATACTTTTCAAACCAAGGTACCTCTATATTTTGTGGCATTTATGATTTCAGCATTTCAAGTGATAATGGGATTTTCTTCACATATTGTGATGGTTGCCTATTTTGGTTTTAGTTCAAGTTTGAAATTTGTTGTTGAAGTGAGGTGAAATTTTGTAAAATTTGGTTAATTATAGAATCATTGGTTGAAATTTTTTGGGAATGTGGTGAATATGGTCGAATTGTGTATATACTTGGTGGGCTACTGTGTTGCAAATTTATGAGAGGGGATGAAATTGGAGGTGTGACGTGTGAAGATCTAAAACCATAAGTATTTTTAGTGGATAGACATATTGTTGGTGTTATACCAATGATTTTTTGTATTGTTGAATAAACTATTGGATATGTGTGTGTAGGAATTGAGGATATAGTTATTGGGAGAGAGACTTGACTTCCTCCTTGAATTTGAGTATATCCCAAAGTTTGAGCACAACTAACCATTGTAGGTATATTAGGATCATAAGAATCACTAATCAATTTCCTCATGTTGTCTATCAAGGGACTGCAAGACCAGTTAGAGATTCAATACTCACTCATTCTTTAAGTACTTCTAAATATTTGTCCATTTTTTGCAATTTGTCTTCAAGAACATGGGAAACCATAGTCTCAACATCTATAAAGATAGGTGTTTGTAAAGTTGAAATTGGTATGGTAGAGTCATGGATAGATTCCAAAATGGGTTAATTATTGACAACACTTTTTATGAAAGAGTTAGAAGACTCGCGTCCATAACGAATGTAACAACAACATGGGATACCATATAATTCTAGAACTATATCGCATTTAAGTATTGGAAATAGGACACCAGGTCATGAAATTCATACAAGTTTTCAAAATATAATTCAAACAACATACCCACTAAGAACACTAAACTTTCAAACATAGCATAATAGCCAAAAATAGAATTCAAACAACAAAAGTAGATAGAGGACAAAAAAATAGAGATTTGAGCCAAATTTTAATCAAAACTAGTAGGAAATAGGCACTTAGGGTGTTTTTGTTTAGGAAAAGATTTCTAGAATTTCAAATTTTGACTGTACTTGCTACTATTTAAGGTTCCCAATTTTGTGCACACACATTTTTGACAATGTATATTTTTCCAAATTTTACTCATTTTAAGACTATGAGAATGGAAAATGCAAGTGTGCAAATGTGTAAACAATGAATGATAAATTTTGAATGCAAATTTTTAGATGTAAGACACAATGATTGACTAATTCCAAGATGCAAAGTTCTGAAAAATGATGATTTGATGTAATTTTGAAACAACACTTTGCAATTTTTTCAAATTTTTGACCTAAATGAAAGATTCCTAAATGAATGCAATAACCAATCTCAAAATTTAATGACTTGATTAATGTAATTTGAATGTAAATTTGATCTCAAATTACTAAAATAAATCCTATTTTAACCTTTAATGTAATATGAATGCAATATTTTTTTATTTTTATGTCTTTTATGATGTAAAAATGAAACCCTAAATAAGTAATAAAAAATAATGATCTAAAAAACCTAGATCTATGGTGAATTATGGAAATTTTCAAAAGGTATATAATTTTAATAGGTTAGATTCACCAAAATAAAATGTAGGGAAAGGGAAACCTTTGAATTTTCACCTTAGGGTTTGACACCTTTCCCAAATTTTTCTAATATGTGTATGGGGGTTTTCTTTGTGTATGGATTGATTTGGAATGGAATGTGAAGGTGGGATGAGGGTTTGATGGATTTTAGTAAGGTATGTGATTGACTTACATCCTAATAGGTGAGTCAACTAGCCCTTAACCAAATCTCGAAATGTTCTAATGATGAAATGTAATGATCTAACTAGGGTGATAGTACAATTTATTATTTTGATGTAAATATAGAAGACACAAAAAATCATAGACAAATTTGGACAATGAAAATGAGAAGAGCATGACACTATGCACCTCTGATTCAAATTTGGGCCAACAAATCGAGGACATAGACGCTCAAAGCATAAGTGTCCTTGTAATATTTTTTTGGATATGCTTTTGGGGTCCTCTGATGCCAGATCTGAGCTTCAGATTCCTATCTGTAGTTCTATTAGAAAACTACCAAAAAAAATTGTAATTTAGTTTATGTGGGTTGTCAAGATGTAGGGTTTTGAATAAAACAATGAATCAATTATCTTTAATATCCTTTCAATCCTCTTCAAACCTAAGTTCTGCACATTCATAAAGAGAAGATATGTCGGGAAATTCAGGGGCTTCCCTTAGTCAAACCCCATGTAAGTGTTTCCACTTCCACAATGGCAATGCCAATGATAAATGGGTAATTGAAAGGAAAGAATGAAAAAATCACAAAGTGCTACAACTCACCACCCTTCAATGGTTTCCTTGAAGTTGCGAAGTCATGCACATCACCTCAAGGACTTGGATCTTGATTTTCTTTAGTTTTTGAATATTTAAATTTCTTTGAGGCCCACAAAAGTGTTAACCTTCACAAAATAGTGACAACATGAACACACATAAACTTACTTAGAATTTGACATGATGTTAGGATCTTGAATTGCTGCAATGAAGCTTTGAATTTTTTTTTATCTTGAATTCCCTTGACAATAGTTTTTGATCATGAATGATTATTAATTTTAAATAGATTTCAAATGATGCAATAACTAGGTATTTATAGGCATTTATTCAATTTTCCAAAAATTAAAATTATGATGGCTGACTTAGACACTTGAATTGCAAATATTAAATTCCCACAACCAACATATTTAAATTTGGAGCCAAAATAGGGGACACTCACACCCAAGTCATGCATTTCCTTACCCTATTTTTTACGTTTTTAAGTCTCCTAGGTAAGGTATTAGATAAATGCAATTTTTTATCACTTGCAATTCCTTGGAAATTGTTAAAAATGGGCCATAGAATGTATAATTTAGGAAATTAAATATTCAATTAGGTCCAATAATTTAAGGGGGAAAAAATATAAACTGAAAATATTATGGGGACAATTTATGATGGTACACTAAAATAATGAAATAAAAAGCAACTAAAACATTCATAAGCAATACCTATATCTAAAGTTCCCAAAAAAAATGTATTTAGACATATAAACTAGTTAATTGAGTATTTCATTCACACATTTCATTTAAATTACTATGTATCCTATTGCTACAAATATTTGTTGATAATCAAGTCTAAAATGATTAAAATATATTCTTGAAATGGATAGGCTATCAAAATTCCCTATATATTATTATACACCTCTTAGTTTAAGAAATGAATTTTCCCTCTAGAAACCATAATGGCGTTCATCCTTAGATCTAATAGTTGATTGCAAGTTCTCAAAATAGGATTGGGGTTGGTTGAAATCATGATGTAGGATACTCCAAATTGATTAAATCAACCACCTTCCTTATAGGTTAAAGGCATAAAATGGATTGAAATGTACACTAATATTTATTTGATATTTTCCTTCAATTCTATATTTAGTTTTGGCCCCATTAATGACATCCTTGGTCAACCTTGGAGATCAATAAATTCCTCTATTAAAATTGTAGTGTAGTAAAATTCAAACCCCTTTGCATTTTCACACTTGTTTGGGCTCACCATGCTATATTAATGCTTCTTTATGGCTTAATTAGCCCTATTTTGTGTCCACAAGCCCTATGAATTATATATTTTTCTAGTTAATCCCAAAATTCTCCAATGCATAAATGATAATTTAATGACTCCATCTGTGTGTCCCTAATTTTTGGGTCGGGACTAAAATGCCACCTAGGGCATCTTTGTCCCCTAAAGGTCTCAAGACACTAATTTTGAGGTATCTTAATTGGGCCCCTTTTTGGTGTATATGCCCCAAGTTTCATGGATTGAGACTAAGACACCACCTAGGGCATCTTAGTCCTCCTTGAGTCATTTTTGGGATTTAATTTCAAATTCTTGAGGGATTTGGCCTCCTTTATTTAATGAATTCATATGTCAGCTTGGTGTGATGTAATTTTGGGATGTTAAGCATAGATAAGTATAAATACAAGGTTCCCTCTCTCATTTTATCCATCAAGTAATCTAAGAAATCAAGTATTTTGTGAGAGCATTCAAGAGCATATTCATCAAGCATTTGAAGCCATTATCAAGATTCAAGCATCATATCAAAGAGTTTCTTGCATCATGTGTGTTGTTGTGCTAACATTTGTGATGTAGGGTTTTGATTCATGCAAGCAATTCAAGTCCATATCTTTCAAGATCATTCCTTTGATTCAAGATCCATATCCATTACAACCATTGCACACAAGTTTTTTGACTTTACAAGGGTTTGGTGAGTTGTGGCATTGCGTATTGTTCATTCACCATTTCCTTCATTATTTATATTTCATTTCAAGGTTTAATTACCAACAAGGGGTTTGACCAAGGAAAACCCCCATTCACTAATAAACAAGTTTTTCTCATCTTGCATTTTTGGGATTGCATATCTAGGTTGAACTCTTGAAGATCACTTAGAGTGAAAAGTTGTAAAAGTTGCAAAGTTTCATTACAAAGTTGTCATCTTCACAGAAAATAACCTATAGGTTGAATTCAAAAGTTTTAGAACCTGAGATTGGAAAGGAAGCAAGTGCAGACCTTGGAGCTTAGGATCACATTCATAGTTTTCAAAAATTCAAAATGGGACTAATATGCCACCTTGGGCGTCTTATTCCTCCTAGGCCTATTTTTCAGAGATTCCTTTAGATCCGATTTTGACATCCAAAGACTTTGCATTTTCCCTGAAAAAATGGCAATGGAACATATACACCATCCTGGGTGTCTTAGTCCTCCATAGCACTTTTTGGTAGTCTCTTCACATTTCCAAAATCATCACTTGACATCTCCATACTTCCCAGGTACACACATCCTAACTTCTAGTTTTATAATTTTTGTATTTTGATTATCCTTTTAGGTCATTTTGCATATCACATTGTGTTTTCCAACATTTTCTTTTCCAAGTATTTGCATGGTGGTGAAGCCCTTAGAGCTGAAAAATCCCCCTCCTAGTTCCTTCCTAATTGAGAATTGACTCACCTTGTGAGGTTGTTATTCAATCCAATTGGGACTCCTAGGACATCTTCAAATGATTTGCGTGGAGAAATAGTGATATTTCTAGATATCCATTTTTCCCTCAATCATTTTGGCGAACCTGACTTTTAAGCATTCATTTCTTATTTGTATTCCATTAAAGTCCTTAGATCTAGATCGCATACATTCTTGCATTAGTGAAAGTGCATCTAGGGTTTCTTGCATTAGTGAAATTGCATTTAGGGTTTCTTATATTTGCATTAGTGAAAGTGCATATAGGTTGCATCTTTACTTTATTGTATTATTTCATTTCATAAAAAAAAACTGAAAAGTGCATTGTTCTTCATCTTTATTGCATTTAAAAACATTCTTATTGCATTCAAAAGTGAAATAATTTGAATTCCATATGGAATTCAATTGCTTGTTCCTAGTTACTTTTTCTTGCACTTATTTGTGCATTTTTTTGTTTTTGAATAATAGTATTTTGCATAGGCAATCTGTAAACACTATTGAACTTCAAAAATTCACTTTTTTTCTGCAAAAAACCTCTACTAGGACTAAAATTCCCTTCCTAGTGTCTTAGTCTCTCTCAGAATTTTTTTCCTCAGAAGTCTCTCTCTGTTGTTTGTTGTTTGATTCAGTCCTTGGAACTTCAGAATCTCACTAGGAGGACCAATACACCCTTCTTGGCATCTTAGTCCCTATTGACTTTGATTCTCTAGTTTTTAGGATCTTAAATTTTTTTTTTGTGTTTCTATGGGCTTCCTTTGGTTTTCTATTTTAGTTTCTAGAATTTTTGTTATCTCAATTTCTTTCATTTCAAGTGCATTTGTTCAATCTTGCATCATGGATATATGCTTTGGAAAGTTGTGGATGTCTTTGAAATTTTTCCTAGATGTGTCAAATTGTGCCTTTGGTAATGGCTCTAACAAAATTGAACTCACTTATGCTCACTCAACTCCTAATGGATGTCCTCCTCATGATGTTGACATCATTGGAGAAGATGATAGCATGAATAAGTTCCTAGATGATTGTATTGATAAGCTTGAGGCTAATGCATCTTTCTATCCCTCCATGAAACAACCATATCCTCCCACAATACCACCTCTTGAGATGTTTGGTTACTTACATCCTAAATTTGAAGGAAAAGTTGAACCTAAATTCCTTACAATAGGTGAATCTAGTTCCTCTAAACAAACAAATACTCGATCACAAAGTAACGAACACTTCAATCAACCTAGAAGAAACATATGGCAAAGGATTCTCAATATTAAGAAAACAAGGATGTGATACAACAAGTGAACATGAGATTCATCAAATCCTAGAACAAAAGCCAACCAATAAAAAAACAAAGGCATTAGGATATCGATATCCCTCTCATAACGACAAGCCTCCTAGAGAATATCTAAGGCTATGAAGTGATGGTACAGTGTTCTTGGATTCTCCTCTTGATTTGAATATTCTTCTTCCTAAAGAACAACCAATAGATCATAACAAGGATAAAAATAGGATCATCTCAGGAACTCTTTCCCTAATCCCATCTAGAGAAGTTGGTGAATCTAGCAAGCACAAGAGGCCTTACAAATTACAAAAGTTACAACCTCTTTGTCTGCCACCTAAAAGTGATAGGAAACCACAAATGATTCTCAAAAAATGACTTATAACATTACCACCTATGAATATATTAGTTCTCTATCCTAAAGATGCAAAAGTCGCACATTGCACATATCATCGAACTCTCAAACATGGAATCGATGAGTGTCATGCATTCAAGTTAGTATTGCAAAAATTTCACTTCAATGGCAAAAATTTCCATCTAGTGATTGCATAGCTTATCCTGATATTCCTTCCTTGTCATGTAATAGTTGTAGAATACTCTACTCTCACTATTACATGATCCTCTTCATCACGGGTATGTGTGTCCACCTCCTACAAGGATTCAACAACTAGGCCTTTATAGCTGCGATTTAGAGATTGGGCATCTAACCTGAATAGCCATTTCAATCATCATGATGGTACATTTAACTTGTCAACCTAGGGATGTGAACTTGAAATGGGTCAGCATAGTATGTGCACTAGGAACCCAAAGTAGCCATTTTCATTCTACAGCTAAGAAAGACACAATACTGAAAGTAAATTGCATAGAAAATAATAACATGAATGCTAACCATCAATCAACAATTACACCAAGCTGAAATGCATGACAGAAATGGAAATCTAAGCAACAAACATGGCACTACTATGTCTTCTTTGGCTATAGGAATAGCCACAAAATGGAATTATAATGGCTACAAGAACAGTCAGTGCCGGATTTTTAACTAATTACTAGTAAATAAGTAATACTAAACTAATACTAAATTAAAGGATAGATTACTCACCAAGTGGCCCCCCTTGGATAAGTATCCTCTAAAACTAATGATAACTCAAAGGCTCAAACTCATAACTTTATTTTATTCACTATAAATCATGAGTACAAAAGAGTAATATATCTATATTACTGAAAACTCAAGAATGCAATTACAATATCAAATTTCACAACCTCCAGAGAAGGAGCATCATATATTTATTTATACTATCAACTAAACAAGGTAGTCAACTCCACGAACTGGGAGGATGCCATTTAGGATAAACAGAGAAAGTTGGGTGATGGTTATGTATGCATGGAATCCAGTTAGGCATGCATGTCCAACTATAGATTTAGTGTTGTAGTAACACGCACATTTTCTCAACATCAATAATGACCACTATAAGGTGATTACATTTGGTTTTCATGAGGAATCTCCTTTCATCGTCCTCCTTTGACCTTTGAGTGATTCCCTTGTTAGACATTATGGTGTATGCACAACTGGCAATGTCTTCCTCAATTTAGCATCCTCAAATTAAATATGCATGGAAATGTTAGTACACACAATAATTGCATATCTATAACCACCTTAAGGAACATTCATTAATCAAATGAAAAATTAATATAGATAGTCCATTTAACATGCCATTATCATTAAAAACATTTAGAAGTAATATTAAGCCCAATGTTTATAGTTTGGGGAAAATATCATAAAATTATCAACACTTAATGTCAAATTCCATGATAACTTCAGCAAATAGATCACAAATTCTACCCAAGAATGAGACCATAAACTAGACTCATCACTCCCCCCAACCTTAGATCTTGTTGATCCTCCAGCAAGGGAAGGGCTATTCTTTTGCTTGGGCAATGTTCTAAAATTTGCAATTGACAACTGTCCCACATCAGAGTGTGTTGTGCGTGAATCAAGATCCCAATAGAATCCTCCCAATCTATCCAATTTTCTCCATCTTTGTTTCTCTACAGCAATATCATATTGGTAGAACCTAAAGTTTGGTATAGGCTACATTAGGATGGGTGGCTGAAAAGTCAGGGGAAGCTAGAATCACCCCTTTTTCCTACCAATGTGAATATATATGTCAATCATTTTAAGAGTTGTTGCATAGTTCTGGATGGAATGAGGCTCAACTTGCTTGAGATCATCAGTTAACTATTCCATCTTTGTGAGAGGTATCTCTTCATGGTTTCCTCTTTTGCTTTTTCCTTTTCCTTATATTCACTATAAACTGCTTCTATCCAAGGCATAATCCTATCACCATAGCTAGGTCTAAAAATAATTCTATGCCATTCCCTAAAATTAACCCCTAGATTCCTTGATTTAGGCCTAATGGGCACAGGGATGTTAGACTCCAATTGCTTATAAGCCCCATATTGTTGTACCCAACTTACTCATTTTCCACCCAAGACATACATTCCCTTAATTGGACATCCCCAACATATGACAATGGATTCCAATCATGGTCTTGAGTTACAACATAATTATACAAATAGAACTCACACAACAAATTATTCATTTCAAGGGAAGCAATTCAATAAGCATTGAAAATTTTAACAAGGGTCTCAATAGAAGGGTTCAAACCTAAGACAATTCTTGCTAGTCTAAAAGAGAGATATTTATCCTTCAAATGAAGAGCATAGACCCTTGGAGGGGTCCTACATTCCAAAATTTCTGGTACCAAGGTTGCCATATCATCCACCCTCTTCTTCAAGGTGGCAATTTCTGCATCTTTATCTTCAATTTCCTCATCTCTCTTTTGAATTTCCTTCTTCAATCTGCATTTTTCCTCCTTCCATTCCTCTACTCTTTTTTGCATCTCTTTCCATAAATGCATGGAAACCTTGTTTATTGAAAAATCAGGGGGGTTATGTATTCCTACTAGCATCTTTTCTGGCACTAATGCTAATTGCAAGGATTCAGGTTGTCCCATCAATTTTGGTTGTAGGGATACTAATTGTTCTCCCAATTCGGGCTATTGCTATAGGGACTCATGCTCCTATTCTTGTTATGGCTTTTGTTGCATGATATTTTCTGTAGGAAGTCTTGATTTTTGACTTGTTCTACAATATTGGCAAGATCAGCCAATGTTATGTTTGTTGCATGCTTAAATATATCTTCCTGCTTGACATTCTCTTGCCCCATTGGAGCTTCCATATCCTCTTGTGATACTTCTTTAGAATTAGGGCTTTCTTATGGAGGCATACCAAAGGCTGGCCTAGCTGGTCTTGCTTTCCTAGGAGGGATCTAATGTTTTTCTTTGGTTGCAAGATGAACAGTGTCAACCTTTCTCTTCTTAGAGCTTGACACCTCTTTTTTTGTTGGTTTCCTTTTGGCCTTTCCTTTTCTCATTTCTACTTCCCTCTTTTATGCCCTATTTTTCATTAGAATTGCAAGTGGAACATCATCATCAGAGTTAGGGGAAGAACTTTCTTTATCTGAGTGCTATGTCCTAGAAGAGCTAATTTTTATGGTTTCTTCTATTGTAGCAGTGTTTACACTCAGACCTACGCCATAGGTTGAAGCACCAAAAGTGGCTTCAACCATGCTTAATCTCCTACTAGACCTACGGGGTTGAGGTAAAACCCTAGGTTGCAAATGCTCAGGTCTAACTTGATCAATTTTTATGAATTCTTCCCATGCCATTCCAGATACATCACGTAGAGACTTCTCAACTAGCAATTTAATCAGACAATGGTGGGAAAAAAATTGTCCCTACCTTTTTGGGTCTCGACTGCCATGATTGAGAGAATGTTGTATAACACATTTGACACATTCATCCTCCATTTTTTACCTCATATGATTCAAAAGCTTGAAGTACACAAAATGAAAATTTGATTGGAAACCTTCACAGGTGCTGTATTTTATGACATAAATAGCTATCTACTTCCATGGCTTAGGAAAAGACATTCTCTTCGCACCCTATTTATCTATGCTCAATGGAGGGTCGTTCAACTCTATAAATTTGGCCCTAGCCAATCTAGAATATTTGAAAGTAGGGTAATTTTCACCATCAACAGGTAACCCTATGACTTCTACAATTATTTCTTCAATTGCTATGATCTCTAGCCCTTTCACCGTGCCCTTCCCTTTAGATAATGTCTTGGAAAACTCAAGTGCAATTTCTTCATCAAAATAATCTAGCTTCAGGAAGTAGTCAATCCATCCATAGTTTCTAAATTCAGCCAGGAAAGGTGCATCCTACAGTAATACATCATGCACTGTGGGTTCATTCTAAATTAGCCCATCTCCCATTGTCTGCAATCAAACAAACACTTTGTTTCCTTCCTATAATTATGTCTAAAAATAAAATTCACCTTCCTGCAATACTTGCTAACTTTCCAATGCCAATGTCGATTGGATTTTCCTTTTTCTAACTTTCCTTTTGTTTGCAACACAACTTGAGATATGACAGGGTCAATAATGGTGAGGAAAGAGTAATAAAGGAAAGCTATAATGAAGAGAAATTGCAACAATAGTTGGTGTCACTTCACACATGTGAGCCGCCCTCTCACTCAGATTTCAAATCGGCTCAATTTAAATTTTTCTGACGTAGACCAACATGGACTAACACATGGGAAAAATATTCACATATTTTTCCTTCCCCCCCAACCTAAATTTGGGCATGTTTCCACACATGTAGAATGATGATTTCACAACGTAGGGAATATTGGCATGCTATGGTGAATGTCCATACTAACGTACAACAATTAAATGAATGCACTTAAAGACAATTAAGATATAGAAATTAATGCGAACATATCTAAATGTGTGGAGGATTTGTTGCAAAGATCATGGAATAAGTACAATTCATCTTTTTAGGAAATAAGTTGAGCAATTAATGAAGATGAGGTGGAATGAGGTGGAGTAAAGTGATGGAAGAGAGAGAAAGGTGGAAATGGATGGGTGGATGGGTAAATGGGTGAAGAAATGTACTCTCATAGAAATGGAAGTCTTTATTATGATAAGTACGTACCTTAATTAGCCAGAAGGAGGGACACTAGGTCCACTTCCTTCGCCTATAGGAATCTCGGGTGTTGCATGCCAAGTGAATTGTTGCAAGAACTCCTCCTTGGAATTTGGCTTGTGATACAATCTGAGGCAGTGACCATTGAAAAGCAGCTTAAATTTTACTAGGTCAATAGTAATAAGTTGTACAACACCATTACAAAATACTTTAACAACCTCATATGGTCCTAGCCACCTTGTCTGCAATTTTCCTACATTGTCCTGATATCTTGAATCATAGAGTAGGTCCCAATCTCTTGGTTGGAATTTCTTGTCCTTGATGACTTTTTCATGCCATTTAATTCTCCAATTTTTCACTACCTCTGTGTGATGTAGGGCTACTCTTCTCATCTCATCCAAAGCATTTAGCTACATGATTCTTTCTTTTTGTGCCTCAAAAATATCCATCCCAAAATCTACTACAGTCCTAAGAGTCTTGTGTTCAAATTCAATGGGCATCATAGCTATCTTTCCATACAACAACTCAAATAGAGTGAAGCCTATAGTTTTTTTCTTGGTAGTTTTATAGGCCCAAAAAGCTTCTAGTAATCCATTTTCCCAATCCTTTCTATGGATAGCTATTGTCTTGGTTAGGATAGCTTCAATTTCTTTGTTGGTCACCTCAACTTGGCCATTAGCCTGGAGGTGATAAGGAGTAGAATTTTTGTGCCTTATGTTGTACTCATTAACTAGTGCTACAACAAGGGTTGATGTGAATTGAGCCCCTTGATCAGTCACTATCTCTCTTGAAACTCCATATCTTGTGAAAATATCCTCATAAATAAATTCTACAACCTTGTTATCTCTTGTATGCTTCATGGCCTTAACTTCTACCAACTTTGCTACATAATCAATGCATACCAAGATATAAGGATTACCATTTGATGGAAGGTCAATGGGTTCTACAAAATCCAATCCCCACTTGTCAAAGGGAGTGATTAATACCTAAGGATAAAGTGGCATCTCATCAGATTTGGTTGTCCTACCCATTCTTTGGCATCTATGACATTTTCTTGTATACCTTCCTGTATCCTTGTGGAGCATTGGCCAATAATATCCTATGTTTAAAATCTTCATTGTTGTCCTCTTGGCTGCAAAATGTCCTCCACATGGTTTGTTGTGGCATGCATGCAAAATTTCATATGTCTCATCTTCTCTCACTCATCTCCTCATGACATGGTCTAGTCTAGTATAAAACAAACATCCAACAATCCATAAAAAAGGAAAATATTTTTCAATGAGTGCCCTTCTCTCTTTTTGAGAGAAGTGAGGTGGGACTCTACCTGTGACTAGATAGTTATCTATGTTAGCATACCAGGGTGTTTTTACACTAACAGAGAATAGATGCTCATCAAGAAAAGAGTCATATATGGCCTAATTATCTTTTGATGTAGTCGACCTTGAAAGAATATCTGCAACATTGGCCTTCCCTAGCTTATCCACAATGGTTATATCAAACTCCTGCATCAATAATAACCATCTTTCCAATCTACCTATGATCAAAGGTTTATTCATGAGATACCTAATGGCTTCATGATCATTGTGCACAAATATTTTGTAACCTGTTATGTAATGCCTGAATTTGTTCAAGGCATAAATCATTGCCAACATTTCTTTTTCTGCCACAATATAGTTGAATTCAGCTCCTTGCAAATTTTTGCTTACAAAATAAGTGGCATTGTCAATAGCTCCTTCTTTTTGTCCTAAGACTACTCCTATGGCATAATCTGATGCATTAGTATGGATGTGGAGAGGAAGCTCCCAATTAGGTCCTTTGAGTACAAGAGCATGATTCAAAGCTACCTTTAAGTTAGAAAATGCCTTGTCACAAGCTTCAATCCACTGGAATTCAACATCTATAGTGAGAAGAGTATACAATGGTGCTGCTACCTTGCTGAAATCCTTGATGAAATGCCTATAATATCCTACATGGCCCAAGAAACTCCTCTAACATCCTTCTATTTTGTAGGTGTGGGCAGATTTGTGATCACCTCAATCTTTGCAGGATCTACTTGAATTCCCTTATGGGAGATGTAGTGGCCAAGAACTACACCTTCCTACATCATCATGAAGCACTTTTCACTATTTAAGGAAAAAATTTGGTCTTCACATCTCTATAGGAATCTCCTAAGATTTTCCAAGGCTTGATTAAAATCAACACCATAAGTGGTAAAGTCATCCATATAAATTTCCATGCAATCATGAGAAATGTTTGAAAATATGCTAATGATTGCCCTCTGAAAAGTTGCAGGTGCATTGCATAAGCCAAATGGGAGTACCAAGTAGGCATAGGTCCCCCATGGATAGGTAAATTTGGTCTTCTCCTGGTCCTCTGGTGCAATTTGGATATGGTTATAGCCACTGAATCCATCTAGAAAATAAAAGTATTGCTTTCATGTGTGTCCAAAACTTGATCGATGAAAGGTAAGGGAAAATGGTCCTTCTTTGTGGCAACATTAAGTTCCCTATAATCAACACAAACTCACAATTTCCCTCCTTTCTTGGGAATAATAACTAATGGAGACACCCATTGGCCATCTGAAATGGGGTAGATAAATCCCGTATCTAGTAATTTCTACAGTTCCCCTTTTATAATTTCTCTTAGTGCAAGGTTAATTCTTCTTTGTGGCTGCCTCACTGGGGTGCAATCATCTTTGTTATAAATTTTGTGTATACAAATTTTATGGTCTAATCTCTTTATATCATGATAATCCCACACAAATGCATGTTGATGGGTCCTTAATAAGTTTTCCAATAACAATTGTTGTTCTTCACTTAATTTGTTGTTAACATTTAGATACTTTCCTTCTAACACCTGTACTTGTGTAGTTGAATCTATCATAGTTGCTTCATTAACACATGGTACCTATAGTTCATATGGCAGCAATGTATGGGACATACCTTTTTCTGCAAGAGGTATGTCTGTATGAACAATAGTTGTAGGAAGAGCAAGAAAAAGTGTCTTGACTAAAGTAACAGAATGAGAAGATGATGCTTCCTCTACTTCACAATGGTTTTGAATGATGTTATCCAATACTTCATCCTCATCTTGAAGCTACATGAAAGAGATTCTACCTAACATCATAAGCAGCACCACAAAATTAACTTCCTTGACCTTTTCACCAACATGTGGCCATATAGGATTATCCTCATCATGAGATGGCTGAGCAGGAGAATAAAGAACAAACCTTTTAGTGCTCTTCCCATCTGAAATGGTCATGTCACCTGACCAACATCCAATATATACATTTGTAGTTGCTAACCATGGCCTTCCAAGAATAAAGAGATACTTGCCTAGTGTAGCCTTAGGATAAATAATCATGAAGTCTACTGGGTACTCCTAGGAGTCAAACTACCACAAGATCCTCAACTATACCATCAGGCTTAATAGTAGAACTATCAACAAGTTGTAGGATAGTAGGAGTAGATCTCATGCTTTCAATGTTTAGTTGTTGTAGGATTTCCTTGGTCATTACATTTATTGTTGCCCCTAAATAAATCAGAGCATTCTTTATTTGGATCTCATTTATAACAACTTCTACCATAGGACTACCTAGGCCATTTTACTTGGGGATAGTCACTTTTCCAAACTTGATGTTAGCTAGTTGTCCCACCACATGAATTCTAGTTGGATATTTCTTTTTCCTACCTGGCTTCTTGAGGAATTCTCCCTTGATTTCCTTTCCATACATTGGAACATCCTTTATGGCCTAGAATAGAGGGATCTAGACACATATATGCTTCAACTGATCCAAGATATCAAAAGTTATATCCTATTTTTCTTCCTTCTTCTTGGAAACTTCCAACCTATAAGGAAATGGTGGTTCTTGTTTGGTCTTTTTGACTTGGATTGGTTCAATATTTTTAGGTGCACTTGGCTAAATGGGATCATTTAGAGGTTCCTCCTCCTCTTCCATAGGAAGCTTAGTGATAATGGGCTTGGAAGGGGTTGGTAGAGTAGTTCTTGAATGCAAGTGGATGTCATTTACACTCACAACATATGTAGGGAATTGATTTGAATCGATAGAGTGTGCAGGCTACTGTTGTGGTTTCTTATTTGGATTGGGTGTGGGCTGAGCTGGTAGCTGAGTAGGTTTAGGTGCATTTGAGCTTGAATTAGAAGGTGGAGGCATTATGGTAGGCTACTAGGGTTGAGAAGGTGGTTGCATGTAATTGGTTGTCTAGGTAGGCCATTTATGTCCTCCCCTCCATTGATTTTTTTTGCTTCCAATTTCCTAGAGGTGGCTGCCAATGCCCTTGAAATTGTTTCCAATTCCCCTGAGGTTGCTACCACTAGGGTGGAGATTTTTTATGATTGGGCCAAGCATTTGGAGGGTTACTCCAAGGCTATGGTGGATATCCTCCATAGTTGGATAGATATGGGGGCTACCATTGGTTTCCAAATGAATAGGAATTGAAATATATCCCATCATAAGAGAGTGGATCTGGTGGCATACCTTGTCTTGGGATCCAAGGCCTCCTTTGTGCAACATAGTAGACTTTGTCTTCTTCAATCTAGATTGGCTTGAACTTGGGTGCAATCTGCTTCCCTTCAATATTCGCTACCATCTTGCATCTGCAGTCCTTCTTTTATTTGCAATGGGGGCAATACTCTGCCAACATTGCCTCTACCTCCTCTTACTTCTTCTTGGCCTGAAGTGTGTCTAGTTGAGTAGATAAATTGTTTATAATGTCTTGCTTGAATTCTTCCAACAAATGAGTAATCTTCATTCTTGAAACTCCACTGGTAGTTGGCTTACCCATGGAAATTGGTAAGCTCTCCCTTTCTTTGAAGCTTCCCTAGAGTATTTTTTCCATATTTTCTTGATATCTTCCCAAGGAACTTGGGAGATATCTCCTCCTCCCATCAGGTCCAAGGCATCGGTGAAGTTGTCATTGATTCCTCTCAGGAAAAGAAACTTTTTTAAGTCTTCATTGAGTGTATGGTGTGGAGATTTTTGTAGGAAAAACATAAACCTTGCAAAATAATCCTCCAGGCTCTCATCTTTCTTTTGCTGCATCCTAAAAATGTCACCTCCTCTCATGTCACTTCCCCTGCAATATTCCTTGTATTTCTCAAGGAATTTTTTCTCCATGTCTTCCCAAGTTTCCACAGTATCTCTGCCTAGGCTCATGAACCATCTTAATGCAACTACTTTCAGAGTGGTAGGAAATATCTTAAGCCTATGGGCATCCATGGTATAATCATAACTCCTGCAAAGTATGTCGAACTCAAACAAAAAGTTATCAGGATCTTCTGTGACAAGTCCATAAAACTTGGGGAGTGCTGAAGCATAGATGTTTTTGATATTGTCAACTTCATTCTAATGGGAAATGGGGAAATAAAAAGTTAGTTAGTTAGGTATGTTCCTATTTGCATCACCCATTTCTGCTTGATGTACTTCCAAAGCAAAGGGATTCTCAAGCTGATTTTGGTCTTAAGAGGAGAATTCAGAGCTAGTCAGGTTAGGAAATGCATCAACAAATGGGTGTGGATCTTCTTCTTCTTCTCTTGAAAAGTTCTTATATTCAACTAGCTAGAATGCATTAGGATTGTTAGGAAAGAATCTCCCATAAGCATCCCTTCTCCTTCTTTTATGCATGTGCTATCAACTCACTATTAGCCAGCTCACACAAAGAATTGATAAAGAATAAGGGTGGTCATTACTTCCTAAATGAGGGTATACTAAGAACAACTTCTAGAAACACTACAACAAGAAAAACTACCAATGACTCCAAAGAACTCCCTCGTTTGACACCATCCTCAACAACGGTGCCAAAAATGTCTGTCTCCTACAATGATTCAACAACTAAGCCTTTACATTCAAGATTCAAAGATTGGAAATCTAACCTAAATAGCCATTTCAATCATCATGAAGGTGCATTTAACTTGTCAGCCAAGTATGTGCACTAGGAACCTAAAGTAGCCATTTTCATTTTACAGATAAGAAAGAAACAATGCTAAAAGTAAATTTCTTAGAAAGGAATAACATGAATGCTAATGATTAATAAAAAATTACACCAAGCTAAAATGCATGAAAAAAATGAAAATTTGAGCAACAAATAGGGCACTACTCTATCTGCTTTGGCTGCAGGAATAGTCACATAATAGAATTCTAGTGGCTGCAGGAATAGTCGCTGCCAGATTTTTAACTAATTACTAAACAACAAGTAATACTAAACTAATATTAAACTAAAAGATGGATTACTCACCAAGTGTGACCCCTTGGATAAGTATCCTCTAAAAAAAATAAGAACTTGGAGGCTCGAACTCATAACTTTATTTTATTCACTATAAATCATGAGTACAAAAGAGTAATATATCTGTATTGCTAAAAAACTCAAGAATGCAATTACAATATCAAATCACGCAACCTCTAGAGAAGGAGCATAAAATCTTTATTTTACTATCAACTAAACAAGGCAATCAACTCCACAAACTGGGAGGACTCCATTCAAGGAAAATAGAGAAAGTGGGGTGGTGGTTATGCATGCATGGAATCCGGTCAGGCATGCATGTCCAACCATAGATTTATTGTTGCACTAATGTACACATTTGCTCAAAATCAATAATGACCACTATAAGGTAGTTACATTTGGTTTGCATGAGGAATATCATGTCGTCATCCTCCTTTGACCTTTGAATGATTCCCTTAGTGGGCGTTATGGTGCATGCCCAACTGGCGGTGTCTTCCTCAATTTAGCATCCTCAAATTAAATCTGCATGGCAATGTTAGTACACACAATAATTGCATATTTGTAACCACCTTAAGGAGCATTCATTAATCACATGAAAAATGAATATAGATAGTCCATTTAACATGCCATTATCATTAAAGGTTTGCAGAAATAAGATTAAGCCCAATGTCTATAGTTTGAGGAAAATATCATTAAAGTATCAACACTTAATGTCAAAGTCCATGATAACTTCAACAACTAGATCACAAATTCTATCCAAAAAAGAGACCATAAACTAGACTCAACAATGTGCACGATCATGATGGGCCAAAAAGTGGTGATGTGAAAAAAGTTGCATTTTGCATTCCCCAAAAAATGTGAAAATCCTAAGTTGACTTTTTTTTGGATTGCATGTTAGTACATTGCTCCAAAGCAATGCCCAAAGCAAAAAATCTCAAATTGAATATCCGATCCAAATTGGATATTTGATTTGGGTCAGGTATAAATAGGTATAAGCGGCCATTTGAAATAATTCCCAATCATTTTAAATAGCTGAAAATACAGTGAGCATGACCTGGGGCAATTCGATATCTCATTCGAGTTGATATCCGATTTGCAAGGTAAGTTTTTGTTCTTTTTTTTAATTGATTTTTCTTCTAGTTTTGTATAATTTTAACTAGTTTTTTATGGATTTTTATTAAAAAGTAGGTTTTTTTATGGATTTTTATTAAAAACTAGAGTTCTTAATATATTTTTTTTTAAAACTACTGTTGTTTATGGATTTTTATTAAAAACTAGAGTTTGTTATGGATTTTTATTAAAAAGTAGGGTTTTTTATGGATTTTTATTAAAAACTAGGGTTTTTTTACAATAATTTCATTTATATTGTGTAATTTCAATTAGATTAATTATATTTTAACGTCAATCAGGTATTATGGTTGAGAATGAAAATGCACAAATGCCAAAGTCTCCACCACCTCTATGCCCATCAATTGAAGAGTTGGTGAAAAATTGGAGCAATTGAGGGTCATTTGTGATGTTTATTAGACAATCCCTCGATTATCCCAGATGACAAACACATTGAAGGAAATAATTAAAAATATAGAAACCCTCTCCACCCAACATAATGCCATTCTTTCATGGCGAGAAACCATGAGAGAATATTACTCCTGTGGATTGTCTTACGAAGATGTGAAAGATCTCAAAATAACAAAAGCCTGAATAGCCTCTTTATTTGTTGACCCCTGCACCAATCTACCAGTTAATGTTAATAAACCAAAACTTTCTATAAAATGGTGCACAAATAAGGACATTGTAGATAAATTTTGGGATTGTTGGTGGATGGATTTTGATAAACCACGTAGTGACCCTCCGCTTTTGGTCCCTTTGTGACGTTTGAAGTAAGTATGGTTGATTGAATTGCAACGTCTTGTTGACTCCGTGATTATATTACTTAATTTGATTTCATAATTACGTGATAAAGTTAATATTTAGATTAACCTTGATTAATCAATTTAATTAAATTAATATAAATTAAAAGGGTAACTTGAATTGATAATTAACTAAATTTTGTTTATGAAATGACATTATATGTATAGTTAAATCAAATAATGTGTTCAAATGAATTAATAATTGAAATAAATAAAAATGAATATTATTGTCCCTGGATTTTAATTAATTGATTGAGAAATAATTTAATTTTAAATTAAAGAAAATAGTATTTATGTATTAAGAGGAGATTAAAGTTTATATAAAATAGAGTTAGAAAATATTAAGCTAAAACATTAGTAGAAAAGAGTTAGGACATTGTTCTTCAGGTGGCATTCGTTGGGGGCCACGTGTCTGGAGGCATCTGTCAAACTGTACACATGCCTTGCCTAAGCTTCCATATTTTTGCATGCTTATCTCCATGGGAGAGGGACCACTAGAGGATTCTGTCAAGCATTCCACGTGCCTTGTCTTGGCATCATTATTCTGCATGCATTTCTTCCTTGGTTTGCGCCTTTTTTGGGGGGAAACATCAGAGAATGGGGTCATTATTATTTTCTGGGATGGATTAATGTGGACAGGAGGCCAGAAGTGGGGGGGGGGCAGTAAAGAAGGAGAGAAGAGGAGTTACAGGGGAGCTACACTAGTTGGGTGAAGGTAATTTCCATTTCTTTTTGTGCTTGCTAAACTATTATATTTTAATTCCTTGGCTGCCAATCCCTTTATTCCTTTCACCAAGGGTGTTGGGTAATTTCCTTTAATCATATGCATATAATCTCCCTGCTACTATTGGAAACCTCCCACTGCTGCAATGTTTATATTTTAGAGGGTGTACAAATTTAAATAAAGTCCCTTATACCATTGGCAACCTATCACAGCAGCAACACTTGAGTGTAGAAGACTGTAGAGGTGTAAATAAACTCCCTGATTCCATTGGTAACCTATCACTTCTACACTACTCGAAAATAGAATGCTATAAAGGTTTAAATAATCTCTCTAATTCCATTGTCAACCTGTCTCAATTGCGGCGCTTGAACATAATAGGAAGTTTAAAGGTTTAAATAATCTGTCTGATTTTTCTGGCAATCCAACGTAGTTGCAACAACTTGAGCATAGAAGGGTGTAAAAGTTTAAATGATCTCCCTAATTCTCTTGGCAACCTGCTAAATCGCATTTGCTTGAATGAGTCTTAAGCCTTTTCAGCACACCCATGTCGTGCATACTCTGCAATCATCGCATTCCATGAGATCACACCTCTTGAGGCATTCTGTAAAATAGTTCATACGCCCTGTCTGTGTGCCCACACTCTGCATGTGTTTAAACCTAGGGGCTACTAGTGTATGAAGTATGGGTAGCCCTCATCCGCTAAACTTGCCTGGCTACAGGTACCTAGAACATGGGAAAAGCTTGCAATGCAAGGAAGTGTTTCATATTGCTTCATTAATTTAAAGATTTTGAAAGCTTCCTTGCAAAATCCACTTTGTGCACATTTTGTATTCATCGCATTTCATTCCTTGAGATGACATCCCTGTGAGGCATTTTGTTTTAGCTTGTGTGCCTTGCATTTTTCATGCTTATCATCTTCTTTCAATCATGTGAGTATAGTAGCAGCTGTGTGAGGGGCAATTAGAATGCCGAAGCAATTCTTCATTACTTAGTTTGTCTAATATCACTATCCCTGTTTTGTCTTACATCTCTCAGATCAATTTCTCTTGCATCTATCAATTTCTATCTTTTATATACATCATCTGATTTTTATAGTATGGTTCCCTATTTTGTGCTTACCCTGCGTTCACTTTATTCCTGTTCTTGGTGCAACCAACCACTATTAGATCATTTGTAAATTTTATTTACAAACCTTACTAATTATTTCTGTTTGGAATGGAATATCTAGGCAGCGACACTTAAGAAATAAAATAAATAAATAAAATGATTCTCTGTCACTTAAATAGTGTGTTTTGAACCTGATAGGTTTCATATGCAATCGAACCCCCTTTGTATTCTATTGCAATGCCATCTTGCATTTCCTGTAACCATGTAATATTTATTCAATTTGAATGATGTTCACAGGTTCCGAGGATATTTGTAAAATGATCTGAATTATGGTTAACAACTCTCTCTGTTGTGTATCAAATATAAAAGCTTTAGAATACAGTGGTGCTTTGAAATCCTAGCATAAGTCACAAAGAATCTCTCATGGGAGTTTAGGAACAAGGATTAAAAGCCTAGTCTTGGGATGTTTTAAATTTTCATGCTTTCGTTTCCCTCATAAGTGAAATGGCCCTCTTATAAATAAAAAGAAAATATAGATACACTCTTTTGCTATTAAAGAGCATGTCTTCTTTCAACGATTTGGGAATAAAACTCCCATTCCTTTATGCTACGATAGATGTCCCTACCTTGTTCCAAATCTCCCATGTTGGCTCAATCTAAGCTTATGCTGGCAAAGAATGGGGAATTTGAACCTACATGATACAAACTGTTCACAGTTTCCAGGTGAGCTATTTGTCACTATTTTTGTTTAAAAGAAATAAAAACAAAAATGGAGAAATTAACTGAGGCCATGTCAATTCTATTATATTTCATTCTAAAACAATTCTGCGGTTACTTTTAAATGAGACCCTCTGAATATAGTGATACCAAAAGGGCATTGAAAGTATCTTGCAACTGGATGTGTTAATTAAATTTTGACTGCCCCAATATTTGCATAGTAGTTAGAATTGTTTATTTTGTTTCTGTGACACTAGTTTGGAATAACGCTGGCTGTTTATTGTGTTTTGTTTTGCTCTTTTTATCCCTTTTCAATTAGAGCAAAGTAGGTAATTCTGCAGCCTCGTAGTGGTCTGCTTTAGTATGAATTTTCCCTGCAGATTATGAAAAATAAAATAAAATCCATTTAGGTTTATTTATCCTTCAGCTGCCAAATCAATTTCTTCAACTTTGTTTAGATCCTGACAATGATCACATTCAGGTTTTAGCATTATGGCATATTTTACCCTTCACAGCTCAGTATATAACATCATTAAATAAATACCTTGAATCTGTGATAGAATGTAAATTTCTCCTTTACGCATGTCGTTTCATTTGCTTGAAAAATTTTAAGTCCAAAAAATTCACTGTGTACTTATGTTGTAATTATTGCGTCCCATCACTTTCTTTTGAGGCATTCCGTCAACAAATCCCGTGCCTTGACATGCCTCTATACTTTTTATATATGTCTACCATAGCAGTTGTTTCTACCTTGTGAGGAAATATTCTCAACGTTCCCTTAATTACTAAACCATTTAGCTATGTTTTCATGTGGAAATTTGCGTAGGTAATCCTTGTTTCCACCCGTGCCCATACTTTCATTAGGATCATTAAAAAAAAAAAAAACATGAGTATGTCCCCATTTACCATAATTTTTATGAAAAGCACCTTTAATGCAGTAAGTAGGAAGCTCCAAATTTATTTCATTATGAAGTCTTTAATTCTTTTTAGGAAAAATAAATATATAGTTTCCTTGATGTTTTTTTTAATAAAGAAACTACCTTTTTCCTTGCTATGGGGAAAAGCATAAATTAGAAGGCATCTTTCGTATTTTAAATTGGATATTTCTCTTTAAAGAAAGTAAATGGAATATCTATATAAATAGATGTATTTATTAAATAAGAATAATTTAAAAATAAAATAAAATATATATATATATATATGTAAACAAACAAAAGAAGAAGAAAATAATTAGTGATAATTTATTATGACGGGTATTATTAATTTAAATAGTAATTCTAATATATGTAACAAATAAAGTCATTCATGTTTAGATGTGCTTGTACAATAATCTCATTAACAATGTTAAGACATTAACAAAAAGGGTATTTAATTAAACCATGATAATTATTTGTATGAGTACAAGTGAGTAATTTGGATATAATAAGAAAAAGACATATATATATATATATGCACACATTCGTGTATTAATAATATTTATGTGATTGTGCCATATTTACTAGTTAAAGGTGTAAATAGGGTTGTGTTGAGGTTGGGATATGATAGTGGTTGTGTTAGTTTCATTTAGGTATTTGAAAAGAGTAAAGCACTATTTAATTAGATAAATCATTTTCATTAGCTTAAGGTAAAAAGGTATTGATTTGTTTCAGGAAGGAATTCTTAGAATTGATAAATGTAATGTGTGTTTTAAAATAGTGCTGATCATACATTTGCATATTCAATGTTTTTCACTTTTATACGTGAAACTATGGTAATTGTCTTATTCTAGAATTGTTTGTTATATGAGAACGAGGTTTGTGAGATAGCCTAGTGTTCCTCTTGGATGTAGTTTTAGAGTGAATTTTGTGTCGTGTTTAATGTTTGATGTTGATATTGATGCCTTTGACTATGTGGATGAGTAATGATTTTATTGGTTATTGTTCAAATGAAAGTATTGTTTATCTTGCTAACAAATAGTTTCCTTTGATGGATATAATAACCTTGATGGTCCATCATGTGTATATTAAAATAGGATAAGGATTTACTCTTGAATTTGATTAATTGAAAGTTTCTTATGATTTATTATTGTGAGTTAAAATGTCTTTGTAGTGAATGAATGAATAAAATGTAAATTGAGCATCTATTTGTCTTTATGATTATGAGTGTTTTCATATATTTAAAGGTGAATTTTTATGGTTATCATGATTGACTAGATTGATCTTTGAATTGAGATTGTGTATCATTGATAGTTGTCATTGTCATAATTGTTGTTTTGTTAAGGGTGACTAGTTGCCATACTACAAGGGTATCTTGAGAGGAGAAATAGAGGTCTCCCTTGGATGCCCAGTTGAATATGTGTCACAATTGATTATGTTTGCCTTGGTTGAATATGATGATGCCACTTTCATTCTACTCCTTTCGATTTATGATTTATGAAACTTATATTGTCATTTTGTGGGTTCCTTGATGATAGTCTTCCTTATTATGTTAATTCTGATTGAGGAGACTTTGTTGCATTGTCTTTCTTGTGGCCATATTTGAGATGGTTGGGAACCTGATATACTTGAATTACCTTCAATAGAAGGTTGTGGATTTATGATGTTTTTTTGGCTTCCAGAGGCAATGGAGGAACTTGACTTATGTTGATTTTTCCACAGTTGTTCCATTGTGATTTATTGCTCTTATTTTTTATTTTGAGCTCATGGGTAGTACTTTGTACTATGGTGTTGACTTTTGGATGTGGTGGGTGGTACCTCCTTGTTCTTGATTTCAGTGATATGGAATGGGTTTGCGAGATGGTTCTTGCCTTGCATGTTGTGTGATATGTACTCCTTAATTTTTATGTGAGATGAGGTACACCCCTTGTATGTTTGATTTGGTACCCGTAGGGAGAGTGGCTCTTCATGGGGGCCGGTGCACAAAGGGGCTGTTTGGGTAACCCATGGAAGAGTTTCTTAATCAAGTGATAATGTAATTAATTAACTAGTAGGTTGGGTAGATAAACATTAAACAAGATTAATTATGAGCCTCACCCATACCATTAGTGCTCTCACAGCTAAGGATGGGATGAGAAGACCTGGTGGTAAGATCACCGCCTTGTCCTCACGAAAGGTAAGTGGTTCCACATGAGTCACCCTATGGAGCGGTGCCTTGCTATAGGCTGCCCGGATAACCATAGATGGAGGCGGTACCTTGTGATAGGTTGCTTGGATAATCCATGTAAGGCTATGCGATGACACTCTCCTACAGTACCGTTTATGTTCCCTTGTTTGGTTGCCTCTGGAAGTGTTAATTAATTGTTGATGTTGTTGAGGCAATTGGTTCTTGGTGATTGTTGTTGAAGCCTCCAAGTTCTATCTTTAAGTGTTGCATACATGCCTCATGGAACTTAATTGATGTTAATGAAAGGTGCCCTTGATATTTATTGTTGGTTGATATTGTGATTTTATTTGAAGGCTTGGATCCTATTGTTGTTGGCACCTCTTATGGTTATTTAGTGTTGCGCTATAATCTTGACATTTGGTTATGTTGGAATTTTCTTTATTTTTTTTGGCTAAGTGATGGCAATGAGTGGTTTGTTATCTTATGTTGATGATATCCTTGTTGTGGAGTCTAGTTTTCTATTGGTTCGTTTGATTGTTTTGGATTGTGGTATGGGATCTTTCTTGTCAACTCCTAGCATGGGGGGTGGACTTTTGGGTCCACGTGGTCGGGTGGAACGTGCTATGCACCCCATTGGGTCCCTAGCCAGGGATTGAGCATGCAGATATGCGCCTCTTGCGTGACTCCAGGATTGTACAGTCAGAGTTGATCTTGTTACTTTGTATTCACTTTTCAATTATATTAATCTATCTTATTATATTGTTCCCGTATATGTGGAGGAACACATCTGTATCACTATATCTCTTATACGATGTAACTTTTATTATCATTGTAATGATTGTAACCCTTGACCTTAATTTATGATCTCTGATGATGTTTGTCGTTCATGAAATGTATATAAATGCTTGGTACTTTTATGTGTTAATGTTTCATAGTATGTAATTCTAAATGGTGTTGTATCTGTGGAAATATACTCCACAATTGGCACATTGAACTATTAATAAAATGTTATATGTATCTTTTTCATCTCTTTTGATCATGGATGGTTGGATGTTATCCTTATGTAATATTGATTCATTCGTTATTATTATGGTATTAGTTTTAGGACTTCGTGATGCCATCTCGTGTACCCCAGAGGACGTAATGGTCATTATGATTGTATAATTATTTTATATGCAATATATATTCATGTTTATCTTATGAATTGTTCTTCTTTCAAAAAAAAATTGTGTGGTAATTTGTTGTTTCTGTTGTCACACCCCAACAACAATATTGATGTACCATTTTACTTTATTAAAAAATTATACGTTGAGTTTGTGTTAGGGCATCATGTCAATTAATTTGACATTAAACCCTTCCAGGGCATCGGTGGAGGTATGCCCCAGGATAGACCAGGGGCAGTTAGAGTAGTCCAGGGCCCATATGTTCCCCCTCCTCCCCTTCCTTAGCCACCTCCAGTACATCATCCAGATATTATCGAGGATGTAGCCACAGACTATTCAGGCTATTCACTCTTTGAGTGATCTTTTGGTTTCCCATACTACTACAGTATCGATGTGCATCATCCTCCTCAATTCCACATATCTGTGTGACATACTTGCACTATGTGCCACCAGATATGCTTGGGTCCTCTTATACAACTCATTGAGCATCCTTTGGACACTTCTAATTATGGCCTCCATGATGTGGACATTATAGGAGATCATAGGTAGGGAGTGGAGTGCACCCTATAGATTCCTCTCTTGCTAGAGAGGGGAATGTTGGAATAGTTACACAAGTAAGATTTAAGTTGTAAATTCATAACTTGCATTTGTTTTTAAATGAATATTAATAAGAGATAGTATCAAGTACTAATATTTATTTACATGGTCTATTTAATAGTTGATGTCTGAGGAGGATCTTACACAAGTGACTGATAGCACCCTTAGGGCCATTTTATTTGGCCTCAACATGCACACAATATATATTTTTGCACTCACTTGTTTATATTTTTTTACTATATAATTGCTTTTCATTTGAATTGTCATTAATGAAATTATATATTAACTTATATGTTTATCTTATTTTCCTCTTGTAGGAAACACTTAGTGCGAGTGAGGTGCAACATTGTTCAGACTATGGAGGCACAATGGTAGATAAGTGAAAGGTAATTGAACTCAAATTCAATTGAATTAAGATTTTTAATATCTTATATTGATTATACATACATCGACATAGATTGGTAGTTTCATATGTAATTGTCATATTTATGTACAAGTGGTTATGAGATATACATCCTTGTTGACAAGTGTCACAATGCTTGAAGGAGTAGGTATTGGAACACTTCAAGGAGTAGGTGTTGAAACACCTCAAGGAGGAGGTGTCAAAACACCTAAAGGAGATAAAGAAAAAGAGATTCCTAAAGAGGCATGTGTTTATTTTATTTTGTGTTTGGTAAATATGTTCCTATTACCGACAATTGTATGCTAACTTGTATCAATTTATCTTTTTTTCACATATAAAGATTAACATTTCAAAAGTTGGTTTGCTTAGTTCTTTGAGAGGGACATATTCTAGAATTTTGGCCCTTTGAAGAGAATATATTTGAGATAATCAAGATTTTAATTTAGAGTTCAATTATAATTCAATGTATATTGATTTTGATGTTAATTATTTGATTTTAAATTATATAGTATAACTAATATCAATTGTGGTTTGAATTTTTCTTGTGCAGCTACCTTCAAGCCAAAGAGTGCTTCAAAGAGGCTCATTTTGATGATCCACCAGTAGTTTAGGATGAGATAGGAATTTTAGCATGTAAATTTTGAATAGATATCGAGATGGCATATGCCACATTTTGTAAAACTTTGTTTGAGTTGGCATTGATGGTATTTTTGTATATGGACATACATTTGATTATTGGATAATTTGATATATAGAAGTTGACAATCGAAATAACTTGTTCCTCATGTGCATGATTAAACTCTTCAAAAATTTAATCTTGAGCAATGTTTAAATATCAATATACAATAGCATAAAAAATAATGGTTATATTATGTAGTTTAAATTCATATCATTGATTACATTGCACTACACATCTTTCAAATTCAAAGAATTACTTCACATTGCATAACTAACAACTAGATGTTGATAGATGAAAAAAATTCAATTACAAGATAGTTTTTACAAAGTCAACCTAAGTAGTTATGCAATTACTTCACATTGCATAACTAATAACTAGGGGCAGCTGTCAATTGAATTTTCTTGTCATGGCATTCTATGAGACCACATTTCTTTCAAGCATTTTTTCAAATAGCTCACTACCTTTTTTATGCTACCACATTTTTCATACATGTCTACCAAAGCTTTATATCAAACAGTTCATTGGCTTGTTGCTATGGCTAAAATCCTAAAACAACTGCTTTCAAACAAGCTATGGATGCTTGTAAAAATTATATCAAAGCATAATAGTAAGCAAAAGCATAGACAAGGCAATGAGCTATTTGAAAAAATGCATCAAAGAAATGAGGTCTCATGGTGATGGAATGCCATGACAATCAAAAGAAATTTTGATTCTCATGGCATTCCATCACTATGAAACCTCATTTATTTGAGGCATTTTTTCAAACAGTTGACTTCCTTGTTGATTTTCATGGCATTCCATCACCATGAGACCTCATTTCGTTGAGGCATTTTTTCAAACAGTTCACTGCCTTGTCTATGCTACCACATTTTTCATACATGTCTATCAAACATTTCATTGCCTTGCTACTATGGCTAAAAGCCTAAAAAAAGTTCTTTTGAACAAGCTATGGATGCTTGGAAAGAATCTATCAAAGCATAATAGTAAGCAATAGCATAGACAAGGTAATGAACTATTTAAAAAAAATGCCTCAAAGAAATGTGGTATCATGGTGATGGAATGCCATGACAAGAAAATTGCTATAGATTGTCATGACATTCCATTACCATGAGACCATATTTTTTTGAGGCATTTTTTCAAATAGTTCACTACCTTGTTTATGATACCACATTTTTCATATGTCTACCAAAGCATTTTATCAAATAGTTCACTTCCTTTCTACTATGGCTAAAAGCCTAAAATAGGTGCTTTCAAACAAGCTATATGGATGCTTGGAAAATGGTGCAGGAGCACCTTAGAAACAAAGGACTAGTTGATGCTTATTTGATGCAACCAAGGATGGAAAACCACTCACTTTCACAATACAAGGGATTCCTAACAACGTTTCTTTTTACAAACTCAATCTGGACTTATTTTCCAATCTTTCACCTAAGTTTGTAGGTCAGGAGCTCCAATTTTCTCAACTTAACTCTCAGATCTCTTTAACAACTCTTGCAACTAATCATCATTCTAGAAACCCATTTTAGTCCCCTTCAACATACTTCCAACTCACATAGGACTCCTTTGGAACAACTTTCACAAATCATGCAAACTACGCTGCTCAACCTAGCTAAATAGGCCAAATTTCCAAAGAAACCACCCTTGGAACACTTCAAAAACCCTAAAAATTGTTGGGGCAGCACTAAATAGATGACAAAACCTCAAATTTTCCCATTTATCCTCTAGAACTCGCTCTCTAAGACCCTATTCCACAAAACCCTTAAATTGCTCAAATTTGGCAAGGGTTTATTGAAAAACCTACTTGCAGACTTCCCAAAACTTTACCACCAACTCCAACACCCTTGAATAACCCTGTAAAAGCTTAAAAAAACAAGAAAAGTGACTGCCCTCAAACAATTCCCACTTTTACCCTCTCTAACCTCACTTTTTCATGCAAAAACACCCCAAATGCCATCTAGGGCATCACCAAAAATCATAATCCTGACCTCCCTTGCAGAAGAAACAATGCAAACATGTTTATCTATCCTAGCTAAGCCTATCCACCGAGTTACAACATCATAAAGTGGCTAGAAAGCTTTAAATTCCATTTTAAATGCACTCAAACCCTTGGAACAGGGCTCACAGACCGACCTCTAATAAAATGCCTCTTAAATGCACAAAAATGAATGAAATTACTTCAAACCAAGTTTGTGAAGAATTTAACTCTACTGCCCACTAGTTTCCATTAAAAATAAAGCACAAACACACTGTATAGAACCGTATAGTACCAAGAAGTTTCAAGAATTTTGGAAAGACACATAAATTTGCATGGAGATAACAAGATTTTATTGATTCTCTTTCAAACTTGGTTTCTCCAACCTCAAACTCAAACATAAGAGGCCTTTTAAACATCAAAGACACCAAGTACCATCCCACAACTGACTTCAGCCAATTTTCAAACTTCTTATGGCCATTGAAGTACAAAATTGCACTTTTTACATATTTTATTGACAACATTTTTGCTCATTTTGCATTATTTTGCAATTTCACCCTCGTAGACTCCTAAAAGATTAGATATGGTCTACTTAGAACTTATTGAATCCAAAAACATAAACACACACTGAAAAAAATGATATTCAACCTATCTTGACAACTTTTCCAACAAGATTTACAACTTTTACAATATGGTCTCAAAAGACCCCAAAGTTGCCAATTACATCAAAAATGGCCTTCATTCACCTTATTTAAACACAAAACACTTAAAAAATTCAGACTCCATCACCAAGACCCAACTCTTCATGTAGCAACTAGAGAAAAATCATTGAAATAAGCAAGTGCTCTTGCACCATTAGTGAGTCAAATTTTGAGTTTTAATTTTATTGTGTGTTGTTAGTAAGGTCTATTAGACCAAAAATATTGTAATAAAGGCCTTATGGGGTCATTTTTTTGAAAAGATGCTAGAAATAGTATTGAAGTTACTTTGTACATCTTGTCAACTTTGCATGTTAGAGGAGGATTAATGCTCTCCCACTCGAATTCTTGCTTGTAACTAATGTAATATGGTGGAAAAAATGTTGAAAAGCCTCTGACTGATTCAAGGCATGAAGATTGAATGATTTTGAAGTGAATAATAGAAGTTTTCTCTATTTTTCTACAAAATTTATGTTTTCAGAACTTGTCGAGCTCAGTACGGTTCTGTGCAAAATATTTATGCCAGAAACTCATTGGAATTAGTTATATCTATGTCTTGGATTTCATTTTATTCTTATTTGGCTTGATTTCATCATAAATTGAATTAGTTCTAAGTATTTTTTTGTCAAGTGGTATAAAACCCTCATTTTCAAGGGTTGAGATTAGTAAAAATGTAATATCTCATCATTCCACCATTGGAATTTTGTGAAAACTGGTGGAATGATGCTTTGTGGGGTGATTTATCATATTTTTTTGGTTGCAAGGCCGAGAAAGTAAGTTTCATGGATTTTTTATTGAGCCTTAGCTTGATTTTCTCATGTGTTAAGCAAGGAAATCAAGAGAATAATGTGGATCAACAACTTTTCTAGAAGATTTTGTCAAATAAATGTTGGATTCCTATGTTTTTCAACCCAAGGAGTTGGTTGATGAAGTTATTTGGAGTCTGTGAGTTAATTTGAGCATGCCTCTTTTGTAAAAGTGGCCTATTTAGGCCTAATTACAACACTACAGGTCAGATTAGACCAATTTGTTCCAAAGTAACATCATGAACCTTTTTGATATGTTAAAAAATGTGTTAAAGAATTCTCAAAAATTTGTTTGTCTTGTATTTAGTCCATCATCTACAATGGAATTGAATGAAAACTAGGTATAGGTGCCCTAGTTTGTGAATAGTTGAAATGGTGCAAAACCCCATTGTTGGGTTTGGAGACTTCATCAAAGTTTGAAATTGTGTTAGTTTGAGTTGTGAACTTTCCCACCCCTTTCCTTGTATTATTAAATATCTATCAAATCATAATAATAAGCAATAGAATAGACAAGGTAGTGAACTATTTGGAAAAATGCCTCAAAGAAATGTTGTCTCAATGTGCATGTCATGGCATTCCATCACCATAAGACCACATTTCTTCGAGGCATTTTACAAATAGTTCACTTCCTTGTCTATGCTACCACATTTTTCATTCATCTCAACCAAAGCATTTTATCAAACAATTCATTGCCTTGCTGCTGTGGTTAAAAGTCTAAAATAGGTGCTTTCGAACAAGCTATGGATGCTTGGAATAATTCTATCAAAGCATAATAGTAAGCAATAACATAGACAAGGAAATGAACAGTTTGAAAAAATTGCTCAAAGAAATGAGGTCTCATGGTGATGGAATTCCATGACAATCAAAAGAAATTTTTATTCTCATGGCATTCCATCACCATGAAACCTCATTTCTTTGAGTCATTTTTTTCAAAAGTATGTCTATGCTACCACATTTTTCATACATGTCTACCAAAGCATTTTATCAAATAGTTCAATGCCTTGCTACTATGGCTAAAAGCATAAAAAATGTGACTTAAAATAAGCTATGGATGCTTGGAAAAAGTTAACCAAAGAATAACAGTAAGCAAAAAGCTATGGTCTCGTGGCTTTTTTTCACACGAAAATCAGCATTGGAGTTCGGTTGGAGGCTAAAAAACTACTTGTAAGGGCATAAATAAATCTTGTTCTACAACTCATATGATGAAAATGACTATTTCAACACATCCGGATGGGTATGTTTAGGTTAGGTATGGTCCCTTTTCGCATCCAAATAGGCCAAAGCGGTCTGAGCTACGTTCAACTGTCGAAATCCCTTAAGAGTCCAAAGTGCAAAAGGGCAGCAATCTTTGATAGACTATTACTCAGAAACCATGATGCCCACAAATTTTTTTTCTAAGGCTATGAGATCATGTTGGGCCCCTCTATAATAACCTCTCTCATCTTTTGCTATCTCAAAGGAGTTTTCCTATGGTGACGATTTTTTAGTTGAGGGAAAAGTTGTCAAATGCAAGCAGTGTAAAGTTGCAAAGTGGTGCAACTTTCATTTTACAACTCATACAACCAAATGGACTATTCCAAAAAATTTGGATGGGTATTTTTATGCTAGATATGGTCCTCTTTTTCACCCAAATATGTTGAATCACTCTGAACTACATTGGACTGACGATTTCCCTTAAGAGTCCAAAGTGCTAAAAGAAACAATCTTTGAAGGGTTGTTTCTTGGAAACCGTGATGTTACAGACTCTCCATCTGAGGATATGGGATCATGTTGGGACCATCTACAATAACCTCTCTCTATTTTTGCTATCTTGGAGGTGTTTTCATGTGGTGACGAGTTTTTAGTTGAGGGAAAAGTTTTCAAATGCAAGCAGTGTAAAGTTGCAAAGTGGTGCAACTTTCATTCTACAACCCGTACGACTAGAAAAACTATTCCAACACATCTAATGGGTATGTTTACACTAGGGGTGGTCCTATTTTCCACCCAAATATGTCGAATCACTCTGAGCTACATTAGACCGGCGATTTCCCTCAAGAGTCCAAAGTGCTAAAAGGAAACAATCTTTGAAGGGTTATTTCTCAGAAATTGTAATGCTTACAAACTCTTCATCTAAGGCTATGGGATCATGTTCAGACCATCTACAATAACCTCTCTCAATTTTTTCTATCTCGGAGACGTTTTCCCGTGGTGAAAAATTTTTAGTTGAGGGAAAAGTTGTTAGATGCAAGTAGTGTAAAGTTGCAAAGTGGTGCAACTTTCATTCTGCAAGTCGTACGACCAAATGGGATTGTTCCACCATGTATAGATAGGTACATTTATAATAGGGATAGTCCTCTTTTGCACCAAAATATGCTGAATCACTCCAAACTACATTGGACCAATGATTTCCCTTAAGAGTCTAAAGTGCTAAAAGACAACAATATTTGAAGGGCTATTTATCAGAAACCGTGATGCTTACAGACTCTCCGTCTGAGGCTATGGGATCATGTTGGAACCATCTATAATAATCTCTCTCCATTTTTTCTATCTTGAAGGAATTTTCTATGGTGATGATTTTTCAGTTGAGGGAAAAGTTGTCAAATGCAAGCAACGTAAAGTTGCAAAGTAGTGCAACTTTCATTCTGCAACTCGTACGACCAAACAGACTGTTCCAACACATTTGGATGGGTATTTTTATGCTAGGGATGGTCCTTTTTTCCACCCAAATACACTGAATCACTCTTAGGTACATTGGACTAGCGATTTCCCTTAAAAGTCCAAAGTGCTAAAAGTTAGCAATCTTTGAAGGGTTATTTCTTGGAAACCATGGTGTTTATAGACTCTCCATCTAAGGCTATGGGATTTTTTTGGGACCATCTAAAATAACCTCTCTCATTTTTTTCTATCTTCGAGGTGTTTTCCTGTAGTGACGAGTTTTTAGTTTAGAGAAGAGTTGTCAAATGCAAGGAGTGTAAAGTTGCAAAGTGGTACAACTTTCTTTCTGCAACTCGTATGACCAAACAGACTATTCCAAGACGTCTAGATGGGTACATTTACACTAGGGATGGTCCTCTTTTGCACCCAAATATGCCGAATCACTCTGAGCTACATTGGACCTGCGATTTCCCTTAAGAGTCCAAAGTGCTAAAAGGTAGGAATCTTTGAAGGGCTATTTCTTGGAAATCGTGATGCTTATACACTCTTTGTGTGAGGCTATGGGATTGTGTTTGGACCCTCTACAATAAACTCTCTCGGTTTTTGCTATCTTGGAGGGGAATTTTCCCATGGTGATGAGTTTTTTGTTGAGGGAAAAGTTATTAAATGCAAACAGTGTAAAGTTGCAAAGTGGTGCAACTTTCATTTTGCAACTCATACGACCAAAAAACTTGTTCCAACACATCTAGATGGGTATGTTTATGCTAGGGATGGTCCTCTTTTGCACCCAAATACGTCGAATCACTCTGAGCTACATTGGACCAGCAATTTCCCTTAAGAGTCCAAAGTATTAAAAGACCATACCATCTATTGTACAGTCTATAGCTCAATAGTATGGCCATGGTAGATGTTATTAGGACTATATAAGGTGAATATGTGGGCTTAAAGAGCTGGAAAGGTCTTTAGTTGAGTTGGTGAGTTACCATGCATGGCAAAAATGAGTGAAATTAGGTGAAAAATGGTGGTTACAACATGCTAATGCCAATGAAACATGTGGGAAACAATATTTAAGGTTGTATTAAGCTTGTGCAAGTCCTAATATATGTGTTTGATGAGTTTATAGGGTGTGGCAAGGTTGGAAACATTGATTTCCTTAACAACCTCATGAAAGTTGGTAAAAATGAGGGTTTGTTGAAATAGAGCTTTAGAAAGCATATCTCACCAAAAAAATAGTGGTTTTGGTAGTTTGGTAAGTTTTTTAATGCTGCCCCATCAAAATTTCAGGTTTGGGAATTGTTTAAATATGAGTCTCTTTGTAAAATGGGCCTATTTTGGGGTCTTGGACAACAAAAGAGTGCTAGTTTGAAGTCTTTGTTTCAAAGGAACCTACTAAAGTGTTGAAAGTGTCAAGGGTTGGTTATTTGAGCTATTCCTTAGTGTGCAAAGTGAGAAAAAGAGGTTTGCAAACCTACTAGGAACAATAACCATTTTAGTGAAGTTGCACCCAAGTTTGGGTTTGAGGATCAAATTGGAGTTTGAATCAGCTTGAATTGTAATTGTGTTGTTTAAAGTCACCTAGCTCTTGCATCTAAAAAACTCTTACCCAATCAACTTGAACATCATGCACACCCAAATACCTTGTTTCCACTTTGCTAGATCAAAGACTCAATTACATTGGAAATGACCTTCACATGACCTTTTTACTTTTTTTTTTTGGAAAAAGTGGCAAGCCATTGTAATTTATTATATATAAATAGAAGATATTACAAAACCTCATTCAAATGAGCATACCAGCAAAAAAGAACCAGGAAGAAAACCTCCAATTGTAGCTTGATTAAGTAAAAAAAGCTCTTACAGAATTGTCCCAATAACAGTAACAAAGCATACACCTGTATGACTATTTCAACCTATGAGTTTCCAAAATTTAGACCCATTTACATTTTAAACATACCCTTTATACAATGCCAGACATTTGATCCATATTTTTAAAAAAAAATCACTAGATATAGATTATTCCCATACACAGTTATGACCTTTTTACATTGTTTCACATTTAAAAATTCAAATTTTACAAAATTTTCCTATTGGAGGCATTCAATGCATAGTCTTCCACAAGAGTAGCATGTTGACGTTCTGGAGTGACAAGCACCTGTAAAAACCATCAAGGTAGTAGTTAAACTACATTCAATAGAAAAGATGCTTAGAATAACCAATCTATATTATTCTAAATGACCTAATTGATGATGAGATCTTAATGCAAACTATAAAAAAAACTTACAATAACAAATCTATATTATTGTAATATGTCGCATACCTCTTTGAAAGGATCAGAGTTGGCTATTGTTGCAGCAAGTCCATGATCAATTGTGCTAGGAATATCAAAAAATTTGTCAAATGAGAAATTTATATTGTCACAATAGAAAAGATGCTTAGACTAAAAAATCTATATTAATCTAAACAACCTGAATGATGATGAATTGGTAATGCAACCTATAAAAGATGCTTAGAATAACCAATCTATATTATTCTAAATGACCTAATTGATGATGAGATGGTAATGCAAACTATAAAAAAACTTACAATAACAAATCTATATTATTGTAATCTATTACATACCTCTCTGAAAGGATCAGAGCTAGCTATTGTTGTAGAAGTTCCATGATCAATCATGCCAGGAATATTGTAAAAGTTGTCAAATGAGAAATCTATATTGTCACAATAGAATAGATACTTAGACTAACAAATATAAATTAATCTAAACAACCTGAATGATGATGAATTGGTAATGAAAACTATAAAAGATGCTTAGAATAACCAATCTATATTATTCTAAATTACCTAACTAATGATGAGATGGCAATGGAAACTATTAAAAAAACTTACAATAACAAATCTATATTATTTTAATCTATCGCATACCTCTCTGAAAGGATCAGAGCTAGCTATTGTTGTAGAAGTTCCATGATCAATCATGCCTGGAATATTGCAAAAGTTGTCAAATGAGAAATCTATATTGTCACAATAGAATAGATACTTAGACTAACAAATCTAAATTAATCTAAACAACTGAATGATGATGAATTGGTAATGAAAACTATAAAAGATGCTTAGAATAACCAATCTATATTATTCTAAATGACCTAATTGATGATGAGATGGTAATGCAGAATATAAAAGACACTTACAATAACCAATCTATATTATTGTAATCTGTCGCATACCTCTTTGAAAGGATCAAAGTTGGATATTGTTGCAGTAGGTCCATGATTAATCATGCCAAAAATATCACAAAAGTTGTCAAATGAGAGATCTATATTGTCACAATAGAAAATATGCTTAGACTAACAAATCTATATTATTCTAAACAACCCGAATGATGATGAATTGGTAATGCAAACTATAAAAGATTCTTAGAATTACCAATCTATATTATTCTAAATGACCTAATTGATGATGAGATGGTAATGAAAACTATAAAAGATGCTTATAATAACCAATCTATATTATTGCAATATGTCGCATACCTCTTCGAAAGGATCAGAGTTGGATATTGTTGCAATAGGTCCATGATCAATCATGTCAGGAATATCGCAAAAGTATACAAAATATCAATATTAAACACATTTACATCACAAGAGTATACAAAATATCAGTATTAAATAAGGAACACTAATGAACTTAAGCATAATGAACCTAAGCATTGTACCTTCCATTCTTGAATATGCTATTCAAGTGTGCTTGAAGGGTCATCTCTTTGCTTAAGAGTATCCAATATTGCTTCACGATCAACATTACTAAGTGTCCATAGTTGTTTTGTCTTTGGTTTGGCATGATGCTTCAACAACTTAATATTTGTTGCTATAACAAGGTGTGAATATATGGGAATTGTTTTGTATTTCTCATAGTCTTCAAATGCAGGTATGCCATTCTTTCTAATCATGTATGTTCGCAATCAAGTTCCTGCAACCACAACTGAAACTGTAGGATACACAAACCCATCATCATCTTCCATTAGTTGTTTTAGCTTATGCTTTACCTGCACACATTGAACCAACCAATAGTCTAATCTCTCTTCATTCCCCTACAGTGTAACAACTACAGAAACATGTCCTGGCTGTAGTAGATCTAAAAGATGGTCATAATCAAATGAACTTTCCATTGTGTCATTTGTGATGGATATTATTTGAGATAAAGGAGTTAAATACTTTGGAACCCATGTATCCACCAACTCACTTGAATCACATTGATCCCACTCGCATTAAATACAACTCTGACAAAAAAAAGCCAAATATTATGTCTAAATGGTCCATGTGCTTGCATCTGAGCTTCAAAATGAATGCATCTTTGAAGAACCTTTGATTGTATGACAATCCAATCTACCTCCCACTGTACCCTCCTCAACCAACCAAAAGAATTTGTGCACTGTTGAATCAAGTGTCCTTCCCTATGACAATGTTGAACTACACCAATCAACAATAAAACATGCATCACTAAATTTTTCTCCTAAAATCTTCAATTGCTCCTTAACTAGAGCTCTCTTTACACATGCACCTGCTCTATCATGCTCCCCTTTCTCATGCCCAGCTTAAAAAAAACTCCAAATATGAGGTACACCCCTCTCTACATGCATTCTACTCAACCAATAAAATATACGAGCATTTTTTAATTGACCTGTGTAGTTATCTGACCAAATGAGATGTCAACCCATTGTTATATCATGCTCCTACAATAAATCAAAAAAATTCTCAAAACAATGTTGGACATACTTGAACGAGTGAGATATATCATCACTCATATAAAAATGACACTCTTTGATTATCTTTCGATCCTCCTTTGTACTATCAAGTGCATGTATAAATGTTATGTGGATAAAAATAGCAATCTGAATGGAATTGTAATACTAAGATTGTACCTCATTTTGTGGTTGCAATGTGTAGTTTTCTGCAAAATAAACCACTAATATAATAGTGCCAATCGAAAAGAGAGTCCTTACACATCCTAAATTTTTTATCCAACCAATAAGACCTATGGCTATGCCTTGCATACTTGTATAAAAGATTATCCTTAAAATCTGAAATAAAATCAGCAATACTTCATTCTTTTGTAACCAACTCGCATCTACAACCTTCACCTCCACTCTGCAAGGCATATTTTACTATCTCATATCTCTTTTTCTCAACAAGCTTCTTTCCAAATTCATGTTTGGAACCCTCATGAAAACATTGAACAAACTTTGACAAGCCACCACATTGTGAGCACTTCGCATTTAAACAATCATTTCTATAGAAAATGAAACCATCATCTCTAGAACATAAAAAATAGATCTAGCAAGTCCCTTGATGATTTCGGAAGATGCATTTCACCACACTCCTACAAAATTTCATTAGTATGCAAAGTAGAATGGATATAGCATAATAGTTCATGGTACATTGAAAACTCCACATGGTATTTGCAACAAGTATTGTGAATTTTAAGAGGCACACAATAAAATGGCTTCAAACCTTCAAAAGTCCTTTGTGATATTTCCATATTTGGATGTGTTTTAATAATTTTTTTGCACAATATTGTTTTTCCTTATTCCAAGAAATGTTTAGGATGCTGTGTATGGTCTTGATTGCCGATTCTTAACTTTAAAATTACATCCTTTGCATTGAGTGATACTCTAGAGTTATCATGCCCAAATTGTTGAATTACCTACTTTACATTATCGGTTAGCTTCTTGTCAACACATGGAAGCCTCCTGACAAAATCTTGTGTATCATTTTGAAGAGGATCATCTATTATTTCTCTTCTTGCAAGTTCTATATCCAAAGTTTTATGATTTATGTCAAAATAAATACAAGTTTGTCTCATAAAGTGATCCTTTTTCAATTGATGGTTTACTAGGGCGATTGTAATGACTCTCCAAGCAACTCTCTTATCTTTTTACTTGTTATTTTTTCCAATAGACTTGAGAGAATTAAAAATACTTTTGACAATAATAGAATTTTTTTTCGTTTTCTTGTTCACATGAATCTTCAATTTGGCTAGAAAAGGTCTTATATTTTGCATCTTTAGCAATTGTACAAAAATTTGGCATTGCTCGTTCAATGTCTTATCACTAAAATATTGGTTGAAAAGTCTTGTAGCCCACAATCAAATGGTTCATGTTGACCTCCTGCCTTCAATTTTTTTTATAATGTTCTCATCAATTTAAAGTAACCATTTAGGGGTTCTTGAAGGTCTTGAATTTGGAATATGTATTTCTTCAACACAAGGTTCTTCATTTCTCATGTAATTTGGTGAAACATAATTTACACTTGGTTCAATATTATGTTCAATATCTTCAATTCCAACATTTTCACCTTGAACATTTTCAATATCAATTTCAATATCATGTTCAACATCTTCAATTCCAACATTTTCACCTTCAACATTTTCAATATCAAATTGAATAATTTCATTCCCAATTTCAATATCATGTTCAACATCTTCAATTCAAACATTTTCACCTTGAACATATTCAATTTCCTCTTCACTTGAAAGACTAGAGGGCTCATGTTCACCAATATTTAACATACCTTGTCTTCTCTTCCCATGACCTTTATCTCTTTGTCTATATGATTTAAATTTTTCTTTTGTAATCTTTCTCTTACATTTTTGCTTATGACGACTATTACTCCCCATTATACCTCATAAAAGATGCTAAAAAACTAATTACTTATGAAAAATTTGAGTAGAATATGCTCCAAAAAGTTGATCTTTGTCTCTTCCTATTTGAAATCGTGCATTTTTCACCTGCAAAGCCTGCAAATAGAATGTAGGGTCCATTGGGATGCCTAAAACAACCCACATGGGGTTTTTCTATGGCCCAAAAATCTGATATCAGATAAAATCTGATATCTGATTTGAAAAACATTTTAATATGTATTGTAACAATAGGATTTTAGTGTTATAAATCAGATATTTGATTCAAATTAGATATCTGATTGGTGCACACATATACCTAAGAATAATTAGGAGGTGGAGGGTGGGAAAGAGAGATATAGTAGAGGGTAGAGGGAAAGGGACAGACAGAGACAGAGAGGGAAAGGGAGATAAAGACAGAGACAGAGAGGGGGAGAGAGAGAATTAGGAGGGGGAAGGGAGAGAGAGGGAAAGGGAGACATAGAGAGAGAGAGAGAGGGAAAGGGTGAGAGAGAGAGAGAGGGAGGGAAAAGGGAGAGACACAGAGAGAGGGAAAGGGAGAGAGACAAAGAGAGGGATTCAATGAAAGAGGGAGGAAGGAGTAGAGAGATAGATGGTAGATGGTTAAGGGAGAGAGATAGGGAGACAGAGAGAGAGTAGAGGGTAGATGGTTTAGGGTTTAGGGTTAAGGGTAGAGGGAGAGGAGATAGAGGGAGTCATGAAAGAGAGGAGGAGGGAGTGAGAGAAGTAGAGGGTAGAGGGGTTGGGGTATAGGGGGGAGAGAGGGAGTGAGAGAGAGACTGAGAGGGAGGGGTAGAGAGAGAGAGCAGAGAGAGAGGAGAGAGAAGTGAGAGAGAGACCTGAGGGGGAGAGGGGGTAGGAGGCAGCAGACTTGAGAGAGAGAGTATAGAGGTAGAGGCAAAGGAGAGACAGAGATCTAGGGAAAGAGAGGAGGAGGGAGGGCAAGATGATAGAGGCATAGGCTGATGGCAGAGGGTAGATAATAGGCTCTAGGTTAAGGGGTGAGAGGGAGAGAGAGGAGCTAAAGAAAGAGGGAGGGAGGAGGGAGAGAGATAGAGGGTAGGAGGGGTTATAGCATTTAGGCTCTATGTTGGCGGGTTTAAGGGGTTAAGGGTAGAGGGAGAGAGATAGAGGGAGTCAATGAAAGAGAGGAGGAGGGGAGGGGAGAGATAGGAGGTATAGGGACTGATGGTAGAGGTAGAGGGTTATAAGGGTTTAGGGTTTAAGGGTTAATGGTTTAAGGTTAAGGGTATAGGGGAGATGGTAGAGGGTAGAGGGTAGAGGGTTATAATGGTTGATGGTTTAAGGGTTAAGGGTTTAGGGTTAATTGTATAGGGGAGAGAGATAGAGGGAGTGAGTGTGTAAGAGAGAGAGACCTGAGAGAGGGAGAAGGGGTAGGAGGGGGAGAGAGAGAGGGAGAGAGAGAGAGGGTTAAGGGTTTAGGGTAGGAGGGAGAGAGAGAGGGTAGAGGGGAGATAGGGGGAGTGAATCTGAGAGAGAGGCCTGAGAGAGGGAGAGGGGTAGATCAAGATTGAGAGAGAGAGAGAGAGGGTTTGACGGTTTAGGTCAAGGTTGGCGTAGATGGGAGAGAGATAGAGGAGTGACCAAGAGAGAGATATTCTGAGAGAGGGGAGGCACGAGGGAGATAATTTGAGAGAGAGAGAGAGAGTGGTGCCAGATAGAGGGTATATGGTCAAGGGGTTAAGGGCATAGGGAGATATAGGACGAGTGAGGAGAAAGAGAGAGACCCAAGAGAGGGAGTGGGGATAGGAATGGGAGACTTTAGAGAGAGAGAGAGTAGATGGTATATGGTTTAAGATTTAAGGGTTGAGGGATGAGAGATAGAGGGAGTGACTGAGAAAGAGACATGAGAGAGGTAGATGGGGTAGGAGGAGAGACTTGAGAGAGAGAGAGGGAGAGAGAGATAGAGGTATAGGGTTAATGGTAGAGGTAGAGGTTGGTAAGGCTTAGGGGTTTATACATGGGAGAGGGAGAGAGAAAGGATTGAGTGAGAGAGAGAGGGGTAGAGGGTTAAGGTAGAGGGTAGAGGGTTTAAGGGTTTACGTTTAAGGGTTGGTGAGAGGGGAAAGAGATAAAGGAGGACTCAGAGAGAGATACTGAGAGGGAGATGGGGTAGGAGGAGATACTTGAGAGAGAGGAGGAGAGAGATAAAAATTTATATAGGGTTAATGGTAGAGGGGAGGGTTTAAGGGGCTAAGGGTTTGCTGGGTAGGGGAGATATAGAGGAGGAGGAGAGAGAGAGAGAGAGACTTGAGAAAGAGAGAGAGGTAGAGGGCAGAGGGGTTACAGAGGGATTGACTCCGAGAGAGAGAGACCCCGAGAGGGAGAGGGGGTAGAGGAGAGACTTGAGAGAGAGAGAGAGAGGAGGGATGAGATAGAGGGTATATAGGGTTAATGGTATAGTAGAGGCTTTTGCGCCTAAGGTTTAAGGGTTAAGAGCCTAGGTTTGTACAAGGCAGAGGGAGATATAGAGGGAGTGAGTGAGAGAAAGAGAGACCCGAGAGAGGGTGGAGGGAGAGAGATAGAGAGAGAGGGGTTAAGGTAGAGGATAGAGGTTTAAGGGTTAAGGGTGAAGGAAAGAGATAGAGGGAGTGACTCCTGTAGAGACCCGAGAGAGAGAGGGGTAGAAGGAGACTTGAGAGAGAGAGGGAGTTAGAGAGAGTTAGAGGGTATAGGGTTAATGGTAGAGAGTAGGGGGTTATGAGGGTTTAGGGTTACGGGTTAAGGGTAGAGGGGAGAGAGATAAAGGGAGTGAGTGAGAGAGAGAGAGACTTGAGAGAGGGAGAGGGGGTAGGAGGGAGAGAGAGAGAGAGTATAGAGGGCTAAGGCTATAGGGTAGATGGTTTAAGGGTTAATAGTAGAGGGGAAAGAGATAAAGGGAGTGACTCTAAGAGAGAGCCCTAGAGAGGGAGAGGGGATAGAGGGAAATACTTGAGAGAGGAGGGAGAGAGATAAATATATAGGGTTACCAGAGGTAGAGGATCAAGGGTTAAGGGCCTTGGGTTAAGGCAGAGGAGAGATATAGAGGGAGTGAGAGAGAGAGAGACTGAGAGGTGGAGGCTAGGAGAGAGAGAGAGAGAGGAGAGAGAGAGAGAGAGAGAGAGAGAGGTTTTAGGGTTTATGTTATGGGTGAGGGAAAGAGATAGAGGAGGACTCAGAGAGACCCCAAGAGAGAGAGGGCGAGAGGAGAGACTTGAGAGAGAGGGAGTGGGAGAGAGATAGAGGGCATATGGGTTACCGGTATAGGTAGAGGGTTTAAGGGTTTAGGGTTTAGGGTTAAGGGAAGAGGGAGAGATATAGAGGAATCAGAGAGAGAGAGAGAGAGCTAAGAGAGGGAGAGACGGTAGAGAGAGAGAGAGTAGAGGGTTAAGGGTAGAGGGTAGAGGGTTTAAGGGTTTAGGGTTTAAGGGTTAAGGGTAGAGGGGAAAGATAGAGAGGGAGTGAATATGAGAGAGAGACCAGAGAGAGGTAGTGGGGGTAGGAGGGATAGACTTGAGAGAGAGAGAGGGAGTGGGAGAGAGATAGATGGTAGATAGGGTTAATGGTAGAGGGTAGAGGGTTTAAGTGTTAATGGTTTAGGGTTAAGGGTAGAGGGAGAGATATAGAGAGTGAGTGAGAGAGAGAGACCTAAGAGAGGGAGAGGGGGTTAGAAGAGAGAGACTTGAGAGAGAGAGAAAGTAGAGGGTAGAGGGTTTAAGGGTTTAGGGTTTAGGGTTTAGGGTAGAGGGGAGAGAGATAGAGGGTAGAGGGGAGAGAGATAGGAGTGATTGAGTGAGAGACATGAGTGAGAGACATGTGTCCAAGTTAAAGTGGTTAGACATATGAGTTTTTATATTTTTTAAAAGTTGTAATAAAAAAATCATAATTAATTATTTACTTGGAAAAAAGTTACAAAAAAATGTGCATCACATCTAGACATGCGTCCTCTACTTATATCTAAAATCTTATAAAAAAATATTATCATTTTATTATGGTTAGGGTGGTCAGACAGACACCTACTTCTTATTTTTTCCCTGAAATTTAAGTACTATTGCATTGAAATTTCAAATTTTCACCGAATAGATTCTTTTTTTAAAAATCAACCTAGTAGTTCAGAAACTACATTCAATTTTCCATAGATTCTATTCTTACATATTTTTGAAATAATATAGATAACTTATTCAAATTTTTATGTCAAGTTTCCTAACTCTAATTTTTTTGAATTTTCATTGCCACTGAAGGGCTTGTTTTTTCCATGATGATCCTTCACATACCCTCACCTACCTTGGCCCATTCTTGTCTTGCACTCAATGGAGGTAAGAAGTAGATTTCCTTGTCCTAGTAGGGCATTTGTTGTTGTCCCTTAGGTTCGTTATCTACCTTCTGCTTATACAGACTAAGATTGAGAGGTGGGTGACTTGCTTTAAGTTGATTTGCCTATGCCTTACTAGTCTTTTTCATTCTCTTTTTTTTTTTGCATGTGTGTAATGTGATCCCTCATGATGTTTTGTTTGATGTCTCTCTATGTACATTCCTCTAATTTTACCTTCATTCTTCTACATGTCGTATACTTTTCCTTTTCCTTGATCTTTTATCTTTTCTTTCATTTTCATTTGTCTTGTGTTTTCCTTTTGGGGATTGTGCAAGGCATCGAGACATTCATGTCTCCTTCATGTTGACCCAAAATATTTTTCATTATCTTTTCTTTTCCTTTCATTTTCCTTTTCATTTGTCTTGTTTTTTCCTTTTGGGGATGACACAACGCATCAAGACATTCATGTCTCCTTCACATTGACCCAAAAGCTTTTTCATTATCTTTTCTTTGCCTTTCATTTTCCTTTTCATTTGTTTTGTTTTTTCCTTTTGTGGATGATGCAAGGCGTCGAGACACCCTATCTCTCTTCCATGTTGACCCAAAAGGATTTTCTTTTTTTTTTTCTCTTTATGTCATTCTTCCAATTCTATGTTTATTTAGGGAATGATGATAATTCCGAGCTCTCTAATATTATTGCAACAAAGATAAATACTGACCCTAAATCCATAGATCCCTTATGTGTTTTGGGGGGCAACCCTCTTTTCCTTTTTTTACCTTTTGGCTACTTTAAAGTAATTGCACACAACATGGTGTTAGCAATTTCTATAACATAGGGGAATATATTGACATTATTTTGGCATGATTTCATTTGCATTTTGTATTTATTATTCCTTTTCATGTTCTTTGATGCGATTTTCTTATTTCACATGATATTTTCTTCTCTTTATGGTGACATTGGGAGTAATGTCCTTCAATAGTGTGATCTATCTTAGCATATTATATTCCCCTCAGTGGTGATGCGACACACTGCATCCCTTAAGTGGTGAATCTTTTTTGGTCCTCTCTTGGAGACATTAAGAACAATGTCCCCTAAGAGTAAGACCTCACATGAACTAAAAAAAATCCCTTTGAACATCCCTCTTTCTTGTTGCATTTTTCCTTTTTGTACCTTATTAAAGTCATGGAGGTATGGCTTTGATATGGTCCCTTGGGGATCACCTAGTGAATACCTAGCTTCACTAGCCCATGTGAGCATGCATTTTTGTACCTTATTAAAGTCATGGAGGTATGGATTTGATATGGTCCCCTGGGGTTTACCTAGTGAACACCTAACTTCACTAGCCTGTGTGAGCATGCATTTTTGTACCTTATAAAAGTCATCGAGGTATGGTTTTGATATGGTCCCTTAGGGCACACCTAGTCGACACCTAGCTTCACTAGCCCTTGTGAGTGTGTGTTTTGTTTACATAGTGGATAGCACGTTCCACTTGTAAACCATTTTTGAAAAACAACCTAGACCCAATCCACTATGTTGGATGGATAGTCAAAGCTTGATCCATTGTAGTTTTCCTTTTTCCTTTTCCTTTTGCCCTTTTTTGTCTTTGATGGTGTATGTTTACGATCTGGTTATAGCTTCATATATCATCTGCAAGCGTGTTCCTTTGTGCCTATGTTGGTTTTCCATAGGATCTTGATCCTAGGAGCTTGGCCACCCTCTTGATTATTGTCATCCTATCTTACTTGCATTTGTACATTTGAACCCCTCTTGATTGTGTGGTTGGCTACTTTAGTGTAAGTTAAGCAAGTTCATCCTCTCACTAAAGTCCCCAGGGGCTAAATGTAGTGTAGTAAACTACATACCCCTTTGCATTTTCACACTTTTTTGGGACCACCTTGCTTTATTTATGCTTCTTTATGGATTAATTGGTCATATTTTGTGTCCAAAATCCCTATGAATTATATATTTTTTGTGTTAATCTCGACATTGTCCAATGCATAAATGATAATTTAATGACTCCATCTATGTGTCCATGATTTTTCAATCAAAACTAAAACACCACCTAGGGAATCTTTGTCCCCCAAAGGTCTCAGGACCCTGATTTTGAGGTATCTTAATTAAGCCCCTTTCTGGTGTCTGTACCCCAAGTTTCATGGCTTGAGACTAAGACGCCACCTAGGGTGTCTTAGTCCTCCATGAGTCATTTTTGGGATTTCATTTCAAAATTTGGCAGGATTTAGCCTCCTTTATTTAATGAATTCATATGTTGGCTTGGTGTGATGTAATTTATGGATGCTAAGCATAGATAAGTATAAATACAAGGTTCCCTCTCTCATTTTATCCTATCAAGAAATCTAAGCAATAAAATCTTTTGTGAGAGCATTGAAGAGTTGATTCATCAAGCATTTGAAGCCATTATCAAGATTCAAGCATCATATCAAAGAGTTTCTTGTATCATGTGTGTTGTTGTGCTAGCATTTGTGATGTAGGGTTTTGATTCAAGCAAGAAATTCAAGTCCATATTATGAGTATGAAATTCCTCAAGCTCCCTTCGAGTGGTTTTATTTTGCTAAGTACTAGCTCGTGTCTCATATGTTTGAAATGATTCCCTTTGCTTCTCAATTGGGCTTCTTTTGCTAAACTCCATCGGTTTTTGCCACGTTTCCACTAGGTACTCTTCATAGTAATCACTTCCTTCACTCTTCTAGCAGCTCCCGCCATGCTTCCACATGTCTCTGTCGCAAACTTTTCATAGTTTCTTCCCTTCACTTTTTGGTGCACCCCACAGTCAACGCTGATAATAGAGAATTCCTCAATGTGTCTTCCTAGTGCAAGCTTTCATCACAGAAGGGTACAAGTGAATCATGGTCTGCAACCTACTGCCATGTGTCTCTTTCATAGACTTCATCGAAAGGAAGGTGAGAGTGAGCTGTGCGCCCCGCCAAGCTGCCATGTGTCTTAATTGCCTTCATAGGTAAACAACACTTGTCTACATGGTATTTTTCTGGACCACTGCTATCATTTGTAGGGGATGCACCTAGCTGGGGAGTGACTATGTGTTATGGCTCGAATATTTTCTATTACAATGGCCAAGGGGAATCATTACTACTGCCATCATTGCTCAAGATACAAAATATTTGATGATACTAGCCTACCAGGTGGTGGGATTGCTAGCTATGTATACTACTTATTGCTTCAGAAAATGAGTTGAGGAAGATATAGAAAAATTAGGGAAAGACACCAAGCCTTTAATATTGCTTTTAGATTACTGTATGAGACTTTCAGACTGTGCCATTGTTTGGCCTTTCTATTTTTCTTAAGCTATTTGATAAAAAATTAATACTATGCCATTATTGTCCTAAATTGTTCATTTACAAAATTTCTATGATCTTAATACAAATTTGCTAGTTTAGATCATGTCTTTGATTCCTCTTTTCAGTGAATGAGTGTGAAAATTATTTTATGTCATTAGATGAATGGTTTAGATCTTTATCTTTGATTTATTTTATTTTGGAACATTACAGATTACTAATCAGGCCCTTAAATAGAATCTCCCAAGATAGATTTATCGTGCCTATATCTACTCCTTGGCGCATCACCTTAGTTAGATCTTTGTTTTTTATATCTGTTTCATTGTACCATTCCAAAACCCCAATTACAAAAGAAGCCAACTTCTTTAAAAACCCAAAGGTTACTCAAGTTAGTGCAATTGGTCCCCCCATTAATTGAGTTTCCCATAAAGGCTATTACCTTGCCAATTTTTGGAATCAATAGTTTATTTTTTCTGGCACGCTTGATGGGATTTCTTAAATGAATCTACATTCAAAGAGGGTGTATGAGCCATCGACCTATTACTAGGTCCCAAATAACAAATAATCCTAGGCTGTTAGTGCCACCATTAGGGATAGTACAAGTCGTGACCCAATTAGTGAACGTTCTTCTTCATCCTCCCCTTCCGCTAGCCATGTTGCTCGCTACTAATAGAAATTGTGTGGCATGGGACACTAGAAGTCATCTTGTAGTACTATTAGTGCCCGTCGTTTGGGCCCCTATACCGATATCTTCCCTAAAGATATACCTAAGTTCATCGGAGATGGCTCAAGAACACCATCCAAACATTTGCAAGATGTTGCTGATGTGTGTTTCATGCATGGCGTTACAGACCAAAATGTAGCACTAAGGTTGATTGTCACCTCTTTTAGAGGCAAGGCACTAGATTGGTACCATATGTTGTGAGCTAATACTATCGATACTTGGGATTAGCTTGGAGACCCTTTCTATGAAATATTCACAAATGATGGAGACATGTCTTCGCAATATCATTAGTTGTCATTCATAAAGCGGGCTCTATATGAAGCCATGACTGATTTCAATGCCCGGTTCCATATAACTTGGAAAATAATACAGGTTACTATCCACCCACCATCCGAGCTGACGTTCATGTTCTACCTAAAATCTATCAACTTTGATATTTTGATGATGCTCTAGTCTCTTGGTAGAACCATGCTATCAAATGCATATAACATCACAGTCAAAGCAAGGAATAATCTGATAGACCCGAGAAGTTTCTGCCTCATCCCACCATTCCTGTATTCCCCAAAGTATTAGCTTTTTCCCAGGAAATCATGTCTACCATTGTGTTCGCACCCCCCAAATCCATGTACATATATCCAAATGTGTCACAAAACATTGCTCCTACATCTAGCTCTTCAAAGGAAGAGATAAGCGAGTTCAAGGAAATGTTGTGGACCATCACCAATGAAATAACTATCATCAAGTAGAACCAGGTCATGCCTTTGAAGCCAAATTATCAAAAATATCAAGGTGGAAGGTCTTCTTAACAAAAAAATCAGTTCCAAGGAGGTGCTCGCACCAGTTCATAGGCACCAACAACTAATCAAATAGTACTAGTTCCTTCTCAACTGTAGAGCGCCAACCCTAGCTCAAGCAACGAGCTGATAGTGGGGCAAAAAAATTTAGTCAATGACACCAACCTCTGGTGTTTCCCTTGAAGCGACTCACATATGCCCTAAAATTTCCCCCATGGTAACCTACAACAAAAGGTGGAGCAGCATAGTCAAGCAATGACATTGGACCATGGAGGTTACATAATGCCTCTCCGCAAATCGAAAACATGATACTTACCATACAAATGTAGGGAATGTCCTTGGAGCAAGAAACAAACATTGCTCCCAATCACATGCTCTTCTCATGAATGGAAGAAGAAGAGACAATGTTCACAAATGATGCATCCACATCAAAAACCCCACAAGTACAATTTGATTACAATACTCACTCAAAGAGGAGATTCACAGGTGAATCAGTCGTTCCACAACTACTGAGTCCACAGCCCAAAAGTGCTTCTGATCAGATGCCTAGTACCTCCATACTAGCAAAACAATGTCCTCTATGAAGGGAAATTGTTGTAACAAGAGCTAAGGAGTAGAAGCCTCCAAATCTACCACCATTCAATGTGGTGGAACAATTGAAAAAATCATTCACTAATGTGTCCCTATGGGATATCTTAGTTATTCTAGAATAGAAGACATTGCTACAAAAGGCTCTCTAGGAGGATCTGATCATTGAGCCAATAGAACAACTACTCAAAGGAAAGGTTGTTGATCAATCACCTCCTCCCAAATTTCTCACAAATAACATAGAGGAAGCCCCTACTGAGGTTAAAGATAAGCTAAAATTGAAACCCTTCTTCCTAACCCTCATTGTGGGAGAGAAATTATTACACAATGCCATGATTGACTCTGGTGCTAGCACTACAATCATGCCCAAGAAGATAGTTGAAGCCCTAGGACTTAGCTATGAGCCTTTAAAGAAGGGGGTTATGTAACCTAATGGGAAAAAAGTCAAAACTATAGGTGTCATCAAAGACTTCCCCTTGACTTTTTTCTCTTGCCCTAACATCACAATTTTGCAAGACACTGTGATCATAGATGTCCCCCCTATGTTTGGCCTCTGCCTATCTTGAGAATTCACTCCAAAGATAGGAGGGTATCTTTCTCTGGACTAGTTGCACTTGATCCTAAGGACCAAGCATGGAGCTAAAATTAAAATAGTGTTCGAAGCTCTACACTCGAAACATGTGGTCGATGAAGCTATGATCAACTTTGAAGTTTCCCATACCTCTTTCACTAAGGAAGAGACGTATTGCATTGAGTTGCTAGAAAATGAAAAGGTGACTAGAGATCGGACTGATAAAGATGAAGTCATCTTGAGTGAATATATAGATGTTGACCCTTTTAGCAACTATCATGCTACCAAGCTGGGCACCTATGTCATCTATGATGAAGATCCAGTGCTTCTAAAGGTTGTGAAGGAACCTGAGAGTGACAAAACTTCAGAACTATGGGCGTTGCACTTTGACGGAGCAAGATGCAAAGTGGGTGCAGGAGCCAGGATATGTTTGACATCCCTACACAATAAAAGAACACTTCATTCTTTCCACTTCCAGTTCACTTGTTCAAACAATGAAGCTAAATATGAAGGCCTAGTGCAAGGTTCGGGCCTTGCCAAGTGGATGGGCATTAAGACAATAATGGTGTTCAGAGATTTCAAACTAGTAGTAAAACAAGTTCAAGGGGTTTCTGTAGCTAATAATGTCTGCATTAGATCCTACAGACATAGAGTCTAGGACCTGATAGAAGATTTTGAAGCCTTTAACATTCAAACAGTGCCCAGGGAACAAAATGTTGATGCAAATTGCATGACTACAATCACATCTCAATTTGAACTTGCCTCCAACCTAATGCATAAAAATACTTTATACAAGTGATAGCCTGACCGATGATTCCAGATAATGATCAAAGCTGGCAAGTATTTGACAGTGATGAACACATCGCCTCATTCATCCAATAGCTTGGAGAGTTTGTTGACCAACTCCATCCAAAAATTGTCAAATCCTATGATAGAAAAATCATTCAGCTAAGGTCTAATAAGCTTCTAAAGGAGCTTGTCACTCTTGAAAACCTATTTGATTGTGATGATGTAAGAAATGACAAAAGGAATTTTGTAGCAAACAAAAGTGACTATACAGACCTTTAGGTTGAAGATGGAAGAAAGCTCAAAGTTAGGAAAGATGTTCCAGATCATGATAAAGAAAGGCTCGTCAATTTTTGCAAGTATAAAGGAGTGGTAGCCTAGTCATATGATGAACTTAACAGATATGATCCCAAAATCATCTAGCATACAAAAGAACTAATGGAAGGTGCAAAACCAGTCTACCAAAAATAGAGGCCAATGAACCCAAAGATCGAAGCCATGATGGTGCAAGAGCTAACAAAGCTAATTCAATCTCAGATTGTCTTCTCGATCAAGCACAACACATGGGTATCGAACATGGTGCCAGTCTAAAAGAAGAATGGAGACATCCACTTGTGTGTTGACTTTAAGGACCTAAACAAAGTATCCCTAAAGGACCATTATTTTCTTCCTTCTATGGAGACAATATTGCAAATAGTGGCAGGTTCGGAAATGTTTTCTTTGTTAGATGGATTCTCTAGTTATAATCAGATCCAGGTCAAAGAAGAGGACTGACACAAAACAACATTCACTACTAAGTTGGGAACATTCGCATATGCAAAAATTCCTTTTAGCCTTTCAAATATGGGAGCCACCTTCCAGCGGGCAATGGATATCACTTTTAGCGAATTGATTAACAAGATTATCCTAATCTATTTGGATTATATGACTATTTTCTCCAAACATAAAGATGATCATTTTGATCACTTTTAGGTGGTTTTCAAAAAATTCTAGGATTTTGGGGTACCCCTAAACCCAAAAAAATGTGTCTTCGGAGTGTCACAAGGAAAGCTATTGGGACACATAGTGTCCAAAGAAGGAATTGCAATTGATCCCAGTGGGTGAAAGCAATCAAAGAAATTCCCCTACTGGTCAACAAGAAAGGAGTCAAATCTTTCTTGGGGAAGGTAAATTTTGTGAGAAAATTCATTTCGGCTTGTGCAGGGATAATTAGACCTATCATCCTAATGTTGAAAAAGGATCAATTATTTAAATGGACTAAAGAAGCTAGAGAATCCTTCAAGAAGGTTAAGGAAGCTATTTCTTCAGCTCCTGTACTGGTCAATCCAGACCTATCAAAGGAATTCATAATGTATGTATTCAGTAGCAAGTCAAGCATTGCTACTATCTTAACTCAGAAGGATGATCAAGGAAAAGGAGAACATCTAATAGCATTTCAATCCCAGACCTTGAAGGAATATGAGACAAACTACAACTTCATTGAAAGGAAAGTCTTCACAATTGTTAAGGGACTCAAGAAGTTCCAACACCTAATATATTGCAATAAGGTGATTGTTTATGTCACGCATTCCAGTGTGCACGAATACATCATGGAAGGAGAAATCACTAAAAAGAGGGCTAATTGGATCACTAAGATCCTTGAATATAACATTGAGGTCAAGCCTACAAAGATCGTCCGAGGAAGAGGACTGTGTGAGCATTTGTCGCACGATGAGGAAATGACAGTCGAAGAAGAGCAACCAGAGCTAGTTCTAATGAATGATTCTAAATCCAAAGGATGCTAGTTGGTGGACAGAGTGAGATTTATGCACACAGGAAAATATCCGCCTAGCCTTCCCTCTCAAAAAGGAAGATTCTACCTACTGTAAAACAACGAATATGCACTCACCGAAGGGGTCCTTTTCAAGAGAAACTTCAATGGTGTTCTACTGCGGTGTGTCACCATAGAGCAAGCAAAGTATATTCTAGAAACTTTCTAGGAGTCATGCAAGTGAGCATTTCTCCAAAAAGGCCACTGCCATAAAAATCATGTGTGCCAAGTACTTCAGGCCTATGTTGTTTAATGACTTATACTCCTTGGTAAAAGCTTGTAAGGAATTCCAATTCTTCATAGGGAGAAGAAAAAATTATGCAATGCCTCTCAATCTAATAGTGGTTGATGGGCCTCTCATACAATGGGGCCTTGATTTCATTGGAATGATCAATCCCACTTCTAGTGCCAGACACAAATGGATCCTAATGGCCATGAACTACTTTACCAAGTTGACAAAATCAATGCCACTGAAAAATGCGACGAAGGCAGAGATAGTGGATTTCCTTGAGGAACTGGTGACGAGATTCAACCCTTCAAAAACCATCATCTCTGAAAATGCCAAGTCTTTCCTAGGCTCTAAGGTATGCCAATTCACACTCACACATGTAATATTCTTGAAGACATCGTCAAATTACTACCCATAGGATAACGGCCTGGCAGAGTCAACTAAAAAAAATTTAGTCTGACTCATCAAAAGAATCAGGTAAGAGCATCAACTAGAATGGCATAAAAACCTTCGAACGATGCTTTGGGTGGACCACATAACTCCTAAGTAGGTCATCAAGACTTCATCATGCAAGCTAGTGTATGGAAAAGAAGCACTATTGCCTATCTCCATGGAGATTCTAGCACTGCAATTGCTCAAATATCTCAAGGTAGAGAAAAATGACACCATGGAGGTTCAGTTGGTCGAGTTGTTGGAAGTGAAAGAAAAAAGGGAAAAGACCTTGATAGCCACGTCCAACCGCTAGCAAGTGGTTAAAAGATGGTTCGACAAGAAGGCTTTGGACCAAGGTCTAAAATGTGGGGACCTAGTGCTAAAATTTAATGAAAGCGCTACAAAGTCGGGTCAACATGGAAAGTTCAATAGCCTCTGGGAAGGCCCTTTCAAAATAATTCAATGCAAGTAGCATAATGCATTTGAATTAGAAACCATGGAGCAAGAAGCATTTGGGATTCCCATTCATGGAATCCACCTAAAATTATTCAATTAAGCTTCAAAATTATTCTACCAATGTAAATATGTGAATAATGTAATTATTCAATTCTACAGTGTGAGGAAACAAAAAAAATGGAACCCATTATTGTAAAGAGAAGAGAGATAAAAGCAGTTGATCCATGAAGCAAAGAAATGACACCCATTTGCAGAATTAAAGTGAACACACATATGCAGGAAAAGAAAGGGCAAACCCACATTGCACAAGCGTAGGAAAAAGGAGACAAAAATGTGAACATAAGCTATATCTTCATTATATTTATATACTTTGATAATTACATCATCAAAATGGCTCAGAGGCCACACTTTTAGAGTATATATTCATATATTTTTTGTATCTTCTTTATCTATCTATGATAAAGCCTTTTCTAGGCATATGTACAAAAAATAGACTAACAGGTATTAGTTCTTAAAGCATAAAAATAAATTTTTAGTCATGGGCATGAGCAACAGCAATGGAAGCATCAATGTTAGCATCTAGAATCATTTCATCAGCAAGGGTAGCATTAGGACTAGCAGCATCCACAAGAGCAACGACAAGTGGTGGAGGGAACACCAAGTTCTTGAAGTTGGTGTACCAGTCGATGTCATAATAGGGCACCACGTTGTACAAGAGAAATAGAAAATGGCATGCACGGGTCACCCTTTGGCGATGTTCTTCTTGCAACTGGATGTGGAAACCGCTCAGGAATGACACCCATGGTACGACTATGTCTTCTTCAATGTACTTTCAGAGGTCTCTTGTAATTGGCAAGCATATACCGTATGCAGCATTTGCCACCACCTCTTTGAAGCCACCCAGATATTTCTTCAGAAATATTTTGAGCACCAGACGAAGAATCAATGGCTTGGGAACCTAAATGTTGGCATGGATTCCATGAAGTGAGAGAACACATCAGTGTTAACTTTGTACTTATCTTCATAGTCAATGCAATCCCTCCCCAGAACCCACTTTATCGCTATAATGGCTAAAGAATTTTTTATTTTTGGTCATTCGTTTGAGGCACCTAGTTGAAATTTCACCAAGAAAAGCCAGCTGGGATTTCTCGCATAATAGCCTAATTGGGGTATTCATGGTGACAAGCTCTATGCAACTATCTAATGCTATCTCTACACGTAGACTGCCTAAGTCTAAGCTCTATGTAAATTCTACGCAACTTCTAACGCCAAATGCTAAGCTAATTGCCTATTACTAATTCTGCTAAGAGTTCTATGTGTAATTTCTCTATTGCCTAAGCACCTATTTATAGAAATGGCCAAGATAAGCATGGTAATTTGCATACCATAAGCATGATGTTAATTGAGTACCATCTCAAAAATTGCACCAAGGATCGCTCGAATTTCCCACCCAATTGTGTCTGCAAGGTACAATTTATTCCATGCAAGGATTAATAGGAGCTAATTAATTAGCATAAGCTGGTGGCAGTCTTCAATGGTATTCCATATGGATGAATGTTGAGGTGTCACGTTGTAGGCATTTTTTGAACTCCAAGGTAGAACCCATATCTTTTCAAGCACTTATTGCATATTTGGGCTTAATCATTCAATTTGGGATATTAATTGCCATGGCATACGAACACCTAAGCTACCTTTAGATTGTTGGCTCAAGTTCCAAGAAAATCATGTTGAAGGACATCATTACCAAAGGTCATTATGAATTCTTGTCATTTCAAAATGTCAAGTAATTCATTTCGCAAGAAAAAATAACTAGCGGTACATGCCGAATTTAATGTTAGAAGGTGAGTGTTGTTGGCCACCCAAAGAAGGAAATAACCAAGTATCGCATGCAAAAGGCTAGCATTAGGAAATATTTTCAAACATGCTACCTAGAGAAAAGGAAGTTTTTGAGAGCAACTAAAGCCGAGGTAAATTGTAAAAACATTGAGCTAAGTAGACGTCTCCAGCAAAAGGAAAATGGAAAAAAGTTTGCAAGTGGAGGCACAAGTAGAGGAAAAAGTAGAGACATAGGGAGAGGAAATGCAGAGCTTGTTTGATGCTATGCATGCAACATCATCCATCCATGTCTTTGAATACATCTCTTACGCTTCACCTAGGATACTAGATAAGCCAGAATGGGTAAACACACGGGTCCTATACAAGCCCAAAAGTTATAGAAACTAGAGCCTAATCAAGGAGGCCTAGGATAATATTCATGATCCCATTCTTGCAAAGAACCCTAAGTCTTTGAGGGAGGCGACCTATGAAAGGATGAAAAAATTCAGCGACCTAGATACTTTAGCGTAGAAGCTATGGTTTAGTAGACTCCCACAATATATGGTCTCGTTTGTGCACTATTTCCTAGAACTAGTCGATGTGGCCATCACGCATTTCAACCTAAGAACCAGCACCATCGAAGGTTGGGAGTTGAAATTTAATCTCTCCCTGGGAGCTATCTAGAATATGTTATGCATCCCTAACCAAAGCTCCAGAGCGAAAGAGATAGAGCCATTCAACCCAATGAAGGGAGAGGAAATATGGAGAACCACAAAAAAGGCTTTGGATTTTTATAACAAAGAAACCCAAAGGCCTAAAGAAGATAAGAAAAAGCCACCAAAGATCCTGGCATCACACAATCCCTTCCCAATGGACATGCAGGAGGCCTTCTCAATTCTGGAATTTGTTTGTGGCATGGAGATTGACAAGGATGTGCACAAATTTTAGTTGGGTTTGAGGTTTCAATTCCACAAGCAACATTCCTATTTCTAGTATGATTTTGCACAATTCCTTGTTGATGAGATGAAAAGGAAAATAAGGGACTACCAAATGCAATGGAGTTTTAGGTTTCCTTCCTTCCTTTCCCATATTTTTTTGCATCAGAACCCTGATTTATTCAAGAAGCATGTGAAGTTGGCTATTTTTTATGGATCTAGAAAAAGGGGGTCAGTTTCTGTATGGACTCCTCTCCTCTCCTCTACTTACATTATTATGCATTTTTGGATTATTTCTTGACTCCAATTTTGAAATTTGAAGGGAGATGATGGTACTGACCGACTCACCAAGGAGCAAACATGGTATATGTAGAACTTCACTCCCAAATGTGATTGGTTTCTCAAAGTGGATTTCACATTCATTCGGATGTACGGTTTCACTGGGGAACCATTCTGCCTTCTGGAATGTGTCACAAATCAGGTGCTAGCCCTTGAAATGTTCCAGAAATTATCCCTTATCAACTACACCTTTTGTGGAGGACTAACAAAGAATAGGGGATTCTTCGTCTGCTCGCTAAGCTTTAAAATAGTGGTCATGAAGAAAAAGAAGATGCACCAACTGCTGGAAGATAAGCTAGCTCATCTGGGGTTGGTGATTATTTATGAAAAATGGAATTACAACCCCAAAAATGACTTGCCAAATGAATTTTTCAAGGTAACGCATAGGGGCCTTACTGGGAAAAGAGGCAGAACTCGCTGAAAGATCTAGATGATCTACTAGTTGATTGATTCGCATTCCTACAAATGACAGTAGGTTGCCATGGAATAGTTTCTACTTCACTGTGGCAAAGTATGATGAGAAGCGCAAAATGGGAGCCAAAATTTGAAACAAGTTATCAAAAATAGAAGGATGGAAAGAGGAAAGAATCAGATATTTTTGGGTGTACCACCATTAAAGAAAACAACCTGAGGACCCTTATGGAAGTGTAGTGTTGGATGATGAATTTGATAGATTGTGGAATGAGGCGCACATGGATTCTAACATGAGCATTGATAAGGATGATGACTCTGGTGAGGAGTCTGAAGAGCATGCGAGGAAAGGAAAGGAGAATGAGTCAGAAGTGTCATCGACCTTTTATCAACAAAAGAGGAAGGAAATGGAGTGGTCTAGCAAGATTACTTCAAATGTACAAATGAACATATCAAGAGCTTCATGGACACTCACCTGGACTACAACAAAGAGAAGAATGACTTAGCAACAGTAAAAAACCATAGAGGTGGATGACTCACTATCCACCAAAAAACAACACACAAAAGTAATTGTTGAGGAAATTTTGCAAGCATCCATAGCAAGCTAGGAGGTTGTGGCAAGCCAAGAATAGAAATCATCTAGTAAATAGGTAACATTTGCTCCTTCTCTTACATCACAATCTCTAGTGTCCCCTATTGTCTCTACAATTCCCATCACTACAAGTGTCATCCCTACCTTTTCTACCTTTTCCATAATGATCGTAGGAGGTTTCTCATAGTTCTCCCATATGAGGCCATTTATCTTGATGCCTCCACAGACCCTTACACCATTCATTGCTTCCCAATCTACTCACCTCTCTCTATGAGCATGGTCGCTATCTACACCCCTCTTGCTACTACTATATCAATCCCAACCCAATATGTTCAACAGATGGAGTTCACCATGACTCCACTTTTACCACAATGCCTGATGAGTCCTCTCGCGGGGTTGCAAACTAAGCTTTGGCATGTCCCTCATTTCTCCCCATAGACAGTCAATCTCCCAAAGAAGGGAATGCTTGGAACTACTACCCTCACATTCCCTTTCACCCTAACTCCTAGTGTACCTTTCATAGGTGGGCTAGTTCAGTTGCCAACCCAATTTATGGCATAGGGCGCTGTTCCTAGAATCAAGAAGCGAAAGTCCAAGGATGACAAGAAGCCAATGAATCCAAAGGTGTATACTGTTTACAATGAAGCTCATAAGTCAATCCATTTCACAGCCATGTATCTAAATGTCATCAAACCACAAGGGGAGATGCATCCTGATGAAATTACATGTACGTCATGGGACTCGATTTCAGCATAGCCTAGCCACAAGACAAAGTTGAGCTCATGGAAGAAACGAAGTGGGTGGTGACCACTGAATTCCTTAATTCTAGTCACCAACTAAAGAAGAAAGAAGAGGAGCTAAAACTTGTGAAGGATAGGGTCGAGTTCTTGCAAAAGAAGGAAAAGGTGATGGAAGAAAAAATTGTGTGCTTATCAGAGATAGCCTAGGTAGCAGAGGTAGAGTAGAAAAAACTTTGGGAGGAACTTGCAAAGTTCCAATCCATTGACCCAACATTGGTCGATGCACTGCAGTGGAGGACCCAAGACTATCAGAGCAAGTTAGCTATGGCGGAGCAGGCAGTGTAGCAAAAGAGTGAGGAGTCTAAGTGATAGCGTGCTTAATTCGAGCAACAAATGTAATAGAAGGATGCAAACTTTGAGAAAAAAAGGGCCCAAATGGAAAAGCAACTCCAAGAGACGAAGTCTTCCCTTGAAGCAAAATCAGGGAACAAAAATTGAGCCAAAGAAAAATGGCTCACCGAATGGAGGACTTTGTTAGAACAACTTGCATCTGCAAACAAAAGTATCCCAAAGCTGACACAGAGTATCGACTCGAAGGATGCAAAATTTACCTTCTAAGGAGTATTCCCCAGGCCCCTGCTGCCCAACCAAACCTCATTCAAGTGGCTCAACAGTTGTATGTTTTGTATTGGAAAAAGTTCAAGGCCTTCTACCTAACACTATAGTCAATGCTCCAATTTATGTCACAAGCAACAAGCTTGAGTAGGGAGGTTAGTGGAGCAATTGAGTAGTTCTCATAGTTTATTGCAGAAAGGGTTCCTAAGGAAAAAATCTTGCTAAGTAAGTTATAAATGGTTTCAGATGAAGACTTAGCAAAGGTAGGGATCAAGGATCAGAAGGCTGCTATGAAAATGGTGAACAAATTCATCCATTTACATTCAAATATACTTTGTTCTAACACATACATAGCCACCTTGAGCTAGACTATGGATAACATGCGGGAAAATTTCTCCTGGCTAACTGAGATGGGCTTACCCTCCCCATTTCTTGCAGATGAGTTGGTGGCCACAGTAGAACAAATTACAGTGAAGATTGGAGAGAAGTAGCAGGACACACCCACTTTATTGGGCTTCAGCCAACCTCCTACCACAATAGATATTGAAGGTTTCACTCATTCGATTGCGTGACTACTCTTCCAATTTGAGTCCAGGGGTGGTTTACCTGTGGTGCTGCCTTACAAAGAAATGCTCAAGTTGAGTGGAGCACAAGAGAATTTGCATGACATATCGATACCATCTAAGGCCAACTGGTTGCCTCCGTAGGAAACTCTTTCAAATCTCTAGCTTTGTCGCCCTATGGATGAGGCTTTGGTCTACAAGCCAAAGATAATTTTGGGTCCCTCGTTCCATAGGCAAAACACCCCTGGTAGATTCCAAAAGCTGTGAATATGAAATTCCTTGAGCTCCCTTCGAGTGGTTTTATTTTGCTAAGTACTAGCTCACGCCTCATACGTTCAAAATGTTTCCCTTCGCTTTTCAATTAGGCTTCTTTTGCTAAACTCCATCGGTCAGCCCCACATGTTCACCATGGGCTCTTCATAGTAATTGCTTCCTTCTCTCTTCTATTGGCTCCCGCCATGCTTCCACATGTCTATGTCACAGACTTTTCATAGCTGCTTCCCTTCACTTCTTCGTCGGGCCTCGTCCGCATGCCATGTAGCTTTCACCTGCATACACTTTTTGGTAGACTCCATAGTCAGTGCCGATAATAGGGAATTCCTCCACATGTCTTCCCAGTGCAAGCTTTCATCACAAAAGGGTAGAAGTGAATCACGGTATGTGACCTATTGCCACATGACTCTTTCATGGAGACTTCATCGAAAGGAATGTGAGAGTGAGTTGTGTGCCCCACCAAGCTGCCACATGTCTTAACTACCTTCATAGGTAAACAACGCTTATCTGTATGGTATTTTTCTAGACCACTACCATCATTCATAGGAGATGCATTTGGCTAGGGAGCGACTACATGCTATGGCCCAAATATTTTCTGTTACAAAGGCCGAGGGGAATCATTGTTCCTGCCATCATTGCTAAAGATATAGAATATTTTCTGTTACTAGCCCACCAGGCGGTGGGATTGCTTGCTATATATACTAATTCTTGCTTCAAAAAATGAGTTGGGGAAGATACAGAAAAATTAGGGAAAGACACCAAGCCTTTAATAGTGCTTTTAAATTATTGTATGAGACTTTCAGACTGTGCCATTGTCCGTCCTTTCTATTTTTCTTAAGCTATTTGATAAAACATTAATATTGTGCCATTATTGTCCTGAATTGTACATTTGTAGAACTTCTATGATTCTAATACAAATTTGTTGGTTTAGATAATTTCTTTGATTCCTCTTTTTCAGTGAATGAGTGTGAAAATTATTTTATGTCATTAGATGAATGGTTTAGATCTTTATCTTTGATTTCTGTTATTCTAGAAAATTATAGATTATTGATCAGGCCCTTAAATTGAATCTCCCAAGATAGATTTACCATGCCTATATCTACTCCTTGGCACATCGCCTTAGTTAGATCTTTATTTTTTATATCTGGTTCATTTTCCCATTCCAAAACCCCAATTATAGAAGAAGTCGACTTCTTTAAAACCCCAAACGTTACTCAGTTTAGTGCAATTGGTCCCCTCATTAACTAAGTTTCCCATAAAGGTTGTTACCATGCCAATATTTGGCATCAACACATATCTTTCAAGATCATTCCTTTGATTCAAGATCCATATCCATTGCATCCATTGCACACAAGTTTGCAGACTTTACAAGGGTTTGGTGAGTTGTAGCATTGCATGTTGTTCATTCACTATTTCCTTCATTATTTCCATTTCATTTCAAGGTTTAATTACCAACAAGGTATTTGACCTAGGCAAACCCCCATTCACTAACAAACAAGTTTTTCCCATCTTGCATATTTGTGATTGCGGATCTAGGTTGAAGTCTTGAAGATCGCTTAGAGTGAAAAGTTGTAAAAGTTGCAAAGTTGCATTACAAAGTTGTCATCTTCACGAAAACTCACCTATAGGCTGAATTTGAAAGTTTCAAAACATGAGATCAGAAAGGAAGCAAGAGTAGACCTTGGAGCTCAGGATCACATTTAGATTTTTTCAGAAATTAAGAACATGACGAATACACCACCTTGGGTGTCTTAGTCTCCTAGGCCTATTTTTCAGAGATTCCTTCCAATCCAATTCTAACATCTAAAGACTTTGCATCTGCCCTAAAAAAATAGGAGCGGGACTAATACGCCATCTTGGGCGTCTTAGTCTTCCATAGCACTTTTTGGAAGTCTCTTCACATTTCCAGAATCCTCACAACATCTGCATACTTCCCAGGTACACAACATCCTAACTTCCAATTTTATAATTTTTGTATTTTGTTTATCTTTTTAGGTCATTTTGTATATCACATTGTGTTTTCCAACATTTTCTTTTCCAATCATTTGCTTGGTGGTGAATCCCCAGAGTTGAAAAGGCCCCTCTCCTAGGTCCTTCCTAATTTAGAATTGACTCACCTTGTGATGTTGTTAGTCAATCCAATTGGGACTCGTAGGACATTTTTGAATGATTTGTGTGGAGAAATGTTGATATTTCTAGATATTCATCTTTCCCTCAATAAAAAATGATAGGGTTATGTGAAAGTGCACATAAAAATGTGAAGGTCTAGGGAAATGGTTACTATAAAAAATAGTAGATAATACTCTATAGGTTTAACATTGGATGTTTGCAAAATAGGATTCTCGTGTGCCAAGATAAAATATAGTGGGGATCTATAGATTTACATCCTAATAGGAGAAATGAAATATGGGTCCAAAGTTTCATGTACTATAAGTATGTAATGGTAAAAAATATCAAGGATAATGGATTGGTGATACTAAGTGTATAGGGAATCAAAATTCCATGAATTGCAAGTAGCAATGGGGTGTGAGACCAGGGATCAAGGTTTTGGGATATTTAATATTGGTGGGAAATTAGGAATGGAAGGAATATATGACAATATGATGAAGTCCAAAATACCACCCAAGGTTGGAAAGTAACCCATACATTCTCATACTTAGGATAAGGGACATTACATATAATTTCTTGGTATAGTCCTTCATGCTCATTATCTTTTGTCTTAAATTTAGAGTTTCTTTAGTCACTCCAACTCATCATCTCTAGAGAGAAATTTTCCCTTTAATCTTCCAACTATTTTATTCCACCATATCATTCTCACTTTTCAATTAACCTTTCTCTCTACAACTCTCTCTCATAAATGGTTGCATGTGGTTTGAGTTTGACATGCACAATGTTCACCCTATGAGGGCCATTGATATTTTTGTATTAAAAATACTATTCTAACTCATTGGTCCAATCAAGTAGTTCTAGATTCAACACACTAAGTAGTAAAGAATTTCCATCTTTGTTCCTTTTATAATCCTTACAAAATCCCTCAATTTATTGTATTTTCATTTATGTAGAGGTTTCCCATCTTCTCTACCTTTCACTTTCATTCTATTTTTTTCAACACTACCAACTTCTCCAGCATTTTCAATAATTATTTTATAGTCAACCTCCAAAGAACATATCTAATTCTCAAACTCATCTATAGTTTTTTAAGAATTTTCTCCACTATATTAATTGTATGAATTCTACTTCTTAGAGGAATATTACCATAAAGAGAGACATTTCAAATAATAAATTTTCTAGAAAATTAACCCTCATAACTCTATACCCACACACAAATATGGAAAATAAAAATTATGATATTTAAATCCTTTTCAAACATCAATAATTCTCTCTTATATCCCTATACAATTGTTAGAATTTCTCTCACACCTACAAAACTCCTTCTAAAGCATCTACGACATCCTTAGAAAGAAAACTTTATTTAATACTAAAATTGATGTAACCTAGGTAATGGGTTTAGTTAAAGGCTACCTAAACCTAGTAGCTTACATATTAAAACACTCACACAAGCTAGTGGAAGACACAATTTCTTTTTAATTGCACTATTTTGGAAAACTAACTTTTAGAAAGGAACTACAAACATGATACACAATAAATTAAACTATAATTCATGGCTTCAAAGAATGATTTTTTATTTTATTTTTGAACCCCATGGTTCCCAAAAATCACCTACAACCAAAAAAATTATAACATGGAGAGAGAAAAAGTAGATAGTGTGCTATGCGACCTTGAGAATTGAATAAATTCAAAAAAGAAACTAATTATGCTTATCAATTATGGATTAATGGATGATTACAATGGAAAATAATGAATCCTTATAAAATGAAATGACAAAAAGAAATCCTAGATAAAACCTTAGGTGATGATTGAATTAGATCATGATAGATGTCCTCATCTTATGCTATGACTAAAAATAACAGGGCCTAAAAATAGAAAATAAATCCTATTTTTATCTTAACTTTAATAAATTAAAAATGGAAAATAATTAAGTATTTGATCATTAAGTATTTAATTAGGTTATTTTCCTATTTAACTAGATAACACTCCCCTTAAGTACAACTTGGGGAGAAGCTATAAAACTAATGATGAATTCATAGATTTGGATGCTTGGATGGGTACTAATTACAAGGCCTAATAAGATGCGCATGTACAAAAAAAGGAATCTCTCATTACCAAATAAGAGGAGAAAACCTCATGGGAGAAAATCTCCTCTACGAAAGAGAGAAAATTGAAATAAATGTGTACTATTGAAAAAAGGGAAGAAGGAGGACTTGATATGATCCCCCAAGGACTACTTTTGTAATATAAATATAATAGATGCCCTCCAATAGGAGAGAGAAGATGAGAATATGATTCCCTCCATAAAGAAGTAGCTCATGCACCAATGATGAAAGATTGAAGATAGAACATGACCCACCACCTATAAACAACATTTCTACCCTTAAGAAGAAATAGAACCATTGGTGATTGAAGAAGCCATTCTCATAAGTTCGATGAATAGGGAATGTAAATCCAAATTGTATGTTCCTCTAAAAAATATTTAAATATACACATGTTTGAACGAGATGATGTCAATCTAGAATCATATAAAAATGGTGTAGAACAAGCTCCTTGAATATAATAATAAGGGTGGGATAAAATAAATGATGTGGTTGTCATGAAAGAGGAGATGAATGTACTCAAAATAGTCCTCCAAATATACAATATGAGACTCCACAAATAAGGATGATATGTCTAATAGGTATAACCCCAAGTAGTTCTTTCTAGAAGAGGATGAATGTCTTGTTGCACTAAATCAATAGGGGCCATGAATGTGGTGTACTAATATGATCAAGAGCATCAAAATATGGAGATAGGGTCTTGATATGAGTGGAATAAAGAAGACAAGTCTCTAAACCATTAAAAAATGTATGGCCTATGATATACTCAAGCTCCTTCAAAGTATCATCATCAAAGGGTAAGCTATCTACATCATCAATAGGAATGAGACAATTTATAGTATGATCCTATGAGAATGGAGATATATGAGGATCTCCACAGATCTCCAAAAGTCTATTACAATGTGTGTGGGGATTATCAATATAGCACACATACTATCATGATCAACACTTGTACAAATAAATCCTACAACATTACCATATAATATTACCTTATGTTGATCTACTCTATGGCATGTCTAGTTTACGAATGAGTCCATAAAGATAAGGGAAAAGATTAAGCCACTAGAGATGTGTCCAAATATCATTTTTCAAGACTCATAATTATCCTTTTCTACAATGAATAGAAAAACTCATTATACCTTCTCGAATAATAAAATCAAAGAAAAACTTAATTTTAATGCATATTGTGTCATAGAAAAATGGCCCTTTGACATTTTCATGGTCTTTTAGGTCTTTCTTCATGATGCTTGGTCCATTTTTCTTTGATTTAATGTTGTAATGTGGCTTAAACATTCACATTAGGTATTTAAAATTTAAATTATGGCATCTTGTGAAGGTGTTGTGAAGTGTTGTAAAATATTTCTACACTTTTCTAGACTCTATTCATTACAATTCACCTATAAAATCACCTTTTCATCCCTTATCAAGTCCTATTTTGAAGTTTTGAAAAGTCTTGTAACAAGATTTCATGGTTTTGTAGGCTTAATTTCACTATTTACACCTTTCTTATGCTTTATTTGACCCCTTTATGCACTCATAAGGCTTAATTAAGTGTGTTTTTGAATGTAAACCCGAAAAACAACATTAAATGCAAGATAATTCCCGATACCCACTTTCAAGTCCAAGGTGGGAATCATTTTCCATGGGTGGCGAATGAGTCCCTCTTGGCTCCAAATTCAAAATATTTCAAATTTTCTTTCAAGTTTTTATTCAAAATTACCTTATGTTGGCCTATGATGAGGTATCATCAGGTTACTAAGGCACAAGTGTGTATAAATATGTGTTTTTCTCCTCATTTTACATCTCCTAATTCATTCAAGCAATATCCTCATTCACTAAGAATTCAATTAGCATTTGAGCCCTTTGCATCATTCAATCAAGCATCAATCAAGTATCTTGGAGCAGCCATTGGCATATCTTCATATTTCTTAACTAGTTTTCCCCTTTTGCATGTGTATTTATAAACTAGTGTATGCAGATTTATCAAGTAATTAGATGCTAAAAATTGGTCAAGAAGTCAACAAAGTGTTTCAATTCAAATCAACCCTATTTCAAGCTTGGAGACAACCTACAGTCCGTTTTTTATAAATTTGACCTTGTCAACCCGATAAGAAGACAAGCTCAGATCTAGTGCTACAAAATTGGTCCCTGGTTTCACAAAATTTTCGGAGAGGATTGATTCACCATTAATGGTTTATGAGTCCCACCTTAAGTCTGGAGATCTAGATTTTGTCAGATTCTAGATCCCAACACTCAGAAACCTATTTTCAGAAGTTTTCATCAGTAGTTGGACTGATTTTCCTTTAGTGGCGAATGAGTCCCACTAGTGATTTTTCAATTATTTTTTTAAGCATTCAGAACACTCCATATTCTTCATCAAACTCCCAAGTGCACTCTGATTCAACCTTTTTTAATTTTGTTATGCATTTGTTCATACTTTAGTTTATGCTTTCATATCACACTATGTTTTCAAACATTGCATATTTCCTAGATTTTGCATTCATAATCTTTCAATCACTTAGCTTATTTGCATTTAGATCATCTCATTTAGTCTTAATAACATCATACATTTCCTAATTTGAGTTAACCACCTTTATTTTTTGTGAGGTTTATCTCTCTCCTTTTAGGTGAAACATCCTAAGAGTGCAAGAGTAGCCTATAAACCTCATGCCCAAAAATCTATGGTTCATTTTGGTGAACCTACATATTGAGCACTTTATCTTTTTTATTTCAATTGCATCTTGCATTCTATACTTCATTTGCATCAACATTTAATTAGGTTTTATTTTGTTTTTGCATCCTAGGATTTCTTAAAATTGCATTAGTGAAAGACTCATTTAGACTTCATTTTTGCATAACATATCATTTAAAAATAGAAAATCTCCATTTGAATCCTTAGTTTGTATCTAAAAAGAATTAAAATCACTTTTAATTTTTTGAAAAACACAAAAAAATCTCATAACTAGACTCATTCGCCACCCTAGGCAAATCAATCCACCTACACATTTTAGACAACATTTTCAGACATTTTTTGGGTATTTCCTACATTTTAGTTTTTTGTAGTTACTTTTTGTTGTGCTTTTTTGATTCTCTATTCTCTTATATTTCTTGCATCTTAGTTTACTTGCATTCATTGTCATCATGTCATTTCTTTTAATAAGTTTTGGAATTCATTAAAATCCTTGGTAGACATGTCCAATTGTGCCTTTGGCTGTGACCCTAATGATCTTGAGCTTCCTCATGCTCCTTCAACTCCTCGGGTGATCCCAAAAAGTTGGTTTACAATTTTTAGGAGATTCTATTTTTTGCTAAAATCACATATTTTTAGAAAATATAATGATTTAAGCCTTTAAAAGTTCCATTTAAAGCATTCTCCTTTACACCTATCAAAATGTTGATAAAAAACCACTTTTGATTTACCTTTTGGGGGATCAAATGAATTCATTTAAAATTTATTTTCTGTAAGTATGTAGTCCTTATTATAATCTTCCCAAAAAGTATAATTTTAAATAAAATTTGTTTTATTTTTTATTTCTTGTGAATGTAGGTTTTTCATTGAAAATCAAGCTCTTTGTTATGCACATGCAGAAAAATAGAAGATTATCAAAAAATAAAATTGAAAAATATGAGTGCACCACATATTGAAGTCCTTGATCAAACAAAAAACAATTGAATTTTGATACATAAAAAAAAAAATTATGTGTTATACGGTCCACCTATGTCTGAATTGTAATTGGTTTGACTTTGAAACTTGATTAACAAAAAAATATTCAATAAAACACTATGAAACCAATTGGAAGCACTAGATATCGTAGTTGCAAATCTAAATTCAAAAAAAAAAAAAAAAAATTATCCTTCATGGAAAAAAAGTTGTGTTATACGGTGAGCGTCACTCCTTAAAAATGGTGTTTACTAAAAAAAAATAGTTTTCAAAGGAGATGGAAAAAGACATGCAATCTTATTCCATTTTTTTTCAAAAAAATACATTTAGAATCTACAAAAAAAATGCCACAAATCACTAGTTTGCATCATCTTCAAATTCCTCACGGTTTAGCCGCTATAAGTGTCCGAAAGTGAAGATTTAGTTAGAAAAAATTAGTTCAGTGTCTAGTTTGGCCAAAAATTGTAAACCAGTATTGTGGGATCACCCCCTCATGATTGCCATCCTTTTGATGTAGACATCATTGGAGAAGATGATGATAGCATGAACAAGTTCTTAAATGAATGTCTTGATAACATTGAAACCAATGCAACCTTTTATCCATCCATGAAACCACCAAATCTTTCTACTATTGCACCTCATGATCACTTTGGATACCTACATTCTGAAGCTCAAGTAGGACATAAGATCCCTCCATCAAGTGGACCTAGTTCCTCTCAACAAACACATCCTCAACCATTTTATGATAAAAAAGTCACAAACACTCCCATTAACCTTGAAGAAACATATAGAAAAGGCTTTACTATCCTAAGTAAACAAGGTAGTGACACAACACATGAGCATAACATTCACCAACTTCTTGAACAAAAACAAATAGAAGAAAACACAATAGGATTAGGATATCAAGATCCTTCTCATACTGATGAACCTCCTTCTGAACATTCTTCTTCCACGTGAACGACCATTACCTAATTCTAATGACAAGGATGCTAGGATCCCCAAAGGTCCTCTTCCTCCTTCCATTCATGAAAAAGGAGAATCTAGCAAACAAAAATGACCTTGTAACAAATTGAAAAATATCAAGTTTCCTAATCATCCTCCACCTGAAAGTGAAAGGAGACTTCAATTGCTTTTAAACAAAGGCCTTATACTCTTACCACCTATGAATAGGTTGGTCATCTGTCCTAAAGCTTCTAACATACCATATTGCAAATATCATCATGTTCTTGGACATCGAACTAAAGAATGTTGGACATTGAATGATATATTGAACAAGTATCACTTCACTAATACTAACTACTTTCCCATCATCCCTTAAAATAAAATCCTTTTATCATGTCATAGTTGTAGAATTTTTCATTCTCACTATTGCATGATCCCTCCCATCACCTTTTTTGGCTCATTCTTGCCTCACATCTGGTGGGGGGAAAGAAGTTGTTAGCCTTATCCTAGTAATGCATTTGCTCTTGTCTCTTAACTACATTATTTACCTTCCAATTATACTACTTAAGATTGAGAAGCCAATAACTTCATTAATAGTTTACTTAAATTTTCATTGCGAGCTCCTTTTACATTTTTCATTTTGTTTCATATGTGTATTGTGTTCCCCCATAATGTGTGTTTGATGTTCTCTCTCTTTGTACACTTCCTCTATTTGTACCTCTATTCTTCTATATGTTGTACATTTCCTTTTTCACTTTTGTTTTGTGTTTCTCCTTTTGGGGATGACACAAAGCATAAAGATGCCCTATATCTCTTCCATTTTAACCCAAAAGGTCCTTTTTGTTTTGTGTTTTCCTTTTGGGGATGAAGCAAAGCATTGAGACACCATATGTCTCTTCCATGTTGACCCAATCGACCCCTTTACCTTTTTACTTTCTCTTTTTCTTGTGTTTTTTCCTTTTGGGGATGACACAAGGCATTGAGACCACAATGTCTCCTTCATGTTGACCCAAAAGCTTTTTCCTTTTCTTTTTCCTTTTTGTTTTCTTTTCACTTGTGTTTTCCTTTTAGGGACAATGCAAAGCGTCGAGACCACAATGTCTTTTTCATGTTGACCCAAACAAACTTTGTTTATCATTTGTTTTCGCTCTCTTTGTGTCATTCTTCCAATTCTATGTGCTTTGGGGAATGATGATAGTTCCGCACTCAAGTTCATAAAAAACATTGCAATAACGAGCATACTGACCCCAAATCTGTAGATCCCTTATGTGTTTGGTGTGTTCCTTTTTGGGGAGAAACCTCCTTTTCTTTTGTTTTCTTTTTCATTTACATGAAGCAGCCTAACTTAGAAACATATGACTTGGCATAGAGGCTTTCCGAGTTGTCTCTCATGTCTTGTTTTCTCTTTGCATTTTTCCTTTGCTACTTTAAAGTAATTGCTCATAGAACGGTGTGTAGAAATTCCTTTAAAGTGGGGGGCATACATTGGCATCATTTCATTTGCATTCTTGGTTCTTAGTGCAGCCTTGTCACTTCATACGATGTGTTTGTCACTTTGTGGATGACATTGGATTTTATTCCCTTCATAAGTGTGATCTATCTTAGCATATTACATTCCTCGTAGTGGCCTAATGCGACACACTACATCCCCTAAGTTGTGAATATTTTATTCTTTGATTGGTCCTCTCTTGGAGATGTTAGACAAAATGTTCCCTAAGTGATAGACCTTACATGAACTTAACAAGACTCCTTCGAACATCTTTTACATTTTACATTTTGTTACATTTTTTATTTTTCATTTTTACCACCTTGCATAATGCAACTTGCATGTTATTGGTACCTATCCTCTTTGTTCATGAGTTCTAAGCATGCAAAGCTTTTCTTCTCTCATGAAGCATGAACTTGCATTTTCCTTTATGACACCTTTTTAAATTTATCAAGAGGTATAACTCTAATATGGTTGAGCAAGAAGCCCATTCAGTGGCATGACTTTCCCCATAGCCACCTATGTGTTTGTGAGTACATACCAACTAGTGTATGTATCTTACCTTTTGGGTTTTCTCACTTGACAGACTGCCATGAGTTATGTCACCCTAGAGTGAGTATGCATTCTCTTTTTCTCACCAACAACCTAGATCTAATCTACAAACTAGTTGGATAGACGATCGAAGCTCAATCCAATTCTCCCTTTTCTTCTTTCATTTCAACACATGTGTTCCTTTGTTCTTATGTTTAGTTTGTCATGGGATCTTCATCCTAGGGGCTTGATCATCCCTCTTGATCGTTGTCATTCCATCTTCCTAATATAAGTGCATTTGGATCCTTCTCAATGTGCATGGCTACTTTAGTGTGAGTTTGAAGCAAGTTCATCCTCTCACTAAAGTGGGGACTAAATGTGTCGTAGAAAAATGGCCCTTTAACATTTTCATGGTCTTTTAGGTCTTTATTCACAATGCTTGGTCCATTTTTCTTTGATTTAATATTGTAATGTGGCTTAAACATTCACATTAGGTCTTTAAAATTCAAATTATGGCATCTTTTGAAGGTGTTGTGAAGTGTTGTAAAACATTTCTACACTTTTCTAGACTCTATTCATTACAATTCACCTAAAAATCACCTTTTCATCCCTTATCAAGTCCTATTTTGAAGTGTTATGAAGTCTTGTAACAAGATTTCACATTTTTCTAGGCTTCATTTCACTATTTACCCCTTTCTTATGCTTTATTTGACCCCTTTATGCACTCATAAGGCTTAATTAAGTGTGTTTTTTAATGTAAACCCGACAAACAACATTAAATGCAAGATAATTCCTGACACCCACTTTCAAGTCCAACGTGGGACCCATTCCCCATGGGCGGCAAATGAGTCCCTCTTGGCTCCAAATTCAAAATATTTCAAATTTTCTTTTGGGTTTTTATTCAAAATTACCTTATGTTAGCCTGTGATGAGGTATCATCAGGTTACTAAGGCACAAGTGTGTATAAATATGTGTTTTTCTCCTCATTTTACATCTCCTAATTCATTCAACCAATCTCCTCATTCACTAAGCATTCAATTATCATTTGAGCACTTTCCATCATTGAATCAAGCATCAATCAAGTATTTTGGAGTAGCCATTGACATATCTTCATATTTCTTCAACAAGGTTGTTGAGTTTAGGACACTTGCATGTTGTTTATTAATCTTCCCTTATTCATTTCAGTCCATTTCTTCATTAAGGGTTTGACTACCAAAGTGAGATTTTACCAAGGAAAATTCCTATAACCTAACCCTTAACCATTTTTCCCCTTTTGTATGTGTGTTTGCAGACTTGTGTATGCAGATTTATCAAGTAATTAGGTGTTGAAAAGTGGTTAAGAAGTCAACAAAGTGTTTCAAGTCAAATCAACCCTATTTCAAGCTTAGAGACAACCTACAATCCATTTTTTGCAAATTTGACTCCATCAACCCAACAAGAAGACAAGCTTGAAGATCTAGTGCTACAGAATTGGTCCCTGATTTCACAAACAATTTCGTGAGGTTTATCTCTCTCCTTTTAGGTGAAACATCCTAAGAGTGCAAGAGTAGCCTATAAACCTTATGCCAAAAAATCCATGGTTCACATATAAATCAAATCAAATGAATTCATCTCAAGAAAATAGAACATTTCTAAGTACCAAGATGTCCAAGTAATTGGCCAAAATGTGAAATAGTGATAAACTAAATAAAAATATTTAGAGAAGATTTTAGAAAAAATACATGGATGGATCATAAGAGCTTTGAAACACCTTTCCAATATTGAAAGAATCACAAAAATTGAAGATACAAGCAAAAAATTATGAGCTTCAAAGTAGAAAATGATCACCTAACTTCAACAAATGATAAAATAAAGTAGTAGAAAAATCCAACGATGAGACCTAAATCACGAAAAATGATCCTGGAACTAAATTTTCAATGATATGTTATTTTCAAAAACTAACTCCATTTTCCCAAGTTATGGGGGAAAAAACTATTAGGAATAAAATGAGGGCAAGGGGCCCTAGCTTGTCGCTACTAAGTGGCATTGTGTTTCTTATAAAGTGGTTCCTTTGGATTGGGTGGCAGGATTTGGTTGCTTGGTGAAGGCATAACTGGTACTGGTGGTGACCTAGCTACAAAATGGTGGCAACCAAGCTGAGAAAAGGTGGTGGTGGTTTGAGCTATTGGAGTTGCCACAATGATAAATATCTTGGTAGTAGATAGGCAAACAATTTAGGCTAGTTTTTTTAAATGGTTTTCCCATGGTAAGATTATGTCACTATTTTGTATGGTTGTTTTATTCTTCTTCAATCATTCTTATTTTCTTGTAACTATTGTTTTACAAGTGAAATGCTGCTAAGATTTTCTTAGATTGAATACTTGCATTTCTATCCTTATAGGGTTAATGCAAAATGTATTTGCATATTTAATATCTATTTTTTATATTTATTTTATATAATAATGGTTTGTAAGAATATTTTCTAATAGGCATATGTATGAAGCTAGGAAAATAACCCTCATAAAATCTTATACTATTTAAACTCCAAAATGTCACACCTACAACCTCTAGCTGGCCTAAACGAAAACTTTTATAATGCCTATAATAGTCTATTTTATGTTTGTAGCAACTTGTGGATGACCCATGACAACCTATTTCACTCTTGCATTAGCTTGTTATATGATTTTATAAATTAGAAGATGACATGTAGCACAAGTACACATAGGTTTGTGGCATAAGGAAAGCCATAACATTCCTATAGTAAGCTTATGAATATGCATGTTTGGTGAAAAGCTTTTAGATAAAACAACATGTAGTAAAGATAGTCGTGTATTTATTTGAAACATAACCTATCAAAAATTTTGTTACACAATATCACTTGTGAACCTACATGCTCCTACATCAATGCTAGATTGGTAATATTTCTCCTTTTTGTTGAATCTTAGGATATTAATTAAACAAATTTATGAAAAGATTGATGATAGATAGTAATACAATATGTTTTAAAAAAAAATTGATGTACAATTAACGTCTCATGATAATGCTTTGATACTTCGTGATGTACACAAAGGGTGTTGTTTTAATGTGCTCTAGATTTCAAATTTTCAAATGAATTAGGGTCAATTTCTAAATACAATACCAAAGATGTAAATAAAATATTCAATGCTTCAAGTTGGCATGTAACAACTAGTCGGAAAAGAGGAATATGAACCCAATTTTAAGATTTGAATTTGAAATTTCTATGTTCATTTCTATAAATTGTTGAGCTAAATTAAGCTAGTTTCACAATGACAAATCTAAACCTAGATAAGAAATGAATAAACTCAAAATCAATTTGTAAGAATGAATGTAAATTAAAATTGAGTAAAGCTTGAGTTATATATTATCTTTTAGTTAAAATCATGCTAGTTATACAAATACTATTACATAAAATCATACTAGTTATACATATACTATTACATAAAGATAACTAGTTCCAAATAATACCAAAATAAAATTAAAAAAATACAAATTATATAATTTTTACCGTCACAAAGTTCAACATCACAGAGATAAATCATACCCAAATATATAATTTGTATGTTATTTTTACTACTTTTTCATTTTTCTTCTTACGATTTAAATGATTTTTTTCTCAATTAAATAGTGTTTGGAAACTGGAAGATGCCTCTACAATATAAATACATGCCACGTTTCTAATGACCGTCCGTTGAACCTGCTAAAACACAAGTGTCACGTCGAAATGTGAATCCAAAAGCGTTTGGAAAGAAAAGCTCCTATTCAGAGGTCCCACTACTGTCCCGTTGAAACAATCTAAATGAGCTGGCAACCTGTCTGGTAATGTCCACCTACCATATTACCTGCCTCTTCACAATCATGTTGAGTGTTGTAGAAGATGATCGCTCTTTTCAGGGAAGTTCACCTAACCCAATGAATCTACGAAACAAAAAAGTCCAGACAATCGACTTATATAATATCAAAATCTAAGAAAGGAGAACATTGGATTAGTTAATTCAATTGATTTTGAGAAAAACTTTTGTAGAAGATTTTATATTATTTACAAGTTTGTTTGTTAGTTGGTTTGGGAGTGAGTCTATTTTGATAAGTTTTCAGTTGAAAGTGAAAGATTGTGGAGTATCCGTACCACTAAAATTATCTTGGTACATGATCCTATCTTCATCTTTTATATCAGAATTCTGGAGTTTGAATCTTGATGGATAGCATAAACAAGAACATGTCATCATCCTCACCAATTGTGTACGATTAATAAAACTACAACACAACTTTTTGATAAAATTAAATATAATTGAATTAGTTTTAAAAGAATGCCAGCCTTATCTTTTATGGTAGTGTTCAATTTTGTTTTTAATTCAGTAACGAAGACACGGATGTTGGACTCATTATAAGTACTTTTTCTGGTTACAGTTACTGCTCATAAAATTCAGTTTCAAATTTTCAAAATCGTGACACTGAGCATAGTTCGATCAGTTCAAAAAGTATGTTAAAGTCAGCTGGGCTTTAGTTTTTCTGGTTTGTTAGTGAAGTTAGGTAGATGGATTACAAAGCAAGTAAAGAGTTTACTCAACCAGAAAGGCCGATGCCATTAGGGATGAGTATTTGGGACTAATTTGACCAGTACTGAAGATTCTCTGGATAGATATTGCCAGGAAAGTGTTGCTTGAACATCACAGGACAATTTAAGCTTGAAACTTTAAGGCTTCTGTTGAACTTTCTGTCTATGCTTTTGAGACTTGCGAAGGGTATTTATGAAGGATGATGAAAACAATTTGGAAACATTGAAATCGAATGCCATGCCCTTGCGTCGGTATTAAATCTCCTCCTTTCAGCAATTGTTTCAATGTATTTTAGCTGAAGCCGAGTTCGGCTCAAAAGAATATAATTGTGTTAGAATTGGGCCTGATCTGGAGTTATTTCTAAAGATTCCACCAATGGTTTTGAGGAAGATGGAGAATCTTGTTGCATTGTCCGCTGCAGAGGAGAGAAACTCTTTATTCGTCAGCAATCTGCCATCTGCTTCGACATTGAAAGTTGTGAGTTTGGCGGATAACAACATCAATGGTATTCCCGAGGCGAATTACACTGCCTCGGGCTACAATTCGATGGCGATAAAAATCATGGGACTGCTCAGCTTCACTTTTTTAATTGGTATTTTCTTTGTCTGCATCCGCCGCCGCTTAACCTTCGAAGATTTCAGTAGAGCTTTCCGACAAATGGGTGCCAATAATAATGTGAGGGGCGCGACGACCCGGGGCTTGGAGCGGACGGTCATCGAGGGCTTCCCAGTATTCAGCTACAATCTGGTGAAAGGGCTGAAGGTGCAGGCCAAGGGATCGGAGTGCGCCGTCTGTCTCAGCGACTTCGAGGACAAGGAGATGGTGCGCTTGCTACCCAAGTGCAGCCATGCATTTCATCCAGAGTGCATCGACATGTGGCTCTGCTCTCACACCACGTGTCCTCTCTGTCGGGCCAGCCTTCTTCCAGCAGACAACTCCACCCCCATGGACACCACGGAGCTGCAGACGCCACCTGAGGAAGTCGCGATCGTTATTGACAACGGAAATAATGAAGTGACGGGTGGAGCTCCACAGACGAGCCACGATTCGATGGGGCACTCGTTGGTAAGGGTCCGGAAGGAGATGGAACAGCCGACGGACTGGTACATCGACACGCCAGGTGGGCTCATGCCCGGGTTGCACATGAGTTGTAGCTTTATAGCCAACCATCATTCCCAGGCTCCGTCCACTTCTAATGCGCGGCCCGTATGCTCCAAGCCTGTAGGGCGCAGGTCGAAATCGAATCCGGGCTCGTTTTTGAGAAGTTTTAAGGAGCACGTTGCGACTCGGCCTGTAGAGCGGCAAGGGATGGAACAACGGAGTCACAAACCTTCTGTGAGCAGGACTTTCAGTTGGCTGATGATAGGAGAGAGGGAGAGGAACAGAGCTGAGGGTACAGAGATGGGGTCAACGTCCTCCGGACATGCTCTTCAAATTGCAGATACAAGTATTGTATTGTCTTCAAAGAAAGTAAAGGGTATTCCACGTTTCAAATCGTTCTAATTGTACACGAAAGCTCTTCTATGCGCTTAACATACCGCCTACAAGATTGTGGATAGCACTGCTCAACGATTGAAAGGGATGATGTTCAAGTAGAATGATGTTTTTTATATATTCAATTTCATGCAATACATGTTATAAGTTTTGTGTACATATTCTATAAATTCTGTATATAACCGATGCTCAATGGACTCTCTCAAATCTTGTTGCTTTCCAAAATAAAAAACATTGAATTTGCCTTGGCACATAACCCCATTTTTATCCCTAATCTTCTCTGGTTATTAAATGTTATGTATCAGCAAAATTCAGATTCAATGGCTTACATAGTTGTCATTGTTGTTGCAATTATGCTCACAACATTTGAAAATCTTGTCAATTTTTTTGATAAAAGGTGTACATTTCATCCGTGGAAATTTGTGGGAATGATTGAGAATAACTGCATTTAATATCTACCAAAATTCATTCTTTGTCATTAGTTGACGTTTAAATATATTTCTAAACATGTGACTATGATGAGTAATTTTTTAATTTCATTTTGACCTAGTTATTATACAATGATAATTATACAATGATAAATTTACAAGTTTAAATAGAATTTGAGTTTTATCTTCTGTATTCATTTCAAGGATTAAGTTTGATTTTTAGTCTATCTTTTTAAAATCTGTAATTTGTAATTTGATTTATGTTAGTTGTGTGAGGTATTGAGTTTTTTTTTCATGATGGCGCTGATGGCTTTGCAAGCCGAGCTAGGGCATTCGCGCTCTAACTCGTTCCAGTGAATTTCCTTGCTGTGCGACGGGGAAGGGGGATTGTTTTCTGCATTGTGGGGTGCTCAGTGGTTGCAAGGGTGATCGGTGGTGTCTCTTTTCCCAATTGTTGCGCCCCTTTTGTCTTCTTTGGTGCTGGTTGGCGCGGATAGGTGTTGGGGTATGTTACTGCGTGGTGTGTGTGGGCGTCGGGCTCTTTGGTGGGGTAAGGACGGGGGTTTGTGCTTGTATGTGGTCTGCATTTGGAAGCGACGGGGGTTTGGTGTAGGGTGGTGTGTGGCGGAGTGGAGGTGGGTTGTGGGCAGGGGTTTCAGGTGACTAGGGATTCCTCAGGAGGAGGTGATTTGGGTGCCCCATCTGGGGGTGTGGGGTTGTGTGGTGCCATAACCCTTGGTTGATCCTTTTGTTCCTTGGGTTTTCGTGGGCCTGCATGTTCGTCTAAGGTTTTTTCTTCAATGTCGCATGGGGAATCTTTTGGGGCTTGCCCCAAAATGAACTTCCGCTTGGCGTTTGGTTCGAAACCCTCTCTATAGGGCTCAGTTTTTTTTGATAATAATCTTTTTTTGGTGGAACCTAAAAATGTTGAGTCGGGCTCGGCAGGTGGGCCTAAAATTCCAAAGATTAATGGGTGCCTCGAAAGGTGTAAGGAGAGGTCGAATGTAGTCATTCCAATGGAGATGTTGGCTGAAGATATTGATTACTATTCAAGACATTCTCTTTATTTCAAATTCTTGGGCTTGAAAATTTCGTTGCAATTCTTGGATACATGGGCTCAAAGGACATGGATGCCAAAAGGGGAGATGGAGATCCACCTCTTGGCGAATAATTATTTCATGGTCACATTTGACTGCATGGTGGATTGGAATAAGGTTTTTGAAGGGGGCTCGTACTTTTACAACCAGGTGGGCTTGTTTATTAAGCCATGGCATGCTGGCTTCAACTCGACAGAGGAGCTTCCAAATCGAGTTTGAGTTTGGGTTCGTCTTCTAAGGCTCCCTGTGGAATGCTGGCGCGAGGATGTGTTGTACTTATTAGCCTCAAAGTTGGGGAAACCTGTGGATTCATCACAGCAAACGCAATTCAAGAAGGTAATGACTTTTGCCCGATTTTGTGTGGAAATAGACTTACGTAAGCCATTGCCAGACTCTTTAGAAGTGAGTGCAGGAGAATATTCATGGGTGCAACAACTAGATTATGAAACACTACCTTTTCGTTGTCATTTTTGTCATGAGTATGGTCACCTCCAGCGTAGATGTCCAAAGGCCAAGCCTTTGGAGGCTCAATCTCCTCAGCCTTCAATTAATCCGCATAGAGTGGATAAGGGCAAGGAGTCCATTCAGGGTTTTGGTGGCAGGGAAGATGGTTTTACTCCCGTTAAAGGTCAAAACAGAAATAAAGGACATAAACAGTCTCTGAAGGATAGGCAAGAGGAGGACACCTTCAATAGGTTCAAGGTGTTGGAAGATCTTAGCCAGCAGGAGGTGAACCCAAGATTTTTGGATCTAGATCATGGGACTTTGGACATTGATTAGCATGGCCCTTCAGTTGAGGCAAGGCATGCTCCCCAACAGGAGGGGGGAACGGGAGTGCCATGCTTAGAGGAGGTTGGGAAAGATCCTATATAGGAAAAGCTTAATTCAGAGGCGATTATGGCTCCACATGTTGATGGGACTTTGGACCTGGTGACAGACCGACAGATGGGGGTTCAGGATGAGTTGGGTGGTAGTCCTGAGGCAGTGAAAGATAGTGCGGATAAGGCTCACCTCTTGCAGAAAGTGAGTTCAGAGGTGGGTAAGAAGAATATTAAGTCATCCTCTTAGTTGGGTGTTTTGCAAAAAAGATCTCAAGAAGGGGGGTTGGAGAAAATTTCTAAGCTGGGAAGGAAGAAGGATGTGGAAAAGATTAAGATGATAGGGGAGACTTTGGTGGAGTTGGGGTCAGTCAAGACTCTAGATTCACATTTTTCATGCCCTTTGAAATGATAATTCTCTCTTGGAATGTACGGGGCTTGAACAGTGGTCTTAGACAAAAAGTTGTTTGGGATTTGATTAGGAGGCATTCGCCTGATGTTCTTTTTCTGTAGGAGACTAAGCTCTCTGTGGAGAGTATGATGGATTTAGTTCCTAAGTTATGGAGGAATGGTGAGTGCCAATGCACTGGTGCTCAGGGGTCTTCTGGAGGGGTGGCGTGCTTATGGAATCCGTGAAAGGTCTGTCCCCAATGGTGGGTGTCTTTTAAGTCCTCCCTTTCCATGGTGGTTCTTATTTTATGAAGGGGAAATTGCTCTCTTCTCCAATGTGTATGCACCTATGGAGTTGCGGGGTAAGCAAATCTTGTGGTCCAACATCTGTTTAGTTCATAGCTTATTTCCTTACCATCCTTGGATGATTGGAGGTAATTTTAATGCTATCACAGAGCTTGCGGAGAAGCGGGGTGGTATTGCAAGGCTGGAGGCTTTTGCGTTGTTGCTTCGGGACAATATCTCTACTTTGAATCTTGTTGATATTAGGCCACGAAATGGTCTTTTTATTTGGAATAATAGAAGAACTAGAGATGCTTCTATTTCAGAAAGACTTGATAGATTTTTGGCATCTAGTTTTTGGTTGGGGGACAGGTGGATGACTAGCTCTAAAATATTGGATGGTCGAGGTTCTGACCATTGGCCAATTAAGCTGGTGGCTGAGGTGCCTCAACGGTGTGCTAGACAGACCTTTAAGTTCCAACTCATGTGGCTCAGGGATGAATCTCTCCATGATTTTCTCCCTGGATGGTGGGATCTTGGGAAGCCTGAACATGGCACTGCTATGTACTCTTTCTCAAAGAGGCTCCAGTATGTTAAATACAGGTTGAAAAGATGGAATAGGCAGCATTTTGGTAATTTGTTTCAGGAAAAATAGAAAGCTCAGGATAATCTAGACCTAATTACCAGGCAGATTCATGACCAAGGCCTCTCGGAGGAGTTGAGTTCGTTAGAGATTGCTGCAACAAAAGAGTTTGAGGAATGGGAGTTAAGAGAAGAGATTTTTTGGAAACAGAAGTCCCGTATTGAATGGCTTCAGGCTGGTGATCAGAACACCTCTTTCTTCCATAACTTAGTTAAAGACCGAAGACAAGGTAATGCTATTTCTTCTCTCTTGTTACCTAATAGGTAAACTCTATCCTTTTCCGCTTCTATTTCTACTGAATGCATTCGGTATTTTTCGACCTTGTTCTCTGAGGATTCGCCTCCTGTGGAGGAGGATGAAGTAAGGATTCTAGATTGTATCCCGCAGCTGGTGACTAATGAAATGAATGATTTGTTGCTTGCTCCTATTACCTTGTCAGAGCTTTAGAATGTTGTGTTCCAGATGAAGAAAGGTAAAGCCCCTGGGCCTGATGGATTCCCAGTTGAATTTTTTCAGGAGTTTTAGGAAATGGTTAAATTGGACCTCTTAGAGGTTGTTCAAGAATCCTTTTTTATAAACAAATGTTGAAGTCCCTGAATGATACTTTTTTAGCTCTTATTCCAAAGAAGGAGGGGGCTAATTCTTTGGATCTTTCTAGGCCTATTGCGCTATGTAATGTTGTGTATAAAATTATTACTAAGTTGATTGCGGAAAGGCTGAAACCTTAGCTTGGTGGGTTAATCTCTGAGGGCAGGGGGTTTTGTTACAGGTAGATAAATCTTGGATGGGGTTGTTATTGCTACTGAGACCATCCATTCTATGGAATCCTCAAAAGAAAAATCTATGTTTATCAAGTTGGACATGGCTAAAGCGTATGATCGTGTTAAATGGAACTTTCTGTTTAAAGTTCTTGGAGCTTTTGGCTTTGCAGAGGGTTGGATTGAATGGGTCGGGAGTTGTGTCACCTCTTCTTCCTTTTCAGTGCTTATCAATGGTGAGCCCACTTATTTGTTTGGTGCTTCTAGAGGCTTCAGACAGGGAGATCCCATGTCCCCTTATTTATTCATCCTCTTTGCGGAAGGCCTGGGAAGGCTCATTCGTGCTCAAGTTGCTAGCGGCTTGCTTCAAGGATGGATCTGGGGAGATGATTTTCCCCCTCAGTCCCATCTACAGTTTGTTGATGATACTGCCTTGATGGGTCGGGCAAAGGTTGAGGAGCCTCTCAACTAGTGCAGTGTGTTGGACAGTTACTTGGTTGCTTCTGGGAAGCGCATTAATGAGGGGAAGTCCATCTATTTCTTCCATACCCCTAAGGTTATTCAAAGGAGAATTATTGGTATTCTTCATTTCCAGATTGGCTCGCTTCCTTTTTCCTATCTTGGAATCCCTCTTGCCACTCGCTCTCTTCCCAAAAGGTTTTGGAAAGAGACTCTAAATAAATTTTGAAGATTGGTTAGTCATTGGACTTGCAGGTGGCTTTCTTCAGCTGGTAGAGTGACTCTTCTAAAGTCGGTGATCCAGGCTCTCCCCCTTTATAGATGCTTTGTTCTTTCTACTCCTTCCAGTTTTATTAAAGATTTCAAGAAATTGTCTCGTCAATTTTTGTGGGCTGGAAATATTCATAGAAAATGGAGTTTGGTGAAGTAGGATGTTGTTTGTAGGCCAAAGCAAGAGGGGGTCTTGGTCTACAATGGACGGACTGGAATGGGCAGGCCTTGGCTGCTAAGTTGTATTGGCATTGGTGCTCACAACAACACATGTGGTGGTCTAAAATTTTGACCTTCAAATATTTGGGGCCGGTGGAAAGTAGGGAGGTTGTAAGATTCAGTATGGAGGGGAAAGGTTCTATGATCTGGAGTACTCTTAAACGGGGTGCCAAGCTTGTTAAGCAGGGACTTTTTTGGATTTGTAATGGGGTCAGGAGGCTCTCTTTTGGCGTGATACCTGGGATGGACATCCACCCATTGTGTCCTCTCATCCCCACCTCCATGAATTGTGCTAGATTTTCATGGAGGCGGTTTGGTGTCATGTGGCAGACTTCAAATCTCAACAATCATTGGGTCAGATTTTTGTGTCCAGGTGGAAGGACCCCTCAGATTGGCCTCTTGGTGGTGCAGTGGAGGATTGTCAAGAGCTTGCTAAGATTTTATCGGGTCGTGCCTGCAATTCTCTCCATGGGAGTGATGTGCTTGCTTGGTGTCCTGATTTGAAAGGAAAATTTTCAGTTGCCTCTGGCTATCAGGTTTTGGATAAACAGGCTTTTGGGAGCTACCAGGTTTCTTGGTGGAAGCATGTTTGGAATAAATTTTCCTAGCCTAAGTGTAATTTTTTCTCTTGGCTTGTGGTCCAAGGTAAGTGTCTTACTTGAGACAATCTTTGGAAATGAGGGTTCCAGGGCCCCTCCATGTGCATTCTATGTGGTCAGCATGAAGAATTCTTATCACATCTCTTTTTTCAGTGATGTTTTGTTAAGACTATCTGGCATCACTGGTGGAATCTTTGGAGCTTACCGTGTTGCCATGTCTCTTCTTTGGAGGATTTTTGGAAAAGATAGGGACCTTCTCCTGCCACAACCTCCTTTCTTAAAATTGCTTGGAGCATTGGTCCTAGTTTGATTGTTTGGAAAATTTGGTTGGAGTGTAACAGAAGAATCTTCTTGGATAAAAAATTGCTTATGGGGCAACTTTGGAGGCGAATTCTTGGGGCTCTGCAAGAGACTTTGACTGCAAAGTGTGACTTGTTTGTGCCGATCGTTCCTGGGGACTTGGGTGTTGTTAATGTCCTATGTCTTGTCACTGGGGACAAGAGTATTTTGAGCAAAGTGCATCGTAAGCATGGGCGTGAGAGGGTTGCTCGTGAGGGATTTTGTTGTCTGCCTGCTATGGGGGAGCTAAAAATCAATACAAATGGGTCATCTAGGGGTAATCCTGGGCTTGCTGGGTTGGTGGTATTGGTAGCTCGACAACCTTGGAGTGGTGGTTTTTTTTCTTTTCTGTGTATCATGGTCTACAGACTAATAATCTTATGGAGGTGAGTGCTATCCTCTTGGCGATTGAGCGTGCGGTTGGTCTGGGATGGCGGCATATTGATTGTGAGTCTGATTCTAAGGTGGTTATTGATATGTTGAATAAGCGAAATTTTGAGGATGCAAATTGGTAGCTAGCTGTGGTTGTCAAATAGATTGTTTCTATGTGCTCTACTTTGGAGTCCATTGTTTTCTGCCATATTTCGTGGGAGTGGAATAAGGTGGTTGATGGGCTGGCTAGATGGGCGTCGGAGAGGAATGATTCTTGGTATGTAGATGATTGGGGAAACCTTCCTGAAGACATGGCCCCTATTCTTAAGGAGTGGGTTGCTGAGGATATGAGGTGCTTCTTGGGTGTGAATTAATTCTTGCTTTGTTGGGCCCCTTGTGGCTTCTTTCTTCGGACTTTGTAATGCTATTCTGATTCAATAAATTTTTTACCTTCTTTTATTAAAAAAAAATGTTAGTTGTGTAATTTGTAGAAATGAATTCTAATTTTTAAATTTTAAATTTAAATTTTGAAACCATATTCCATCTTTTCTCACTAGTCATTATATGTCGACCTGAAATGTAAAACATTTCATTTACCACCTTTGATGTTATATTTAAAGACTTATCCTAATTTATTGAAGGCATTTCATTTACCACCTTTGGTGTTATATTTAAAGACTAATCCTAATTTATTTAAGGCACTTCAAAATAAATGAAGAATCTTTTTGGAACTTTCACTACAACTTGTATAAACATTTCAAAAGAATAACATTGTATAATTTTCTTACTTTAATATCTAAGACATTTTACATGATTGTCTATTGTCTTTGACCTTTGTTCTTAACTATTCAATCAGTCTATCTAGAGATTTGACCAAAAGAGAATCCTCCTTCAAGAATTATTAAACAACACCAACCAATTATTTGGTGTCATAGAAATTAAGGTGAACTTATTCCAAAATGTTATGGATGCGGAAGCATAAACCCAGAAGATTAAAATATTGCAGCACAAATTAGTTGCAAAGAAATGATACAGAGAATTAAATGAAAAACAGAACAACACATAAGAAGTTGATTTACGTGGTAAAACCTTGACAAAACATCAAGGATACATCCATGAGGCAAGGTATCTGTAATTTTATTGCTCGGAGAAAACAAATACAAGCTTCACACTTGTTGCTATCATAATTGCTCTTGCAATTTTACAAATCTCAACAATTGCTCTTGCAATTTACAATGACATCAAACTTACAATCATTCTTGCAATCTACAATTCAAAAACTACTCTTCCAATCTGCAATCTTCAACTCTTACTTTTCCTTCAAGGCAACCAAGATATATATAATATCTTCAAGATAACAATCATCACTTAACATAGAAAAAACTTGTTTTATTCCTTTAAAGAAATTAGAAATTTCCTTTTAAAAGATAAAACTGTTTTCTTTCTAAAAACTGAAATATGATTTGTTTTCTTGTTTTTTTCCTTGTTTTATTGTTGTCACAATCCAACACAAAACAGGGCAAGATGCCAATCACGGAGGTCAATTAACTCCCTAAAATCTGTAGTTATAGGTAACTGCCATATGTCTTCCTGTATTTAAGAAGTTCTTCATATACTAGCCATCTTATTTACTACAATAGGAAGGTCAACTTGATTGTGAAGAATTTCTTACCTCTGAGATCTATTTCCAAGGACGTTGTTGTTTGCAACGTGAAAAGAAACATTGATCAAGAAGAGTTTCACTTCCTACCAAGTCTGAGCCTGTTGCAAAGGAGCCTAGCTAGCTGTGAAGCAAGTAATCTGAAGTTATCTGCAAATCAAGGGACTGTTTGTGAACCAATCCTGTGCGTTCCCCACAAGCGGCCGTCTTGCAAACTCTACTTAATGTTGATTCTGTCAGTTGATGTCAGCAGTGATACAAGTAATCATGGAGATGAGCAGTAACTAAGAGGTGGAGACGAAGCCCCCGAGAGCACCGACTAATATTTTTCTTTATTAGATACACTTCAAAAAATCCGGCAATCTATAATTCGACGAGTTAATTCCCGAGACCCGCTCGAGTACTACTTGTTTGATGTGTGATGTCAAGCAAATAGTATCCGTGCCAAGCTTAAGGAAAGTTATGATGTAAATGATGAATGTGAGGTAGAACACCTACACAAGCATCTCCATCTGACTGCTCAAGCATATCGAGCTCATCTCCAAGCTTCCTTTCGTTTTTGAAAGGGCATGTATGTAAAAATCAAAATAAATAATGAATTTATTTTCAAGGAATGAAAAATAAAAAATTGTGGTTTTGTGGTGTCATTATGTCCGCACCAAAGTTGCTTCTGTCAGATGTTCAACTCCTCAAATTGTCCAATTATGTAGCATGGAAGACGACGATGCATATGATTCTCTAATTTGAAGAGCTATGGGGGATTGTTACTGGTGTAGTAAAATGTCCAACTAATACTGATGAGTAGAAGAAGTATGACAAGGCCGATGTAAAATCCTTGATGTTGATCATATTTAGCATCTTCAATGAAGTTCAACCACATGTTTGGGATGAAGCAACATTAAAGGAGGGCTGGGATGTTATGTCCACCACATATGAGGTGAAGAATTAGACCGAAATCCTCCATTTCCAGTTAGAGCTTCATACATTCATTATGATTAATGGAAAGAAATTAGTGGAGTTCTTGCATCAAATGTACAAATAATGAGTTTAACTTGTAGTGCTCAAAGAGAAGGTGGAGGAAAAATTACTAGTCTCAATCACTTTGAGATCTCTTCATTCCCAATTCCAAAATTTTGTCACAACATTGAACATCACACAGTAGAAGGTGCCATTTGAGGAATTGGTGAATTTTCTCTAGCAAGAAGAAGCCACTCAGTTAGTGCAAGATGACTTTGAAGAGAAAGCATTGATCTCGAGACCACACCATGGTCAAAAGTTTCGAAAGGGGCCACCACAAAAGCAACCGTAGAAGCAACAATAGTAATAGAAGCCTCATAATTCAAATTGATGGTGTCGCATCTATAGTACTAACATGCATAACATTGATTGGTATTGGTACAATGGCTTGACTCAAGGAAATTCTAGTAAAAAAGGCACATCTAGTGGCAATGATTGTCTCCAATCCAAATGACATCCTCATTGAAGGAGGTACAAAGGACATGTCATAGCCCAACAAGATGATGTATTTGATGAGGATGTACAAGACACTACCAATTGTGATGTCCATCAAAATGTTGTTCTTGTCTCTCAAACCTCGCAGTCAATGAGAAATGTTTGGTTGATTGACTCTAGTGCTAGCAAGCATATGGCAAGTAATAGAGAGATATTTGATACACTAAGTGATCAACCCATTAGAGATCAGGTTAGGATTAAAAACAATGAGTATGTTGTAGAAGGAATTGGCAGTGTCACCATTCCTCTCAAGATAAGAAGTTGTGCCCTCATGAAGGTGCTATATGTTCCAAGTTTGACAACAAATCTCTTGTCTATAAGTTAGCTTTGAACCATAAGCGTAAGGTGGAGTTTTAGGTCAAGGAAGGCATCAAATCCTATTTGATCTCACGAGAAGGTATGCTAATTTCTATATCTTTTATGAAGGATCATTTATTTGCACTCGATGTAGTATTCTCTTATATAGTTTCTCTATTTTCCTCTACAATCCAATCTACTCCCTAGTCCTCTATAGCAATATTGATTTGGGCACCTTTTTGTTAGCTCCCTATACTAGATCAGTTCTAAGGAGATGGTAAGAGGACTTCTTCAACTTTCACAATCTTTTCCTATATGTGTTAAATGTCTTGTGTGAAAACATCAAGATCCATTTGAGGTGAGTATCTTCCATGCCAAGGAACATCTTGAGGTTGTGCATACCAATATGTGCATAACCCTACCTTCTTCCTTTCAATGATACCTATGGTTATTTATAAATGACTTATCATATTGGACATGGGTTTTCTTTCCCAAAAAGAATATTCAAGCATTTGCACATTTTTAGGCCTTCTACCAATGAGTTGTATAGTAGACAAGACAACCTCTTCTCCTCCACTCATATTGAGGGGGGAATACACATCAAAGGAGTTCTTAGCATTCGTGAAGCATCACAACATTGAAAAACACTTGAATTCCCCCTATACACCCTAGAAGAATTAAATTGCAAAGCCTCACAATCAAACTATCATGAAGATGGCTCATTACACACTTTCCATAGCTAAGTTGGAGAATCAATTTGGGAAAAAGCAATGTAGATAGTTGTGTATCTTCTCAATAGGGGTCCTACAAAAATATTGCAAGAAAATACACCAAAAGAGGTATGGATTGGTCTAAACCTTCAATCTCTCATCTTAGAATATTTGGTTGTACAACATATATACATATCCTAGCTAACAAGAGGAAGAATATTGATCCTAAGACAAGTTCTCTAGCGTGTCTTTTTAGGGTATAGTACTACCTCAAAAGCATATCATCTCTTGGATCCTAAGACATAGAATATGTATGAAAGTCAAGATATGATATGTGTTGATTCATCATTTGACTCATTAAAATGCAAAGAAGAGTCAAAACCGACCACCTCTCATATATTTCTCTCACGACTAGATTATGAGAATGAAGAATCCTCTCACAAAGAAGATGAGTTGCAAGGAGAATTTTTCATTGATCGTGGATATTTTGAAAATAATTTTTCACATCAATAGCAACATCAATGTCTGAAATAGGTTCTAATCACCTTTAGGAATCCCACCTTGATTATCTTCTAGATCTCTCATCAGGAGTTAGAACAAGAATACAAGCGATAAATGAGGTTACAAATCTTGCACTAATAAGTTTAGTTGTTGGGAGCACCAAACCTAATACATTTTGAGAGGCACTAAGCCAACCATAGTTTAAAAAGTCTGTGGATTCCAAGTATTCAACTACCTAATAAAAAAAAAGAAATGGGAACTTATCGATCTGCTTGCAAGAAAGAAACCCATAGGATGCAAATGGGTTTTCAAAACTAAATATAAGGTAGATGGATCTATCAAAAAATAAAAAGCACAACTTGCTACAAAGTGATATGCTCAATAGGAGGGAATTTATCATGATACATTTGCACCCATTGCAAAGCTCAAAATAATCAGATTTATATTTGCATTGGTAGCACAAATAGGATGGAAGCTTCACTAGTAGATGGACATCAAGAGTGTTTTCCTAAAGGGTGCTTTAGAAGAAGAAGAATACATGACCCAAAAAGAAGGTTTCATTGATGAACATCATCCACAAAATATTTTTCACCTCATTAAGTCTCTTTATGGGTTTAAGCAAGCCCCTAGGGCATGGTACATTAAAATATATGGTCACCTATTGCAACATAATTTCACTTGTTGCCCCTCAAATCCAAATTTGAATATTAAGAAGGTAGGCATAGAGATTATCATTATTATTTTGTATTTGGATGGTATTTTGATCACAAGAATCTCAAAAAATATCATTGATGGTGTAAAGATTTATGGGTATGTGCAGGATCATCATGGAAAAAACGGGCCCTTAAGTGGCAAAAAATTTAGAAAAATCAGAGTTAGGCAACTTGACGTAAAAAATTGAATAAGTTATCTATATTATTTCAAAAATATGTAAGAATAGAATCTATAGGAAATTGAATGTAGTTTCTAAACTACTAGGTTTTTAAAAACAAAATCTATTTGGTGAAAATTTGAAATTTCAATGCTGGTACTTAAATTTAGGGAAAAAATAAGAAAGTCTAACCACAAATATAACTTTTTATAAGATTTTGATATAAGTAGAGGACTCATGCCCATGTGATGCATATTTTTTTGTAATTTTTTCCAATTAAATAATTAATTATTATTTTTTATTACAACTTTTTAAAAAATATAAAAACTCGTATGTCTGACCACCTTAACTTGGTCAAAACTTCATGAAATTCAATTTTTCTTTTTTTAATCTTATAGTATGTGAAGCATAGAATGTGACAAATGTTTTGGATTCAAAAATTGTGATACCGTTTGAAAGCTATAGATATTTTCTAGCCTCTCAATTAGGACTTTAGTCGTAATTTGAATAGAAAATGAATAATAATTACTTATTAAATTCAAAGTAAAGCATAATTTATATTGATGGAAAGCTGAGAATCTCCTTTAAAAACCCTTTTTGTTTCATCATTTTTGGGTAAAAAAATAGTCGTCAGCCACATACCCATCATATTACCACTTTTTGGCCTATCATGATCCTACACATACCCTTATCTAAATAAATCCTTCAACATGACAAACTTGGGGCTACTTCACTACTATCTTATCTTAGAGATATGGCAAAAGACGCATCACATTTTTATGTCACTAATGAAATATGCCAATACATTCTTGGAAAAGTATGAAAATTCCAATTGTAAATTTGTGTCCACTCCAATGGAGAAATGTTCGCAATTTTATTGATTCCAAGATTCGCCTCTAGTAGATCTAACTCTTTATAGGCAACTTGTTAAAAATCTCATTTACTTGACATATACCAAGCTAGACTTATGCTTTATTGTCAACTATCTCTCCAGATTTATGCATGAGCTAAAGAAATGTCATTGGGTTGAACCAAAGCATGTTTTGAGATATGTCTAAGGTAAAATTGATTATGTTCTATAATACAAGAAGAACCTTTAGTTCTTCTTGTAGGGATATACCAACTCAAATTATGTTGGATTTGTTGATGATATGAAGTCAACTTCAAGATTTGTTTTTCATCTTAGATCTAGATCAATCTTGTGGTTTAGTAAGAATTATTTTTTTGTCAATCTCTCATCCATCAAGGTTGAATATCATATCACACAAGGATTTTTGTGTGAAGTGATTAGGTTACATTACATTCTAGCTGACATGAACATTCCTAAAGATAAGCCACATATTCTTTATTGTGACAATCAAGGTGTGTTGAATCTTGTGAAGAATCTAGTTTTCCATGAAATAATAAAGAATATTGAGATTGAATGTCATTACATTTAATAAAAAAAATTGAACCACCACATACAACTCCACTAATACCAAAAAATTTATCAAATAGCTAGTATACTCACCATGTATCTTGACAAGGTGAAATTTGAGTTGTTTTGGTGGTACATTTGTAGGAACAATGTAATAAGAGGGAAATGTTAGTGTATCACAATATATTACATTGTTTTCTTGTAGTTATATATAATTCTCCCAACAATTTCCATTCATTGCACAATTATAGTGGGTGATCCCACAATAATGGGTTATTTTTGGCCAAACTTGACATTAAAATCAGGATTTTTCACCAGACATTCACTTTCTTACAACTATAGCAGCTAAACCATTAAGGTTTTGAAGATGAATCAAACTAGTTATTTGTTAGATATTTTGTGTAGATTCTAATTATATTTTTTTAAAAAAAAAAATAAATTATGAATCATTTTATGTAATTTTTAATAACTTATTTTTTCTACTAATCAACATTTTTAAAAAGTGATGTTTACTTCGGCCCACATAACTTTTTTTATAGATAGGATACAATTCTGATTTTTAAAATACAAATTTTCACACCAATATCTAGGGATGGATATTTTTTCATAATTTTTTGTTACATATATTTTTTTTAATTAATTTTCCAAGTCAAAATAATTATAATTTGAAGAGGTGTACACGCATAAATTTTTTGTATTCATTTGAATTAACTTATTCTTTTTTTGTTGGAATAAGAACATCAATACCTAGGGCACATGTATTTTTTAGAATTTTTTTTCTCTATTTTTCTATTTTTTCGTATGTGTGAAATAAAGAACTTGATGTTCATTGAAAATCCTACACTCACAAGAAATAAAAAATAAATATAATAATCAAATTAAACATATTTAAAATTATACTTTTTAGGAAGCTTATAATAAGGGCTACAGGCTTACAAAACATAAATTTTAAATGAATTCATTTGATCACCCAAAAGGTAAATCAAAAGTGGTTTTTTATCAGCATTTTGATAGGTGTAGAGGAGACTCGATTATAGGTATGGTTTAAATCTAACAAGGTTGTATCCAAGGGGGTTTGATCTAAGGGGTTTGATCAATCCCTCTTTAATTAAAATAATTTAAATGGAACCTTTAAAGTCATAAATCATTGTATTTTTAAAATATGTGATTTCGGGCAAAATCGGGATGTCCCAAAAGGTAACCCATTATTGTGGACCCTAGTTGGGAATGCTTGTATTCACATATATATAAACTTGGTTCACCTACATTCAATAAAATCATCGAGCATATTTTGTTCCTCAAGTTCCACAATTTATAGATTTTATTTAGTTCATATTTGTAATTTTATTATTTGACATTGTAATAACCCATCCTAAATTACTACTTAATTTTATATTATTGCAATGAAACTATGAATATTCAATTTAAAAAGACATAACTAAGTAGCTATAGTCAATCATAGCAACACATGTCTAATTAAAATGAGTCAAATACATATATATATATATATTCAAATCGAATGTCAATTACAATATCCAAGTTTGAATTGGCTCATAGGCCACATAGTCAATACAATGGAATAAATTTACATCAAGGTTACATCAAAGACTAAGATAGTCTTGTAAACATCCAAGGTTCCTCTTTACGCCGCGCCTCCACTGGATGAGAACACATGGTTGCGCCCTTTATCGCTAACTATCAAGCTTACGCCTCGGAATTTTTCCAACTTGAAGAATGACCCGCATGAAAAGTTTAGCAAGAGAAAAAATTACAAGGTGGAATCTGGTGCATGCCCATACATTACACATGTATTTCTATCTACAATTTAGAAAAGAAAATGCAAGATCTATGCTAGGAATGGTAGAGTGTTATCACATTCCATACATACATAATGAACTAATTTTCTTGGCCAAGCATGTAAGAATATTGTTGCAACAACAAACATTAGGTTTTGGATAAAGCAAAAACATATACTCTTTGAACTCCATTTCGGCACCCATCCCAAAAGGTAACTTTCCACATCAAGTTATCTCATAAAATCCATCTACCCTCTAGCAACATCTACCCTTAGGTGCTCTAGTCTATTAGGTGTTCTTGGTCTATTATATTTAAAACTCATAAATGAATAAATGGAACTAATCAATAAATTATCTAGATCCATTCAAGCACATGCCATATGATTACATTCATTGTAATTCAGTATTCATTTGAGAAAAAAAAAAAGGTAACAAAAGAAGGTATGCCACAAGTATGTGTATGTACGTAGATGAAGGTCTACATGCATACACATATATGTGCCAACTTATGTTATAAATTTGTGCATACATTCTAAATGTAAAACCAATAGATCAAATTTATAACATTCAAATAGTGTTTCAGATTAACATATTGTTTGTCAATTTACAAGAAGTAAAGAATAAATAAGAACAAATTTGTTTGAACAATTCCCAACATTCTATTATGTCATTTGTATCAACCATGCTATGATAACAAACAATACTATTGTAATCACGTAGTTACTTTTTAACATAACGATGTTGTCTATAGCTAAACAATTGCAATTTATATCAAAACATATGTCATTTACAACCAAACAAAGACTATTTACAACAGAATGATTTTGTTTACAACCAAATAGTTGCAATTTATAACAAAACAATGTTGTTTATAATAAAACAGACACTGTTTTATAACAAAACGATGTTGTTTACAACCAAACAATTATAGTTTATAACAAAGTGATGATTTTACAGTAAAACAAACACTATTTATAATAGAACGATGTTGTTTACAACCAAAAAATTATTGTTTATAACAAAACGATGTTGTTTACAACAAAACAAACACTATTTATAATAGAACAATAATGTTTAAAGTTAAACAATTATAGTTTATAACAAACGATGTTGTTTACAACAAAATAACACTGTTTATAATAGAACATTGTTGTCTACAAAAGTTTACACATTTAGTTCCATATCAACCAAAGCTTCATTCATTCGAGCCTCATTCAAAAACCATAGTTATTCCTTGCATTCATGGTCAAATTTTTTTGATATAGCATAACTTTCATTCTCATATTCAATTCAAGATTTTATTGTTCTAAGAACATTTGCATATAATGAGCATATGAAGGAAATAACCAAACCTTTTGTAGGCACTGATTCTTTTTGAAAAAATAATAAGATTCGAACGACATGTTGGTTGTTTTAACAAGAACTAATTTTCTCATATACTGGGTACAACATTCACTTTAAGAACCCTTGTTTACTATTTTAATATCAAGTATATTACTATCACTCTAAGGAACAACCGACTGTGCCTTGCATATTATCAATGCATGGGTCGAGCCACACATGTCGACCCACGACTTGGCTTAGAAACATCAAAAACTCTAAAGATTATCATTCTCAAAGAAATGATGGCTCACAAACTATTCATGCCAACATAAGGATGGATTGATACATCACTCAACCATCATCCCTTATGGATGAGGTGAGAAGGACAAAGAATCACTATGACATAGAAACATACATCAACAGATAAAATTAATATCAATTTACATTAAGGGGCGTTATGTGCCCGACCGTTGCTCTACATCAAAACACCCTCTGATCTTGGATTGAATGCAAGGGATATTACTCCCATTTGGGCACTCATTTGATGACATCCATCTCACAGAGTATGGTTAAAATATGTAATGATGGTAAGGATTATGTCACCTACTCTAGGGTCATATGATTTAAGAATTGTTATATTGCCATCCATCAACTATTGGCTTCACTGATAGCCATGTGGGAGAGAAAACATAACACAAGAAAAAGAATTAAAATAAAAATGACGACGCCTTGAAATGCATAGGGTAGAAACAAACGGTTGTCATGCCACTCAAATTACATGCATAGTGCCTATGCAATAAAGAAAATGGCTGACATGGCCACAACAGAAGAACAATAAATTTTTAAACTAAGAAATGAAATATCGAGTTCATCATACAAGTTAATTATGGCTCAAAGAAATGTTGATTTGATCTGAAGTACATTTTCACAAAATAGCTAATTGAAAATGCAACAAAATCAAGGAAATTGCATTGAATACCTCTGTTTGGGGTCAATTTCCTCTCAGATTTTCTTAGGAAAATTGTCAAACTACTCATTCCCTTTAGTCTTGTTGATTCTATGATATCAAAAATGGCATATTTTCTACTTTTTCCCATGCATCCCTCCAAAATCCATTTCATTTCATTAATGGGAATTGATTTTAGCCAACCCCATACTCAAAGTTTTTGAATATTTTCATTAATTTTGATGATAGTCCACTATCATGTGAGATTTTCTTTAAATTCTATCAATTCAATAATGATAGTATCAGTTTCAAATTCAATCGATAGGATATATATATATATATATATATGATATTCATATACTTTCATTCACTTACGTTTGTTCTTTGGTTTATATATATATATATATATATATATATATATATATACATATACAATATTGAGCATCAATATTTAAATGAAATAGCTTTTCTGAATTACACACATTCATTTATATGTTAAGCCACACTATCTTTTTCTTCCAAATTTGATCAAGATAGACAATTAAATAAGAACTCACATGTATTTTCATTTCACAAGTGTGTTTTATATATTTTTCCTATGTGAATTCATATGCATTTATCATGCCATTTGGTGGTGTGTACACCCAAATTCCATCAAGCTTACCATTTGATTCAACTAAACGATCCTATTGTGTCCTTCAACATGTTACCCTATTTGCACACACTTGCACTTGCACAATTCATCAGTAACATTCAATCAGGATAAAATTATATGATAAGTCAAAATATCACATAGTCAACAATGGTCAACTTCTTTCGTACTTTCAAAAATATCAAAATTTTCAATTCAACATATTGAATTTCCTTAATAATTCAATTTATCACATTATAATTAAAATGCAATAAAATTGGGTTATGACATCCTTCCCCTCTTCGAAGAGACATCATCCTGATGTCTATCTAATCAAAATTAAAACATATATGTCTATTTCAACATCACATCATATTGTTTTTGTATACCTTGGAATCTATCCTACTCTAAATGTGCAAAACAACTTTAAAATGTGAATGACAAAATACCAAGGACACCTCAAGATTAGCCAAAAGAGTGATATAACAAAAAGGAAAACAAATAAAATGAAATACGAGTAGCTTCACCTTCCTTGCTGTTGATATCTCTTTGATTGGCCCTTGCTTGGAATGGTTTGTGTGCTCCTTGGATGATTGCTTGAGTGACTAAAATGCAAGATTCAATGTGCAATATGATCAAGAGAGATGGCTAAATGATGGCAAAGGATTGAGGATGCAAATTGGCAGCATGTAGTTGCAAGATTGCTAAGTGTTAAAAATGCCCTTGAGGAGGGGGTATTTATAGGAGAATTTGAATTCTCGGGAGAATTTGAATTCTCGGGAGAATTCAACGGTCATGATTGCTCCAACAAGGCCAAGATGAAGGGCTAAGGTGGGTTGAGACCCACAAGCCCTCACATCTTGACATGTGGAGGGTGAAGTGGATAAGAGGATATGAGGTGTAAATGAGGTGTCAAGAAGGTACATGAGGTGGAAAAAGGACATGCACCTTGGGGAGTGAGGAGATTTCCACAAAAAGGGATTCCTTGTCCCCAAGTGGGAGTGAAAGGGACATTTGAGGAATTTTGGAATTCCTCAAAATCTACATGGGAAAAGGAAAGGTGGTTGGGAGAATGAATTAAAAATTCACATTCTTAGGAAAGTCTAAAAGATAAAAGGTGGGCTCCAAAAAGGTGGGACTTGGTCACATGTGGAGATTGTGACAAGTCCAAGGTTCTAGAAGCCTTGGAAGGATGTAATGTGAATTAAAAATTCACATATAAAAGAGGGAATCTAGGAAGAATAAAAAGGAATTAAAATTCCTTGGAGAATGATTAGGCTTAATTAATCAAGAATTAGAGGATAATTAGGGGCTAATTAGGATTAAAAGCCAACTTGCAAAAGTTGAGGATGTGACATCCTAATCAAGGATTAGGCATGTGCACATCCTTAATGAAGAGATTAGGAAATGGATTAGGATTAGATGAAAATGACATAGAGGAATTAAATAAATGTAATATTTATTTAATTTATTTTGATGAAAAGAGGATTATAGGGTAAGGTATTTAATTATTAATTAAATACCTTAGGGATTTAGCAGAATTAAAGATATTAATTAAATAATAGTAATATTACTTAATTAACTCGGATAAGAGGATGTTTAGATGAAAAGTGATAAATTTGGATAAATTAAGTGTCCAAATTTGGATGTCTACAGTTTCAAACCAAAACATTATAATATTTCAATCAAAATTATCAAAGTCTCTTTCTTAAGAAAGCAAATGTGGGAAGGAGCATTATATTTCTTTTGCATCCTCCCAAGTAGCACTATCTTAAAAATATTGGTCCCATTGGACCTTAAACTAAGCAATATCTCTACTCTACAACTTAATGCTACATTTATCTAGGATTATAATGGGCTGCACTATTAGAGTAATAAGTTATTATGCTTAATTAATTATATCACATTGATTAATTAATTAAGTCACTTATTCCTCTTTATTACTTAAGCTAAACTTAGGCACATTAATAATTAATTATTAATTATTAAGTGTGCACACTAGGGTTTCATTTAGGGTTTCCCTTTTAGGGTTTATTGATCTCCTTCATAAGGATTGATCACATTGTAATAATTGATTCTCTTAATACATTTTTACTGAGAGGTTTACAGAGAACATCTTTTTTGGTTCTTCATATCTTTTGCATGTGATAGGTATCCATCTTGCATGCAGGTGATCTTGGATTCTAACATGGTATCAGAGCTCCAGACCTGCAGCTGCTTGTTCGTGATCTGAAGATATGGCCTTTCAGTGAGTTTCAAGTGCAAGGGTTTCCACATGCATCCTTTCTACAAGATCTGGGGGTAGCCTATTTTTTGGCTCACTTTGGGCTCAAACGGACACCGCCATCACGTTTGCAGCGGCCAAAAACCCTAAAAACGCCTGTCATTTCATCCATTTTGGTGCAGTTGATCTGGGAGGCAAAAAATTTTTGTCTGGGTGGCCATACGGCCTCCCCAGCACGCATCCCGAGGCACATTTTTCAAAAAAAAATAGAAAAGAAACGGCCACCAGCCGGCCGCTCAGGCCAGCGGCGCCACCGTCGGCCAGTCCGCCCATAATCTCCTCTTCCTCAATACCTGGCTCTCCATTCACTGCCAGCTGGGATCGGAATATTCCGATAGGTCGGAAGCATATTCCGACGGTTCTCCTAGGGCAGATTCCTGCTAATATTCTGTTAACTTCTCCGAATATTCTAGCCATGCAAAAATTTTCCCTTTTTTCCGCCGACGGCTTCCAGGCTGTCAATTTGCTCGGATTCCGCTGAACTATACGGTCCTCTTTGCCCCTCCTAACTCCAATTTGCCCTAAAGAAGTTTTCTTTTGGCCATAACTTGGGCATACAGTATCGAAATCGGGCAAACGAGATATCACCGGAAAGCTGGTTCTGAGCACTTTCCAGAGTACTATTTATTTTTTAGTATTTTACTATTTTCCTGCATTTATTTCTATTTGAAGTCAGATGTACTTTTTATGCTTTCGAGCTCATAACTTTTTGCCATGATCTCCGTTTTTCCCTCATTTGAAGCTTCGGAAAGGTATTGAGGAGCTCTAGGTTGTTGTCCATGCACTTTTTCTATATATGTCCCAAGTTTATCAGTTAGTCCAGATTTGGCCCGATGGGTTGTTTGGCGATTACTTGGATGTTTTGGCAGTTGGGAGAGTGCATCTTGCATCTTTGTACTTCGTTTTCAATAATACATCATTCAATAATTGCTTGCTACTTCATAGATTCCAGAGTTGTTCCAGTTTGGAGTTTTCGAGTGTTTCGTGGCATCGAGTTTTTTGTTGCTTTATCATGATTCATTGAGTCAATCAGTGACTCTCATCAGGTTTCAGTAGTATACAGAAGAATATTTCCTTGCTTTCCTATATCAAGTTCCAGTGTTACTCTACAGAGTTCTTCCAGTGCTTCTTTGCAGCATGTTATCTCATTGTAAGGGGGATTTTGTCCCACTAGGTTTTTCCTTCTCTTACTCATTGCATTTGTAAATGGGTACCTGATCAGGCCTAGTTTCCGGGACCCATCTTTGCTTTCATGCATCTTATTCTAGTGTTTTAGCTTCTTCCTAAGTTCATCTTAAGGGGGGGTGTTAGAGTAATAAGTTATTATGCTTAATACATCACATTGATTAATTAATTAAGTCACTATTCAACTTTTATTACTTGCTTAAACTTAGGCACATTAATAATTAATTATTAATTATTAAGTGTGCACACTAGCTTCAGGGTTTCCCTTTTTAGGGTTTCGATCTCCTTCATAAGGATTGATCACATTGTAATAATTGATTCTCTTAATGCATTTTTACTGAGAGGTTTACAGAGAACATCTTTTTCGGTTCTTCATATCTTTTGCATGTGACAGGTATCCATCTTGCATGCAGGTAATCTTCGATTCTAACATGCACTAGCACCACTCCTAGATCTTGTACTTGCAACTTGGATTTCCAATCAATCACATGGGATACATTAGGATGATATGGCTTAAGCAAAGAAACATGAAACATATTATGAAGTCGAGCCAAGGCAGGTGGTAGAGAAAGTCTATAAGCAACTAGGTTAATCACTTCCAATACTTCAAACAATCCCACAAATCTCGTGGCCAACTTGGAAGTCTTTCCAAAGGAAATGAAACTTTTATGCAGTTTGACTCTTAAGAAGACTTTATCCCTTGTCACAAACTTTCTTAATCTGAGTTCTATTCTTGTTGGCATAACTCTTTTGTCGGTTTGCCACCTCCTTCAATCTTCTCTTAATGACTCTCATTTATTCTTCCATTTCCTTAAGCATTTCAAGTCCTACTATGATCTTGTCCTCCATTTTATCCCAACTGATGGGTGTACAACACTTTTTCCCATAAAGAGCTTCAAATGGTGCCATACCTAGGGATGTGTGATAAGAGTTATTGTAAGAAAACTCTACCAATGGTAAATATTCTTCCCACTTATACTATTGGTCCATACAATATATTTGAAGGAAGTCTTTGACTACCTAATTCACCCTCTCTGTTTGTTTGCCATTCTGAGGATGATAAGCTAGGCTGAAATTCAATTTGGTTCCTAATGCAGCATTCAGGGTCATCCAAAATCTCGAGGTCATTCAAGTGTCTATCAAAACTGATAGTCTTTGGCACTACATGCAAATGGAAGATATCTTGGACAAATTTCTTGTCCAAGGTCAATGATCCATCTTTAAGGTTTCTTAGAATGAAGTGTGCAACCTTGGTCATCTTATCGATCACAACCAAGATAACATCATGTTGATTCTTGATCAACAACAACCCCTATACGAAGTCCATACTGATCACCTGTTATTTATACTCAGGTATGTCATGAGGATACAATAGCCTGGTTGAATGTGCATGCTCAGCCTTGGCTCACTGGCACTCTAAGCATATGGCTACGTACTCCACTACATCCTTCTTGAGTTTAGCCAAAAATATAGAGTTCTCAATTTTTTGATCATCTTAGATACTTTGGGGTGTCCTAAATAAGGTGCATTATGAACCTCCTCTAAAACCAACTTCCTTAGCTCTCTAGAGTCTAGAATATACATTCTCCTTTGGTATCTCAGAATGTTATTTGATTCGATCTCATACCCATCGAACCGATGATCTGTAGGTTTCTCTGCTAGGGTGCTCTTCACTCTCTCATAGTGCTCATCCCCTGGTATATGTTGTATCACTTATTGTCTCAAGTTAGAACTTTTCGAGACCATGGCTACCAGATGTCTTCATCTACTAAGAACATCATCTACTCTATTCTCTTTTCCTTTTATGTACTCAATTTTGAAGTCATACTCACTAAGGAATTCCAATGACTTTCTTTGTCGTGTATTAAGGTTTGGTTGAGTAAAGATGTATCTCAATCCTAAGTGGTCTATCTTGAGTTCAAATTGATTTCCCAAGAGATAATGCCTCCACATTTGTAAGGAATAAACTATTGTGGCCAATTCTAAATCATACAATGCTTACTTCACCTTGTGTTGCTTAAGCTTCCTTGATTTATATGCTACCACTTATCCATCTTCCATTAGTACTGCTCCCAATCCCTCTCCTAAAGCATCTATGATTACTATGAATCTTCCATTAGGATTAGGAATGGTTAGCACTAGTGTTGTCATGAGCCTCTCCTTCAGGAGTTGGAACACCTATTCACACTTTTTGATCCATTCAAACCGCATTCCCTTCCTTTAAAGTGATGTAATCGGAGATGCAATTTGGGAGAAACCTTGAACAAACTTCCTAGAATATCTGGAGAGGCCCATGAAGCTACATACTTTAGACACATTCTGAGGCACCAACATTCCATAATCACCTTGATATTTTCGAGGTCTACAGATACTCCCTTAGCTGAAATAATAAGACCTAGATAGTGCACCCTCTCTTGGTAGAATGAACACTTGGATAGCTTCCCAAAGAGTTTATTTTCTCCCAGCCACTATAGAACTATCCTCAATTTCCTATCATGCTCTTCAATGGACTTTGAATAAACTAGGATGTCATCAATGAAGATCAAAACAAAGTCATCCAAATAGTCTCTAAACACACTGTTCATGAGGTTCATGAAAGTTACAAGTGCATTAGTCAAACCAAAAGGTACCACAATGAACTCGTAGTCTCCATATCGAGTTTGAAAGGTATTCTTTAGAATATCTTCTTCCTTTATTCGCAATTAATGATACCTTAACCTAAGATCAATTTTAGAGAACACTCTCGCTCCCTTCATCTAGTCAAACAACTCATCGATCCTCGAGAATGGATATTGGTTCTTGATGGTTGTCTTGTTCAACATTTAATAGTCTATACATAGATGCAAGGTTTCATCCTTATTTTTTACAAAGATAACTAGTGCTCCCAAAGGAGACACACTGGGTCTTATGAGCCCTTTATTCAGCAATTCCATTAACTAGGCCTTCAACTCATAAAGTTTGGTGGCGGTCATCCAATAAGGTTCTTTAGATCGAGGCTCAACTCCTCGTACAAGGTCAATAGAGAAGTCAAATGCCCATTTTGGAGGTAACTCCATGAATTCATCAGGGAATACATCTTAGAACTCCTTTAGAATAGGGTAGTCATCTAGGTATGGTTCCTTGCTATCAGGGTTACTGATATGCACAACATAAATTGCACATCCCTTTTAACGAGCCTTCTTGAGCTGCATAGTAGAAATATATCTAATCTCTAAGGGTCTTTGCATTCCACAAATCTCAACTGGGTTCCCGTAATCATCTAGACAATTAACTACCTTATCCTCACAGTTCACTATAGCCTTATGCTTAGTTAACCAATTTATCCCCAAAATTACATCATATGAGCCTAAAGGTGCCACATGCAGGTTGACCTGGGTTTGGATGGTTGGAAGCTCTAACTCGCTACAAAAGAGACAAGTATCTACCCTCTCCTCTACTCAGTTAACATACTAGATTTTCCATGAGTTTTCCATGTATCCAGGTCTAATAGGTATCTTATAAATTACTCTAGGATCTATGAAACATTTAATACCTTTGGTATTAATTAAAATAGAGAAATTTGTGTTAGTGTAATTAATATTTAATTACACAAGTTGCATAACTTTACTTAGGTAATATTTTAATTCATAGGTTAATTATTCTCATCCTTATCTTGTTGAGCTATCTTGTTGCTCAAGATAAGATTAGGGTTATGCATACTTGCTTTTATAAAGCAAATCATTTCATGTAATTATGAATTCCTGAATAATATTATTTGCACATCTTTTTGCAATAGCTTTGTTTTTCTGTTTTTCTCTTCTGTGGAAGGTTTTTTGGTTTGCATGTCTAATCTTGGTTTCTAACATGGTATCAGAACCTTGATTTGCAGCCCCTTCATAGATTTTGAGAAAATCATTGTAGAGTTAGTTCAGGATTCCTTGAGGGTTTCATACTTTGAGATTGTCTCTCTATTTGGGTTCTCTTGCATGGTTACTTTTGGCACATGTTGGAGGAAATCTAAGCTCATATTCGAGTTCAGGGCTATCGAAAAATTCAAGATCAACTTTTGTTTCACCTAAATCTGACATTTTATGCTAGAGTTATGAGGGTTTGAAGATTTGCTAGATCTGGGAGTTGCAAAGTTTATGGTGCATTTTCAGGAAGATTGGACCTCGCCATCAGATCTAGAGCATCCAAGAGATGAAAATTGACATATAACTCGACCTATTATGGCGTCAGGAGATTCTGAGGAAAAAAAAATTATTTTAGAAGTCGTACGGTCTGTGTACAACCCCTGTGCATGCATTTCCCAAAAAAAAACTCAGGTTTTTTTATAATATTTTTTCTTGTAAATCAAAAAAAAATTGTTAGCCATTTTGAAAAAATAAATTAAAAAAAAGCATTTAAAATTTTTTTTTGAAAAAAGGCAAAGTTTTTCAAAGGGGTTGCATTAAATATGCCTGTGCATAGGGTACAAAGTCGTACCCTAGCGGCAGGCCTGAGCAAGCCCAAGTGGGCCCATAAATCGTCGGTGGCGCATCCACATCCGGCTAGAAAGCCATCGGCAGTCACATCCATACCAACTGGCTTCCTCAAACCCACCGACACCTTCAAATCCTAGCCCCTCACAAAACACTGTCGACATCTTTGAACATTCCATCAGAATCTCTGTACATTCAGCGGCAGGTAAACCACAGGGAATATTCCTTCTCAAACAACATATTCTGACAATGTTGCAAGTTTTAGGCCACTGTCAATTTTTTTTGGCAGTGGGGCTTTTTTTTTCGGCGATGGCCAAATGGCCATCAAATTTAAGCTCATAAGTAGATGACGTTAGCCATCATATGAACCTCTTTGCCCCCTCCTAGCCCTAATTTGTCTTCAAGGAGCAGGTTTTTTCTTTTTGGCATAACTTGGGAATTTGGTATCAAAATCGGGTAAACGAGATATCATCGGAAAGCTGGTTCCGAGCACTATCATGTGGTGTAGTTTATTTTTTAGTATTTTTCTATTTATCTGCATTTATTGCTGTTTGAAGTAAGATTTTTATTTATGGCCTCTGAGCTTATAACTTTTTTCCACGATCTTCGATTTTCGCTATCTTTGCAGCGTTGGAAAGGTATTGAGGAGCTCTATGTTGTTGTCCATGCACTTTTTTCTGTATCTATCCTAGGTTGATCATTATTCTAAATTTTTCCCAATGGGTGTTTTGGAGATTACTTGGATGTTTTGGTAGTTGGAAGGGTGAAACTTGAATATTTGTACTTCATTTCAGTACCACATCATTTTATTTTATGTTTATGCATGTTTGCATTCTCTCCTTTTACATTCATTAGGTTATTGTAATAAATGAACTGAGATAAAGTTCCATCAGGGGGGTTTGTTGCATAATAATCTGATTCGAGTGTGCATGCACTTTGATCTCCATCTTGATTTGTTGACAGCTCGCATGGGTTATATCTAGTTTTTGTAGTTTCTTTTGGCCACATCTTGCTTATAACTTGACACACATCAGATTCACATTGGTTCACACTTCAGAGTGGGAGCCTATGGTTATTGATCTACATTGGTTCAGATCCATCTTAGTTTGAGGGCCATGTTTTTATGGTTAATGTTCCAGAGTCTTTATGGTACTTGTTCCCATGGAAGAGTTTTAGTCTCAGTTTGGCATCGACATTGAGATACACAATTTCTAGATTCTGTCATCATATCATATACTGTTGCTTCACAGATTCTAGGGTTGTTCTAGTTTGTGAGTTTTCTAGTGTTCTGTGGCATCGGGTTTGCTGTCGTATTATTATTATTCCACTTTGGTTTCTTGTAGACAGAAGTATCTTTCCTTGCTTGCCAGATTGTGGTTCCAATGTTACTCCACTTGTTCTTCCAGTGCTTCTTTGCAGCAGTCATCTCTTTGTAGGGGGTTTTGTCCCACTGGTTTTTCCTTCTTTACCTCATTATTGCATTTGTACATGGGTACCTGATCAGGCCTTGTTGTCGGGACCCATTCATGCTTTCTTGCATTCATCTTAGTTTTATGTGCATGCTTTGTTAGTCTCCCTAAGTTGCACTTATGGGCAGGTGTTATTGTAATTAATATTTAATATTTAATGCTTTGTTAGTCTCCCTAAGTTGCACTTATGGGCAGGTGTTATTGTAATTAATATTGTAATTAATATTTAATTTTTAATAAAAAAATTTAATTAGATCCCTACATTAAATGAATTTCCTAATTAAAAACTTATTATTTAAAACATATAAATTAAGCGTGTATATATATAGAGATATATTTTAAATGAATAAATAAATAACTAAATCATATATCCATATATATTAAATATTAATATTATTGAAGTATATATATATATATATGAAAATAAATCTTAATTTTTTAAAAACTTTAAATAAAAATTAAGAAAAAGATAAAATTAAACTTTTTCAAAGGCCTTGGCCTTGTGGCATGTGTATAGGTTGTTCTTAGAGATTATGTGGTTCACCATAAAGGCTACATCCATGGGAAGCAGGGGAATAGATTTATTAATCTTTGTTATTTTTAATATACATTATGCTACAACAATATATATAATATTCCTTCAAGAGGAAATACGAAAGGTCAAAGAGAAAATGAAGGGACACAGGTGTCCGTTGGGCTTCATATACCCAACAAGCACCCACTTAAAGTCCAACGGCTACTGCAGCATATCAGACATTCCTCTACTTCTCTCCCATTGTCACATCTTGGCAATATCAAGAGAAATCCAACTTCATCTCGAAAGCCAAACACCAAGACCTCCATCACAACTAGAATGAGTGCATCCACCGCGTCTCTTTGTTAATATTCCAGTTGCAGACATGCTCGAACTTCTCCCATTATACTTTCTTCATCAATGCATCCACTGGATTGCTCAATACTCCCACTACATGAACAATGTCTGGATGAATGCATATCTGGAATGAGCGCATTACTCTCATCATTTAGTTAACATTCTAGCCAACAAGGCATCATCACAAGTGGCACCCAAAACTTCTCTAACAAGGGTGACTCGACCATAGGCCACCACTACCACTGTAGCCATCTCCACTACAAGAATGAGTGTCTCAAGAGCTTCCCATTTCTTCTTCCCATTAGATTTCTTCTCACATTCTTCACTATACTCCTGCCCTAGTCCTTCACCATAGACCGAATAATAACAGCTACACTGTCAATCCCCAACACACTATCTACAGAAATCTCTTCAAATGCTCTGACAGCTGAACCAGATAGAACTCCACCATAGGCTCTGTTAATAGTTCTCCTGGTCCTTTTCAACTTGCTCACCCTATATTTAGTAGGCCTCAAATGGGGTATTCATTGAATTCTCTTGCTAGTGGCCAGGCATTTGGGTCTGTTGGCCCTCTTCTTGGCAGTCTAGTAAATTCACTTCCCTCAAAAAATGATTTCCTTCTTTCCTTCTACTTTAGAAGCTCTTGGCCAAACGTTTTCTTCAATAGGCCTTTGCACTTTCTGCAGTTTTTCCAACACTGGGCTCTCTAATTTTTTTTCTGTCCAACTCCTCACCTTTTACTTGTAGTCGATTCAACTTCTTCCACCTTCATGCCTCTGTCATGAGTAGCCGCTAACTTCTTCACAGTTTATATACCAACAATACACATGCTATCAAATTGCTTGCCACCATTTGCTATCAACCATCCTCTCTATGTGCCCTCCATTAGGTTCCATCTTCATTAAACTTTGCATCCCACAATTTCAACTAGCCTCGACTTGCATTCTTGCTACTCCAGTGTGTCTCTTATTCTCCACACGCAGCCACTCCACCTTTGGGCACTACAATTCATCAACTTGAATTTTTGGTTTGTAATTGTCTTGCCATTGAATTGTCTTCATGTATTTTATCTCACCTTTCACCCAATCTCCTTTTGGGCGCTAGTCTTCTTAGCATAGGCTACCATCTTCACATAAACATAGCCCCAATTTCATTATGCATGATCTCTTACCATGGCATCAAATTTGTTTCTTTTAAAGGTTTGATTGGTTATTTTTTTAAATATTTTTTCTTTGCCTCTCACTCAGGTTATGTGGGAATTTCCTCTTCCCATGGCTGTGCAGGAGTGTGCTCCCCTAGTGTGGCTACTTCTCACCCACACAGCCTTTGCTTTCCTTCAATGATGCCTTTCTCCTCCCTACTCTCCTTAGAACTCACAAGCTTTAATATCGATTGTTAGAAATGAAGTGTAGATAAATAAACATAACAATAGAAATAAAGATGCAAAAGAGACAACACATAACATAGAGATTATGTGGTTCACTGTAAAGGCTACATCCATGGGAAGCAGGGGAATAGATTTATTAATCTCTGTTCTTTTTAATATACATTATGCTACAGTAACATATATAATATCCCTTCAAGAGGAAATACTAAAGTTCAAAGAGAAAATAAAGGGACACATATGTTCGTTGGGCTTCATGTACCCAATAGTTGTCCTTCTAATTAACTTTATTTGTTTAATATTGTAGTGTCATAAATTGCACCCTATAGTAGTTTCACACTTGCACATTTAGCTTGTTGCATTTATGGCACCAAACCACATTAATGACAAAAATCTATGAGTCATAATTTCATGTTTCCAACTTCATAAAGAACAAGGATGAAGCATTAGTAGTCCATACACCTCATTTCTTGTAAATTTTTTAGCAAGATAGTTGCACATCATGCAAACATCCATGTGACACCCTAGAGCATCCCCAAACTTTTTGAGTTTCAAATGAGGGAATCTCATGTCCTTTTACTGTGACACATGTCATTGCAGTGGAATCATCAATGTAACGTCTCTTCCCACCCATGCAGCCTCACAAAACCTCTCTTTTCACTCTTTCTTTCATTCATTCTCACTGCTTCTTATTCAATCTTTCTCTCTTGCTCTATTATGCTTCTACATCTTTTCTCTCTTGCTTTCCATAGCAATGCTCTACCAGATTCTCATCTCAACAATGTTCAGTCAAGGCTCTCTTGTAAACTTGGCATGTCTCATCTATCAAGCCAAGAGGGGAGCCACAGATTGTTGGCAATGCTCTCTTGTCTACTTTGTCTCATCTATTTACTACTATCTAATTGTCTTGTCTATTACATTCATGATAGGAGCTCTCATCCATAATGTGGTTTATTTCTATCACACGTCTCATCTTTACTTTCATGCCATTTTGTCAATCTTTTTCGATCTAGTTGTTCATGGAGGTGGAAACACCAAAATGAGGGTTTGACTGAAGCAATCCTTGAAATAACCCCAATATTTTTCCTCATATTTTTTATATCCAGATGTTCAAAGTCAAGAACTTGGTTGTTGCAAATTCTAGGTTATTTCTTTCTTATTTGATAAGGATGATGACGCGGAGCACAAATATCCACAGGGCACTTTCGTCTGTTGGTCAAGACTTTACCCTTTTGGGGGAAAAATCTATTAAGTCCTAAGCTCTTTGCTTCTGTGATTTGTACTTTGTAATTCTATATCAATTTATGTTAAATTACAGTTTTATCATTCTTGCTATTAATAGCTCAATTCTTTATTTAATCAAGTTATTACAATATTCTTCATTTCATACTTTGTGACTTGAGCTTTTACTTTGAGGTAATCAAGGGTTATTCTCTCCCTTTAGAATTTTTTTGTCTTGAGACTTGGGAGTAGTGGTAGGCTATCCAAATATTTTTTTGCTAAGTAAAACTAAAATTAGGTTCAAAAACCATGAAAAAATTAGAGAAAAAAATGTGTAAGATGTTTGCAATTGTACATATAATTTCTCCCACGTCTAGATAGCCTACCACCCAACACAATGGAACATCTATACATTAAAATAACCACCTCATAGTTCTACCTTAAATTATGATCTCATCCCCATACTTAGAGGGTTAACTTTGTTATGATTTCATGTCAATCTTATGGCCTTGAAAGGGAAATCTTTCCATCAACACTTGACATTCACCCCTATTTCTTTTAATTAATACCCTCATATGTAGCCCAATCTGCAACCTAGTTTCCTTTCCTATCAATATGAGAGAATCTAGCCTCCTCAAAACCTTCAATCACACACTTAGAAGCCTCAATGATGGACTCTATTTTCTATCTTTGAACTGCCCCACCCTCATTGCTCAGGTATAATAACTTTCAAGTCTCCTTCTATCAACAACTTCTTCCATCCTTTTTCAATTGTTATCATCAATCCCCATAGCATATCTTTAGCCTCTGCTAGATTATTAGTTTCATTTCCAAATTCATAAAATAATCCCACAAGTTGAACTTTATCATCTCTAAAGATCTCACTTCCTCTTGCTTTACCAATATTTCCTTTAGTTGCACCATAAAAATTCATCTTGATCTAATATATATATGGTTTTATACATCTAGCCTAACTACACTTATCCTTATCTAGAACAAAAAAAATTACAATCCAACTTTATCTTGGCTAATCATTTACCCATTTTTAGATTCTGAGCTCTTGATATCCCAACTATCATCCTTATGTATCCCCTCTAGTTCACCAATCACGCTTTCCACCATCTCCCAAACTCTTTCTAAAATTTTTAGACTCCTTGAAGATCCTCCTTTTTCTTTCAATCTAAATATTTTAAACAATGATAGCAAGAGCCAAGTTCCATACAATTTGCAAACCTAAGATTTTAAATTTGAACACCCAACTTTCCAATAAATCTAGAATATTGGCTAAAGGGATCTAACTTAAACCCCATCTTTTCAAGAATTTCAACCATAATTTGCAAGAATATTCACAGTGAATAAATAAGTGGTCATTACTTTCCTCACACTTTGCATATAAGACATATGGAAGGGTTGATCTTATCCAACAATTATAATTTGTCCCAAGTGAGAGCTCATTATTGGCATGCAATCCAGAGAAAAGCGTTATCTTTTGGGATGCCCTTCACAAGCCAAAATTTACTATCTACCAAATGAGAATTGATCTCTCCCCTATAAAAGAGGGTATGGAAAGCATCTCTATTCATGACCTTTTTGTTTTCTTGACCCCCACAAACCAATACTATCCCAAAAATAAGTGATTTTTCAAGCTTCTCTTGAACCTACATCCTTCAACTCATCCACTAAGGCCTTCAAATCCTTCCATATTTTGGTTAGGGGATCACCCACAATGTAGTTCTTCACCAACACCCCCATATGACTCTCAAAATGAATTGTAATTGGTCAAAAGGTAAGATATTCCTTCAAAGCCTTATCCTCAATCCACTTTAACACCAAAACCTAATATTTTCCCCATTCCCAAGCCTCCATCTGATATCCATAGAATCAAGCTTGTGACATGATTTGAGAAAATTCCATATACTCAAATGTTTGGGGAGATTGCAATCATTCATGAGGATGAGGTCTAAACTATTCTAAAGGTATTTCTCTTGAATAATCTTGCTTCACATTTTATCATTTTCTTCATAAATTTTCCAAGCCAACTTAGCACCTAATGCCTTATTCATTTCCTTGTAATTCTTAATTCTCAACCCCCAACTTAACATTAACTTACACACTTTCATCCATTTCACAAGGCTATATTTAAACTATTTTTTGATCTCTCTCCACAATAAACATTTTTTTAGTTCTTATATGTTCTTTGTAACTTTTCCTGGTATTTGAAATATTGACATAGCATATACCAAAATAACCACCCTTGAGGCTTTGATGAGTGTTATCCTTCTCGCCAATGAAAGGGTTGGGATTAACCAACACATTATAAGCTTTTTTGATAGGTTAGGTGGCATAGGTGGGCCCATTCCTATTGCAAGCATTTGTTCCTATCGCTAGAGGACCATTCTTGTTGAAATGGTAGTCATCTTTAACTTTGAATTCACTATTCCCACGTGAAAGTTTGAGGGATGTGTTTGATCACTTACAACATTACTTAGACTTCACGTTATGACCCTGTAAGGATTATTGTAGAGGCAACAATGGGAGCTTCAAATCAAGGTATGGACATCCAAAAAATCATAATAGAAGGAGAATTATTATCAAAACTACACTTAGAAATAATCGAGTAGACATGGATGTAAAACCATGGAAGAATAAACAAGGCATGTGAACAATTTGATTAGATGCCTCAAATAAATGTTTTCTCATGGAATTTTTTGAGCACAGGATATGCACAAAATATGTTTGTTAAAAAGGATTTAGAAAATTTCAACCAAATGTGATTGGTAGGTGCAAAGCTAGACTTTGTGACCTTTGCCAACATCCTCCCATCCTGTGAGAAAATGGGATCTTTAGAACAAGGTATGAACATCCATCACATGGTAAATGATAAGAGGAGTTTTTTCAGATGTTGTAGCATGGACAAGGCATGTGAACTATTTGACAGAATGTCATAAAGAAACATGTTCTCATAAAACACCCCAATTGTAGGATATTAACAAAATGGATTTGTTGAAAAGGCTTTAGAGACTTTGCAACCAAATGCAATTGGGATGTGTAAGGATAGAATCTACTACCTTTTCTAGCATCCTTCCTATTTGGAAAAATGACTCAAAGAAACATGGTCTCATAGAACACCCCAATTGCAACATATTAACATAATATATTTGTTGAAAAGGCTTTAGAGACTTTGCAACCAAATACAATTGGAGGGTGTAAGGCTAGAATATACAACATTTGTTAGCATCCTTCTAACCATGCCAAATGGGAGCTATGGAATAGGGTATCGACATACATCAAAGTATAAAAGATAGAGGAATTTTCTTAGAGGTAATTGCAACTACTCTGGTACATATTTATAAACAATATTGATACATATTCATAAGTAATTTTTCTACCATAGATAATAGTAGCATACAATTAGTTGAAGAATACAAATTAGAACTATAGGTTCCATCCTCCTATTTCACCAAACCTATCCTTCATTGCATAAACTTAATGGCCTAAGCCATCTTTTCAATGTCAAATAGTTCCTCAATTGATCTTCTCTTCTCGGGTCCATGGAGTGCTAAAGTATTCAATGATTTCTTGTAAGAACTCATCAAACCATTGAGAACTTTAAATATTAATAATTTCTTTATCCAACACCATGAATCTAGTCTAAATCTCACAAAGAATAAAAATCAAAGATTCAAAGAAAACTTATGGCATTTAAATCCTTTTAGAGGAAGAGTACTCAATTACAAAAGCAATATTGTCAACTATTGCTTCCATGAATATCATGCTCTTATTCCAAATGTAATATTGTCCCATGGAAAAAATACCTTGAACTAAACCAAATGTGTGGGAGAGTGTCACTCCAACATAGGAATTGATTGGTACATGAGGCCAAGGAATGCTCACAAAAGGTGGAATTATTGTAGCAACATCAAGATTAAATGTGTTATTGCTCCCATATTTCTAAGTCTATATCTTAACAATGATATTTTTGTTAAGAATAAGAACAATACCAAGATTTCTATTAATATACCTTAATGACAATAATTTGAGTACATTAGATGAAGTTTTGTAGCAAGGCTAGAAACAAAATCATTAGATGTTTTGGATGATGTGCTAGATTGCTTAGTTCATGAGTAATTAATGACGATTATTTGACTAATTATGATTATATTTTACTCACATGTATAATGACCCTAGCAAAAAAATTAAGTAAATTTGTTAATTTTAAAGAAAATATTAAATCCTAGATTATCCATAACAATGATAACCTAGAATAGAAAATAAATCCAATAAGTGAAAGTTAAACTCTATAACCTTTTTCTTATATTCAATGGGTTTATAATGCATCAAAATATGTTATAGGAATAACATAAACAATGTCAACAACTATAGCAATAATAAACTTAAATTGTTATGATTAAACCCACAACAAACAACTATTAAAAACACAAACTTGAATAGTTAGAATCTTGCAACTTTGAAATCCCATTCACAACCTTTGAGTGAGATTGTTCTAATGGACCAATGGATTATGATCGACTCCTATATTAATTGTATCACCTTTTATAATAATATATTATAGCATAATTAGTTCAAAGTAAAATTTGAATGATTATTTTCAAGCTAACCCATATGCAAGATAAGATACACTCATGATAATAGTACTAGAAACATGATTAGGAAGAGCCACAATTTAGTTTAATAGCATAAACCAATAAATTTATATTAATTTTTGAGTTAATTTTTAGACTATATATAGAATATATTATTATGAATTAATACCTCCAATTATGATATTCAAAACAATTTTTTTAGTAGAAGTAGCTAGTGACAAGGAACCTTATTCAACCAAGTAGAAGGGGGAGTGCATAATTTCATAAAAAAAATAGATTAGTGACTAGAAATAGTGCATAGGTGGATAAATAATGGATAGAAATAGTAATTAGGTGTTGAAAAGGAGTGCATGTGTCATGAGTTATGGATAGCAAGAGAAACCCTACTACAAGATGTAAGCAAAAAAATAGTTTGAAAATAGTGCACCCAAAGTAAATATGACTAGATGTAAGAGAATTCTAGAGAATATGGAATAGAGATCCAATACATATGGTAGAAATGTTGAGAGAATAAAATAATTTAATATCATGAAGAAAAGTTAGATGAAATTCAAATAAGTTGATGAACCACAAAACTTGACAAATAAAATCTAAGAAATAGAGGATTGAGAAATTATATAAGTGAAAAAGATGAAAATGGTTGGTGGTATGATGAGTTCAACACAAAGACCTATTTCCCTAATTTCATTCAAAATGTAAGCTATGAAATACAAATGAAGAATAGTAATCAATTTTGATAGAAATAGCAATCAAAATGTAGATCTAGAAAGTGGTAAAGTATGTGTACCTTTCACCAAAAATCACCTTTTGTTCAGCTCACTAAGGACTCATTCACCCTATAGCTAATGGGTCTTGGCTATGGTTCCTGAAAAAATATTTTTTGGGTTCTCTTCTCCTGTGTCTACACTCCTAGATTCTCGATTCTCACTATTGAATAGTTGAAAATAAGTTTTGTAGAGGATTTTTGAAGTCATATGACAAATTTTCTTGCAACTTTGACAACTTTGCAACTTTCTTCAATTTTTCTCTTCAAATGATCTTCAACCTAAAATCTGCAATCACACATAAAAGAGAGAAAAATGTTGTTTTGTTAGGGAATGGTGGTTTTCCTTGGTCAAATCCCATTTTGGTTGTTAAACCTTGTAATGAAAAAATGAAATAGCATGAAGGAATGATGAATGAACAACAATGTGTAACAACTCACAAAACCTTATTTGAACCTTGGATTAGAAATCTACAAACTAGCATGAAGTGGCCTCAATGAGTGTGGATCTTGATCATAAAACTTGATTAGAGATAATGTCCTTGAATACTTTAATAGATCTTGAACACTACATCACCATATTAGCTCAAATAGCATGCATGATGTAATAAATCTTTGACATGATAATGGAATTTTAATTGTTGCAATAATGTTCAATAATGCCCTTGAATGCCTTGAAAATGCTCTAATAATTCTCTTGTGAAAGTACTCTTGAGATAACTTGAACTTGCTAGGTGAAAAATAGTGAAATAACCTTACATTTATACATATCTCAACATTAATTCCCGAAATTCAAATAACACAAGTCGACATGTGAATACACATTTGAAATCATTGAAATACCACCAAAAACATATTTCAAATTTAGGTCCTAGGAGCAAGTGAGGACCCATTCACCCTATGGTTAATGGGTCCTAGGCCACTTGCCTAGGAAACACACTACCCAATGTTAAACCTTATGTTACATGGCATTTATGAATGTCGGGTTTCATCCCTCGAAGTTTGTAATTAATTAGGCTTGGATTTGAATTAATGGAGCCAATCAAGGAAAATTAACCTCAATTAATTAATGAAGCCCTAGATTAGTGTGAAAGTGTAAAGATACACCTTACAACACCAAAAACAAGGCACAATTAAGTCCATTTTAACTAAAGGGGCCCTAAACTTAATGTGAATATGCAAAACACATATTACAACACTAAATTAAGGCATCATTAAGCTCATTTTATTATTATTGTTCATTCATCCATTTTTCCTACACTAAATTTTTCCCCCACTTTAGTGCGAGGATGAGTGCAAGCACAAACTCACACTAAATTCGACATTCAAGACACTTATGTATGCAACAATAAAAAAGATACACAATCATACAACATCAAATACCAAGAAGATCAATCTAGATAGTTCAATCAGCATGAAACACATCTATGCCATCGATTTTTACAGTCACCCTGTGATAGTTGAACCTCAGGCTACCCACTAGATGAGTATCCCAAAAGGGTGGAAAATGAGAGAATTATATTAGGCTCCCATACCATATCAAATCTATCCTCCTAAAATATTCAATAAGGTTCCACAAGACAAGGCAAGGCTCCATAGGCAAGCAAGATGTGTTATGCTAGGTGGCCTTGAATTTAGAGTTTGAGCTTCATAGGGCTTAACATGCTACATTATGCTAAACACCTATGGAAAAGGAAAGGATCCACAGGAAAGCAAGTTGTGTTATGCTTGGTGGCCTTGAATTTATGGTTTGAAGCTTCATAAGGCTAACAAGCTACATTATGCTAACACTTATGAACAATAAGGTTAGTAAAAGGTTTTTGTTCAAAGGGATTTTTCTTAGTTCTTGTAAGGTATTCTTCTTAGGGAACATCTTGCATAATATCCCCAATAGAAGAAAAGTCAAGAGTAAAAGATTCACAACTTAGGGAATGCAATGTGTCATATCACCACTAAGAGGAAATTTGTATGCTAAGAAATATTTCACTCTTCGAAGACATCAAACCCAATGACACCACCAAGTAAAGGACGCATCACAAGAAAAAAAATTGCACCATGAAACATGAGGAATGTCAAAAGATATTATCGATGTATGCCTCCACTTTAAGTGGTTGCTAACACCATTGTTGTAAACAATTGCTTTAAAGTAGCCAATGTTCAATCCTAAGACATGAGAGCTTATTCAAAAAGCCCTATTCGAATTCATATTTTTTTAAAATGAACCTACATCATGAAAAAAGGAGGGGTTGCCCCTAGAAATACATAAGGGATCCATGGATTCAGGTTTAGTATGTCTTTGCTACAATGTTGTTATAGAGCTTAGAAACGTCATCATTCCCTAGATGCTCATAGAACTAGAAGAGTGACACAAAAAGAGAAAAAACAAAGTAAAATTATTTTGGCTCAATACGGAAGAGACCTAAATGTCTTAACACCTTGCGTCATCCCCAAGAGGAAAACACAAGACAAATTAAAAGGAAAATATTTATGACATAGAGAAGAATGTACATGAAGAGAGAGAAACATCAAATGTAGAACAATATGAGGGATCACATTACGCACATGCAACCACATAAGGAAACATGAAAAAGAAAACAAATAAAAAGACTAGTAAGGCACATGCAAGTCAACCGATAGCAATTTATCTACATCCCAATCTTGATTAGTATATGCGAAAGGTAGAAAACTAGCCAAAGGGACAACATCAAGTACCAAAGCTAGGACAAGGCTACCTAACCCCTTTCCCCCACTAATTAGTGTAGGACAAGGATGAGCAGAGATGGGTGATGAGAATGAGCTTCTTGCGATAAATAAAATTATTTGAAATGAATGTAAAACATGTAATAGTGAGGATTCTATGTTCCTTCAACTATTACATGGAAAGGAGCGAAGAAAATTTTATGCAACTATGTCGTCATAGGACTCATAATCATCAAAGTAAAAATAACTCAATATCAATTTTAATGCACGACACTCATCAATAAGATGCCCAAGAGTTCTATGATATGCACAATAATTCATGTTTTTCTTAGGTACGTTTCTTTTACTACGAGGTGGCAATTGGATCAAACATTTTTTGAGGTATTCCATCTTTCGTTCAATTTCCATTTGAGTATGTAGGAATGGCTATTTTTTGAGTTTGTAATATTTTTGTTGCTTTCTTGATTCACCAGTTTGTTGAGGTAGATATTGAGGAGGAGGACCTAATATGATCCTATAATCCTTGTGAGGCATTGGTTGTTCCTTATGAAGGAGGACACTTATGTTGGGAGGGGGATCTTGATATCCTAATCCTTTGGTTTCTTCAATAAGAATTTCCTCCAAAATTTTGTGAATTTCATGCTCATTAGTTATGTCACATCATTGTTTAGTTAAAATATTAAAGCCTTGGTCATAAGTCTCCTCTAGGTTGATAGGAGTTTTGGTCACTTTGTTAACATAAGATGGATAGGTATGCACTTGATTAGAGGAGCTAAGCTCACTCATTGTTGAAAGTTTAGGCTTAGTTTTTGACTCAATTTCAAGATGTAAAAGACCAAACATCTCAAGTTGTGTTGGTTGTTTCATGAAAGGATAAAAGGATGCATTATTCTCAAGATTGTTAAGAAAATAATTTATGAACTCATGTATGATAGCATCATCTTCCCCAATGATGTCAACTTCAAGAGGAAACTCATTAGGATTTGGTTGAGCATGGTGAGGGTTAGTTGCATTAAGATCATTGTCAAAAACATAAATTGAAACATCAACCAAGGAGAACAAGGAGATCCACACATTGCTAAAACACTTGTCCATTTTTAGATTTTCAAATTTAAAACAAGGTAATTTTCTAATTATACTATGCAAAAACCTGAAAATAATATCTTGTAAATACAATTTTTAAATCACGCAATGCACTAACTTTATCAAATGAAGCTAGATATGATCAAATTGAAGAAACAAAAAATTGAAAACAAAAAACATAAATACATAAATAAATGTTTTAATGCCTAGAAAATAATAATATTACCCTAATCAGGGACTCATTCACCCTAGGGAAAATGGGTCCTAAGTGAGGGTTTTGAAACAAGTTTTTACAGATTTTCGAGTAAATTTCATTTTTTTCTAGATTTTGATTTGATACAGCAAGTTTCTATTTTAATTTTCTATGAAATGAGGATGAAATGCAAATGAAAAATGTGACAAAATTACAACCTAGAACACCTAACTTGATATGCAATTTTTGTTTCAATTTTCAAATGCAAATGAATATGATGTAATGCTATGTAAATGATATGAAAGATGGCTGATTTTTTTGTATTTTTCATATTTAAAGAACACAAAGATGCAATCCTAAAACCCTTAAATGAAATACAAAGTTAAATGCAAACTAGATACCCTAAATGAGACTCAATTCAATGCAAAGAGATGCAAATAAATGCAAGATCTAAATCTAGGGTGAAAGAGGACTACAAAATCAAAAAATGCAAGGATCAAACTCAAGTTCACCAAAATGAAAACAATGAAAATTGTTGGTGTGTGTGATGACGAGTTCACCACAAAGACCTATTTCCTTAATTTCATTCAAAATGTAAGCTATGAAATACAAATGAAGAACAGTAATCAAATTTGACAGAAATAGTAATCAAAAGGTAGATCTAGAAAGGGGAAAAGGGTGCGTACCTTTCACCAAAAGTCACCTTTTGAAGCTCTATGAGGACTCATTCACCCTATGGTGAATGGATCCTGGCTAGGGTTCCTGAAAAATGCTTTTTGGGTTCTCTTATGTCATGTTTGCACTCCCATATTCTCGATTCTCACTATTAGATAGTTGGAAATAAATTTTATAGAGTAGTTTCAGTGATATGACAACTTTTCTTGCAACTTTGAAAACTTTGCAAATTTCTTCAAATTTTGATCTTCAAATGATCAAGTCAACCTAAAATCAGTAATCACACATCAAAGAGAGAAAAATGTTGTTTTGTTAGGGAATGGGGGTTTTCCTTGGTCAAACCCTATTTTGGTAATTAAACATTGTAATGAAACAATGAAATAACATGAAGGAATGATGAATGAACAACAATATGTAACAACTCAACAAACCTTATTTGAACCTTTGATTACAAATCTGAAAACTAGCATGAAGTAGTCTCAATGAATGTAGATCTTGATCATGAAACTTGATTTGAGATAATTTACTTGAATGCTTTAATAGATATTGAACACTACACCATATTAGCTCAAACAACATGCACATGTTGCAAGAAATCTTTGACATGATAATGGAATTTTGATTGTTGCAATAATCTTCAATAATTATGCCCTTGAATGCCTTTAAAATTCACTAATAATTCTCTTGTGAAAGTACTCTTGAGATAACTTGAACTTGCTAGGTGAAACATAGTGAAATAACCTTATATTTATATGTATCTTAACATTAATTCTCAAAATTCAAATAACACAATCTGACATGTGAATACACATTTGAAATCATTGAAATACCACCAAAAACATATTTCAAATTTAGGTCCTAAGAGAAAGTGAGGACCCATTTTCCCTATGGTGAATGGGTCCTAGGCCACTTTCCTAGGACACACATTACGTAATGTTAAACCTTATGTTATGGCATTTATGAATATCGGGTTTCATCCCTCAAAATTTGAAATTAATTAGGCTTGGATTTGAATTAAAGGGGCCAATTAAGGCCAATTAACCTCAATTAATTAATGAAGCCTTTGATTAGTGTGAAAGTGTAAAGTTACACCTTACAACACCAAAAATAAGGCACAATTAAATCTATTTTAATTAAAGGGGGCCTAAACTTAATGAGAATATGCAAAACACATATTACAACACTAAATTAAGCTATCATCAAGCTCATTTTATTATTATTATGCATTCCCAAATTAAGTGTGAAAAATGGATACTTTTTCCTACACTACACTAAGTATTAATATAGTTTGGTCACCAAATGATACTAATTTAATGATATTTATGTGTAATAAGGATGTTGATCACTTAGAAGATTTAAATATGAAAGAAATAGAATGAAGGATCTAGTGAAGACTCTATTGAGGTATGTTCTTGGGTACTATCCCATGATCAAGAAGTTATATGGTCAAAACCAATAGTTATAACCATTACTGTCTTATTGTTTTGAGTCTAGTAGATCAATTCCCATGAGTTTTTGTACTTTGTGTGTTGTTCTAAAGCACATTAGCCAATAAAAAAAATAAAAATTATTAGTACCATAGGTCTTGTATGGTAGGAAGAACTAATAAAAAATTAATTATGAGGCCTATTTATGTTGTATATCCAATTATTAATGGAGACTAAACATACATGGTCACTCTTGTGGTGAATATTGATTATCTTAGTAGATTTATAGATGTCAAATGATGTCCATTCTATGAGTGTAGAATGATCGTTATGCTAGTTATAGCTAGGTGGTTTTGGCTTGTTTAGGTATTTCAACTATTAACTTGTGATTGGTCCCATTAGAGTCGTACATTCTTTATATATGTAAATATAAGTAGTTAATTTAATATATAAGGTCTTGTAGAAGGAATTTGAATATTTTTTCTACTATATCCGATGTGTGATAGCTAACTCTCTATAATGTATGAAACAAATAAGACATAGAGCTAATTCAATACTTGATAAGAATTTGATCTAGAGAAGACTATATGGCCATATCTATGCACCTTGTCATCACCCCATGAAACTATACACTTTGTTATGAGGGTATCCAAGTGGAATAATAGACTATATGATTGGAAAATCCCTAGAATTTTGGTAGCCTTGATCTTATGGTGTCCAAAATTAAGTGAAGTCTAATCCCTTACATAAATTAGGTTGATACCTTTTCCCGAGCCCTTGGATCTGAATCAAAAATTCTTTCTAAGGCCACCATTCCCTTGGGAATGATATTACCTTTTAAATTGAGGACCCCTTCAGTATCATAGTCTTTGGGGTTCCAGTCTCCTTGATCCCTATCGAACTCATCGATGATCTGTCCTTCGAAAACATTTGAGCTTGCCAGAAAAGCAAGGACATGTCGATCATTGTCGAAGACTTGAAAGTTCCTAACATTATCAGGGATAGCAGGGGTGGATATCAATTCTACTAAGAATCTCTTGAACTTGGATTTTTACATGGGCTCTAGGGTACTTGCAGCAATATCCAATGAATCAGCTATTTGATTCTCCTCTCTAGGGATTAAACTAATCCCAAAAGCATCAAATTCTTCAATCAAATTCCACACCTAATTTTTATAAGCTACCAGCCTTTTATTGTGACATGTGTACCAGCTGCATACTTGCTTTATAATCACCTTCGAATCTCCTTTAACCATCAAGGCAGTAACTTTCTTCTGATGTGCGAACATCAATCCCTGAGCTAATGCTTCATATTCTGTTATATTTTTAGTGCATCCAAACTGTAACCTGTAAGAAGCAAAGAATGTTTTCCCTTTCGGGCTTGTTAATTCAATTCCGGCACCACACCCTATTTTAGATTTGGATCCATCAAACATGAGGGTCCATAGTTGATCACAAGTTGGGGTTGATCCCTTTGAGGTTGTTGTGGGTGCTTGGATAAGATGAACCATAGGTGGGGCTACTTGATCTTTTGCATCAAATATTGGGAATGGGTGTTCAATAGGTTCATCATGCACAATATCCAATTCTCGCTCGGATATATCATGAAAGTCTAGGATATCTTTCTGACAGTCACTTGTATTTTTGATTAATCCCTTGGGTTTTGGTATACTTGTGAGTGCGGGGGTATCAAACAAACCTTGGGGTTGTTCATCGTAACTATGTTGGTCTGGTATTGTGGCCGGGGTAGGTTCAACTTGAGGGACTTCCTCTAAAGGTATATTATCCATGTTTAACATTATTGCATTTTTGGCTTTGACTGAGAAGTGATCTAAAGCAGCCTCAAGGTAACTTGGGTGGGTCTCTTTGGCTTGGGAAACATGATTTAAAACATTGCTGCAGGGTTGGCAGGTCAATTCCGAATGATTTTGGTAATGCACCCTACACCAATTAGGAAGTAGAAGACTCTGCAGATCGATGTCTTCTCCTAAGACCATCTGATCCTGTTGCAGCTTCCTGATCAATACCTATTTATTTTCATTAATCATGAGATTAGGGAATTTTTGTATTGACAAATCTTTACAATCAAGAACCGAAAAGGTCACAATTTCCTCTCTTTTATAAACCCCTATCTCGGTTTCACAATAAGCTACCTCGTTGGGACAATCATACTCAGTGATGATATGTTTGAGGTGAGGTTCACTCTCAATCCTAATCTGAGTAGCCATTTCCCTCCATGGTAGCCACATGTGTGAAAAGTTGAGGGAGAGATATCCTCCTATACTTTTCATCAGATCTCTACTCAACAGCATACCATAAGTCTCAGGAATGTCTGCTACTTGAATATCCATGTTGGTTAAAATCCTAGGGTAGGACCCTACTTGCACATGTATATTTCTCAATTCTCCAACTACATTGACCTCTATTTTATCAAGTTGGATGACCTTCTTGTTTGTTTGGATAGGGTTCAATCCCAATTTCTTGCATATAGAAAATGGCATCACATTGCCAGAAGCCCTTGAATCTAGCAGACAATTATGTAGATTCTTCCCATAGATTCTCAAACTTAAAATAAATGGTGGGGTACTACCTTGCTTCTGAGCAACATTGTGTTCATGTCCGTAGTGGGTGCCACCTTGGTTTTCCCTTTTGTTTTGTCAGCTTCTTCCAAAGCTTTCAACACTATCTCTCATTGGGCAGGGCACCACTTTAGGATGTCAAAGTATGACAAAGAGGTTTTCTATTTCTAAATCTCTTAAATAATATCAAATTCTATGGTATGGCTTGCATCACATTTGAAAACACCAGATGAATTAACTTTTCCATGGAAGTCAGGTGGACCCTTTGGTGGAGAAGGGTTGTTATCAGCACCTAATTCAGAGGCACCATGTGGTTAGGTGGTGCTGATGTAGTGAATGGAACCTTATTCTGATTTCTTAGGAAGTGTCCTCCCTTTGTCTAAAAGGCTTGGGCATCATACACATCTTCCTCTAGTTCATTCTCATTTTGCATTGGGAATGAAGTTTCTTCAAAAAGGTCATACGTCATAGCAGTATCTATTGAGTCACCTCCTTTATTTGAGTTCCCTTGGAACATTTGGGCATCTTCCTATGCCATCTTTATGACCTTCTCCATTTTAGGGCAGTTTACCTCAGAATTAGTTGCAATATCATGCAACCTGCACCATTTAGTCATAAAATTGAGGTTAGCTACATTTTCAATGTGTGGCATGTCCTTGTTAGCTTGATAACTGTGAGAAACCCCACTATTATTTGGCCATGTATTCCATTGTTTGTTGTTACTAGGCCTCTGGTTATATCCTCTATTCTGATTTTGATAGCCTTGGTTAGGGAATTTTTGGCCTTGATAATTCCTTTGGCCGTGATTGTTGTTATTCTGATTAGCATAATTACTTTGGTTCTAAGACGGGTTCATTTTAAGATGAGCCATATCATTTATGACTTGAGATAGAGTTTTCTTTAGGGTCTCTACCTCGTTTGTGAGTTGAAATGTATTTTCACTCTGTGCACTCTTAGCAAGAGGTGGCTGACCAACAAGATTAGGTATTCCCACTTGATTATGATGGCCATGCTGACTGTGATGAGCCTGTGATTGTTGAGAAGAGTTAGGAGCTCTATTGGCAAAGAATGGAATAGGAGATTGTAACTCAAATATAGGTCCATAATGGGAAGGAGACATTGCTAGGATGGTATTGAATAAAGGGGTTGGATTAGGCATCCGGTATCCCCATTGAAGGAAAACCTCCACCCAAATTTCCTTGTTGAGAGCTAGTTTGTTGTTGCAGCTTGATGACTAGATGCTAGACTTTAGACAGGGAATCAATGTCCGCAGGCTGATAGGTCCTCTATAGGAACAGGCCAAGCAAAGGTTCTATAACTCTAAAATATGCCTAGATGGCACTGTTCTTAGCAACTTGATAAGGTTCATGTAGTCTCCTATACATTCGTTGAAACCTAGTATTAAACAAGGGCAGGGATTCATGTGGCTCCTTCCTAATGGTGGCAAATTGATGGAACAAAATGGTTGGATCTACATAAAACCTGAACTAATTGATGAAAGCATTCTCCAGGTCTGTCCAACTCAGAATAGAACCTTGTGGAAGATTTAGGTACCAGTTGTACACCATATCCCCTAAGTAATAAGGGAACGACCTACAAACCACATCATGGTGAGATATTTGGGCTCTGGTACAAGCATCCTTAAAAGCTTGTATGTGCTCTTCAACACTCCTTGATTTTCCATAGATGTACTTGGGATAGAATCTCTCAGGATTCTTAGGCATATCATGAAAGTCTCCAGGAATAGTCCCTAATGGAGAGGGATTATTCATAAAGAATGCCATTGGTGGCAGTGGTGGAGGTTGAGCCAGCTGTTGGATGGGCTGAACCAGCTGTAATGGCACTTGAGATGGAGTTGGTGGTGGATTGATGGGTATTAACTAGGGTATTGGTGGAAATCCTGGTGGAGTGAGTGGAGCTGACAAGGATGGTATACTGGTCGCCCCAGTCTTGTGATTCTTGTGCCTTCTTGGGGTCTTGAGTTCTATCAAATGTGGTGGGTTTTTGGTGGATCAAAGAACTCTATGGGACTTCACTGATGAGGAAGACCCAATGTTATCCAGTTTTCTCTATCCCTCCTTCTAGCGCCAAATCTGTCAATGGAGCCAAGTTTTGACCCACAACATGTAGGTAAGATAAAATGAAATACCTCACCTCTCCTGAAAAAAATAATTAGCAATCAAACTGATCATCTTCCAAGGTCTTTGATGTTGGTTCACAACATTGTTGTTTCACGAAGTGGTCACTATGGCTGTAATGTTCAAGGGGCCTAATGGTGTTGAGCTTTTGGATTGTTATAAGATCAAACATATATTTAACCCTACTCTAACCTGTGGTTTTAAAGAAACAGAAAAAGATAGATTAAAGCTTTTAAACTGGAGAGAATATTGATTCACCCAACTAATTATACTTATTTCCTTCCAAGGAATTCTTAAACTAAACTATAGAATAAAATTAACTTGTAATTGATACTAAGTTCATTCACTCACAGTGCAAACTTTAACAGTAGATTGCAAATCATCATTTAAACAAAACATAAGATAAGACTTCATTCCTTGAAAGCTTTCCAAATCAAATAATTAACCCAAGATAAATACCATTCTGGAGCACAATATGAAGTAGATTTAAATCTAGTTGCTTCTACTGTTGGTGAAACAGATAAACAGCATTTACAAATCTGGCCAAATCACCAGTGTATAGAAACCCATGTCTTCGAATTATCTCCATCTATACTAAGGAAATTTGGAAGGTACATCACCTCCTCTTGTTGAACTAAAGAAAAAAAAATGTCTAACTTTCTGTAAAACCCTAGCTTGCTAACCTTAACTGCTAATTTCTAATTTATCTAAAAAAGGTGGCTCCGATCAAAAAAAGATAGGATAAAAAAAAGGATCTTTTACAAGGAGGCACAAATTCCATATATACATGTGCTAGAATGAATTGGCCCCGTTTAGGGTTTACAAAATCGTCATCCACAGAAGGGTTAGCCCTAGGAGAATTTCATAACAAATTCAAAGGTGCATTAAATGTGCATACCCTACTCGTATTGGTGAAGGATCGCTCTTAGGCATGGTCTCCAAATTTTTTAAATTATTTATAGCCACCCTCATTAACTCACAGCCCTCGTTTCTGCCATGGAGACATCACTCGTTTAATCCTCAACCTCAAAAACTACTTCGCAGAGCCGCTTTGAATGTTTTGAAGTATTGTCATTAATGTTGATCAGCTTTTGGCCAGTAGACATCCCAGTTGTCATTGAGACTCGTGGTCTTTTCTTCTTGGTCTAGATCTTTCTGCAAGTTGACCCCTTTGAGAAGCATCGCCAGATTTTTCCAATCTAGATCTTTACAGGCGAACACCATTGCCAATCGAACCAATCATCATCTTTGGTTATAGAGTAGATCTATATCACCCACACGGTCAAAAGTCATTCAAACAGGACCGCATGTCGATGAGACACTAGCCTTGTCTCCTTGATGCTACAATTCCCCACTGAGTCTATCCGCAAGATTTACATCCATCGGCAAGACTTCATACCGAAGGTCACACCTTTCCCTGACGCTATCTTGAGAAATAGTATCAAATGTTCTCAACATGCTTTAATCTTGCAAAATGATGCCTTGATTAGTCCTCCAAGCATAGAAAATATTATCATTTATCCCACCTTTCATATATCCTTCATTTAATTATACTCATCAAAACAAAACTCAACTCTAGCGGAGGTGGAATCAAATCCGAACCAGAAACATACCTACCTTCAATCTTGGTGAGGGTAGAGTCAAAATGAAACTAGAACTCAGACAGGAGTCGAAACGAGAACCGAACATGGAAATAACTGATATTTCCAAGTTCAGCCCACATTCTGGCTCCACGTCTGCAAAAAGAAAAATAACCGAGACTGCAATAGGGTGGGGCGAAGGTAGAACCAGATGAGGAAACTGAAACTTTACAAACAACCAGATCCCAAATCCATTCTAAACCCGGCCCCACAAAAGAGACCAAACACAAGGAACAAACATGGAAACAAACGCAAGGAGGATCAAGGCAAAAACCAATCTCAGGAAAACCACAATAGGGGCGGAAGTGGAACAAAAACTTGACCGTGAACTTTCTCCAAATTCCAGGTTCAGTTTCCACCCCAAATCTGCCTCTGACAACACACAAAGAGACAACAGAACGGACAAAAAGGAAAAGGGAAGGAGGGGAGAAAGCACCCCATGACCAAAAGATCGAAACAAAAGACAAAACCAACAAACAAGACTAGCAGAACTGGGACCGAACCAAAACCAGAACTTGGAACCTAGAAAAGTTCTAAAGTTCAAGTTTGTCCTGTGCCCGTGCCCACCAAAACAAAAGAACAAACACAAAGGAAAACCGGCGCAACCGGAACTAGATCAGAACCGGGTCTTGGAACTTAGAAAAGTTCATGAGTTCGGTTTTGGTCCCGTTTTTGCTTCCACAAAATCAAAGCTAAAAATCCCAAGGCAAAAACAAAAGAGGTGGAACCAGAACCAGGAACAAAACGGAAATCAAAACTTTAGGAGAAATTCCAAAGTTTAGTTTCGGTTCCAGTTCTGCATCCACTGGAACAAAAAAGAAAAACTCCTAAGGCAGAAAACAAAAGAGTCAAAGGACAAAGAACAGAATGAAGGGGACCCATTTTAAACAAGTTTAAAATGGGGTGGTTATGCAAGGCATAATATAGTCAAACACATCCCCCTTGGGATGTATAGACACCTCCAAGTTGGCCTCCTTGTTAGAGAATAAAGATGCAGAAATATCAACAGCTTCAATGGAGCAGACCCCACCATTTTCAATGCTCAATTCCCCTTCATTCTTATGGTCTTTTATTATTTTTGATTCCTTTGTTAAGCCAACAATTTTTAAATCTTTGAAAAATTCATCATTAAATGAATAAAGCTCATTCACTGTAATAGATTCATTACCCTTGGGTTTCTTTATTTGTCTTATTTTCTGAAGAGCCAATTGTTGTGCATTAAGCTTACAATTAAAAAAAACCTTATTCGAATCATTTGGGCAGGGAGGTTGAAGAAAATTCCTATCAAAAAATAGGTCCCCCACCTCATCACCATTATTATTCATGACAATGTTCATATCCTGAATTAATGAGTTCAAATTTTGTGCATTACTGATTTCAACCTCATTTGCAGAGGTGGCCAAATCCTTCTAGTGTTCAACTCTCAGGGGAGGACAACCTTCCTTTTCCTCCCCCAAAAGGTTAAAATCCCCACCAAACTCTGGCGAAACATGCTTATTGCTCTTATTACTCCATAATTTGGCTTTTTATTCATCTTGTTTTTAATCACTTGAAAATTCCTTCTAATATTCCCTTCTCTGTGATAGAGATAACAAGAATTAAGTCCTCCTAGGGTTTCCAAAACATAATTGATGGTGCCAAACTTTAATTTAATTTCTAGGATCTGTAGAAGATCCAGTCCCGGGTTTATAGAGACCAAAACCCTCACATCTGAATGGGGAAGAGGTGATTTGGTCTCGTCTGTTCTCAACACCTTGTCATAAGGCTCAAGAAAAAGAGGAACAAATTTCTAGATCCGAGGGGGAAAATTTTTATAACCAACCATCAAGGATTGGACAAGGCCAGAACCTCCTCATTTAGAGCCTCTGGATGCCATGCTAGGGCTCGAAAAGTAACCTTTCCAATAGTCCAAAATTCCTTGTTAACAATTTCCTGTTGAAATTTAGGGTTGTTAAAGAAAACAACAAATAATCCTTTTTGCACCATTCTACAATAATAAAAATGCAACCCTAATTTCTTTTCCCACACATTTTTGAACCATTCTTCCGTATATTTCCTAGTCAGGAACCTATCAGGGTTGACAGCCGCAAAGAAAATAGAAGTCTTAGAAAGCCTCACATCCTCCTCATAAATAGCTTTATCCAATTCTTCATTTGGAACCAAGACAGATTTTAAAGGAGGAGACAATGATTTCTTACCTTGCCCCTCTTCTCCATCACCTGCCAACGGAGTAGTCCAGTTGGTAACAAACTTTGCACCCTACAGAAGATACTCACACTCGCCCACCATAATATCTCTGAAAGACTTAATAGACTTGCTAGAAGTCGATCCATTTAAGGAATCTACTGCGGGAACCTTATCCCCCATTCATTATGACCATAAATCCCCAAAGCAATCAACCACATGCCTTGGCATGAATGAAAAAACCGACGGGAGGAGCTTGTAAAACACACCACACCCGATTAGAAGATAATATTGCTCCCACACTGTATAGTACAATACAAAGTCCAGAAAATGATGATTCAGAATCATGCAGGAGGGTCAAGCCTCCTCCACGGGTGCCCAAGGACACCCACAAAACAAGCAACCACACGTGCGACCAAGTTACAGAACCCTTTTTTCTTTTCTTTTGTCTAAAAAGTTTACTAATTGTGATTAAATGTAGCATTCAATTTCATTCCTCGAAAATATAGCCTTTAAACCTGCATGCTTTTTGAAATTCCTAAAAAAGACAACTCAAGGTTATTTCATACATAGCATTCAATGAGATAATGGTGCCTTTGAAAGCTAAGATAAGTCCACAATGTCACATGGTCATAGAAACTTGGAACCTTAGAACCAAAGTCAGAAGTTTTAAATTTTTGGAAACCTTCGACTCACTGACTACAAAGATGACCAACAAAGACTTGCAACTCAACAAAGTGAACCAATTTAGGGAATCGAGAAGTTATGAAAATTTAGTACTCTACAACAAGGTTATAAAACTCAGAAGACTAGTGACTAAGGTTAGGAAAAGCACAAAAATCATGACTTTGAGCATTCGCCAAGATAAATAAACAAGGAATTGAAAATGAATGAGGTAAAAGACCTGAAAGACTAAAGAAAGGGAAGTTAAAATTGTTGACACTAGTTTAAAATTTACAGATAACAAGAAGTAAGTATAATGAGCTTCTTGATGAATATAATAAGAGTTAGCAAAAGGTTGTTGGACTTGAAATAGAGCTAGCATTATGGAAACAACAAGTGGAAATATTAAGGTCTCAAGGACCAGCTAGTTCAAGTCATGTTGTGACCAGGGAGTGGATAATTTCTCATGAGAATATCTTTTCATTTGTTGTAATCATTTCTTAAGGAAATGACCAATATAATCTATCAAATGAAAATGCGACATGTATACACTATACATATTGGCCTAAAGCTTGTTTTTCTCCCTTATTTTGAGTCTATCATCTCTCCAGTTGTAACATTTTATATGAATTATTAATGAAATTTGATCAATGGTCTTTCATTAATCTTCTTTGTCATTATGCATTGATGTATGTTTTAATTTTGGCTCTAGTTTAATGAACCAGTTAAAAGTACCTTGATTAAAGCATGAATTCATATATATGTTTAGTGGATTTGATAAGTAGTCATGGAGTTGGAGTATTGATGTTTGAATTTTAATGCAATTTCACTAAGATTATGGATTCCTGGAATTAAAATCACTTGATAGTTCATATTTTAATTATGTTAAAAGTAAAACTTGAACATGTACTCAATGATTCATCACTCAACTCAATGCTTAATAACATATTAACAATAGTATTAGTAGCATATACAACAATGGACATCAGCAATCATTTAATGTGTATCTAATAGTTGAAACCACTACCAGACTTTTTCTTTAAATGATAAAATAATTAATACATATAATTAAACATCAACACATTACTGAAGTCTGAATTTGAGATTTTTTATTGATTATCACATTAAGGAATACATAGAGGCATTGGCAATGCAAAATATTGCTCAAAGACAACTCTGCACAGTTCTAAGTTGGAACTTGGAAGCTCATATTATCAAAAATCAAATCACTACATCACCTTTTCTAGCAACCTCCACTGTTCAAGTGGTGGAATTGTCATTTGTTCTAACTGATGTTGTTTGACTTAAAGATTTGTTAATAATTTATGATTGAAATTGGAACCTATCTTGGATTCTTCAATCAATTTTGCATTCAAGGTTAGTAATGGTTTGATGGAATCCAAATAGTTCACCACATTTGGGTTATGAGGAAACTAGTCCAAATCAATCTTCCTTGCACCCTTCATCTTCTTTCTAAAATCATTCTTTCCAGTGAATCGCTCATTTGTGTCAAAATCCTTTGGCAAACCAAGCTCTATGACTTACTTACCTTTTCATCCACCTTCTTCATCTTGTCTACAGCCAAATGCAAATATTCCTTCATTTCACACATTCTCAAACACTTTTTAATGATAGATGACAACGTCATTGATGTAGCAAGCCGATTAGTAATCCCTTTTGATTTCAAAACATTTTCATAGGCTCTGTAGACTATTTTTTGAATTTGATTTGTAGATTTCTCTAATACCAGCAAATTTTTGTTGTCCACTAAATATTTGTTGAGCTTCTTATAATGTTGTCTGATAGCATCAATCAATTGAAACATGTCACACAAATGATCAATCCTCTACATTATTTCATCCCGGATCTTTTGTTTCATATGTCTCATTATTTCTTTACAAAATTCAGATAACTTATTTTGACAAGACTTAATTTCATTTTTTGCTTCCATCAACTCTGCCTCTAGTTTTTCATTTATTTTTCTCTCCTTCTCCATTTTTTGTTCCCACAATGCATTTCCATTTGCAATGCTTAGTCTTAATTTTTCTAAAGTGGATTTTTCCTCATCATATTTCTTGTTGCTCTCATCTAGCCTTTGCTTTAGTTCATTCACTTCAATCTCATTTTTCTTATCCTCTTTGCTTGTTGATGTAGAGGCAGATTTTTTTATTCTTTTTTCTAGTTCATTGCTCTTGTTATCTGTTGATTTCCTCTTTGCTTTCTCATTTGCTAGGTCTACCTATAAATTTTCTATTCGAGTATGTAACATTTTTTTCTCTCTATATTTCTTTAGAAATGATGTGTACACCAATTCATTATTCTTTGACACATTAATTTTGTCAATATTTTTGAGCCCAGAAAAATCCAATTGAATATTGTTCACCTAGAATTCAGATCGAACCATATAATTTGTTGGTTTGTTTTGAATTGTGGGAACAAGAATTGTGTACTCCATGATTTCTTTATTTGTGTCAAATTTGGGTAATACCATGGTTGTTGCAAACTCTGAAGTTATAGCAGATGCACTCTCCATCAGTTGCTTCTTTTCTTTTTTATTCAAGTGTAATTTATTTTTAAACTCTTCAATACAATTAAAACCTAGGGACGCTAGAACAATGGAATGCTTGAATGGAAAAGGAATAGGAGTAATTGTAGTTGCTAATGATCTCACAACTAGCTGGGAAATAAATCCTTTGTGGTGGATCCACTAGTAGTGTGACTTGGACTTGTCAAAATCCTTTGCCTCTTCTGTATGCATTGATCACCTAGTGTTTCTATGGTATATTATATTGTTGTCCTCTTGTGTGTAATTTGTTGTTGTAGCACATATTGACCACTACTAGTAATACTACCCATACCATCACCACCAAAGGCAGTGCCAATTGCACTAAGCTCTCCACCATGGGCATGTCCTAGTTGTGATTGTATCTGACCATGAGGATGAGGATTTGAAGCTCTAAAAAATTGAATTCTTTTGGCTCTACTTGTATGTCCTTGGTCTACTTTATCAGTTCCAAGGCCATATTTATCAACTGGTCTTCTATGTCGTACATCTATTACTATAGGAATTCCTTGTCCTTGGGACCCCAAACCACCACCTTCATAACCCATTTTTTCAGCTATGGTTGCTCTTGAAGTATATGCTTCTTTTGTGGCCTCACTTAAACCAGCTTTGACATGGCTTTTTTCTACTTCTTCCCTATCATCATTAGATTCATCATCAGTTTCTTTGTCTCCAAGTTCATCGAGATGCTCTATATTCCACAATTTTCTAAACTTGTGATCTTCTTCAGTATCTCCATACTCTACAAGAGCTCTTGGATCACCTATCTCCTTCCTCATAGACCAAAAGGCGGTAATTTTTTATCGTGACCAATTTTTATCTGTAACTTCCTTCTCTAGAGAATCTAGTATTTTTACTCTACTAGATGGTTTATGACTTTTTTCATAAAAATTGATGTACCTCCTAATTGTCTTTTGATGCACTGCCATAATTTTTGCTAACAATTGTTCAAGAGAAATACCATTCTCAGCAGCACTTTTCTCCATTGCTCATTGACTTCATCCCAAGAATCCTTGTTTCTCAATTTTTCAAGCAAGGGTTTACTTTGATGTTGAACTCTACTTGTAGTATTCTTATTGAGCACAATCATTGATTTAATGATGTCACATGGATCATACTGCCAGTGACAGATAGCATCAAAATAAAAAAATTCAAAAGATTATGTGTCACACTAAATGCTTTTCTCTCAAATGTGAACCCTCCACATGAAAAAGGTAAAGAAGGAAATAAGGTCTTCTTTTGTTGATCAACAAAGTGTAGTTCATCAGTACTTTGTGTCTGCCTTACATATTCCAATGCAAAAACCCTTTCTGTCATATGTAGTGGAAGTTTGTATGGTTGGTACTCTTGATTCATAAAATCTTAGCACAGTATATTCTTCCATTAAGTACCAATCATCCAATTGTATTTCTTTTCCTAGTTGAATGTAGTTTCTACATGATATAGGCAATCTAGGAATTGGAGTATTTGTAAATGCTTGATGCAAAGGAACCAAAAAGTAGTCTACAAAATGACTGTAGTTCCTTCAAAAATCATCCATCCTTATCTTAGTGGTCCATTCATATACTGGAGCCATTTTCTTTTCCTCAGCATTACTATAGGGTTGAATCTGAAGCTTGTTGGTCTTAAACATTCCTCTAAATTTGAATAAAAAAAGATAGCACAAGTACGTTGTGAACCTAAATGTCTTGGTGGAACCTCCTTTAATCATTAAAAAAAATTTATGCATGGATTCTACAATGTGCTCAATAAAATTATATTTGACATGTGGAACACCATAATGGATATTATATACCATTTCAAGGAGGCTTACACCCACTTCCAAAATGCTATCTAGTCCGAGGAAAAATGCTAGCATGGAAATAGTATCCTGAACCCATGGTTTAAAAATATCCAAATCATAAGGAGGCGTATGATCACCTTTCAATTTGTTTCTATCTTGAACTATTTTATTTATGAAAGATTTTTTCTCCATTTCATCCACTGCTTCATAATCACTAGCAAGCTTTTCTAGGTCAATGTGGACATTTCCAAATTCTTCGGTTGCAAACCCCAACACTTTTCCAAGTTCTTCCACATTAACGGATAACAATTCTTCTTTGCTATCTTTATTAAAAAATTCTCTTTTGTTATCATCATAATTTTAGGCATAGACCATGATAAATTCTAGGCAAGGGAAAACCTCATGCAACATCATGTGCCCTAATCCAGTTAGCCACGGTGCACTAAAACTATTAACTTGCATTTGCTTTGCGGCCTTATTCTGAGATGAAAATCTAAGTTCTGAGGTATGCCTACCATAGGTTTCAGGATCATAAATATCATGGTATTCATTAGTGAAAACTGGGGTTTTAAGAAATTTTTCATAATGTATTTTTTAATCCGACATTGCTCTAGTGGTACTAGTGGTAGATATGTTTATACAATGTGAAATTGTGAATTCCCTATTAATCCTCCTTAATTTTTATTAATTCTTAAGTCTCTCAACCCTAAACCCAAACTTCAAAGTTTGAGAAAATAATATTTTAAGAAATGTCAAACAATGAAATGTAACCGCATGAATTCTTTCACTTACCTGGGTTTTGATTCTTGAAAAGATTAATGTCGATAGTTGTAGAAAATAGGTTACTAGAATGGCTTTGTTGGAAGTGGAATTATGGAACCCAGAATAGGGTGGTGCACTACAATAAGCAAACTAAAGACTGAAATCTCCCTGTGTGCTCACCCTCTCACTTAAAAATAAAATCACTTAGCAGTAGAAAGTTCTTTTTTTTAACATTAAAGTGAATGAAACATCTACGTGTTACTTCTGGACTACACAATTAGTACATGGATGACAGCATTTAAAACAATCCATTTAGTCCTGCATTGACAACAAATTCTAAACTGTTGATCTTTGTAAATCTAACGATTATAGGGTGATTTCAGAGGTTTGAGTTTGCAAGCCTAGCGCTCTATGCACTTCATTCTTGAATGCAACTACAACCATACATCAAATGTTCATCGAATAGTTGAGTAATGTATGAAATAAATAATAAACATGTATTTTAAAGTTGTTTTAAACTTTAATGTGCTAGGATCAACATCAAGGCCGAGGGGCTAGTAACTTAACTGTTGGAAATAGGATGTCATTTAATTGCAATCATTAACATTATTTATTTCATGTATCTCCTAAGTCCTTGGAAAGTGTTCTCAAACACTAGGATTAGAAAGAGATTAATTTTGAATGAAATAATCATGTTAATTGACATTTTTTATTAATTCTAAATGATAGGATCATGTGAGGGCATCCAAGATGAGTTCCTAAATAATAGGAGCACATGGGGCACCCATATAGAAGGTGGCACTCACCTTGAGTTAAGTTAACTATTTGGAGTAAGAGATAACACTTTTGTAATGCATGTAAAGATCCTAGGAGTTAGGGATTGATGTTTACATGCATGAAGTTTAGTTTATTTTAGTTCAAATTAGTTTAGTTCAGTTTAGTTTAGTTCAGTTCAGTTTAGAATCAGTTTAATTTGGTTTAGTTCAGTTTAGTTCAATTCAGTTTAGTTCAGTTCAGTTCAGTTATGGTTTAGTTATCTTCAATTAGTTTTAGTTGAATGCTAGTTGACTTCAGTTAACTTGGAATGCATGACTAATGACTTTAGTTGCATGACAGATAATAGGTGACTTCCTTTAGTTAACAGGGGATGACCATTCTTGCATGAATGGTGGAGAGATATGTTTCAGTTAACAGAGAATGACTTGGACCCACCTTGGGCGCCCAAGTTGGCTTCTTGGAGTAAACACTTTTGCATGCTAAGATATTTTAGAAGGCCGAGTTAAGTGGGTCCATTCTTGGGCGCCAACTTTGAGGATAAGCTTTGAAGATATCTACGAAATAAAGGTTGAGTTATGACTTCAGTTTGGGAAGTCCAAATGGATGAAGGAGATGATTTGACATTGTTCTTCACGGCAGAACTCTACTTGCAAGAGATAGGCGTAACTTTTGTGAGATAGGGATTGAGCTTTGTAATTGTAACTCTTTGGAGTTTACAAGGTTGATTATTTCCTATTTATCTCAAGCAAGTTGAAGAGAGTTATGTATCAATTTTATTTTAGGTTATGAAGAAAATTTGGTGAAGGAAAAAGAAGCATTCTCAAGCAAGAATTGGAATTATTTGTAATCTACTTCAGAGATTAAATAATACATTGATTCTTGGTGGAGTTTTTTCCCGAAAGGGTTTCTCTATAGTATATTTTGTGTATCTTCTAATATCCTGTCTAATTCTTCTACAACTTCTATCTTCATTCTACAAATGATAAAATGAATTAATCAAATAATCACCCAGAAATAATTTGTAACAAAGAATACATATTTTGATCAGCAAGTATAATATTTTTACAAAGTATTAACCTACATAAACACCTCAATTTTCAACATTTGGTATCAGAGCTAAGGTTGGGTAGAGTATTGGGACACCTTTCTCTTAAAATATTGGAGGTTTTTTTGTTGTAGTGGGAGCTTTTACTATTTTTGTTATTGCTGATTTTTAGAAAATAACTTTGTTACAATGAATTTTCATTTAGATATTGAAAGGATCAATGGATCTAATCATGAGATGTGGAAATTAAAAATGGAGGATCTCCTTGAAGAGAGAGATCAGTGGTTAGCTATTGGTAATGAGACAAAGTCACCTACAACGATGTCAGATGAGGATAGGGCTAAGATTGATAGGAAGGAAAGAGGGACCATAAGATTATGTCTTGTTGATGTTGTTCTCTTGAATGTTTCAGAAGAAACTACTACATATAAGCTATGGAAGAGAATAGGTGATATTTATCAAACTAAAAGTCTTACTAATAATTTTTATTTGAAAAAATAGTTGTATTCTTTAAAGATGAAAGATGGTGATTCTATTGCAAATAATTTGAATTCTTTTAATTTGATTCTAAGTCAATTAGCATCTGTAGATGTAAAGCTAGAAGATGAAGATAAATGAATTTTGTTACTTTGTTCTTTACCAGAGTCTTGGGAAAACCTAATTGTTGCTATCAATGGTAGTGGTGTAGATCCTAAGATGGACAATATAATTCCTACTCTCCTATCAAAGGATTTGAGGAGGAAGTCTAAAGAGGGAATCCAAGATGCCTTGTTTGTAAAAGGTAGGCCTAAGAAAAAGGAACCTAAGGGAAACAAGGAAGGAAAGGGTAAGTCCAAAGGATATTCTAAAACCCCTAGTAAGAGTAAGATAATTTTTTGTAACTATGGGAAACTATGACATGTGAAGAAGGATTGTAAGAACAAGAAAGAAAGTTATGGTTCTTCTACAAAGGAATCCTTGGATGTCAATAATGATGCATTGGTTATTTCAGCTAATATTGTTTGTGATAACTCTTTTATTCATGTTTCAAAGTGATCTTCATGAAGAGGATGGTAGTCATGATGCCATGTGTAACTCGATACCATGGTTCAGTGGGAGTTGTTAGCGGTGACACAGATGCATCATTGGTAAGATTATCTTCATGTGATTGCGGATATGGTTTTTTATTGGTTTAGAGTGGTTGTTATTATATCAGGGTTTACTCTTGATTCTAGATTAGAGTTTGGCATATTACATGTTCTCTTGAGACCAAGATGTATGTTATGGTGCATGTGATCTCCTAGGAGGAGATGGTTAGATCATGGATGTCATGTTTATGTTCAAGATTGGAGCTTTGAAATTGATCTTGTGTAGTTCTCTTATGTATTGGGTACATTAATCATTTTCTTGATTACTTCATGATAGTGCTATGTTGCATTTGGAGTTTGGCATGGATTGGTTGGTTACAGATCCTCATGGATACTTGGAGAAATAGGTGAGGCTTGAGTTCTCTTATGGTAAGAGATATATGTTGGAATGGTTACTAGTAAGAAAAGCTATTTTCAACAGTAAAGACCGAGAATCCTACACCTTGGTTTAACGTGAGTTCAACACACTTGGCGGTTTCACATATCTCCAAAGACGTAGTTTGGATACAGAGACTTGGGAAAGGTATTGGTTTTAATTGCAAGTAAGTTAAACTTGAATGTGATAGTTAGCATACTATGTGTTTAGCCAAAAATCCTATGTATCATGCTCATACTAAGCATGTTGATATTCAATATCACTTTGCGTGAGAAATGGTTGAGAGTGGGAAGGTATTAATTGAGAAAGCTGACACTTTAATTAATGTTACAAATTATCTTATGAAACTAGTAGATGAGTTCTCTTGGTTTTAATCATTTGCTTGGAGCTTCATGATTATGCAAGTTGCATTTGAAGTTGGCATGGATTGATTAGTTGGTGCAGGAAGGCCATTGGCCTTAAGTCCTATACTTGATTTATAATATTTATTCCTTGTTTAGAATAATTGCAATGTATAATTTCCAGTGGGAGAATGTTGGAAATAGGATGCCATTTAATTGCAATCCTAAACATTATTTATTTCATGTATCTCCTAAGTCCTTGGAAATTTTTCTCAAACACTAGGATTAGAAAGAGATTAATTTTGAATAAAATAATCATGTTAATTAACATTTGTAATTAATTCTAAATGATAGGAGCATGTGAGGGTATCCAAGATGAGTTCCTAAATAATAGGAGCACATGGGTCGTCCACATGGAAAGTGGCACTCACCTTGAGTTAAGTTAAATATTTGGAGTAAGAGCAAACACTTTTGTAATGCATGTAAAGATCCTAAGAGTTAGGGATTGATTTTTACATGCATGAAGTTCAGTTTAGTTTAGTTCAGATCAGTTCAGTTCAGTTCAGTTCATTTTAGTTTAGTTTAGTTTAGTTCATAATCAGTTTAGTTTAGTTTAGTTCAGTTCAGTTTAGTTTAGTTCAATTCAATTCAGTTTAGTTCAGTTCAATTTAGTTATAGTTCAATTATCTTTAGTTAGTTTTAGTTGAATGCTAGTTGAATTTAGTTAACTTGGAATGCATGACTAATGACTTGAGTTGCATGATAGATAACAGGTGACTTCCTTCAGTTAACAGGGGATGACCATTCTTGCATGAATGGTGGAGAGATGTTTCAGTTAAGAGAGAATGACTTAGACCCACCTTGGGTGTCCAAGTTGGCTTCTTGGAGTTAACACTTTTGCATACTAAGATATTTCAGAAGACTGAGTTAAGTGGACCCATTCTTGGGTGCCAACTTTGAGGATAAGCTTTGAAGATATCTACAGAATAAAGGTTGAGTTATGACTTTAATCTGGGATGCCCAAATGGATGAAGGTGATGATTTGACATTATTTTTCATGGCAGAACTCTAATTGCAAGAGATAGGTGTACCTTTTGTGAGATAGGGATTGAGCTTTGTAATTGTAACTGTTTGAGTTTACAAGGTTGATTATTGCCTATTTATCTCAAGCAAGTTGAAGAGAGTAATGTATCAATTTTATTGCAGGTTGTGAAGAAGATTTGGTGAAAGAAAAAGAAGCATTCTCAAGAAAGAATTGGAGTTATTTGTAATCTACTTCAGAGATTAAATAATACATTGATTCTTGGTGGATTTTTTTCTTGAAAGGGTTTCTCCATGGTATATGTTTTGTATTTTCTAATATCCTATCTAATTCTTCTACAACTTCTATCTTCATTCTACAAATGATAAAATGAATTAATCATATAATCACCCACAAAGAATCTGTAACAAAGAATACATATTTAGATTAGAAAGTATAATAGTTTTACAATGTATTAAGCTACATAAACACCCCAATTTTCAACATTAACATTGCAAAGGACTTAATAAAATGAATAATGATACTGGGAACCAGGGGAGAAGGTCAAAAACAAATTAGGAATCAATAACATTTCAGTAAACCCTAACAAGAGTGACAGCTTTTAGTGTTTATAATGTTTTTGTCAATTTGATGACAACTTTCTCTTTTCATTTGTATTGCTTTATGTTTTGCTTTTAAATTTGCATGCAATTATTTTATAAATAGATAATACTTAATTTCTTAAATGAAAAAAAACTGATTTGAATAGATTCATAGACACTAAACTCAGAAAATAACTCTTTACTATAAATGAATAACAAAGAATAACACAATGTGCAACCATTTATTTTATTACAATTGAATTACAATGTCACATTATTACATATCTTTTTAAAGATGAGTAATTGTAGAGCAGAAAAGCTCTTGTTTTGTATAAATAACATATGTCACTCTACATAGACACAATTTATTCCAAGTTGTTGCTCATGACAATGGATTACAAATTGATTCCAATTTCCAAGCTTTTGTTGGTGACAACACAATACAAATGTGACACTAAAAATAAATTCATGATTCCAAGCTTCTACTGGTGACAACATAATACAAATGTGGCTCTGAAAATAAACGCAAGGGATTCTCCTGGCCAACCATACTGGGGAACCAAGAGCTATGAAGATACAAAATGTATTTATCCCCTTTGAGAACCAAACTCATGCAGAAGATGAGGGGTAGTAAAATTGCTCCCATCTTCTACCTATAGCCTCCATGCATCGGGATAGCACTTATCTCCATCAAAGCTCCTCATCCTGGTTCAAAACTTGTCTGAGAAGTCAGGTCAACCAAATCAACTTCTTTCTAATTCCACCCATTATGAACTTGAAGGAAATTGGTCTTTTACTCTGTAACTACATAACTGGAGGCATGAGAATTTAGAGTATCCCCAATAATACCACATCATCTTCTTCCTAAATCCTTATTAACCCTAAAAAATGAAAACCCTTATGACACAATCCACTATCACTATCCCTATTTATGGGCCACCAATGCTGCTACCAACCTGATTCGTGCAAACCAAAAAACCAACTTAATCGATTCATGTAACTTAACCCTTACATGCTCAATTAAAATATTTAATTTGATTGGTGTCTGGCTACATGCAAACTATACCTCAAGCTGACAAGTTGTCAAAATTTTCAGTGCCACTCAAACGATATGAAATCATTATAAATCTTGTTTCATTAAAGCTATGAGTTTTCCAATCAATCACTTTGGATGTTCATATGGCATTAATCATCGCCCACAGTACGACTACCACACTTTCTTCAAAAAGATTGAGAATTTCAATTAATTTAAATGTAGTACATCGAGGCATTGAAAAGAGAGAATGAGTGATGAGCAATAAGCCTTGGTCTTGCCATGTGTCCGCATATAACGGTTCTAGTTTTATTTTGGAGGTTTCAATTCACAAGTCTAGTGCTTCAAAGATTTACTTCCAAAATGCAACTACAGTCGTCCATCAAAAATTCATCGAACAGTCGTGGTTTTATTGATTTGTGCTGAAATTTGGCTATAGATATGGAACATCCTTCACACATATTTCCTTCATTACTTTGTTCCGAGGAATGTATTATAAATTATTTTATAAGGTTGATAATTCAACCTTGTCTGGCCTTTACATCCTTTGTGTAAAACATTCTTAAGCTTTTAATCCTTGGTCCTATGTTCTTCCTAAGCTGTCCCTCTTTTAAAAGAAACTTTATTCATGTGCATATTTCCACCACTTAAGTTCTTGTATCGCTCATTGCCAAAATCCTTCAACTCATTGTGTTCATTACCACGATGAGCGATGAGCCTTGATCTCACCATGTGTCTGCATCCAATGGTTCTAGTGTTATTCCTTAGTTTTCAATTTGCAATTCTAGTGCTTCAGAGATTTACTTTCAAAATGCAACTACAATTGTTCATTGAAAATTCATCGAACAATTGTGGTTATATTGATTTACACTGGCATTTCGCCACTGATTTTTTTATTAGTTTGAGATTATGTTTAATTCACCAATGTTTTTTCTTATTCATTTGAAAATAGGTTTTATTTCGCCAATGATTTTTTTTTCTTGGTTTGAAAAAAAAGTTTTAATCACCAACAAGATTTTTTTTTTTTTGAAAACAAGTTTAATTCACCAATGGAAATATTTTCTAGGTTTGAAAATACATTTTAGTTGCAGCCAATGAAAATATTTTATTGGTTTAAAAAAATTTACAATTCGCTAGGATTTTCCACAAGCTTCTAGTGATTAAAAAATATTTGCCAATTGATTTTTTTTTCTTGAAAAACAAAAAAAATTGATGCTAAAATTTACTATTTTATCAGGAAGTATACAAGATTCACCAGGATTTTACACCTTCACCAAGGGAGGGGAGTTTCTTAAAGTTATCCCTAATAATTCCGCTATTTTTTATTCTCTCCTTCCTCAACACTCTTCCTATAACAAAATGCACACTGCACCTTCTATACAATGATAAACACATTGGAGGACATCTACACTAATTTCTACCCATCCTCAAATTTTGTGGAAGACAAAAATATCTTAACTGCAAACTTTAATCAATGTAATGTGACATTTTCACATCTCCATAAACCAAAATTTAGACTATGAGACCAAATTTGATACAACTATAATACAAGGTCTCAAGTGATGATATGCCTATTATATAGCAAAGAGACTCACAATGAAGAACACACTACAACAAGAAAGAAAGTAGTCATATATTAAATTAGTACGTTCAAAACTTTAACCTAAAATAATATAAAACTAAAATAATTATCCATGTGCACTTATATATTCTAAAAATGAAAAAAAAGGGTAAAATAGAGCAGCGTCCTACAAAAATAATATTGAATGAATTTAACATCTTTGTGAAACCACATATTTATTGTGAAAGTTACAATATCACTATTTTGACATTGAAAAAACATTTTGAAATATTTATATCTGGATGATGAGTAGAGTACTGATCTAAATTAAGATCTTTTTTACCATTTAATTTTTTGGGTCTGCTTCTTTGTATACACGTCTAGCAGGGAACTGGTAGCTACATCTAACAAAAATCCTCAATCATTTATAATGTGATGGATTTCCATGCCTTGTTCAAAAGCTCCCATTTTTGCATAGGCTGGGAGGATGCTGGAAAAGGTTGCGGAGTTTGGCTTTGCACCAACCAATCACATTTGCTACAAAGTTTCTAAATCATTTTTTATAGAATTCATTTTTTGCATATCTCACAATCAAAACATTCCATGAGACCGTATTTTTGTGAGGCATCTGATCAAATAATTCATATTCCTTGTCTATGCTTCCATGATTTTTCATACATGTCTACACAAAAATTTCTAACTGTAATATCTAACAATAATTCCCCTTCTATTATGATTTGATGGATGTCCATACCCTAATTTGAAGCTCTCATTGTTGCCATTGCAATAACCATTACAAGGTCATAATGTGAAACAACAATGTTTTAAGCAATCAAAAGCACCCCCAGACTTTTGTGTGGGAACAATGTAAATTTGAAGTTAACAGAAACTATCGTTTGAACATGAATTTAGGACACTGACAACAAGAATGAGCCCACATCTACCACCTAAATGGTCAAACCAACTTATAATGTGTTGGTTAAGCCCAATGAAAGCCGCCATGCCTTCCACGAGGCCAAAATACTCTGAATCTAGTACAAACTTTGGCTCCACTTAGATTTAGAGGATCTTTTCTTCAAAAGGGGCATCCCAGGTACTTACTGAGAAACTTATCAACTTTGAAAACTAAGATTCTCTGCATTTCCGACTTGTGGAGGTAACAACCTTCTAAAAATATTTTTTTTAACTTATACCTATTTTCTATGATGAGAAATAAAAAGGGTGATAATTATTTAATTGGATACTTAGTATATGGCAACATTTTTAAATGGGTGTGAACAGGCAGAATGAAAAGATTTTCGCGTCTTGGGCCACATCATTCTTGGCGTATACTTCACGCTCCTGAAAAGGCCTCAGAAATTTCTTCTTTTCAAAAAGACAAGAAAATATTTCATGTGTGTTCATAATTATGGTTGTCACATCCATTTTGAATGGTTGATCATTCATGCGGTTTCACACACACCATTTTGACTCCTCTCTTAACTCTACCAATGACACCTCCTCAAGGTCTTTATCATCTATTTTTTCCTGTAACGCTTTTGTGTTTTGCATCTTTTACAGGTCCTTAATTTAATTCTAGCCCTAAAAATTTCTCCACTTGTGGACAATGATAATGCTTGAAGGATAAATTTGTTTCTTTCGAACTTTGTTGATAGTTTTCCTAAGCCGCCTTTCAATCTCAAAGCCTATTTTTCAATAAAGTAATTTTTATTTTCATTTAGAAGAGAGAAAAAAGTTACAAGATGTTTTTTTTGTTTGACATACAAGATTTTTTGAGAGCTACATGCTAAGCATAATATAGGAAAAAGACAAAATAATGCTAAGTATGAACATTGGATACTAGTGGCAACAATAAAAACCAATGTAGATGCCTAGTGGCTTACCAATTATTAGTAAGTTGTGTGGGTAGGAAACAACTATCTAGCCCTTTGGATGCACCACCCCATACCATGCCCATCATCGTCCATACCATGCCAACTATAATTTGATAATACCATGTTGTTTAATGCGTATAGGTACAGTATTTTCAATTTTAATTCCATCCATTGAAATGGAAAGTATGACATAAGCAATGATATCATACTTGTCTTCGTTTACCTCACTTCTCTCCTGCCTATTACATAGAAACATACATAACATGATGGGATGACATAGTGTGGGGCCCGTCAAGACAGACGATAAATGTGATGAAACCGGAAAACAAGAGGAAAATTACAATGAGGGAAGCAAGGAGATAATGGTGACATTAGCTCATTTTTTCCACCACTTCAAATTCACTGGCGTGGTGGCTTGCACGAGAAGCTATCCATGCACTGTGGGTGGGAAGGCTGGTGTGATTAAGACATGCGTTTGAAATTGTAACACGTATTGTTATTGGAAAACACTATGTGTTGTGGGTTTTCTCATTTTGTAGGTTGAAAGTGAAAGGTTGGGGAGCAAGGGGTAGAGTTGTAGGTGGGGGAGATGAAAAACCAATTGAATTGAGGTGAGGGGTTTCTAACTGATTGGGTTGTTTTTTGTAAAGGGTTTTAAAATATTATGTGGGTTGCAAGTTTCATAAAACCAGTGTTTTACAACCTGAAATTTTACAAAATAGTATGAATGTATTCAAAAGATTTTGTTATTTAGATCGTAAGAATGTAATCAAAAACATTGTTTTATAAACACCCATTGTTTTCCAACAATCAATAACACTCTGTGTTGTCGGGTTTTTCATTCTATAGGTTGAAAGAAAAAGGTTGGAGAACAGGGGGCAGAGTTGTAAGTGGGGGAGATGAAAACCAACCAAATTCAGGTGAGGAGTTTCTAACCGATTGGGTTGTTCTTTGTAAAGGGTTTTAAAACATTAAGTGGGTTGTAGGTTTCATAAAACCCATTTTTTTTACAATTTGGAATTTTACAAAATAGTATGAATATCTTGAAAATATTTTATTATTTAGACCATAGGAATGTAATGATAGGCACCATTTTATAAACTCTTAGTGTTTTCCAACAACCAATAACATAAATGTGATGTCGGCTTTTTCATTCTGCAGGTTGAAAGTGAAGGGTTGGAGAGCAGGGGGTGGAGTTGCAGGTGGAGGAGATGAAAAACCAACCAAATTGAGGTGAGGGGTTTCTAGAACTGATTGGGTTGTTTTTTGTAAAGGGTTTTAAGACATTAAGTGGGTTGCAGGTTTCGTAAAACCCAATGTTTTGCAACCTGGAATTTTATAAAATAGTTTGAATGTCTTGAAAATATTTTATTATTTAGAACATAGGAATGTAATGAAAGGCACCATTTTATAAACACCCAATATTTTCCAACAACCATTAACACTCTGTGTTTCACCATTGTCAACAAGTTTATTCATTATTTCCAATAATGGCAAGAAATTGGTGTTATTGCTATTTGTAATGCGCACCTACATATATAGGCTTAAAAACCACAAGGGCTTGGGTATGTTGTGATGTTGAGTTGCAAGTGGGGGATACATGTAGAGGGTTTTACAGCACTATGTGGGTTGTAGTTTTATAAACACCCAATGTTTTCCAATGACCAATTATACACATACGGTATAATTGGTCATTGGAAAACAAATGCAATGAAGGTAACCTTCAACATTTATATGAAATCTTAGGTAGACTAAAAATGGCATTTCAATTTCCTCATATGATGGTAAAACCATAACAACAAAAATCTTTTGGGGAAAAAATCAGCAAACCAAATGTATAAGATTTTTTGAGAAAATCTGGGAAAAATCATATTTAAAATAAAAGGTAAAAAATTGTTGAACAAGAGATAAAAACTATATTTAAAAAAAAAAAATTGAAAGGAATTTCCATAGCATAGAGATATAGAGAGAAAATAAAATAAAGAGTTTAACTAATGAATTATGGAAAATAGTTTTTTATAGTTTATATTCATATCGTTGATTACATTGCATTGCACATCTTTCAAACTCAAAGCATTACTTCACATTGCATAGATAATAGTTAGATGCTAATAGAGGACAAAATTTAAACTACAATATAGTTTTTTACAAATTCAACCTACGCAGTTATGCAATTACTTCACATTGCATAACTAATAACTAGGAGTAGCTACCAATTGCATTTTCTTGTCATGACATTCCATGAGATCACATTTCTTTGAGGCATTTTTTCAAATAGTTCACACCTTGTCTATGCTACCACATTTTTCATATATGTCTGCCAAAGCATTGTATCAAATAGTTCATTGCCTTGTTATGGCTAAAATCCTAAAATAGGTGCTTTTGAACAAGATATTGATGCTTGGAAAAAAATCTATCAAAGCATAATAGTAAGCAATAACATAGAAAAGGAAATGAACTATTTGAAAAAAATGCCTCAAATAAATGTGGTCTCATGGTGATGGAATTTCGTGACAAGCAAATTGCTATGGATTTTCATGGCATTCCATCACCATGAGATCATATTCCTTTGAGACATTTTTCCAAATAGTTCACTGCCTTGTCTATGGCTTGTCATGGCATTCCATCACTTTGATAGATTTTTTCCAAGCATCCATAGCTTATTCAAAATCACTTGTTTTAGGATTTTATCCATAGCAAAAAGGTAGTGAATTGTTTGATAAAATGCTTTGGTAGACATGTACGAAAAATGTGGTAGCATAGACAAGGCAGTGAACTATTTGAAAAAATGTCTCAAAGAAATGTGGTCTCATGGTGATGGAGTGTCATGACAAGCCATTTACAAGGCAATGAACTGTTTGAAAAAAATTTCTCAAAGAAATGTGGTCTCATGGTGATGGAATTCCATGGCAATCCATAGCAATTTTATTGTCATGGCATTCAATCACCACAAGACCACATTTCTTTGAGGAATTTTTTCAAACAATTCACTACCTTGTCTATGCTACCACATTTTTCATACATGTCTACCGAAGCATTTTATCAAAAGTTTCACTACCTTGCTACTATGGATAAAAGCCTAAAATGGGTGCTTTTGAACAAGCTATGGATGCTTAGAAAAAATATATCAAAGCATAATAGTAAGCAATAGCATAGAAAAGGTAGTGAACTGTTTGAAAAAATTCCTCAAATAAATATGGTCTCATGGTGATGGAATTCCATGAGAAGCCATAGACAAGGTAGTGAACTATTTGAAAAAATGCCTCAAAGAAATGTGGTCTCATGGCGATGGAATTCCATGAAAATTTGTAGAAAATTGCTTTTCATGGCATTCCATCACCATGAGACCACATTTCTTTGAGACATTTTTTTAAATAGTTCTCTGCCTTGTCTATGCTACCACATTTTCATACATGTCTACCAAAGAAATTTATCAAACAATTCACTACCTTGCTGCTATGGCTAAAAGCCTAAAATATAGGTGCTTTCGAACAAGCTATGGATGCTTGGATAAAATCTATCAAAGCATAATAGTAAGCAATAGCATAGATAGGCAATGAACTATTTGGAAAAAATGCCTCAAATAGATGTGGTCTCATGATGATGGAATGCTATGACAAGCCATAGACAAGGTAGTGAATTGTTTGATAAAATTCCTCAAAGAAATTTTGGCAACTATCACTCTCATCATATATACATTCTACTCAATTATGGTCTTCAATGGTATATGTGGATGTTTGATAAATGCAAAAACACAAATAATTTGTATGACAGTGAAACAACTGACTATAATGAGAACTTTCTATTTTGTAGACTATAACAATGTATTAAATTTCACCTTCATATTTTATAATGACCCTTAGATTGAGTAAACATTGCATTACAATATCTTCATATGATTGGAACAAAAATTACACAAAATAGTTGCAGGTTGGAAAACACAATGGGTTGTGACTTACTTCCCAATTCTTGTTCAATGCTCAAGGGTGTAGAATTCGGGGTGGAGTTGTAGTCTAGGGGATACATAGAAGTAACCAAATTGAGCTAAGGGTTGACTAACTAATTGGGTTGTTGCATGTAGAGGGTTATACAAGAGTATGTGGGTTGTAGGTTTTATAACACACAGTGTTTTCCAACATCCAATTATACATATAGAGTACGGTTGTAATGAAAAGATTTTTTTATTTAGACATTAATAATTTAATGAAAGGCACCTTCAAAATTTATAACAACTCTTAGGTAGACTAAATTTTGTGCTTCAATTTTCTCATATGATGTTAAAAAAATGCACTAAATAATTGTAGGTTGGAAAACAATGTGGGATGTCAATAGATGACTTTATTAAACTTGCACAAATTCTATACATTTCCTCATTTATTCAATACAATGGAAGTTGACAAACTTCTCCCTTCTCTCAATACAAGTGCCATGGTAGAAAATCCCAGCTACCACTTTCTTATCCTAAAACTAAATTTTCCCCTCGCTTTGTACGTGACTCCTTATTCTGAAAGAATAACTGATTATTGAAAATAAGTTACTAAAGAAACCTCCAATGCTACATAGAATATGGAAAGTTTTACCTTTCATATATTTTAATTCTAACATTTTGAAAATATTAATATTTAAAATGAAACTGTAATCTTCCATTGCCTTTCTAAAGGGCAACAAGTTGAGGAACACAAGTATTGTGATGTTCATCTTTTGTTAACACTTCGAGCTTGGACATTTGTAGCTTTTTTTCCATTCTAGCAACCGATTCATCCAATGTATGGTGCTCATTTTTGTTATCTCTATTTTCAAAAAAGAGAAAGATCTTAGGACTTCAAGTCTAGGTGAGATTTCAAATGTGAAAGCCTCTTTTCCAATGGCAACAATGTTACAATTTATGCTTCAATTCTTGCTAGCATGTTTTCATGAATAACATGCTGAGACTCTACCTCAGACAATGCATGAAGCCACCTTAACAATTCACCTCCTCATCTATGAATTCCACCACTAAGAAGACCACTTGGTTGAAAAATGTCCCCTTCAAGAGCTATAGTTGGAGATCACATATCTCTATGAGAAGGAATCTCCTTTGTAGCATTTGAATTGTTGCAAACAAATGTACTACAAAATACAAATTGCATATAGATGCTTCAATTTCATCTTCATATGCAACAAGAGATAGTGCTAGCCTTGTGTTTCCATTGCCCACCAATTTGGCTGCTAATTATTATTGAGTTGTTGACAAAATGGTATGGGCTTGGATCTTGTTTAAAGGGATAATCGTTAGTCTTCTTTCTAGATGTCCTATTTGAAGTAGTGGCATTCCTATTTGTTTTGTATCCACTATCTCATTACACAACTTACCTCTTGTAGCAACCTCCAATGCAACTATTTTTGAGGCATCTTTAACTTTTATAAGTTGTGCAACAACACCTTTGACTTTTGAGCTATCAAAATGCTTTGTAGGATCATTATAGGTAAATTTAACATTTCCCAATTGATCCTCAAGGAGCCTAATATCATCCTTCATCTTGCGAAGTGCATTATATTGTTGGAAACACTCATTTTCTAATGTCTCCATGCACCCTTCTTCATAGGCAACACCTTCCATTGTTGTCTTTATTTTCTCAACTTCATGTCTTTTAGATTGTAGCTCTCTCCGAACAGCATTGAGCTCCTTTTATTTTGGCCATGACAACTTCTTGTCTTTTAATTCCTTTTCTAATTGGTTAATTTTAGTCTTCAGTTGTTTTGCTTCACTTTTATCACTTCCAACTATTTCTTTTGCATCTAAAAAATTATTATCAATATGTTTTTCCTCATCCCCATTGATCTTACCTCTTAACACCCCTTGCTATTCCTTCGCATGATCTTCTAACTTCTTTTTTATATCTTTTGCTTCAAGCTTTAGATAAGTTTCTCTCTCATCAGCCCTTAGGATAGTTGAATCCCTTTCTTGGATAGATTTTTGAATTTTTTGAATACTTTTATGTACCTTTGTAGTCGCTTTATGCTCTATATTTATAGTATCTTTAGCATTAGACTATGCAAATGTTTCTTTTGACAAGCTTGTTAGAGAACTTGTCTACCTTTACAGATAAGACTTTTATGTCCCCACCCAATTGATTCTCTTTTTTTGTACTTAGATCTAGTTTTCTTTTTTATTATCATCCATTTCCAATTATATTTGTTCCATGGAATTTTTAACTTCAAAAATGTTTGGCTTCATTTGTTCAAATCCACTTATAGCATCATCTCTCTTTCTTTGCTTGCACAAATTCATATGCAATACAAAACATTTTGAGCTAATCCACTTTTTCATTTCCATTTTCTTGTTGCACATACTGCACACGCTCCTTCCTCAAATTCTCATGAGTAGAAAGAATATCTTCAGTCAATACATTATCTATCTCATTCACTTTGGTCTAGTTTTTCCCAAGTGTTTTTAGAGTATATTCTTTTTTCATTACATACTTTCTAGTATGTCCTCTTATTTTTTTATTAGTAGTAGCTCATAAAATTCTCATAAAAAAATTTGGTTTAGTCTAATTTTTTGCAAGCGAAAGGATTAAGCATCCATGGTTGGTTGTAATATGTAAAAAAATTGCAAGTGTTACAGACAGTTAAAATTCCAAAATTTATTGCACCATTTATTGTAAGAAAGTATATATTTTTTCAATCATAAGAAACAAAATTTGAAGGTGTGCTTCATTACATTCTTGGTGTGTAGGAAGCAAAAACTTTTCATAAGTAAGAGGATAGTGTGTTTTCCAACATTACAAATAATGTGAGCAATTTTTTTGTTCCAATTAGATGAAAAAGTGAAATGATATTTTTATTGTTACAAATAGTATTTATCACCATTATTCATTTAAAAGTATCCGTGATGAGAAAAATATTTTCCCACATATATACATACACATAACATTTATTACTATACTCTATTGAATACCATGTAAGCAAATAATCTATGCAATATCATTGACTACTATATTAAAAATTGTTGAGCTCAAATGATTTTAATGTCAACTTTTTTCTTTCATTTATAAGCAAGCTACCATAAACAATAAGACTTCAAGTGGAATTTCCTACCAATATATTTGATATTAAAATAAATTGAATGCACAACATATACACACAACCAAATGATGCATCTATGGTTGGCTGTAATATGTAAAAAAGTTGCAAGTGGTACAATGAGTTAAAGTTCCAAAATTTATTGCACCGTCTACTGTAAGCAAGCATATATTTTTTCAATCATAAGAGGAATTTGAAACACAATTTTTAGTCTACCTAAGACTTGTGATAAATTATGAAGGTGCCTTTCATTACATTCTTTCTATCTAAATAAAAAAATCCTTTTTAATATATTCATATTGTCAAAAACATTGCAAGTTGGAAAAGAGATGGTGTTATGAAACCTACAACCCACATAGTGTTGTAAAACCATATACACTTAACAAACCAATTGGTTAGTCACCCCTCAGCTCAATTTGGTTTCAATTATGTATCCCCCAGCTGTAGAATAAAATAACTCACAACCCACTATGTTTTCCAACATGCAATTATTTTGTGCATTTATTTTTTAATCACATGAAGATACTAAATTGTGAGTTTTACCATAACTAATAGTTGTGGTAAATTATGAAGGTTTCTTTCATTACATAAATATTGTCTAAATAACAAATTATTTTCGAGGCATTCATATCATTTGGTAAAATTCTAGGTTGGAAAACATTGGGTGTTATAAAACCTACAACCCATATACTGTTCTAAAACCCTTTACAAATAACAACCCAATTTGTTAGTCACTCCTCACCTCCAATTGGTTATTTTGTGATTTTCTCAAGAGCCTTTTTCTTTGTAGATAGAAATAATGTAATGAAATTGGAAAACACTAGGTGTTAAGAAATCTACAACCCACATAGTGTTTTAAAACCCTTTACACGTAATAGCCCAATTGATTAGTCACCCCTCAACTCAATTTGGTTAGTTTTATGTTTCCCCAACTTAAAACTCCTCCCCATGCTCTCAACCATTTAGATTTAAACATGTAGCATGAATAAACTAACAACCCACATTGTGTTTTCCAATCTACGATTATTTTGTGCATTTTTTGTTTCAATCATACAAAGAAATTGAAATCCAATTTTTATTGTGACTAAAAGTTGTTATATATTATCAAGGTGAACTTCATTACATTCTTACTATCTATGAAAAAAAATGTTTCCAAGACATTCATACATCAATATAATTTTTAGTGGGGGATACATAAAAGTATCCAAAATAACTTGAGGTGTGACCAACCAATTGGGTTCTTACTACATAAGTAACCAAAACACTTTCATTACATTCATACTATCTATGTGTAATTGCAGGTTTAAAAACACTAGGTGTTATGAAACCTACAACCCAAATACAATCTTAAAACCCTTTACAAGTAACAACCCAATTGGTTACTCACCCCTCGGGTGAATTTGGATGGTCTTATATATCCCCCACCTACAACTCCACCCCGTGTTCTGAAACCTTCATCTTTCAACATGGAGAATGAAAGAACTCACAGCACAGAGTGTTTTCCAACCTCCAATTATTTTGTACATTATCATATTTGAACACATCTTCTTGAAAAATAATACTTCTTACAATTTAGAACGTAGGTCTTACTCACATCAGTCTACCTCCAATGCCCGCAGGTGCATAAAATTTAGTGAAAATGATAGCTTCTTGTGCAAGCCATTAGGCCAGTGAATTTTATGGTCGAACTCCTACACCATAACATCACAACATACCTAAGCCCTTGTGGTTTCTAAGATTGTATATGTAGGTGTGCATTAGAAATAGCAAGAACACCAGTTTCTTGCCATTAATGAAAATAATGAATCAACTTGTTGACAGTGGTGAAACACAAAGTGTTAATGGTTGTTGGAAAACACTGGGTGTTTATAAAACAATGTCTTTCATTACATTCCTATGGTCTAAATAATTTTTTTTTCAAGAAATTCATATTGTTTTGTAAAATTCTAGGTTGCAAAACACTAGGTTTTATGAAACCTGCAACCCACATAATGTTTTAAAACCTTTTACAAGTAACAACCCAGTCGGTTAGAAACCCCTCACCTTAATTCAGTTGTGAAGATAGGTTTTTATTGACAAGTTTTGAAGGTTTTTCATTTGGCTTCATTATGTAGAGGGTTTTAGAACATTGTGTGGGTTGGAGGTTTTATAAATCATGTACTCACCTCCCACTATGTTTTCCAACTTGTAATCATGCAGAGTGTTATTGGTTGTTAGAAAACACTGGGTGCTTATAAAATGGTGCCTTTCATTACATTCCTATGGTCTAAATAATAAAATATTTTCAGGATATTCATATTGTTTTGTAAAATTCCATGTTACAAAACACTAGTTTTATGAAACTTGCAACCCACATAATGTTTTAAAACCCTTTAGAAGTAACAATAGGAATTATTTGTGGAGTTGGTGGCCCCATGAACATTAGATTTTTCTACTTATATTTATGCAGTCATCTTAAATTTATTTTTATAGTATTAATAATGATTTTTTTAGTAAATAAATGAAAAAAATTGAAAGCAAATATTAAAAAAGATGGAAAGAAATTTGTGTAGCCATGTGGATTTTTAGAAATATGTAGTTGCTGCTTATTTCTAACCCCCTTTTTCACATCTTATTTTCAATTCCTAAGCAGTACTGCTCCATAAAAATAGGAAAATATTTCAAATTATCCTATTCTCATAAATAAGAAATTTCATGGGGACATCTAGCTACTTACTTTTAAGTAGAAAATGGGCTTAAGCAGCCACATGGGGATACGGGTAAGTATCCATTGGATACTAGTGGTAACACCAACAAATAATGTAGATGCCCAGTGGCCTTAGTTGTTGAGAAATGGTTCCTCAAATATACTGATGTTTAGGCCTATAGATTGTCGAACAAATAGTTGAATATCATTGGGAACCAGTCACTAGTCTGATCAAAATCTCGATGGAGGGTGTTGCATTGGCAGTAGGGAGAACTATTATCAGCATGACAGGGTGGTGTTGAGGGGAACTGTCAAAGATTCTCCATGATGCCTCGATAAGTTTTCTGTAACATTGTCGGCGAGAGTCGATCACCTCAGAGGGAGTTTCTTGAATGTCTCTTTGATACTCTGATGGAAGTTTGTCGAAGAGACATGGCGTGGTCACCAAGACATTGGATTATGTCTCTTTGACATGCTGATAGAAGGATGGAAGAACATTTTTGGTGGGACTTCGAGGTTTCTCTGAGACTTTGGTGCAAGTATTTTTGATGGTCTGACGGAATAGTGAGCGGTGATATTATGATTAGTGTGACATTGGGTGCTCGGAGAGACATGGTCTAGTGTCTCTTCAACACTCTGATGACTAAATAAAGTAATGAACTATATGCTTGTCATTGTGACGATGTGAGTTCGGAAAGAGAGTGGTTTCATGTCTCTTCGACACCTCGATAACTAAAGTCTTGGTGGTTCCTATTGGTGTATGTTGAAAACTTGGTTGTATTACCTTCGTCGGAGTGACATACTTGTTTCGATGGGAGACAAGAGGATGTCTCATTGAAGTGGTCATACATTGCTTGCTTCACATATACGTTGTGAAGCAAATGGAGTGATGGTCATTTTAGAGTGATATAGGGTGGTCAGAGAGACATGGCTTGAAGTCTCTTTGATGACCCAATATGACTTCGATGGCAGGAAGGTGACGGTTAAGTTGCTCGTGGTTGTTCATTTGGTATTATGGTTTCTTAGAATGATTAAAAACTGAATGGGACTGCCATAGTGTGTGGGGCTCGGTTGGAGAGTCGAAGAGAGAGGGAAATAGAATAGGGTTATGATGTTCGATTCTCTCCAGAATGGAATAAGATGTAAACTCTATAAAGGATTAGAGCCTGAATTGTATTTGTAGCTATATTTTGTTGTTGAATAATACAATGACGATCTAGGCTTCTGGAGTGTGGGGTTTTTTTACCCAGAAGGTTTTTCCCCACGTAAAATCTATGTGTTCCTATTGTTTGTTTCATCTTTCATGTTTGTTGATTCTGGTTGTTGAATCTATTTAATGGTGTTGTTTGGAACAAGTTTAATTAGCATTAATTTTTCTCTAAGGTTCAATGTGGGAAATGAACTATGTCTGATTCCGCTTTGCGGCATACTAGTTCGTGTCTTTGAGGCAATATGATGAAATTAAAATTACCAAAGGAACTACTATTCTTAGATGCTCTTTCTGGGATGAATCGACATTTCCATACAAGTGGTATTAGAGCCTTCTTTTAGGATTTGTTTTTTTCTTGCATGTGCAATTTTGTGAGTTGCATGTACTTGCATGTGTGTTGCATGTACTTGCATGGACTCGCATGTGGCTTTCATGTGCTTGCATGTTGATGTATGTAAGAATTCCTAGTGTTTCTAGTTTTGGGTATTCCTTCTATGAATATTTCTTTGTGTGGCAAGCTTGAGGAAATCTAAAGAAATCGATTGATGGATTGATCCTTTGGTGAGTTGAAATTCTTGCTCTCTTTTTTGAGTTTCATGGGACAACATGCAACATGGAGGATGGTGAATATGGAGAAACTGGAGCTAGTCATACTAGAATGTTTATTAGAGGTTTTTAGAGGTGTTATATCCATAGTTTCTTGTTTTGGATCATAGTGCAGAGAAAGTTGTGTTCACCAATGTGTGAACTATGAAAGCAGTGTTGTCTGGGAGATATGATTTTTCTCCACATTTCTCTAAAATTTGGTTTCTAGTCTTGCGGATCTTAGGGTGTGATTATATTTCTCATATCTATCTTCAGTCTGATTTGTTTGTGATTTGGTGCTCTACAAGGATGGTTTAATGAGTTATAGTGTGTGGAAGGTTAACTGGGTGTACTGGATGCATATATTCTTCAGTAGAAAGTTGTTGTGAAGGATTTTTTAAATTTTAGGGTGTTGATTGGATACTCTAGATTGTGTTCAAGTGATGTATGTTTTCTGCAAGTCATCTTTGGATCAAAGGAAACATGTACTTAAATTTTTAGCGGTGTTTACATAGGTTCAATCGATAATGGGTGTTTACACTAATTGTGAATTTGCTTCAGTGTTTGTGGAAGCATGGTGTGGTGTGTATACATGGATTTAGGTTTGAGTTAAGGTGTGATGTGGTATGCCTTCATTCCTTTCCATCATGGGAATTTTTTGGTACTGAGCTAATTTGAATTTGCATGGTTGAGGTGCATAGTTGACCTCAAAGAATGTTTTCAAGGTTGAGGATGGTATAAATAAGTGATGAACTAATGAAGGATGTGTGTGTGAAGTGTGTGTGTGATGCAAAGTGTAGAGTTGTGAAGTGCGAAAGTGAAACATGAAGTGTGAGCTTTAATGTGTTAGACTACTGGAAGCAATGAGCAGGAGGTGTCTACATTCTTCAGAGAGACTGTGAATGTATTAGTGATGTTGTGGTGGATATTTTCTATTTCTTTGAGATGGATTTATCATTGTAAAAATCTTCTTTCTTATTTTTTGTAATTTGGCATTGATCCCTTTAGTAGTGAACCTATTATATTCGGTATCATAATTACTTTATATTGTGGGCTAATCCTCACCATGGCTTTTCCCTTATTGGGTTTTCCATGTAAATCCAGTGTTTTGTTGTGTATGGTGTTGTTGTGTTTCATTTTATGTTATTTTCTTCCATGATAAATCACTTTAATAGATTAAAGGCTAATAAGGTTAATGTGGATTTGAATGTTAGTGATGGTTTTGATGTTTTAATGAACAACTAATTCACCCCCCCTCTCATGTGTCTTGTTCATTCAACAAAAACATGGAAACAATTGAGTGACTTATTTTTGACAAATTTTCATTCACCTAATGTATGAATAAAAAACATAAATAAAATATGGAGGATGAAAAAATTAAGGAGGAATTAGTAAAATATGATGAAAAATGATTTAAAAGTGTGGTTAGAAAACTAGAATAAACCTTCATATTTTAGTGCTTACCCCTCACATTATAGTAGAAGTAGATGAAAATATTTCCTCTTCATATAAGGATGGTAGACATGATCACCATAATACAATCCTAGTCAAAGATATATGAGAATAATTAAGTAGGAAATGATGAAATTGATTTCATTTCAAATTAGAGTTGGAAAATGAAATCTATTTGGCTGCATGTGTGAAGGAATGGAGGAATAATTATAGGTGGATAAGAATGAGGAAGTGAAGGAATTGGAGTTTGATGTGGTGGATTGGGAATTGGAAGAGGAGTGGGAATATTTCAATGGTGAGATGTGTGGAGGAAAGTTATGAGGAGAAGATTTATGGGGGGGTTGGAAGTTATGAGGAGAGTGAACAAAAGGCTCTCACTCAAAGGATGAAGATGAAGACTGAGATGAGGAAGGAGATGAATGAACAACTAGCATTGCATTATTGATATTTCTTGAACTAGTGGTAAATATCTAAGGTTAGGGGTATCAGTTGGGACATTGAGAGTAGGAGGTGGAATTTTTTCATGTTTTGATAAGAATGTGGCCAGGGTTGTGAGGTTAATGGTAGGATAGTAGAGGGAATGACAATAGTGGTAGGAGATAATCAAGCAACATAAGTGAAGGGTGAGGGTTGAAAGGGTGGAAAATAGGGGAAAGAGGTAAAATAATTGCTTAAATGGACATGATTATATTTAAAATGAGGAATGGAGAGAGGCATAAATGGTATGAGTGTGGGTTAGATGAGAAGGACTAGGCATAAAAATTTAGGTGAAGGAATATTGAGTGGTAGGAAAAAGAAAAGAGGTTGGCTAGAAAAGAGGGATAAAAGTAGTAGAATTAGACTATAAAGGGACATGAATGTGGATAATATATCCTCTACATTGTAATATCTCTAGCTCCCTAAGATGGGTGATGATGATATTATAAGTGTGAAATGTGGGAGAGTTAGAAAATCAATAGTAAGACACACAACCATCAATGAGACGTATTATATTAAAGCTTTGAATCAATAAAACTACTCTATTTGTAGCAAAACAAATCTCTAAAAATGTTCCATTGTTCTCTATTCTCAAGGATTCATTAAATCATTTGGCTCTCAGATTTATATGTGCACTATGATTGTTAGAATGACAACTTTAGAAACGAGATGTTGTTCAAAATGCAAGAAATCTAAGTTCCTACATGAAACTATGTGATAAAATCCATGATACTATGATAATGGTGATATTGACAAATGGATAATGATGATGCATAAAAAGCTAAAATGATTATGCATATGCTCAAATATTAAATATTGATATGATAAACTAAAATACAATTACTAACTAAGACATGATTCTAAGTTAGAATGATAAAACCATGCAACTTGCAAAATGCTAAATGATCAAATTCTAAATGCTCCAATGCTCCAAAGTTATTCCTGCATAATAAGTTTTCTAAAAGATGTGATTATAAATGTTGTAGTAAAGGGTTGTATTTATAGGATTTTCAAAGCATCTTGTGATCTAGCAATGATCGACAGTCCAAATTCAAACATGAGGGATGAACGGTGGAGATGGAAGAATCAAGGAGGATGTTCCCTTGACCAAGGGAAACATGCCAAATGGATGAAGGAATAAAGTGTGTGAGAAATAAGCCATGTGTTAAAAGTTTGTTGAAGATAATTGGTTTAAAATAATGTAATTAAATATTAGTCATTTTTAATTACATGTTACATTTGATGACATAGCCAAAAAGTGTTGTAGACATGTGACTAAATTTGAATTCAAAATTATTCAAACTTAGTGAGAAGATATTTAATTCAATAAAAACAAACTATAGTCATTTGTTTATTTAATTAAATTTATAAGAATGTGGTTTAGGATGAAGAATTTTAGAAAAGTGTGAACTATATAAATAAATTGAGAATTTATTTATAAGTAGATGAATTAAAGGAGTTTATTAATTAAATAGCTAGTATTTAATTAATTAATTGTCTTGACCGATTTTAGGTGTATATATTTTGCCCCTCTTTGAAGTAATGTGTTTACACATTGCTTCAAAGAAAAATTTGTTGTTGATGTCGACAAAAAAAAAAAAATTTGATGCCCCAGACGCTAATTTTTAGGTGATGATGGATATATGCCCCCTTGAGAGATAAATTGGTGAATTTTTGAATTTTTTGGATTTTTTGAAAAATTTGATGATTTTTTGATGATCTCAAAATTTTATGATTTAGAAATGATTTATCTCCCAAAAAATGATGTATAAGCCAACAGGTGATGAAATTGATGAATTTTCCCCTTTTGAAAATAAAATAAAACAACCCCATAAAAATGCCACTTAATTAACCTTTAAAATTTTAGAAAGAGTGATTAGAAGTTCATTTGAGCATTTGCATTTTCAAAAATTTGAGATTGAGTGAATGATTTGTGCAAATTTGGTGAAATGGTGATCCCTTACCACATGCATTGGTTCAAGCGAGTCAGGCATCACAACCGCCCAGCAGCGTATGGACCTCTGGTATATACCCTGAAAACCTCTTGTAATTTTTGCATTTCATTTTTGGCATGTTTTTCACGTTTGAATTCGGATTTGATTAGTTTAGCGCATTGAAAACCTGATGTAGTGCATAGAACAACTGTTCTAGTGCATCAAAAACTTTATCCCATTGGATTAGAATGTTAGCAAACAGGATAAATGGATTAGCACATAGATTCCTGTAGCGCATAGGTAACCTAAAGTAGCACATTGAGTGATTGAAGTAGAGCATAGAATCCTTTAGCACGTAGGTGAACTGATTTAGCGCGTTGATGATATGATGTAGCGCATAGGATAAATCATTGCATCAAGACCTTGTTTCGGCGCATACGTGAAATTGTCTTGCGCATATGATAGTTCAGTGCATAGAAACTCTATTCTAGCCCATAGATGAATTTTTCTGGTGCATAGAGTTTTTCAGCGCATAAAAAGACTATTTTAGCACATTGGAGAAATTTTAGACCAAATTGATGATTTTCTTGATTAGACTCCTTGATTTTGATGATGTTTGATCACTTCAGCCTTTGATTTGATGATGATTGATGATGTTGATAGATTAGGTGTCCATTGATCTCATGATAGGTGAAATTCAATGATAGGATGATGATAATTGACCTCATGATATGTGAGGATCAATTATAATTAACCTCATGATAGGCAAGGATCAATGATAGGTTGATTGATTGATTGACCTCATGATAGGTGAGGTTGATTGATAGATTGATGCTCACAAGATTTGATCAAAGTCTCACTAGAGCTGATTAGATTGATAAGCTAATTGATTTTGATTAATTGATTATTTGGTTGATGTCAATTGATTTATTGGCTAATTTGTGATTTTTGTGATGATAGGAGCCTTTGACGAGTCTACAAATTAGAGAGTAGTTCCCTAGGACATGGGATTTGTTACCCCACCTAACGCAGCCTAAGGTAGTGGTTATCACATGATGCAGATTGTCATCCTTGATTGATATGCCCCAGATTAGGATTAGCAGGGGCTTATTGATAGCTTTATCATAGAGGTGGCACAACGAGCATAACACCTTTCATTTTCCCACTAATGAAATCACAGTTACTCTAGAGGATGTATATCAGATTCTGCGGATACCCGTGGTTGGAGAGCTTGTCCTATATGATTCTCAAGAGTAGGGCGAGATTGATGCACTGCGCGAAGTATTCAAGGATGATTAGATATGAGATTATGAGATTCCTTGGAGGGATATGGTTGATTCTTATGCCACATTATCGTCTATTCTAGCTAGATTCATTATAGAGTTCCTTTGTCCTGACCGCATGTCAAAGGGACTCTCGGTTGGATGGGGTCAGATTTTGGAGAGAATGATTGCTCAGGGCACTAGATATGCATGGGGATGTTGCATGTTCGCACATTTGTACCATGATTTACACCATGTGGTCTATCTTCATGTGGATAGTTTATCATTTGGGGTTACATTGCTTCAGGTCTAGGCCTAGGAGCATATAATAGTCACCCGACCAATTGGAGACAGACAACGACCTGCCATGAGACCGTATGTACATATTTATGCTGATCAAGTTGCTCAGCCTAGGCTGGGAAAACTAGAGTACTAGAGGAGGAAACTAGATGATCTCGATTCTATGGTATGGCGGCCCTATCTGGATTGTGAGTAGTGGCTAGAGGATGATACCAAGATGCCTTATCTATGCCAGTCGATGTACCTGATTGGGCATACCCAATTTATCATTGAGAGATTCTTGCTGCTAAGGGTACTTAGGTAGTATGGCAGAGTGTAGGGGATGCCCCAGGGCATGGCCCATTATGCACGGTGATGGGTGGATGCTACAGAGTGGGGACCTATGTTTTCATATAATGCATCCATGTAGCATTTCCAAGGATTACAGGCCATCATTTGGGAGGTGCATCCAGAGATCATCAAGGTGTCGATATTAGAGGAGTGTGCACAATACATGTTCTTACATCCATTCCCATAGATCACCATCCTGAATGAGCCAATGCCATTACTAGAGGAGGAGGGGAGGGAATTAGGTCATGGACATAGGCAAAGGAGAGAGGAGGAGGAGGAGGAGGAGGATAGCAATGATGATGGGGATGGTGATGGAGATGGAGGTGGCGGGGATGATGATGGGGGTGATGGGGGAGGAGATGAGGGTGGAGGAGGACTAGGGCCAAATGTTAGAGACATAAGAGTGCCTCACAAGAGGTGACATGTGGAGATTCGACTACCTTTGCTACATCAGTAGACACAGATCGTTGCCTTACAGGTATAAGTTAAGACATTGCAGGGTCAGCTTGAGCAGGTTAGGCTTTACTAGTGTAGGCTCAGGGGTAGATTATTGTACTGACAGCAGAGATGCTACTAGATAGTAGATACAACAGGTACAAGCCCAGTTTACATAGGTCTAGGCCAAGACTCAGGCACATGGATAGATGCAGGGGCAGATTGCTATGTTGACTATTGAGAGGGATACTCTAAGATGGCGGGTTGATTAGGCTAAGGGCACCATTGAGAGGCTATAGTAGGCTGCAGCAATTACTAGTGCATCAAATTATTTTAGAGAGATTTAGTGTACCACACAGGAGGTAGAGTTTTACATATTGAGATATCATGATGCAGTTCCTCCAGAGTGGCGGGAGAGCTATGCACAGTCACAGTCAAGTAGGTCCCAATCTTGGACCACTAGTAGGGGTGTTACACAGCCACTTTCGGGGGATCAAAGAGATCCTGGTGTAGGTCCATCTGGTGGGAGGGGACTAGTCCTATGATGCCAGCACCATTTGGGGGGAGCATGACATAGCTTCGATTTATGATTTTCTGATGTTATTTGGACATGCATACACTAATGTATTTGAGACATTGATGATGTACCTCTTGATTCAATTAAGACATTATGATATACTGTCAGTTTTGATATTGACGTATCTATTTATATCTTTGGATATCAAGGTCACCAAGAAATTTTGATCACTGTGAGTTTCCATCTCTCTCCGCTTTGGATGTCTCATCGACAATTGTTCACAAGGTTGGCGTCTGGGAAAGAATCTACGCTCGGGGAGATGTCCTGCTGACAAATGGTGGTCTCAGCGAAAGGTTGTGCCTTCGGTGTAGTGTCTCACCGATGGGGTGAGGGCTCGCCAAAGTAGAATGGTCTCGATGTAACCTCTCGCCGACCGAAGGTGGTCTCCCCAAAATGGTCTAAGCTCGCCGAAAGATGAAGGGTTTGGCATGATGTCTTGCTGACCCAAGGAAGTCTGGCCGATAAATGGAACTCTCGGCATAATTTTTTGAGCTTGGGGAGATGTCTCACCAATCGGGTGAAGTCTCACTGAAAGGTTGTGGCTTCGACGTAACGTATCCCCAAAATTTGGTGGTCTCGCCGAAAGGGTTAGCATCGGTGTAACTTCTTGCTGACCAAAGGTGGTCTCCCCGAAATGGTCTGAGCTCGCTGAAAGATGAAGGGTTCGACATGATGTCTCGCTGAATGATCGTGGTCTCACCAAAATGACTAACGTCGAGGTGATGTCTGGCCGACTCGAGGGAGTCTCGCCGAAGGGTTGTCCCTTCAGTGTAGTGTTTTATGTTTGGAGTGAGGTCTCGCCGACAAGGTGGAGTCTCACCGAAATGATTGGAGCTTGCCAAAAGAAGGTTTCATCGAGGAGAACTCTCGCCGACTGCTGGAGGTCTCACTAAAAGATAGGGACCTCGAAGTAATGAGTCTCACCGAAATGGATTGCCTTCGGCAGGAAGTTTGGCTGAATGATCATGGTCTCGCCAATAGAGGGGGATTCGGTATGATGTCCGACCGACAAGCGATGGTCTCAGTGATAGAAGGGGACAGCGATATAATGATGGGGGGTCGCTATGAGGTCTTTCCGATAAGCAAGGGTCTTTCCAATAGCGATGGGTCTATGGTGGACTTCAGCGAGACCTCTTGCCAAAGGCGGTAGTTTGGCCGAATGATAAGAGACATCGGTATGACTCTTGCCACCTATTATGACCTCCTACCGACTGAATGATGTCTTGTCGAATGCAGATTTTTTTCCAATGGAGGAACACATCAATATGACCCTTAAGAGCTTGCTATGATGTCTGGCCGATAGTGATAGTCTTACTGATGATCTTGGGATATCGATATGACCCTGCCCGCTTGGTATGACCTCTTGCCGACAATGTTAGGCTATGTCGATTGTGGCTGTGAATTATAATCACATTGGGGAGAAACGACTAGTGTCTCACCGACATGTAATTATGTTTGAGTAGCCTTTGACCACCTAGAAAGCCTAAGTGGCATGTGTTCAACCAATTAGAGAAAGCTGAGGGCAAACCATTAACTGTTTGACTGATATGATCACCCCTATGGAAGATCAACGGAATGCGAGTGGTATGGATCTGCTCTGTGATCAAAGGATGATGGATCGGTTCGGTGTCTAGTGGTGTCGTCTGTGAAGAAATCTTACAGGGGAGGTCAGATGCTGCTTCTCAAAGATGATCAACTTGCAGAAAGATCTTAAACGGGAAAAAGGAAAAAAGGAAAAAACCTCAAGTCACAAGGACAGCTAAGGTGTCTACTAGCGAGGGGTATATTGACATTATGATTATTAGAAAAACCACATTCAAGGTAGCTCTGATGGAGGTTCAACATGGACATGGGGGCCAGAAGTTAATGCAATTGTTGTAAAAGATCAAAAAGGCCATCCCGAGAGCGATCCTTCACCGACATGGACACGACGATGTAAATTGAATGCAACATTAATTGTATTCCAAAATATCTAAGGGCTGACGTGTTCAGCAATCGATTCATTTTTGTAAGCCCTAGGGTAGGGGCCGACACTTTTTAGTATATATGGAATTTTTTGCCTCTTTGTAAAGGGGTTCTGATTATGCATTCTGGAGAGTTAGTGATTTTTCTTAAATCCTTTCTCAGCTGATGTATGCTTTGTAACTCATTTGGATTTTGGAATATGAAATACAGAGATTACCTTGGAAACTAGTGTTAGTATTCATACTACTTTCAATTTTATCTTTCAGATTATGCAAGTTTTGAACTGTGCTTTTTCTAAGTCTGCATTTGAACTTTAAAGTTGTGAAATTCATCTTTCCCTCTTAAAATATATATGTAGATTAAGCCTTTTCATGAATGAAGCATAAGTTCACAAAGTTTATGTTGAGTAGATGAAATAACTATCATTAGTTTTCCAGTGTATGTTCATCTTGTTTTATTTCATGATTCTTGTCAATTCGGTGTATCACCATAGGGATTAGTTTCTACCATTATTGTTTTGCTTTAGCAACCTTCTCCTTTTACTTTACAAAATCAGTAGTATAGGTGATACGACCCAAGGAAGCTGGCCTTTTTTCGGAGGTCTGATCTTCTATAAGTTTTATACTTTTAAGGTCATTCCCATGTTACACTGGATTGTTGAGTTTTACATTCAATAGGGTGCAAAATCCAAGTGTTAACAATTTTGGCATGCCTAGTGGGACAAGTTCCACATTATATTGTTGGTTTGGTATGCAACTAGCAAGTTTCAGACTTTGCAAAAGTTATTTTAGCATACTTGGCAGCTCCATAAAGAGAGAACTTTAGAATCAGTGCCTTTTATAGTTTATGAGAAGAGTTCAAACAAGGAGCAGCTCAGTTCCTTTTGAATATTTGCAGCTGTCACCACCCAGAAGACAAGGCAGAGCAGCAAAAAGGGCACCTCCTTCTAAGAGAGTATAGTCTACACCCCCTGGTGTTAGACCAGAAATTGAATTTTCACTATCAAGGAGGAGAGGAATACCATCTAAAAAATAGATTGAGAACCGTTCAGCCTCACCTAGCCTTAGAACAGAATTGTCTCTTTTAAGTAGTCTAACTGCATTTGCTAGTCATATAGTTTCAAGTTCTACTATTTTTACAAATTTAAATCCACCTTTAATGGATGCTCCCAGAAATAAACTTTTTGTGCCATTTAATGGAGGTAGTCCATTAAATTTGGCACAACACAATGACATTCCAATGGCAACTTTGAAAAGCTAGCCAATTTTCACTGGGGAAGATCAGACTACCCCAATTGAACACATACGCGATGTTGCTTCCTTATGTGGTGTGCACCATATCACACAAGAAGATGTAGTTATAAGACTACTTGCAGCATCATTCAAAGGAAGAGCATTACAGTGGTTCGGGAGTCTTGGAGTAGGTTCAATTGCCACCTGGGATGAGTTGGGTGACAAGTTACACAGGTAGTTTCAGGACAGGTCTAATAATTTGTCTTTATTGGAGCAATTAACCACGATTAAGAGGGATCCTCAGGAGCAAATGAATGATTTCAATTTCAAATTTCAAAGAACCTGGGATAGAATCCTTGCAATAGTGAGACCACCTCCAGAATATGCATTTTTGTACTTTTGAAGGCTCTTAACAATGATATAGCCATTAGGATACAATCAATGGGGGGTGTTTCTCTACCAGATGCATTTGAAATAGCAATCAGAACTGAAAACAACCTAACACAAGCTGGTAAACTTGCTCCTAGGCCACCAATTCCTATATTTCCATATATTCATTTAAATATCCCTTTGCAGATACCACCTTTTGCACCTTTGCCACCTGTTCCAACAGTATCAATTGTCATTCCAGCTATTGTAACACAAAAAAGTTGTTATTTCAAGGTCTTCAAATGAGTTACAGGAGATCAAAAGTCTATTACAGACTTTTGGTAATAAGCTTGTGAGCTTGGAAAAGCAACAAGCATATAACAGGCCTTATCAATAGCAGAATTTAGGTCAACAACAACAAGATCAAAGTAATAGACAGACTTATCAAGGCAACTACCAGGGCCCAAGACAAAGTGTAAATACTAGACCTTTTCAGGCTTATGCTCCAACACCTGTTAGTGCAGGTAAGGATCTTGTCCCTATTCAAAACAACTTAGCAGTAGATTATGAGTGGTGCTACCCTTGTAACCAACCTCACAATTAGGTCACTTGCTCAAATGGACTCATTAATCAGGTACTTATGGTACAGAATGTCTCAAGTTCATAGTATAATGCATTCAATGATGCATCTCCACAACACCAAGACCAACTTACCAATGAAACTATCCTACTTAACTGGTAAGGTGAGGAATTATGTGGACTTAATGTAGATAATTCTCCAGTTGCAGCTAACACAAGGGAGAAGAAAAGAGATTTTGAATTGGATCAAGCAGTTGATAAAGGAAAAGCAGCAGTTGTAGAACCATCTACATCTCAAGTGACTCGTGGTTTGCAAAGAAACCAACAACTCCCAATTAAGGAGCAGCCACACTTGCAAACGGATCATGCTGGAATAAAGGTACATCATAAAGTGAACCTAGTTGTACCCTAAAATATTCTTGATAGTATGAAAAAGATGAATGTAGCGATGTCTATGTGGGATTCATTGGCTATCCCAGGTCAAAAGGATATGTTACACTCAGCCTTGTCAAATTTTAAAGTGTCTGATAAATCTGAGTCTCCAATAGATCAAGTCAGAACTATGTTGACAAACAATCCTCAAGAAAATGATAAACAACCTAGCAAAGAGGCAGGAAAAGAAGTCAAACCACCTCCATTTTACGTGTTTGTAATCATAGGTGATAAGTTAGTTCATAACTGTATGGTAGACAGTGGAGCTAGTAGCTCAGTAATGCCAAAGCAAATTGCTGACAAGCTTGGACTAAAGTATCAGCCTTTAGAGAAAGGAGAGATTCAATTGGATAGTACTTTTGTTAATACATTTGGTGTTATTAAAAATTTGAGTCTTACCCTTCATGCTTGTCCAAAATTTTCAGTTCCTCAAGACATATGTGTCATAGATCTCCCACCTTTCTTTTCTTTATGCCTCTCAAGAGACTTTACAGCTAAGATAGGTGGTTATGTGTCAGCTGATTGGTCACATATGTTGTTTATAACTAGATATGGAACCAAAGTTACCATTAAATCTGAAAAGATGGCTAAAGATCACATTGAGCCGTATAACTCAAGTACTATCAATGTTGTTCATACTGCTGCAGACAAAAATTATGTCATTTTTACTGACAATGAGCTGGCTGCTACTCAAGAACTTCAAGCAGAAGTCATTCCTAATGTGTTGTTACACGAATGGGCAGCTAAAAATGTGTTGGACAATCCTACAAACCTTATTCAAGATGTCGATATGGGTAATTATGTGATGCTCAAACCTGATGCAGAGGTTCCAAACCTTGAAAAGGGTACAAATCAGTTGTTGCAGCAACAAAGTGAGCTTTGGGAAATGTTTTTTGATGGTTCCAGAAACAAGAATGGAGCAGGTGGAGGTGCAATGCTAATTTCTCCATAGGGTGATAAGTAATTTTTAGCTTTTTGTTTTTCTTTTGCATGTTCTAACAACAGTGCTAGGTATGGACCCTTCAAGGCCTTGAGTGGGCAAGGAAAAGAGGAATTGACTGTTTGAAAGTCTATGGAGACAATGAATTGATAGTTAATCAGGTTAGAGGGTTGAATGTTGCCAAGAATGATGCTTTGAAGTCGTATAGAAACAGAGTATGGAACATAATTGAAGAATTTAATGCCTTCAATCTGATTTCTATTCCACGAAATTAGAATAATCATGTTGATAGACTTGCAGCAATTGGAGCACAGTTTGATATTGCAGGCGATATTAAAAAAGACAAAATACAGCAGTATGTTAAGGTGGTTATGAGGCCATCACTTCCTGATAACAACATTAACTGGCAGGTATTTGAAAGTGATGAACAAATTTTAACCTTTCTGCTTCAAGAAGATCAATTTTCTGTAGTGAACCAGGAAAAGATTAAATAGTAGTATGATGATCAAGTGATACAGTTGAAGACAAATAAACTTCCCAAAGGGTTGGTTACCTTGGAATCCATATTCAATTCTGATGATCAGCTTAAGAAGAACAAAGTTAGCATTCAATTCAAGGAAGATCATTACAAGGAAGTTGAAAATTTTAAAGGTAAGTTTCTCAAATTAGGCAAAATATGTTCAGTTGAAGATAAGAAAGCTTTCATTGTTTTATGCTAAGAGTATCATGATGTTTTTGCTTAGCAATATTCTAATTTAAAAGGGTTTGATCCTCATATTGCACAACATACAATTGAGTTAGAACTTGGTGCTAAGCCTGTTAGACAAAAATAGAGACCTTTGAACCCCAAACTTGAACCTTTAATGATCAAAGAGTTGACCAAGTTAGTTGAAGGGGGGATTTTATTTCCAATAAAACACACATCCTAGGTTTCTAACCTTGTTCCGGTTAGAAAGAAGAATGGTGAGATAAGATTATGTGTAGATTTTAGAGACCTTAACAGAGCGTCTCTGAAAGATCATTATCCCTTACCATCTATGGAACAGATTCTCCAAGTTGTTGCTAGTTTAGAGAGATTTTCTCTTCTGGATGGGTATTTTGGTTATAACCAAATTATGGTCAAAGAGGATGATTGATATAAAATAGCATTTACAACAAAATGGGGCACTATGGCCTATAAGAGAATGCCTTTTGGTTTATCTAACGCTGGTGCCACCTTTCAGCGTGCCATAGATATGGCATTCCAGAGTTTAATTCAAAAAAAATTGTTGGTTTACTTAGATGACATTAGTGTATATTCAAAGAATGTAGATGAGCACTTGTCACATCTCAAACAATTTTTTGAAAAATGCAGAGAATATAGAATATCTCTCAATCTAAAAAAGAGTATCTTTAAAGTTCATGAAGGTAAACTGTTAGGTCATATGGTATCAAAAGACGGAGTTACCCTTGATCCTAAAAGAGTTAAAGCTATACTTGAACTGCCATTACCCAATCACAAGAAAGGATTGCAGAACTTTTTAGGGAGAATCAATTTTTTAAGAAGATTCATTCCTGATGTTGCAAATTTACTATAGCCTTTGACTGCCATGCTTAAAAAGAATGTGGTTTTCAGTTGGACTAGAGAAGCAAAACATAGTTTTGAAGAAATCAACGAAGCTTTAGCATCAGCTCCAACACTGGTAAATCCTGATTTCTCTAAAGACTTCTTTTTATATGCTTTTGGCAACATTAGTTCAATTTCTACAATGTTGGTTCAGAAAAATAGTGATAATTTAGAGCGGCCAATAGCTTTCTTTATTCAAGGACTTGCTGATTATGAAGAGAAATATACGTTTGTTAAGAAACATGTCCTCACTGTAATTAGAAGCCTAAAGAAGTTTAAGCCTCTAGTTTCAAACAATAAAATTCATATTTTGGTTGCACACCCAAGTGTGAAGGAATTTTTGTTGAACAAAGATATGAGTGAGAAAAGAGCAGGGTAAATCACAAAAGTAATGGAATTTGATGTCGACATCAACATCACAAAACTTGTCAGAGGAAGAGGAATTTGTGAGCAACTTGCCTCAACCCCTGAAGATGTACAAAAATCAAAAATTGGTGTTGTTTTAGCTAATACAGATGAGCCTAAAAATGTTCAAGGTGCTGCACCTGCATTAGCAACAAGTTGGGTTCAAGAAATGACCCACTTTCTTCGTACTGGTGAATTTCCACCAAGTCTAGATAGAGAAAAACAAAGATACTTTAGATTGTAATCAATTCCTTATGTTCTCATTGATAATATTCTTTTTAGGAAAGATTTGAATGGTGTTTTATTAAGGTGCATTGATGTTGATCAAACAAAAAAGGTACTTCATGAGTTTCATGATGGAGTTTCAGGAGGTCACTTTTCTCCAAGGACAACTGCTTGGAAAATCATGAGAGTTGGTTACTACTGGCCCAACTTGTTTAAAGATGCATATGCATGGTCAAGGAAGTGTATTAAATGTGCTTTATTTGTAGGAAAGGAAAAGCTGCTTGCTATGCCTTTACATCCAATTTAGGTAGAGAAACCCTTCATGAGATGGGGCATTGACTTTATCGGACCAATTAATCCACCATCCAGTGCTAGTCATAAGTGGGTCCTTACTGCTATAGACTATTTCACACGGTGGACAGAGGCAACAGCTTTGAAAGAAGCAAATGAATCTTCAGTTTTGAGTTTTTATGAAGATATAATCAACAGATTTGGAGTTCTTGACTCCATCATTTCAGATAATGCTCTTCCATTTGTTGGATTAAGAGTCACATATTGGGCTATTAAATAGGGAATTCATTTGAATACTTCCTCTAATTATTACCCATAGGGTAATGGATTAGCTGAAAGTACAAATAAAAATTTGATCAGAATCATTAAGAGGACTATGGAAGACAACCAAAGAATTTGGCATACCACATTGAAATCTGCACTTTGGGCAGATAGAATAACCCCTAAGAGATCAGTTGGTAATTCACCATATGTACTCATTTATGGTAAAGAGGCCAGATTACCTCTATCTGTGGAGCTTCCAGCTCTAGACATTGTTCACTAGTTGGAGATGTATGAAGAACAAGACCCAATGTCCATGAGATATGCAAAGCTCATGGAGCTTGAAGAATAAAGAGATAAAGTAATGAAAACTTTGGAGTATTATCAGCTCCAAACAAAGAAAACATTTGATAAGAAAGCTACAGTGAAAATTTTCAAGGAAGGTGATATTGTTCTCAAGTGGGATGTGCTAAAGAGTGGCCCAGGAAAACATACAAAATTTGACCATTTTTGGGCAGGCCCTATTGTTATTGCTGAATGTAAGGAGCATAATGCATTCCAATTATCAAACATGGATGGAGAAAATTTAACAATCCCAGTTAATGGGATTCACCTCAAATATTGTTTTGAGGTATGATTTATCATTGTACATATTAGGTTAGGTTTTATACTTTCAGTAGATGTTGCTGCACTTTTGTTTTGTTGTTGTTTCATTCCCTAAGTGTTGTTCCAACACAGTAAATAGTTTCACTTTAGTTTTTCCTATTTACGATAAGTTCCCAGCAACCTGTTATTTTTTATGAGTCTCAAGTGAGTTACAACCATGTACAAAGTTGCTCTACATCTATTTATGATTTTTCCTAATGACTCCATGCCCAATGGACAAGTGTTGGCTACTGGTTTTCATGTTTAGCAAGAAAACATCCAGCTGAGGTTGCCAGAAATGTTACCCGATTTTCACCTGCGAGCTCAATCAGGCAGGGGTCTATATTTTCAAGTGTTCATGATGGCCAAATGGATTAACTTTTGCATCAAGCTTGCCAAAACATTTTGGTCACTGTGAGTTTCCATCTTCACTTGGGATGTCTCATCGACAATTGTTCACAAGGTTGGTGTCGAGGAAAGAATTTGCTCTCGGGGAGATGTCCTACCGATAGATGGTGGTCTCAGAGAAAGGTTGTGCCTTCGATGTAGTGTCTCACCGATGGGGTGAGGTCTTTCCAAAGTGGAATGGTCTCGGTGTAACCTCTCGCCGACTGAAAGTGGTCTCCTCAAAATGGTCTGAGCTCGCTAAAAGATGAAGGGTTCGACATGATGTCTTGCCGACCCAAGGAAGTCTAGCCGATAAATGGAACTCTCAGCGTAATGTTTTGAGCTTGGGGAGATGTATCACTGACTAGGTGAAGTCATTCCGAAAGGTTGTGGCTTCGGCGTAACGTCTCGCTAAAAATTGGTGGTCTCGCCGATGGAGGGTGCTCTCGCTATAATGTCTCACCGACGGGGTGAGGTCTTGCCGAAAGGGTTAGCATCACTGTAACCTCTTGCCGACTAAAGGTGGTCTCCTTGAAATGGTCCGAGCTCACTGAAATATGAAGGGTTCGACATGATGACTCACCGAATGATCGTGGTCTCGCCGAAATGGCGGGTGTCGGGGTGATGTCAGGCAGACTTGAGGAAGTCTCGTTGAAGGGTTGTACCTTCGGTGTAGTGTTTTGTGTTCGAGGTGAGGTCTCACCGACAGGGTGGAGTCTCCCCAAAATGATTAGAGCTCGCCGAAAGAAGGTGTCATCGGGGAGAAGTCTCACCGACTACTAGAGGTCTCGCTGAAAGATAGGGGCCTTAGAGTAATGAGTCTCACCGAAAGGGATTTCTTTCGGCAGGAAGTCTGGCCGAATGATCGTGGTCTCGCCGACAGAGGGGGATTTGGTATGATGTCCGACCAACAAGCGATGGTATAGGCGATAGAAGGGGATGGTTGTATAACAATGGGGGATCGCTATGAGGTCTTGCCGACAAGCAAGGGTCTTGTCGATAGCGATGGGTCTATGGTGGACTTCAGCGAGACCTCTTGCTGAAGGCGATAGTCTAGCCAAATGATAAGAGACATCGATAGTCTAGCCAAATGATAAGAGACATCGGTATGACTCTTGCCACCCACAATGACCTCTTGTTGACTGAATGATGTCTTTCTGAATGCGGATGTTTTTCCAATGGAGGAACACATCGGTATGACCCTTAAGAGCTCGCTATGATGTCTGGCCAATAGCGATAGTCTTGTCGATGATCTTAGGATATCGATATGACCCTGCCTGCTCAGTATGACCTCTTGCCAACAATTCTAGGCTATGTTGATTGTGGTTGTGAAGTATAATCACATCGAGGAGACACGGCTAGTGTCTCACCAACATGCGATTTCGTTTGAGTAGCCTTTGACCGCCTGGAAATCCTAACTGGCATGTGTTCAACCAATCAGAGAAAGCTGAGGGCAAACCATTGACTGTTTGACTGATATGATCACCCCTATGGAAGATCAATGGAATGCAAGCGGTATGGATCTACTCTGTGATCAAAGGATGATGGATCGGTTTGGTGTCCAGTGGTGTCGTCTATGAAGAAATCTAACAGGGAGGTCAGATGCTGCTTCTCGAAGATGATCAACTTGCAAAAAGATCTTGAGCAGGAAAAAGGCAAAAAGGAAAAAACCTCAAGTCACAAGGATAGTTGAGGTGTCTACTGGCGAGGGGTAGATTGACATTATGATTATCAGAAAAACCACATTCAAGGCGGCTCTCATGGAGGTTTGATGTGGACATGGGGGCCAGAAGTTAATGCGATTGTTGCAAAAGATCAAAAAGGCCATCCCAGGAGCGATCCTTCACCGACATGGACACGAGGATGCACATTGAATGCAACATTAACTATATTCCAAAAGATCTAAGGGCCAACATGTTCAACAACCGATTCATTTTTGTAAGCCTTAGGGCAGGGGCTGGCACTTTTTAGTATATATGGCATTTTTTGCCTCTTTGTAAAGGGGTTCTGATTATGCATTCTAGAGAGTTAGTGATTTTTCTTAAATCCTTTCTTAGTTGATGTATGCTTTGTAACTCATTTAGATTTTGGAATATGAAATACGAAGATTACCTTGGGAACTAGTGTTAGTATTCATACTACTTTCAATTTTTTCTTTTAGATTATACAAGTTTTGAACTGTGCTTTTTCTAAGTCTGCATTTGAACTTTAAAGTTGTGAAATTCATCTATCCCTCTTAAAATATATATGCAGATTAAGCCTTTTTATGAATGATGCATAAGTTCACAAAGTTTATGTTGAGTAGATGAAATAACTATCAACATTTTTCCAGTGTATGTTCATCTTGTTTTATTTCATGATTCCTGTCAGTTCAGTTTATCACCATAGGGATTAGTTTCTACCATTCCTATTTTGCTTTAGCAACCTTCTCCCTTTACTTTACAAAATCAGTAGTATAGGTGATACGGCCCAAGGAAGCTGACCTTTTTCCGAAGGTCTGATCTTGTATAAGTTTTATACTTTTAAGGTCATTCCCATGTTACACTGGATTGTTGAATTTTACATTCAACAGGGTGCAAAATCCAAGTTTTAACAATGCCTAGATGGATGAATGATGTGATAATGCTTTCTAATGTATGCAAATGATGATGCAATTGATGTGCAACTAAATAAAAATGATGTGTTTTTGGTTAATGTCAAATGTACTCAATCCATTAATAAGAGTGATAACCTCATTGTGAAATTGTTGCAGCTTTGGAAACTCCATAGATATAGATGCAAAACTAACATGGATGCAATCTACTTTAACCATGTAGATCTAATATGTAGATTTTTTCATTCGTAACAACCAATTTTTCATGCTTTTTATCATCATTGAGCCTTTAAAATGTTGAAAGTGAGTAAAAGCATCAATGGTATAATTAGACCATGATGACCTAAGTACTACTTCCATGATTTTTTATATTGCAAGTTAACACGAGCATCTAGGTATAATTAAACTGAGATGACCTGATTATTTCTTGTGTAAACATACAAGAGTTAATTGTTTTCCTATGCAAATTCAGAATGTCATTAGTGATACTTTTTAGAGCACATCCCATGACAATTTGTATAGTAATAATGATCAACTCATAGACAACAGACAAAGAAAAATCATACTCCTTCCTAGCTCCTCTAATTCAATACATCATCAAGTTTCTTTAGAGATATGACAACAAAATCAAAGTACAACAGTTTGAACATTCATGCCAAAGTGATAAAGCCATGATTTAGAGGGAACATTCATCCATTTAAAGTTTACTTTTGGTTTGATTGATTTGGTTGCTTGGTTTGGATGGTTGATGTGTTACTGATGATGATTGATGTTCAATGTTGGGTTGCATTGTGATTGTTGTGTTTGTTATGTTCTCCTACTACTGTTTGTTTGTTGGTTTAAGCTCAAAGTTTATTGTCCCCAGTGAGTTCATGATTTTTCCCCCAGTCTAGGGTGAGACATGACCGTGATGCCAAGATATGTACATGAGGCTCTCCAATGATAGGAAAATTGATGGTGAAAGTGAGTGGTCGACATGCTCAAATAGATGGAAAATCTAACCTATCACAAATAGCACCTGTTGCCAGGTTTTCACTACTTGTTTTTATTGCATTTTTTCAAATTTTATGCTTTTTTTAATTTTATTTTTATTTTTCACTTTTTTTGTATTTTTCTCTTTTTTTATTTTTTATTTTTGTTACCAAGATGCATATTTTCCAAGTTTTCATCAAGGTAACCATTTTTTAAGGACATTTTATGATATTTTTGTATTTTTTAGGACTTTTTCCAATGCACTGGATGATTCAGGTGTAGAATTTCCTGAGATGCAGGCTATTGAGGGGTTCATCAAACAAATACCCTTCCGGTGTAGACAACTGATATGCTCCTAATCCAAAGACTGATACAACAACAAAGGGGCCTAGCCAGTTTGGTTCAAATTTCCCCTTCTCTCGATCATTTTGATTACAAGGATTCTCTTTCAAGACTAAGTCACCTACTTGAAATGTTCTAGGCTTTACTCTATGATTGTAACTTTTGGATATCCTCTACTAATATGCTTTCAAGTGATCCATGACATGCTGACAACATTCATCCAATAGTTCTAATTCCTTTAACCTAGACACTCTGTAATCCTCATCTAAATTGATCCCTTTTAGTGACACACGAAGTGATGGTAGATCAACCTCAATAGGTAGAATGGCCTTTGATCCATAGACTAAAACATAGGGTGTGGCTCTTGTCGGGGTGCAGATACTGGTTCTATAAGCCCATAAAGTAGGGTTCAGTTGAACATGCCAATCATGTCCAGCCTCATTGATGGTTTTCTTCAAGATTTTCAAGATAGTCTTGTTTGAGGCCTCTGCTTGGCCGTTTCCTTGAGGATAGTATAGTGTAGAAAACTGATGTTGGATATGGAACCTCTCACAAAGTTCTTGGACATCTTGATTTTTGAATGATCTGCCATTATCAGTGATAATGGATTGAGGGATGTCATACTGACAGGCGATGTAATTCAAGATGAAGGATACAATTTGTTTTCCTATGATGGTAGTTAGGGGAACAAATTCAATCCACTTTGTGAAGTACTTCATGGCTGTGATGATAAACTTGTGCCCATTGGATGAAGACAGGTGTATTTTATCGACAAGATCTAATCGCCACTGACAAAAAGGCCATGTTGATGCGAAAGGTTGCAACTCTTATGCTGGTGCATGTATCAGGTTTCCATGAATTTGACATTTTGTGCACCTTTTGACATATTGAAATGATTCCTTCTCCATATTTGTCCAATAATACCTCAAATGTAGGATTTTCTTGGCTAAAGTTAGGCCACTTGAATGTGTGCCACAGATACCCTCGTGAACCTCACGTAAAGCGGTTTCAGCTTTGTTACATTCTAGACACTGAAGGAGAGTACCATCAAGACCTCATCAATAAATCACATTGACTATTAGGGTGTGTCAAGCTACTTGTCAGATGAAATTTTGTTTTTGGTTCCAAGATAAATCGAGTGGGAGGGTATTGTCTCTTAGATAAGTGTAGATTTTCCCATAGGTAGAAGCATCAGCCTCGGCTAGATGGTATATGACTTGGGATTTGGGGTTGTCATAGGATGGGTTGAATAGTTGTTCTGCCATGAACTCATAATAGGCTTGTTTCTCTAGAATCTATAAGAGAGAAGCAATGGTAGCCATAGCATCATCAACTTTGTTGTCACCTCTAAGAATATGATCAAATTTTATCTCCACAAAGTACTTTTTGAATCCATCAACCATTCTTTTATATGGCATTAATTTTTCATCTTTTGTTTGGTAATCATCTTTCACATGATTAATGACTATTTGTGAATCGCCATAGACATGCAACTCTATGATCTTCCATGTTATCAATCAGATATGCACCCTTGTCAAATTTGAAAAAATTAGACTATTTGTTGAAACATGGAAACTCTTTTCAGATGTGGGTGATCTGTGCGAAAAGAGAATCTCCAGAGTGAGTTGGTTCTCCAAAAGATAGATATTATTCTAAATGATCTTCAGGAAAAGGGATAGAGAATAACTAAAATTAAAACCTATGACTTAAAATGATCCACAAAACTTAATAATGACTTTGATATTTCTCCCACAAACAGTCTTCAAAAAAACAACAATAAATTCACAATATCTCATGAACACCAATGCAAAATTGATTTGCATGAAGGTTTAGATTTAAACACAACATGCAACCTACAAAAAATGAACTTTCTGCATCGATGATCTACAATAATAGGACATAAAGAGGATCTATAAACAAAATCACAATATAAACATCATACTAAATTGAAAGTTGAGATAGAAATTGGAGATAGGAATGTTGCTTTTTATTAGATGGAGTGAAACTCTCAAAAACTGAGTACAAAGAATTTTACAAGCTCAAAAATGTTAAGAGCAAGAAACTGCCAACTAAACTAAAGAAGAAGAAACAAAACTAAGTTTTCTTCAAGATATATTTCCTCTAGAAACCCTAATTCAAGCTTACAAGAAAAGCTCAAGGAAAAGGTACCAAACTATCTCAAAAGTCTGCATAAAAGCAAAAAAAACACACTGTTTCCATGTTCACACTAAAAATCTCCTAAAAATAGGTTAAATTTTCTTTAAAAGCAAATAAAGCACCTTATCCATCCAACAGGCAACTCAAAGTCGACCCAAGGCAAAAAACAAAACAATCTGCTAAAAATAGCAAAGAATAAAGTGATTTATAAAAGCACCGCTTTAATCCTGCTTTACATGATATGCAGATTTTTACAATTTGGCCTATTTTTGCAATTAAAGATTGCTTTGAAATCTTTTGCAAAAAATAACTACCACCTTATTTCTCCAATACAACAATTGATTTTCTCAAAAAAACATAAAATATACAAGGCATATTATTCTCTCTTATCAAGATCTAATTGATTTCTTCAAAATCAATTTGAAAATAAAAACCCTAAGTTTCAAAATAAAATATCACTTATTATTTTAATTGATTTCTCATAAAATCAATTAAAGCCTAAGACAAATATCATCACACTTTTACTACGGCTTCATTGGCATAACCCTAAAATCTAAAACCATCGGATTATTTCATTGGCAAGCTGAGAACTTAGGAAAAGAAAAATATGGAAAACTTCCCATCAATTCAACCTAAGGCATGGAATTTAGCCACCAAAAGGTATTAAGCTTCATATTTTAATTCAAAATGCAAAGGATCCCTAAGTTCGAATTAGGGCAAATAGAGCAAAACCAAAAGGGAAACCTAATCCTCTATCATTTCACACTTTTCAACTTTGAAGTTTGGCTCTGCCTGGGTGCCGCCTCCATGAGAACTTAGGGTTTCAGCTGAGCATGCTTGATTTTTATGATTCTTTCCTACAGATCGGTCGATTCCTCTTCAACAAACCATGGGTGAGCTTTTTTTCGTCCTTCTGAGTTTTCTTGCTTCATTTCTAAGCCATCTTTTTCCCTTGTGGTCGTGGCTGAATGTTGCTTCTGATGCATCTTGTGTATTTTGTGTCTTTTTGATAATTCCATGCCACTTGGCCACCATACACAAGCTCGACCTGGATGTTTTGTTTGGATTTTGAAAGCTTCACTAACTCTGGCTGCGACCTCCTGGCTTCAACAGTCATGAAATGTAAGCTCTTTATTCTTTCTTGTTGTTTTTCTATTTCTGAAAAAACTTACAAAACATTTAGGATTTTTGATAGGCCACACCATATTCACATGTCTTTAATGCATTCCACTTAGAAATGTTGCATGATTATCATTATTTTTCTTCAAATTTTGGGGTTTAGACGGTGACCTCAAAAAGTCCCTTTACTTTCAAATGGAACCTGAGATTGAAACCTTCCTCTTGGCAGTGGCTAGTCATGCTCTCAGCTAACATTATAGAGACTCCTGAGCTTGACCCAACACCATGTGTTACATGTATTTTAATTTCTAGAAAACTCTCCTATGGTATTTTGAAGAAAAATGCTTATCCTTGACTCCTGGTTGAAATCCGCACATGGTTATTGTTATCAATTACATTATGTCTTTTAAAACAAAAACCCAAATGTGGGTAATTTGATGTTCTGAATAAATCTATGTTTAATCTTATTGGAGCTTGACCCATGTCGATTCTCTACCTTCTTTTCATTTTCTTATAAAACCCTGATATGGGTAACTCGGAAAATTGGAAAATCTTGTCCTTAAATTCAAAACCCCAATGTGGGTGTCTCATAAAAGAACATGAAATTGTATATTTTGATATTCATGTAAAACTCGACCTGACCCATCATGGCATTTCCTTTGACATTCTGAAATTCTGAATTTCTTTCATATGGGTATTTTAAATTTTGAAGAACATATGTAAACACTGTGTAGATCTCACTTTCTGACAACACCACCTGAGTATATAACATTCTGAGAGACACATATTCCTTACCTTACTATTGAAAACCCTCATTTGGGTATATGAGATTCTGAAAATGTATCTTTGTTTATATTTTTAATTGCCATTATATTGTTGTTCCCTCCTTACACACAAAAATCTCTTTACCTCAACTCTGTAGACTATTTCTTTGCTTTAGTCTCTCATGTATTCACAATTATGCCCTTCATGGATGCATTTCAAAACTTCATTCATATCATTTTTGATGTATACATGCTACTTGTTCTGAAAATGACTTCATGTATATGAATCCTTGAAAAAACTGCCTGATACATTGTAATCTCTTTTTGAAGCTATAAACTTGATTGAGAGAACAATTAAATTAGCAAACTGTACTTGATTGTTTTCTCCTTCAGAAAAGTGATGCATAACTCCTACCTAAAGCAACATTTTACACTTTCAGCCATAATGAAACTGGTTGCTTTATTGAATCATTCACCTTCCTTTACCAAGTATAGTAGTCACTAAATTGAGCTTGTCACCTTATCCTGATTGAAATTTGAAACTCCTTCACATGTCTCCATGCCTGACTACCCCTTGAAATTATGCCCTTCTATTTGGCACTCTTCATGCATTTTTATGCTTCATTATTTAAATTGTTTTATGCACTTGCTCTCTTCTGAGATGAAAATCTGAAACAATTATCTTCGTTGAGGCATTATATATGCATGTTCACTATCCTTGATTATGAGAAAGAACATTGTTGAACCTTGCATAATATCATGAATATGATGAACAAAACTACTATGGCAGCAATGTTGAGATTTGCAATTAGTTAGATCAATTGAGCTCAATTAAATTAACTGTCCACCTGTAGCCTTCAAAAAGCATCCTTTGTTTGTTATGAGTGGACCGTTGGTTTGATGGCTTAACGGATGAACTCTCTTTTACTCTTTCAGTTGCATTTCCTTTCTTGATGAATACGATTATGCAATCTCTATCTCAGCCCACTTGTAATGGATAAGGGGCAGCATGCCTAGCTCTACCCTTGTGGGAGCCCCTTTTTCTCCACATGCTTGGTCTTCAAATGATAATCAGCTTCATGATTTTCCCTATACCTGCACAAAGAAACAAACGATGTTAGCATAAAACAATATATGATCATGTTGATATATCTCTTTCATCTCATGTTTCTCCACTTTTCTTGATTGTTTCAGTGCATGATCGGTAGCATACTACATTATCGTTGATGGTTCATATAGGTATATTCATAGTCGAAGCCTTTGACATCCCTCTCTTCCTTCCTACAAGTCAACGGAGCTCAAAGAAGACAAATGGTGCACCACTTCTGCGTTGGCCATCGATCAACAGGTAATGATGATTATGTTTATGCTTATGTGATTCCCTTTTATGCATCTTACATAGTGTAGTGTGTTGTTTATGATGCACTATGATAGTCACATCCATGGCTTGTGTGGATATTTGATTTCAATCTTATGCTTTTCATTTTGAAAAGAAAAATGCATCTCAATGCAATGTTGTACTATCATTTGAATTCTCGCAATCAAATGAAATTCTATAAATATGAATTACTTTATGAAATAGATGAAAGCATTTGAAATGCTTTGTTATTGAACACTCAATCCTGTACCTCATTTGATGCTCCAACATTGAATAGCAACTTCTAAAATTTTGTTTCCTCATTTTAATGCACAACTGTCACTTGATGAATAATGATAGATAAACTGCAATCAACATTTAAGCATAACACAAAAATAACTGTAACTCCACTCAAGATATAACAATGTATAGCCAGCTCCACCAATTGAGTTGTAGCGAAAAATTGGTAACATTCCACTCGACTGTTACTTTGATTCCAATGATCAATTCTTTGTATTTGGTTGTGTTGTTGGTGTAAGGAAACATCAATCTGTAGGACTTGGGAATGGTATGTCCTTGAGGTGTGATAAACAAGATTCTTGTGCCTGATCCATGTTGGGTGTAAGAGCCATCAAAGTACAACATCCATTGTTGTGTTGACATAGTGAGATCATCAACATATGGAGACTCAATGTTCATTGGATGATTGTCTTGCAACGGTGCTTCAGTTAGTTGATCCGCTATGGCTTGACCATTGATTGCTTTTCTTTCCACGTATTGGATGTCAAACTCACTCAATATCATGACCCATTTAGCTAGTCTTCCTATTAGGGAAGCTTTGTTGAGTAGATACTTTAAGGGATCAATTTTAGCTATGAGTTTAATGGTGTGAGTCAACATGTAATGTCTTAGTTGTTGGGTAGAAAATACTACCGCTTGAAAAGATTTTTTGATAAAGGTGTAGTTGATCTCATAACCATTCAAGGTCCTACTGATGTAATAAATTTCCCTTTCCTTTCCTATGGAATCTTCTTGTGCAAGTAAAGTGCCCAAAGATACTTTAGTTGTTGCAATGTAGAGTATTAATGGCTTTCCTTCAGCTGGTGGTACTAGTATGGATGGTGACATCATATATTGCTTGAGTTGATTAAAGACTACTTCACACTTGTCATCCTATTTGAAAGAGACATTCTTGTGTAATAAGTGGTTGAAAGGGTGAGTTTTATTAGCCAGTTGCGCGATGAACCTCCTGATAGACTGGAATCTTCCTTGTAAAGATCTAAGTTGATTGATATTTTTAGGAGGAGGCATCTCCATGATGGATTTGACCTTTGCAAGATCCACCTTAATGCCTTTTTTCGATACAATATACCCCAAAAGTTTTGTTAATGTTACACTAAATACACATTTCTTGGGGTTCAACCTCACATTGAATTTCTCTAGTCTAGTGAAGATTTTGTCTAAACTTTCTATATGTCCCTCACTAGTGAATGATTTGGCCGAAAATTCATCTACATAATCCTCCATAAAAGTGTGCATCATATCATGGAAGATGGTGGTCATTTCTCTCTAATATGTGGCTCCAACATTTTTCAACCCAAAAGGCATTACGTTCTAGCAAAATGTGCCCCAAGGACATGTGAAGGTTGTCTTATCTTGATCTTCAGGTGCTATCTTTATCTGATTGTAACCTGAACATCCATCCATAAGTGAGAACATTTCATGTCTAGCTGTCAAGTCTATGGTGATGTCAATGTTAGGTAGAGGAAAATCATCTTTTGGGCAAGCTTTGTTAAGATCCCTAAAGTCTGTACATATCTTGATGGTTTTGTCTAGTTTTGAAATTGGCACAATATTTGATATCCACTTGGCATAGTCAATATGTCTAATAAATCCCACATCCAGTAGCTTCTTTAATTCGGCTTTTACCAAGAGGGCGATATGAGGGTGCATTTTTCTCAACTTTTGCTTTACTAGTTTTACCCCAGGTGGTAGTGATAAATGATGTATGATGAACTTTGGATCTATACCTGGCATGTCAGCATAGGACCATGCAAAATTGACTTGCCCCTCAAAGAATTTAGTGAAGTTGGGTTTTTCCTCCTCTATCATGGATGTTGCTAGATGCAGGGTCTTCACTATTTCAGCTGTGTCAACATTGATGGATTGTGTGGGCTCAATTAGTACTGATGATCTCTCCTGATAGTGCTCGGGAAGAGTGTCAAATCTTCCATCTCTCAGTGCCTTGGTGAGGTTTTCACCTTGAGATGCGCTCTTTGTTTTTACTTTTTCTCGATTTAATAGTGCCATTAAATGGTTTTCACTATTAGATCCATTTTTTATATTCATTTTGCAGCTGGAAGATTTGGCACTCCCCTTGTTTAAATCCTTGTTATGAGGTCCACTGGTGGAACATGTTTCAGGATTGTCTGAACAAAGGAATTTTATGATGGCATCATCATTTGAAAAGACAGGTATGTCAAGCAACTCATTTTGGTCCTAGTCAATCAATTCAGGGTGTATTAACGACAAAGAATCGTCGGATTGGCTAAGATAAAGAGGGGTGAGTGTCATGATGGAAATGTCGTTAGAGTGTCCAATAGCAATATTGAGGTCTATGATGTTACTCTCTTTCGAAGTATCTATCTCGCTCGAAGTATGATCGTCTTCACTTGAGTCATCGATATGTTGTGATCTAATTTCAAGTTGTTTATAACTCAAGCTCTATCCCTCCATACATGTTGGTGTATACTTTTGTACCACATCAATTTCCTTATCATGACAAGATTCTTTAGAGAGGGAATCCCATTCATATTCATTGGAATCCATTTCAGAACTATCTCTCAATTGAAGGATTCTCTTGACAACTTGTTGTCTAGTTTCTTCTTTTGCTTCTTCCCTATACCCTAGTCCCATCTTGTCCTTAGAATTCATTGTGATGGGTTGTATCGATTCTATGATGCCTTCCTTTCTTTTACCAATAGGACCTTTTCCCTCATATCCCATCTTTTCCAGGATTGTATTCCCTTTGCCATACTTCTTTGTTTGTACAGTTGAAGTGGATTCTTGTGATGCTTCATCATCTTTGTATAACCAGTTTAAAACCTCCCTGTCTTCTAATTCATCCACTAAGGTGCCTTCTCTTACAAATTTTCCATCAAAGAGTGTGGTTGGTTGTGATGATTGTTGTCTTGATGTTGATGGTTGTCCATATGACTTAGGAGAAGATGAAAGTTGTGATAAACAAAAGGATTGCTCAAATGAGTATTCCCCCATGCCTTTGTCTTTCAAGTGGATCTTTTCAACTTTTTTTGTGAAGGCATTGAGTTGACTTTCGTGATTCGATGTAGTAGACTCACTGATACCCTTATCTTTTGATCTGTCCTTTTTCTCCACCTACTTTGACAAGGAATTTAGTTGTCTTTCACTGTTGGATGAACCAGGAGTTGTAGCTTCCCTGTTGTGTGGTACAAAAATGCCTTGGGTTGTTCTGAGTGTGTTGCAATATTGGGTGTTGTTGGAATCAACAACAATAGTGATCTCTTGTCCATTAAAAGGAAATTTAAAACACTAGTGTGATCTGCTATGGAAGGGATCTATGACAAACGTTGCTAAAGTGAATGTGCATAAAGGTGAAAAAATCCTTAATGCCTTGAGCTTAACTCAAAAAGACATTAAATAATGGAGCAACAAGAACAAATAAGAGAGAGAATTATAACACAAAACAAAGAGAGAGAAGAGGACACAAGATTGATTACAGAGTTCATCTGAGTGGACTACGTCTCCGAGTCTATCTCAACTAAGTGACCAATCTATTAACAATGCTCCAAATGTAGTACAATCTCTAAAAAGAGCCTCTTGGAAACTACTTTACAATTTTCTGTAGCCTGTCCACAAAGTCATGGTACAAAATTCCTCACTCAAATCACCTCACATAAAGAACCCTCAAAGCCACAAGGCTGATTTACAAAGAGCAAAAAAAAGACTTTTCCTAAAGGCTCTGCTACAGAATCATAGCATTATTACATCAAAAATTCCCTATTCCCTCTACAAGAATTTTTGCAAAAATCCCATCACTTGGATGCTTGAGAATTCCATCCAAGAATGTGATGATCAATTCTCTCCTTGGCTCCTCCTTTTATACTTGAAGTTTTCCCATTTGGGCTAAAACCAAAAAACTTGTAATTTCCCCTCTTTAGGGAAAAATCAAAACAATTCCCCCCATTTTTAATAAACAATTAACAATCTCCCTAAAAAACATTTAAAATTTGTTTGAGCCCTTGTCCATGTATATTCTCGGGCTATTTGGTTGGGTTTTTTATTAGTTTGAAATTCCAACTAATAACCACTTAAGGTTATTTACATATTTTAAAATATTATTTAAGCCCTTGAAAATATTTCATTCAGGCTATTATAAGTTTTGTTTTTTGGGGGTTTTGTTTTTATTTAATTCTCCTAAATCCACAACCTATGGAGAGGATTACTCCACAAAAAGAGGGTTTACAACAACTCAAGGGAGAAGATGGGAGAAAATCCCATGAATCTCTCAACTCCTCCTTGAGAATAGGAAAATAGTTTTGAGGTGGATTCTCACACAAAACTAATTTCCCTTTTTACAAATTAAATGAATAATACATGAGAATTCCACTCACTTCAAGTATTAATCATTTTTTCCAATTTAAATGAATAATACACGAGCTTCCCACACTCATTTCAAGTATTAATCATTTTTTTTCAATTTTAAATAAATAACACATGAGTTTTCTTCCAACCCATTTGAAGCATTAATCATTTATTTTAAACTTTGTCACCTATCATCAAATTTTTAATGATTTATCTTATGGTGAGCAAAGTAGGAATTTTTCACCTTCTGATAGGCCCCTACACCTGGTTTGACTGAACTTTGATCATCTGTATCTTAAGCAAATAGACTCTAATTGATGCGATTCAAAAAGTGTCAAAATTGTCTCAATGAGCCCTTCAATTTGGGACTACTTTTGTTTGATTATGAAATGGTCAAATTTTTCACCTTGTGTCAACCTGTGCCCTAGTTTGACTGCAACTTTGACTGGCCATAAATTTTGCATACATACTCTATTTTCCATGATTCAAGCGGCATTGGAATCATGCTTCTGAGAATTATGCCATAGTGCTGACTTCTCGAGCATTGGAGACAATTTAGTTTTCAAGGTTCATAGATCCTCCTGGATCAAACCTCCCCACTAAAGAGCTTTTGGTCCTCCAAAAGCTGTCTTGTAGAACCTTTGACTTCCTTGGCTTAGATCAAATTTGTTGTCACCTTCGAAGCTTCACTGAAATGCTACTATTGGCTCCACCTTCGATAACTAATTCTGGTTCCGGTCCTTGTTCCACCATGCTTCGAAACTTACATTTTCCCTTCATGGGTCTTACACTTCAATTATGCCTTGATACTATCCCATCTGCCCTCTAGGGGTCTTACACTTTGACAATATCAAGAAAGCATACATTGCCACATCTGTCTACTAGGGTCTTACACTTCAACAATGCATGGTCAGTATGAGCATACCTATGGCCACATCTGCCGTCTAGGAGTCTTACATTTTAGCCACGTTAGGACTTCAAAGGATGTAGTTCAAAATGAAACTTGACATACCAAAAAGTAAGAAGAAAACCAAGCATGATAAACTTGTCTCTTGGTGCTTCTCACGACAGTGGTTCTTGTTTTGCATACCATCCTAGCCAATTTCTTGGGCATGAGTATGATGCTCCTCCTCGTTTACAAACTACATGAGCAATGGCAACTGTGCCTCAACCTGAAACATTCCTTCTCAACTTTGTATTTCAGAATAGCTCATTACGAGCTTCACCATATGACTTTGTCTATGTTCGCTTGAGCAACAAGGCCATAGAAAAAGACATTTAGGAGCCTCGGTCATCAATTAACTGAGTCAGACTAAGTCTTAAAGCTAAGAACATACAAGAAAATTCTCAGTCGTTCTCTACAACTATGAGTCCCAATGTGGAGTGATCATCTAGATCTATCCACCTTTCATTGAATTTCATTGAAAGTGTTTCTTTTCCTTAAACAGGAACAACAAACATCTTCTCGCCTCAAGAATTGTCATCAACTAAGCACTCTTCAGTTTCAAAAATCTTCCATTCTGCAAAATAAGTCTTCAAGAATTTTTTTTTCTAATTACATGAGATAAGGCTTAAACAACCTTTCAAAATATCAATTCCAAGAAAATACAACTTCATGCAAATATCATAATGATTTTACTACAAAAACCATGTCTACTTGTATCACCTAGCTCATAATCACAATGTGATATTTATTAATGAGCTAATAACAAAACAAATTTGATACAACTATTTAGATGACAGATTTTACCAACTCTTATGAAGCTGGTCAAAAGCACTTCCCTTTGTTGGTTGCTCCTATGTTGTTTGAGGTTCCTCTACCTCAGGGATCGTAGCCTTAGGCACTGCCATCACCTCCACCTCAGGGATAGCGGCTTCAGGTACCACCTTCACCTCTTCCTCAACAACCTTTCATTGGTTAGGTCTCTCAATGGGACTAGGTGAGCGTCAAAGCTCTGGATGTAGCTTCCAGAGTTCTTCTCGATCCAATGCCCACTTATCCTACAATGGGTACAGTAGTTCTGAGCTTTGTCCTACCTCTTCGCTTTCTTCTTTGGAGAAGAATCAACTTCACTTCCACTACTATATTCTAAAGTGTGTTCCTAAGGATATGTATTTTTAAAGGCTTTCAAGGATTCACCAGTCCCTCCATATCCTAATCCTTGATCACGAGGTCTTTGCTTAACCTCTACAAGATTGATCATGTCTTTTTCACTGATCCCAAGGCCATTACCATTGTAACCCATCTTGGTCAACAACTTCCTAACAATGCCCTTGTTGTGCCTTTCAAAGCCTTCAAAAATAGAGTTTTGATCATTTTCCACCTCTTGATGCAGAAGACTCTTCCAGGTAACCACTTTGGTTACTAGAAACATTGAAAAGTTTCAGGTACTCCACATGTCGATAAAAAGCACACTGATCAGCATTCTCCTAAATTAAGTCATAATTGGGCCACTTCCCATGACCATAAGAAAATCCTGACTTTAGACTCCAAATGTCCACTTGCCAACTTGCACACTGACAATGAAAACTAGCAAACTGTCAAACCAACAAACTAATTAAACTAGCAAGCTGACTAACAATCACTTATGCAAAACCAGCCAAACTAGGCTCTGATACCACTTGATCTGTTGCAGAATGGATCTATGACAAACGTTGCTAAAGTGAATGTGCATAAAGGTGAAAAAATTATTAATTCCTTAAGCTTAACTGAAAAGACATTAAATAATGGAGCAACAGGAACAAATAAGAGAGAGAATTATAACACAGAACAAAGAGAGAGAAGAGGACAAAAGATTGATTATGGAGTTCATTCGAATGGACTATGTCTCTGGGTCTATCTCAACTAAGTGACCAATCTATTAACAATGCTCCAAATGTAGTGCAATCTCTAAAAAGAGCCTCTTGGAATCTGCTTTACAATATTCTATAGCCTATCCACAAAGTCCTGGTACAAAATTCCTCACTCAAATCACCTCACATAAAGAACTCTCAAAGCCACAAGGCTGATTTACAAAGAGCAAAAAAAAGACTTTTCCTAAAGGATCTGCTATAGAATCATAGCATTATTACATCAAAAATTCCCTATTCCCTCTACAAGAATTCTTGCAAAAATCCCATCACTTGGATGCTTGAGAATTCCATCCAAGAATGTGATGATCAATTCTCTCCTTGGCTCCTCCTTTTATACTTGAAGTTTTCCCATTTGGGCTAAAACCAAAAAACTTGTAATTTCCCCTCTTTAGGGAAAAATCAAAACAATTCCCCCCATATTTAATAAACAATTAACAATCTCCCTAAAAAACATTTAAAATTTGTTTGAGCCCTTGTCCATGTATATTCTTGGGCTATTTGGTTGGATTGTTTTTGTTTATTTTAGTTTGAAATTCCAACTAATAACCACTTAAGGTTATTTACATATTTTAGAATATTATTTAAGCCCTTGAAAATATTTCATTTGGGCTATTATAAGTTTTGTTTGTTTTGGGTTTTGTTTTTATTTAATTCTCCTAAATCCATAACATATGGAGAGGATAACTCCACAAAAAGATGGTTTACAACAACTCAAGGGATAAGATGAGAGAAAATCCCATGAATCTCTCAACTCCTCCTTGAGAATAGGAAAATAGTTGTGAGGTGGATTCTCACACAAAAATAATTTCCCCTTCTACAAATTAAATTAATAATATGTGAGAATTCCACCCACTTCAAGTATTAATCATTTTTTTCCAATTTAAATGAATAATACATGAGCTTCCCACACTCATTTCAAGTATTAATCATTTTTTTCAATTTTAAATGAATAACACATGAGTTTTCTTCCAATCCATTTGAAGCATTAATCATTTATTTTAAACTTTGTCACCTATCATCAAATTTTTAATGATTTATCTTATGGTGAGCAAAGTAGGAATTTTTCACCTTCTAATAGGCCCCTACACCTGGTTTGACTGAACTTTGATTTTCTGAATCTTGAGCAAATAGACTTTGATTGATGCGATTCAAAAAGTGTCAGAATCGTCTCGATGAGCCCTTCAATTTGGGACCGCTTTCGTTTGATTGTGAAATGGTCAAATTTTTCACCTTGTGTCGACCTGTGCCCTAGTTTGACCACAACTTTGACTGGCCATAAATTTTGCATACATACTTTGTTTTCCACGATTCAAGCAGCGTTGGAATCATGCTTCCGAGAATTATGCCATAGTGCTAACTTCCCAAGCATTGGAGACAATTGATTTTTCAAGGTTCATAGATCCTCCTGGATCATGGTGATATGTCGATGGTATAACTTACATCTCATGAATCTACAAACATCCCAAGAGTATGTTGTATGTTAATTCTTTGTCCAACACTTGGTAGATTATGTCTTTGACAACTGGTCCTACTTGAAATTGTAAGACAATCAATCCTTGGGAGGATCTCTCTTCATCACCATATGCTTATATTGTGATTTTCCTTCTAGGATCAATAGTATTTTTAGAATATCCGAGTGCACGGACAAGTTTTAGAGTGCAAATATTTAAGCCAACTCCTCCATCTATTAGAACACGTTTAACATGGTGTTTATGGATTGAAACCTCAATGTGGAGGGCAACATTATGTGGATGGGTGATGGATACATCATCATGTTTAGAAAACGATAAGCAATGAGGTGCGGTCAAGTGTTCCACCATACTTTAAAATTGGAAAACTTCCAAGTTTTTTGGTATTGTGGTGGCCACTAGAGCTTGTTCGAAGATTTATTTGTGCGCTAGTGAAATCTTGGGAAGCTCTAATATGGATATTTAAGCGGGTATCTTTTACAACTAACCAACTATGTTATATTGAGTTGCAGGTGTAACAGTTGTTTTGGACGTGGAAGGGGTAGCTCCTGTCAATGTTACCTTGGATTGTCCTCTTGTGATTGCATTGATTGGTGAATTGTCTTATTTTTATTTAATTTTGATGACATTAATTTGTTTGTCACTTGCAACAATGTTGGTGATCAGATTTATTGGCACAAGGTCAGTGATTTGATGTGAGGTGGTGTCGATATTGTCGTGATGATTTTCAATTGTAGCAATGTCTCTTTGGATCTTAGTTTCAATATCCTTGGTTTGATGTTTGACTACCTCAACACAATGAATGGTAGAATCATAAATATAGTTCACATTTTTTCCCTTGGTATTTGATGAAGAAGATTCCCCTTTTTCATAGTTTGGTAGAGGGTTCTTAAACGCTCCATGATCACTGTTTGTTTGGGGTCCTTCTACGAATATGCCTTGTTGTCAATCAAGTCTTGTATCAAGTTTTTTAATTGCATGCAATCATTGGTTTTATGTACTTTGTTTCGATGAAAGTCATAGAAATGTGCATCATTCCACCATGGAGGCTTAACTTGTGGTTCCCAATTTCTTGCCTCTGGTAATGTTATGACTTTAGCTTCAAGAAGTTCCTTTGATGTTGATTCTGATGATTGTCCCAAAGATGTGAATCTCCTCTGATTTGAGGATGTTCGATATGATGGTGTTCTAGATCCAGCATTACCTTGATTTTTGTTCTGGTTGACATTTTGGTTGTTGGGTGGATTGTTGTTCTGATTAGTTTTGGTGGTAGTTGTTGTTAAGTTGAATACATGTTTTTTATTTGGTTTTCAACTGTGCCATCATTATTACCCACATTCTTGTTTCACTACCAAAACTTTGGTTTGTCACCGTTGTTGTAATTGTTGGAAGAATTTGATGAGTTGTTTTCATTGTAAATTTTGATGACTCCTCTCTTGACCAAAGCCTCTTCGATTTTTATTCTATTTCAATCAATTTTTTGAAGGCAAGTGGGAATTGTAATTCTAATCTATAGCTCATCTCGTCATTTAGGTTATCGATGAATATTTCTATCTTTTCCTTTTCAGGTACGGGATGAGAATATCTTGCAAATAACCTTCTCCATTTTTGCAAAAATATGAGGAACGATTCACCCTTTTTATGTTTCAAGTTGCAAAGGTCTTTCATTGTTATGTCATGTTGGATGTTATAAGAGTATTAGGTGATGAACTTGTTAACCAATTCTTCAAAGGTGTTAATTGGTGGTGTAAGTTTGGAGAACCATTTAAGGAATTTTCCACCTAGACTGCATGCAAACAACCTCATCAAGTAAGTTTCTTCATGTGCAAACTCAAGACATGGTTCTAAATTCCCTCACATGATCTATTGGATCAGTTTTTCCATTGTATTTATCATATTTTGGGAATTCGCAATGTTTGGGAAAGGGAATCATGTGGATACTTTGATCAAATAGATATAGACAAATGTCTTGTATCAAGTATCATTTTGAGGTTCCCCTTTGCATATCAAGAAGTTGTTGTTGAAGGTTCTTCATTTGATGAGTTAGGGAAACCAATTGTTTTGTATCATTTTTAGGATTTTTGGGAGGTGCTTTCAATTGATTAACATCAAAGTCATCAGGTAATTTGACACCTTGTTTAGCTAGCATTAGTAAGTATTTTTCCCCATTTCTTTCAGAAATATTTTATAATCACTTGTGGAAATTTGGATCTTGTTTAGCATTTTGGATATCTTCCTCAGTTATTTCTTCCCCTTCATTGTCGTGGATTCCATGGAAAGGATTCTCTTCAGCTTCAGCCATGGTTTTTTGAGTTTCACTACTTTGAGTTTTGATGTTTAGAGTTTCCATGCTTTGAGTTCCAATGTTTTGTGTTTCAAGTTCTTTTTCCTTGAGTTTCTGCTTTTGTAATCTTGTTTGAATGGGCATGCAAGTGTTATACTTTGACTAAACTTTGATCTTTGTTTGGAAGAGGGCCAAGGATTAAAACTAAGTCAAATAGAATGGAAAATTCTATTGATGAGACTAAGTTTTATTTGATTATATAGCTTTGTTTCGTGATGAAAGGATGGTAAATCCTAATGATGAAACTAGGCTTAACAATCAAAGATATGATAAGTTTGATGATTTAGGCACTTTGAGATGCTAGATCTTGGTTTAATTTGGAGAATTCCACTTGTATAGGTCAGTTTTAACAAGTTTAGACTCTGTTGTACCTAAGGAATGATTTTGGACTAAAAAAGATTCTAAATTCTGGTTCAAACTATGAAACAAGGGATAAATTTAACTCTTGGGTTTTGCATTTATTAGATGCGCTAAAACAGAGCCTGAATGTGCTAAATATTGCACAGATGAACTAAAACAGAGAATGAATGCACTGGAAGATTGCTCATATGCGCTATGAAGCTAACTCTATGTGCTAAAATAGTAGATGTATGCACTATAAGATTACTCAGATGCGCTAAAAGACTAATCAAATGCGCTGAAATAGGGAATGAATGTGCTATAGGATTGCTCACACGTGCTATAATAGTGAATGGATGCGCTACAAAATTGTACAGACACGCTATAACAGTGAATGGATGCGCTGTAAGATTGCACATACATGTTATAACAGTGAATGGATGGACTGTAAGATTGCACAGATGCATTGGAACAAAAGATGAATGCACCAAAGAATGGTGCAAATATGCCAGAATAAACAATGTATCCGCTGATATGGGAAAATGTCACATTTTCTTGCAAGTTTGTTTGATTTTTTTGATTTTCTAGTTAGAGAATTGGTCGTTTCAAAGGATGTTTGTTAAATCAAGGTTTTCACTTCCAATGTGATGTTTTATTTTGAAATTTGTTTAAAAACACATTGGTAAAACACATCAAACATGTACAACTTAAGGCTGTGTAGGAAAATATTTATTGGATTCCCACTTGGATTTTACTCCAACTGCACCTACTTTTAGCGGATGATTTGTGCTTTCTAGATGTATAGTCTCCTAATCTTGTTTAGCATTTACAACTTCCACATCATCAATAGTTACATTTTCTACATAAGCGGATATATTTTCAATATGAGTAGTCATATGAGGCATTTCTTATGTATCAAAGATATCCAAAGGAGTTTTATCCTTGAATATTTTAACTTTCCTTAATCCTTCCAATATTCTTGTTGTCTTTTTCAACTGTTTCCTTTTCCATCCTTTTTATTTCTTCTTTGTCCTTCCCCATCAAAATGTTTATTCTTTGTTTGATTCTAAATTCTTGAGTGAATCTCCCATGGCATACTTCTCATCTCTACTAAAAGCCGCAAAAATGTGGGATGACTTCAAAGGTTAGACCTTCTGTGCCAATAAATAGAATAAGGATTTTGGCTTGCTATAACGAAGGGTTCTAGTATAGGCATTCCATTCGTGGGGGATCATCCATTTAGCAAGAGACCATTGTTTCCCTTCTTGTTAGAACAATCCTCGTGATACTTCAACTTTCTTCAAGTACCCACATTTATATCTTGGTTGGAAGTCGCTTGGCTTTAGCGTGTTACTGGTTGGGTCATTCCCTTGGGTGATTAATTTTCCCCACAAGGTAGGTCCTCTATGGATAAAAAAAAATAAAAATGAATGGGTCTGGATTTTTGGTCACCCAGTTAAGGGGAGAGCATATGCCTACCATTCATCAAGCACAAAAAAATGGTGTTCTTTAACCTTTTAATTAAGCTAGATGCCTATCTTAATCAAAAGAAAGCATTCAAATAACTCCATCCCCTGTGTAAATCATTAGTAGTTGCATAAGTTTGTCTTTGATTGGCGTATCACTCACCTGCAAGCAAAAAACAATAATTAGTTCTTAGGATTTTAAGATTTTGTAAATTTAAACATATGCGCTAAAAGAACATTCCAATGCGCTAAAACCACTACTCTGTGTGATAAAATAACTCATGTATGTGCTATAAAAACTAATGAATACACTAAAAGAACTAATGGATGCGCTAAAGTATTGACTGAAAGCATTGAAAGACTCCCTGTATGCGCTAAAAATGTTGCTCAATGCATCGAAAGAAATGTTGTATGCACCATAACAAAAGTTGAATGTGCTAAAATAGTTGTCGAATGCACCGTAACATAAATCAAATGCACCAAAAGATTTGTTGTATGCACTGAAAGAACTTACGGTCGTGCTAAAATGTCACGTCCAACTTGTTCACAAGAACTTTTCTAGAAAATTGTTAAAAATGGGGTTGAGCCCCACAGTGGATGCCAATTTATGTTAGTGTGAAATGTGGGAGAGTTAGCAAATCAATAATAAGACACACAAACATCAATGAGACGTATTATATTAAAGATTTGAATCAATAAAACTATTCTATTTGTAGCAAAACAAATCTCTAAAAATGTTCCATTGTTCTCTATTCTCAAGGATTCATTAAATCATTTGGCTCTCAGATTTTATGTGCACTATGATTGTTAGAATGACAACTTGAGAAACGAGATGTTCAAAATGCAAGAAATCTAAGTTCCTATATGAAACTATGTGATAAAAGCCATGATACTATGATAATGGTGATATTGACAAATGGATAATGATGTTGCATAAAAAGCTAAAATGATTCTGCATATGCTTAAATATTAACTATTGATATGATAAACTAAAATACAATTACAAACTAAGACATGATTCTAAGTTAGAATGATAAACCATGCAACTTGCTAAATGTTAAATGATCAAATTCTAAATGCTACAATGCTCCAAAGCTATTCTTGCATAATAAGTTTTCTAAAAGATGTGATGATAAATGTTGTAGTAAAGGGTTGTATTTATAGGATTTTCAAAGTATCTTGTGATGTGGCAGCGATCAACGGTCTAGATTCAAACATGAGGGATGAACGGTGGAGATGAAAAAATCAAGGAGGATGTTCCCTTGACCAAGGGCAACATGCCAAATGGATGAAGGAATAAAGTGTGTGAGAAATAAGCCATGTGTTAAAAGTTTGTTGAAGATAATTGGTTGAAAATAATTTAATTAAATATTAGTCATATTTAATTACATGTGACATTTGATGACATGGCCAAAAAGTGTTGTAGACATGTGACTAAATTTGAATTTGAAATTATTCAAACTTAGTGAGAAGATATTTAATTAAATAAAAACAAACTATAGCCATTTTTTTATTTAATTAAATTTAGAAGAATGTGGTTTAGGATGAATTTTTTTAGAAAAGTGTGAACTATATAAATAAATTGAGAATTTATTTATAAGTAGATGAATTAAAGGAGTTTATTAATTAAATAGCTAGTATTTAATTAATTAATTGTCTTGACCAATTTTAGGTGTATACAGATATTTTTCAAGGAGTATGTGAGTGATGAGATTTAGGATTAGGTGACATTATCAAGTAGGCTATTTTGGAGGAGAGACAAATGGTGGTCAATTTTGGTGAGTGACAAAATTAGCATCATCTAATGGGGGTTCATTATTGAAGTGGTCATCATTGTGAGGCATGTAGAGTGGGACATCGTGTGGGGTGGATGATAATGGAGGAAGGAAGCTAGGGTAATGAAATGAGGAAGAGTAAGGAAGATACATGGATAGGCTTAGATGAGGGTTCTTATAAGAGATAATGTATGAGGAAGGGACAGTCAAAGAGGGAAGGTTATTGATTTCTATTAAAGAACAACAAAAATGATTCATTCTTATATACTATAGTAAATTTGAGTAGAAAAATGTAGAGTTTTTATTTTTGGTGAAAATAAAAGACAAAGATAATAGTGAACTAAATGGATACTAACCTAATAGTGATAAGGTCTATATGTTGTGACTATGTTTATGTTTACTCAAAAAGAAGTTTTGTTGAATGATGACAAAATTAAAAAATCAATGTAAATTTAGCTAAAGTGAGGGTTGAAGCTAGCGATCCATCGCGTGATGTAGAATCCATAACCATCTAAGAGCCACACTCCATATTCAATTTGCAACCTTATCTCCTCTGAATGACATATTAACACAAAGTATATGTTTACCATCCTTTTCATTTGTAACTCCGCACCCCACTTTCCTTGACACCAACGCACCAAAAAATCCCATTTGAAATCCTACCCTAGCCATTTTGCAATTAGCCCTAAGCGATCTAGCCTCTTTCTCTCTTTCCGTATTTTTTCAAGGTAATCGCCACAACTTTCCTTTGATGATTTCCAAACACAACCTTATTTCCAACCTCTTCGCTATGATTTAGATCATGAATCAGAGGGGGTTCATCCAAATTAGGGCCACAATCCGATTTCCTTCGCCAGTTCCTTGCTACCCTAGGATTCCGAACCCAATTGGGTTGCGATTGTGGCAGAAATTGCCTCCCCATTGCTATCTTTGATTTCCAGGAACAATGTGATGCAACCTATGTTGCGAGGCAAAGCTGGGATGTCTTTGCCAATTCCTTCTTGTAGGGACTCCGCAACTTTCACCCACGCCAAACCCGCCATCAGCCTTCATCCATTTTTCCCCACTTGCTCGATTTTCGATATTCATAGGAAAGATTGTCGCCTCAACATCTCTAGCCCAATGCCCTTGGCCCTTGATTACCTCATTCACAACCTCGTTCAATGGCCGTCCACCAACATTCCTCTCCACAAGACCTCAACCTGTGTCATTCCGCCTCTGCTTCGTGCTTGCTCCTTTTCGCTCTATCAAAACTCACTAGAGAGAAAAATTCTTTTGATGATGAAAAAATGAACAAATAATGAAGTTTAGGATTCACATCAAGTTCACAACAAATATATATACAAAATAAATAGCCTACATAATTTAAATGCAAGAAAGCATTTTCAATTGTCTATATTAGTATTCAAAAAGCAATCTATCATAAATAGGTTGACTTAAGTTAATGCAAACACAAACAAATTCTCTACCAATTAATTAACACATTATTTTTCTTTCTAGTTAGGTTGCTTAACATATCTTACTTAAATTCAATTCTTAATCTAAATAAGATTCCGTTGAGAAATGAAACAAAAAATTAAGTGATTTACTAACAATCAAATTTATGAATGACAAGATTGTTTAAAGATATTTAAAAGGTAATAATAATGAAATATAGAAATAGTTTTTATGTAAGCATGTTAGCACCTTGTAGAGTGCAATAATACCGTTATTACTGCATGCAATATTTTTAAAAAATACGATAGATAACAACAAACAAAAGAGTGCTAAAATTTGAAGAAATGAAGAATAGAATGAGGGTTTTTGTAAATGTGTAAGAAATGTGGTTTCAGAACAGTTCACGCCCGTTCTCTGTGCTTCCACATTTTGGAAGCATGTTTACCACAGCAATTGCAACTACAACATCTGACAAAATTGCTCTATCCTTTATGCTTTGATGGATGTCCATACCCTGTTCCAAAGCTCCCATTTCGTCACAGGCTAGGAGGATGCTGACAAAGGTTGCAGAGTCTGTCTTTACATCTGCCAATTGCATTTGCTTGAAAGGTCCTAAAGCCTTTTAAAAAGATCGACTTTGTGAATAATCTGCAATCAGGGCATCCCATGAGAACGCCTTTCTTCAAGGCATTCTGTTAAACTTGTCCATGATTCCACATTTTGCGTATCCTGCAATCATGGCAATCCATGAGATCACATTTCTTTTAGGTATCATCGTCAAATAGTTCACACCCCTTGTCTGTGCTTCCACATTTTGCATACATGTCTACCAGGTTAGTTGCAACTACAGCATCTAAAAAATTCCCCCGTCCTTTATCTTTGACAGATTCCATACTCTTTTCCAAAGCTCCCATTTTGGTACAGGTAAGGAGGCTGCTGGCAAAGGTCGCGAAATCTGGATTAACACTTGCCAATCGCATTTGCTTGAAAGTTCCTAAAGCCTTTTCAACAAATACATTTTGCGTATATCCTGCAATCATGGCATTCCATGAGACCACAGTTCTTTAAGGCATTCGGTCAAACAGTTCACGTGCCTTGTCTATGCTTCCACATTTTGTATACATGTCTACCAGAGTGTTTTCATCGGACAAAATTCCTCTATCCTTTACGCTTATATGGATAGCTATACCCTATTCCAATGTTCCCATTTCAGCACAGGCTGGAAGTATGGTGGCATATGTAAGCTGATCCGGCTGGAGGTTTCCATATGGTGACAGTGCGACTGCCTCTTTCATGGCAGCGGCTATCCAAAAAAAGCAGAGTTAAGCCGACTCTTTTTTACTATTCAAATTTAAATTTCATTGAAACAGCAGGAAATTTAGGCAGGTTTTGGAGTTCAAATTAGAAGCGTTTGACATTAATAATAGCGGGTGGCGGTCGACATTAAAACTGCAGAGTTTGCTTGGAATTTGCTAACTACGAACAGTACTGCCTTGACTTGGAATTCGCTGCCGAGTTTTCCAGCTACACACAGTACTGCCCGGTTAAAACCGCTATATTATAAACTGCAGTTATGCGGCTTATGGTATGCGTGATGATGGGCACGGTATGGGGTGGTGCAGGTTGGATAGCCGCTGCCGGTCAAATGTCCCATAATGCATAAGATTTTATTTCGAATTTTAATTAATAAATAGAGTCAAAGAAATACAGTCAAATGTGCATTGGTGGAAAGATGTCCAATTCCCCCTTCCGCCGCCATTATTAATTAATATTTACGGTCAAATGTGTATACAGAGTATTATGTAGACAATACTCAAGTTTAATGCCTTCCAGGTCATGATACAGAGGTTTTGGCACTAAAATTCCATTTTCTAAGGAACGTTTCTAATACCCGGCTTAATGTCTTAACTTCTACTTTTAAGTGGATTCGAACAGTGCCGTGCGAGTTGTACTAATACTATAGTATCAGAAGATTTTATTTTCCTGTCCTTACGTCAAGCTGGGTAAAGGGCTTATCTCTCTCCAAATCTAACCCAATCTAATTTAATGGCGCCAACAATGGCATTTACTAGTCCTACTCAGAGGTCTCCTTGTTTCGATGGAGAATGGTTTGGTTTGTCAAGTCGAAATCTAAATAAACAGATTAGAATACCGACCTCAATTTTACAAAGCCCATCTACAAGTAAATCTAGATGTAGCAGGGTAATCATGATGGCTGTTTCTGTTGAAAAGAAATACACCACTCAAAAGTCTCAGGAGATCTTCACTGCTGCCAAGGTTGGTATTTCTGTCTTAATTGTATTTGTCAATTTCATTCTTTGTTTGCCACGTTACTATTTCATAGTTTATCTCAATATTCAGTGGATATACATGCATACTTGACCTAAGCCATGGAAATGAGATGTTCAGGTTGCCAGAATTTTACAACTAAGCAATACTGTAGGATACATAGATTTGATGTTACTCGCTGCTGTGTAGTGGCTCCACAGTGTGTGATGAAAAGATCATCAACATAGACAATAAGAATCAGAATTTCATGACATCAAGATTCATATCAGAAAATTTTCTTTTGTATGATGAGTTGCCGTTCCCATAGCTGATTAGTTGAACTGAAATTTTGTAGCAATGCGAAAAATACATAGTTTTTGTGGCATGTTATGGGCACTCATTCAAGACTTCACCCTAGTGTTGCAGATTGCAGATTTTGATCCCAAGGATATTTGGTAGTGTTTAGTATTTACTGCTCGTATTAACTACTAATTTCTAGTAGGTTTAAGAATAGTCAAAACATGGTGACCCGGATGAAGTATGCAGCTTCACCCATCACATGAAGATATTCACAAGAATGCTATGAAAATGAATGCATTAAGAATGGTGGAAGCAGAATTTGAAATTACCTTAGTAAACTATGATCTGATTTTTATAGAGAAGTTCTCTAGCTCTAAATGAATGTATGATTTCTAGAGTACTCAATCCCAAGGATAATACAACAGGTGAATACTTCCCATTTGAGCACGGGCAGTTCTAGATTATGCTTTTCTAGTAAGATGGCTTTTGAATTATAGAGCCGAAATGGCAAAAGTCAATTCAATTCATTATATTGAGGCCTTTTTAAACTCAGTAGGTACCCCGAGCCAAGTAAATGCTTGGTCCTCTACTTAGTCAACGATTAAGATTTTTAAAACCGTACCACACAAATAAAACCTTATTATTTTTACAAGAGACATTCATCGCATTCTTATTAGTTCACGGGGAATTAAATATCAAGCATAAATTAATGCCTCCTTTGGATTAGGTTACATTGTCATGGCTACATTAATACAGAGAACATTCCAAACAGAACTTGAATCCAGGTCATCATCATGGCAGTTACTTATACCTCTAGGTCATGGCCTAGTGGACACAGTATCATTCTAAGACAAATTTGCACAAGCTAGTATTTCAAATCGAAGAAAAATGGAATTAACAGGGCAGAATTAATTAACTGCTCACCTTAGAAGGTATTTATAAGATGTGTTAAATTGTGCAGGATTCAGTCAACTTAGCTGACTTTAAACTTAATAGGTAAACCGAACAGAGTGCTGTGCAAATTGGACAAGATATATGCCACAATTTTTATCATGTATCTTCCATAAGGTTTGGCCCTCTGTGTAAGGAAATACAACAAAATGATTTGGTCTATTAGGATTTGTTCCAACAGGCTACATGCAGATCAATGGCATTATGCAAAAGATATTTATTGATTGAAGTAAGACTTTCAAGAGGAGTTACTTTCCACTGTCATTAATGATCAGTTCGAATAATTTTCAAAACACCTGGTTATTATGTCCTAATGCTAAATAACGCTGCAAAAATCACACAATAACCAAAATTTAAAATGTGGAAGCATACATAGATAATGACACCTTGAAATCTGTTTCTCATTCCTTTGAAACATGAACTATGTTGTTACATATAGTTAAACATTCATTCCTTCGAAAGAATTCGTATATGAAACTTCTATCTTGCTCCTATCTTTATACTAATTCAGTTAAAAGTGTAATCTCCCACAAAAAGCATCCTTATCACTAAGAAGGACGAGATGGAAGATAAGTCTAAGTCATTAGTGGTTATCTACACTTTCTTAGACTTATTTAGCTAAATAAAAGACTTTAACTTCAGTCCTTAAAAGTGAAATGCTAAATAGACTAACTCAAACCACAAAATTTTCCCTGCATGTCCACATTGAACATATGCAAAAGTTCTTATCCGAGCTAAAAACTCAACACGCCCTCTTAGCAAGGAAGGAATTCTGCACCAATCCAAAGTTGTCTTTGAGAGCCTCAAACTTCCCTTTTCCTAAGGGCTTGGTTAGAATATCACCTACCTGCTGATCAGTGGAGATTTTTTAGAGCTTCACTGCTCCCTTTTGAACCTTGTCTTTAATGAAGTGATATTTGATCTGTATGTGCTTGGGCATGCCATGAAACATTGGATTCTATGAGAGCTTGACACATAGATCTAATTATCATAGTAAATGACAGTGGAATCAAACTCCTGATCAAACAAATCTGCAAGTAACTTGCGAAACTAGATGGTGTAATGTCCCCTTTTTATAACTTCTGTTAATTTTCTAAGTTACTGGTTCGGTTTCAAGTTCGAGGGTTCAGTTTGCGGGTTCGGGCAAAATGTTTTTTGGGGTTGGGTTTGTTAGTACAAAAACATATAAAAATCAGAAATATATACATATTTGCAGCAGTAATTAAGTTCAAAATACACCACCATATTAATAGTCAAATAACATAGCAAAAATACACCACCACTTTCATAGTCAAATATTAAAATATTAGTGATACTCAAATGTCATGATATAAATTAAAGTTCAAACATAAAAATGTCAAGTGTTTACAATCAGCCATTATTGATCATTGATCAATCATATGGGTCATCAAAAAAAACATCATCAACATACATATTAGATGCTACATTTTGTGTAGAACCACAAATAGTGTCAGTGGCGCTTGCACAAGCACTGCCACTAGCACTCTCATGCTTAGTAGCTGCCTCAGGCTCGTAGTCATCATCAATATCAAGTGCAGCTAAGTGACTTGTGGAAGCATCCAAGTCAAGATGCTTTGGCTCAATATCCCACCTCCTTGAGTCTCCTTTGTAGGAACTTTGTTTGTGTGTAATGAGGCGCAAGTTTGAATGCACATACACCAAGTCCTCTGCATTTTTTGAATGTAGCCTATTGTGCTTTATTGAGTGGATGAAGGAACATGTGCTCCAATTCCTCTCAGAAGAAGATGAACTAGCAACCTATTAAGACCAAATTAAATAGTTAACTTAAGAGTTACAAAATTTAACTAAATAAAATATAAATATAAATTAAAATTACAAAATATAAAACTTAAATTTAAAAGATAAAAGATTTTGATTATAAAACTTACTTGGGATAAGATTTTATTGCAAGAGGTTGGAGGTGCGTGTATTCTTGGCCATGGAAGTACCACCAACTATGAGCATCCACCCTGTACTTGTCTCAAAGAGCATCAAGACCACAATCATTGGAGCATGCAAAACCCATGAACTGAGCCCTCACTAGATCACGTTGGTCACGATCATTGAAGAGTCTACAAAGTGCTGCCTTTTACCCTTGAGCCACTTCAGCATCTCTATATGGAGCAACTCTTGATGAAACATAAAGTATCTTAGCACTATAATATTTGGGACTCAATGCAAAAGCGAGAAGATGCAACGAAGTGGTCATTTTGTTCCATCTCTCTTCAATGATTTGATGTAGCTCTTTGAAGAACTTTTCTTTAGGATCTTCCTCTTTTGCATTAATGATGGTTTTCATCTTCTCAATCATTGAGTCAATGCCATCATATACTTCACCCAAACAAGGTCTATCCATGTTAGTGTAACGGATCATGCTCAACATGGGCTTAGTGAAACTGAGGAGATAGTCAATACGATCCAACCAATTGTCATCTAGGATCATTTGCTTAACCTTATTTGCCCTTTCAATGCTAGATTGCCTCCATACAGACCAATTAGGGCTGATGACCATATTAGAGAGTGCCTCATGAACCTTCATAAGTCGTCTCAACACAGCTGTGTTGGAGGCAAAACGGGTCTTAGCTACCTGTTTGAAAATCAAAATAAAATATAATTTAAATTTACAAAATCAAAATTTAAAATTAAAAGAATTAGGAAATTAAAAATATTGAGAATTCAATTAACTTACCTTCAACAACTCCAATTTTGAGAATTGTCTAAATATGCCTTGTGTCATATGGTGGTTGGTGACAAACATTTGGATGTCTTCAGCCTCAACATACACCTGTTTGATCCACTCAATTTTGGTTCCAATTTTTTGTAGCATTAAATTGAGGGAGTGGACAGCACAAGGTGTCCAAAAAATGTGTGAATACTTCTCCTCAATCAATAACTCAATAGCCCTACAATTTTTTGCATTGTCAGTTACAACTTGCACAACATTTTGATGGCCCACTTCTTCAATAGGTTGACAAAGGATGTTAGCAATAAATGGACTATCCTTCACCTGTCCTTCACAATCCACTACTCTTAAAAACATTGTCTCTTTAGGGGACACGACAATAACATTGATCAATGGGCGATTTTTTGCATCTTTCCATCCATCAAAAAAATGGTCACCCCTATTTCGATCCATGAATCCCTTATGGGCTTCAAAGATTCTGCTACATGTTTCACCTCTTTATCTAATAAGGTGCAACACACCTTCTCAAAACCTGGGCCCTTATACCCCTTTGGAGCCTCATTAATAGATTTCACCATTTTTTGCCAATATGGTGAACAAACAACGTTGAATGCCAATCCATTGGCATAGACACATCTTGCTATGTCTTGATCAACAATCTCTCTTGCCTCATTCTGAAATGAAGTTTCCAACGGTCCCTTAGATCTTTTATTTGTAGAGGGCACAGTTTGCTCTTGAGGGATGGACATAAATGGATGGCTATCTGTAGGTGGAAACTAAGAAGGCGGTGTAGGGGGCTTCATCACTCAAGATCCTTTCTTTAACAAAGGATGACTTGTTTTAAGATTGATTGCTTTTTGGTTTGCTTTTTCTTGCTCAACAATATATCCCAACACTATATCATTTGGAATGCCTTGTTTGTCTTCACTTGGACAAGCTTTGATGCCTAGTCTAGGGATCTTGCACAAGTGCCCTTTTACTCGATTGTATGAGCTCGAATATCTAACATGGCAATGACTACAAATCCAAACATATCCTCCAGCATTTGGAAGTTGTTGAACCATTTCAACATATTTCCAAAGGGGAGAGTTTGTGTCTGTTTTGAAACGAGATTGGTTTGAGCCTAAGGAGGTAGAACCAGATGCCATTGTAATACCTAAGGCACAACACATTGAAATTTTGGTATTGAAACTAAAAGACTTAATTAATTTCAAAAAAATGAAAAAATTAAACATGTGTTTAGACACTTAGAAGAATGAAAAGAAAATAAAAACTTAAAAAAAAAACAAAAGAGTTCATTTGTTAAAAAACAAATAAAAAAACTTAAAAAAACCTACCTTTTTTGAAGAAATCTTGATCTACGATCTTCTTGGCAATGAACGAACACTTGCAAGTGCTTAGGAATAGCACAACAACCAACTTTGAACAATCAACGATCAACCTTCAAGTCTATTCAAGCTTGTGCAAGCAAGAGAGAAAGTTCAACAATGGAGGCAAAAAGACTTGTTTTTCATTCACAAATTGTTAAATGAGTATGTTTTTACCTATTTGATCTGTTAGGAGGCAAATACTAGGGTTAGAGGGAATATTTTAGTCCTTAGAAGTCAACAAAAAGTTAAAAAAATAATAAAAAAATGCAAAAAAAAAAATGGAAAAAGCGTGGTCTGGGCGTGAAAGTTCTTGGGTTATGCCCGGGTTCGATTTACGACTGTTTGATTGACACAATTTTTTGTAGTTCTCAATGAAGAGTCTTTTATTTATGTATTAATATCTTTTTTTTCCTTCAAATTTTGACTTTTATTTTCAGCAAGAATATAGTAAACTATCTCATTTTTTTATTATAATGGTGCTTTTATTGAATAGGCACCTAAAACATTTTACTAATCACATAAGATATTTGTTTATTCTCCACTTTTTATCTCTTTTTAGTTTGTAGTGTGTAGTGAAATGACAGAGTCGTATCCAGAGGTTTTCTACTCTAAGTATATAGTGCTCTCAATTATCTATTTTGCAACTTATCATATCTGGCATATCATAAGTTTTCTCATCTGGTTTATATGAAGCAAGAGATGTTGGGGGCATTTGAATTGAAAATCACAAAGCAGCTTGTGGATGCCAATATCTAGAATAAAACAAAAGGAATGACATGAAACAAATCTCTAATCCTAAAGTTGCACACGCCTCTGTTAGAGAAAAAAGAGAGTAACATAACAATGCAAGAAGACACAAAAACTTCTCACCAACACTCTCTTTGATGACTTGGATTTTCTCTAGATGTGTTGATGAAGATGTCTTGACGTGTAATTGCTCTTTGCTAGGTATTTGGGCAGCATATACTTGCTTGTCTTCCACTTTTTTAAATGAGCTTGAGGATGGGGCCTTTATAGATTTTTGGATGGAGACATGGAGGAGTGAGATTAGCTCTTGGATTAGAGGGTGAAGATTGATTGCCTTTCAAGGGAAGCTCATGATGGAGGGTTGAAATTAGCTAAAGTTCATGGAGAAATGAGATGCTTGCAAGTGGTGGTTTGGGATAAGCTCAAATAAATAAGACAAGGATTCAGAAAATGAGATTATCTTGACTTGAGTGGAGGGTGGAGATGCAAAAAGGAGTTTTTTGGATTCTAGTGATGGTTGACTTTTTATTATTTTTAAATTGAACTGGTGGAGGAACGTGCAAGACAATTAATTAAATAAACTATGTTCATGTAATTAACTAATGGAAGAGGATAAGCTTAACTAATTAAATAGTAAGGTTCGTATGAATAATCAATTAGAAGAAAGGTTAGGCTAGGTTAATCAAATAAAGAGGATTTATTTAATTAACTAGTGATAGGAATTAATTAAGGATGATTTAATTAATTGATGATGGGAGGTTAGCTCAATTAATTAAATGAATTTCTAAATAGGACTCTCAAATCTTTTTGTCCTTGTATTGCCACATTGAAAAATTGAAAGTTGGAGGGTTTCTTTCCATCAACTAATGGACATATAGACTAGAAAACTGCAAAATTTTCAACAATTCCCAAGAAGATTAAACTTATTCCTATGTTATCGAATTGTTGCCTTGCACCCATCGATATCGGAATCGAAACGCATCTTGTATGAAATCGGAATCGATTCGCTGTGGATATGCATTGGAATCATTTTTTCCTTTGCATAAGCGTTTTAGACTTAAGGCAAATGATTCCAGTCGTTTCCAGGTCGATTCTGAATGGCGGGAGGTCGATTCTGAATGGCAAGAGGTCGCTCTCATTTTTTTCACAGGTCGATTCCAAGAAGATATTCCAATAAATCCATTGTCTACAGCGTCAAGGTTGTGTACCAGGGGCTGCACTACATTGCTCTTCCTCCTCTTGGGTTCCGCTGCGATTGCCGGCAAAACTCTGTATAATTTAAAGTCTGGAAAAGATTACCGCTGCTCTAAAGGAGGAACCAAAAAATTATTACAGCCCAGAATATGTTGAGAAGGGCGTACTTTGGTCGTGGGTCGTGGTGTGGGTGCTGGCTTCATTAGTGGGAGTGGTGGTTACTCTCCGTTGCCTTGCACTCGGTAAATCCCCAGACTACAGTTTACATACCAAACCTTTGTTTTCTCATGATTGAATTAAAATAATAAAACTAAATCTAATATATTAGATTATTAAATATCATTATATAGTCTATATAATATTTATTATTAATATAATAATATTATATATATATTGATATTATTTTAAAAAAACTAATATTTTATTATATATAATAATTATTATTAATATAATAATACTATATATACATATATAATTTTAAAAATAATATTTTTTTTATATGATTGAATTAAAATAGTAATACTAAATATTATATATTATATTATTAAATATAATTATATATAATCTATATAATATTTATTATTAAAATTATAATATTAAATATATTGTTTTTCTATTGAATAAATAATGATACTTCTAAATATAATTATATATAATCTATATATAATATTTATTATTAATATAATAATATTAAATATATTGTTTTTCTATTGAATAAATAATGATACTTCTAAGTATCCTATATATATATATACACAAACGTACCCGTACCCAACCCCTCCCAAAAAAATGCCGTACCCACATACTGTACCCACGTACCCGTACCTGTCTCCGTACCCGATTCGGCAACTTAGACTTATTCTGTTGAAACTTTTTCATAATTAAAGATTTTAAACTTCCAAAGTCACACATAATATAAAGTATCTGGATACCACTGTGTAATGTTTTTTATTGCATTCACAATTTTATTGTTTGTGCATTACTTTTATTGGAAACAATGTTAAGACATACGTTTGTACTGGATTTTGAGCAGCAAGTTTGATAGAACGATGCTGCAAAACATCAGTAAAGTATTGTCAAAACTTACTAGTATGATAGTTACTTTGTTTTGATTGTTCAATGTTAGTCATTCCAATCAAGAGGATGCCAAATATCTTGGGAAGTTATTAATTTCTAAAATTTTAGAAATTTAATAACTACTTGTTTCTTTTGAATATAACTTGGTGTTTTTGTTAGCGTTAGTTTTCCTCCGTAATCAACGTTTCATGCAATAAGCTAACTTAAGTAAACATGAGTGTTGTTTTTCATGCATATGCTAACTGAAGCAAACAGTTCACTACTATATGCTAACTGGAACAAACACAACAGTCAGTTTGCTTTTTCTGTCCCTTATCACCGTAGGAAACTGCAGTTAAGTCTGCCTTTCACCGCAATTTCCTTCTCTGCGGGTGGTTATAAAACTGTGTATCTTTGCATTTGATTTAGAGTGAATGAGAATGAAATCAGATTGTGCAAATTTGTTTTCTGTGTGCTTGATAATTTTTATCTCCGTAGATCTGCAAGGAATTCTACAGTTTTACATCATTGTTTTTTGCATTTTGTCCTCACCATACCAATTGTTTCATATGCATCTAACGATCTTGGTGGATACCTTTTACTGTTTTTACTTTTAGTTCAACTTGGTATTATGTTTTTCCAGGAATTGATGCCAGGCGGTGTGAACTCCCCAGTGAGGGCTTTCAAATCAGTTGGTGGGCAACCAATTGTTTTTGATTCTGCGAAAGGTTCACATGCATGGGATGTTGATGGAAATGAATATATTGATTATGTTGGCACTTGGGGTCCAGCAATCATTGGTCATGCAGATGAAAAGGTACAATTTGCATGATCTTTTTTCTTTCAGTTTGTATCCTAGCACTGTTAAACTCAAAAACAAAAAGTAGAATTATGAAATTGGTATTTCCAAAATGTGTCACTATGAACAGATCTCTGATTTTTAATTATGCACTGATATTTGATATTCATTATGCCAAAGTTTTTTTAGTCACACTCAGAAATGCTTTCACATGCTTCCAAAGCCACATTTCTTGTGTTAATTACTTGTGTGTTAATGCATTTTTGGTACCATGGAGCTAGACCTGTTGTTAGGTGAAGTCAATAATTAAAAAAGCACACAAGTTGGAACTAAAGGGAAAATTAGTGAAAGAGACACATTGGCCACAAAACATTAGAGTTAGTGATAATTATTATAATTAATTTTGTCAACTAGGTTCCAGTTTTTTATCAGTCATTAGAAAGTGTTCAATCCCTTGTTCAATGATCTCTTATACAGAATCGCATAGTGCATACAGTCTTGCAGTTGCTGAACATATTTTCTTGAGTTTTGGTTGGGAATTACCAAAGGGTGAACTCCATTCTATTTCAAGGATTAACTTTCCCTAGGTTGAAAATACCTATTAGATTCAATCATGATGGAACTAATGGTTTTACAACTGAAGTTCTTATTCACAAAATATTATTGGTCAGAAAAATATATATATTTTAAAGTAAAGCTGTTATAAATCACATTAAGAAAATTGTGATATTTGGAAGAAAGTTTGGCACAAAGGTTTTGAAATGTCACGAAACTACTCTAAAGTCACAAGGATGAGATTGGCAAAAATTAGACTATTTATGGGGTTTGCTAGTGGCAAAACACAAGTTGGTTGTGAGTTGTGGGAAAGAGAAATGAAGTTTTAGGCAGAATTGCCATAAAATTTGTAAGAAGTAAGCAGCAGAGATTAAAACTTTAAGTCAAAATATGGAGAGGTTTAAGAAGGTAGGTTAACCAATAGTTTGATTAGTTGCACAATGTGATGTCCCCTCTCTAGTCAGTTCTCGGGAACAGTGTGTTAGCCCTTTATTGGACCCTTGTCGGCTAGCTGGATTGGTTAGAGGGTCAGTGGTACTTTCTGGAGAGTTTGATCGTTCTTGTTTTCAGAGCCCAGTGCTTGGTTCACAACAGGCGTTAGCAGTGCAGGAGTCGACAGCTTCTGACGGCACAGGAATATTTGGTGTTTTGAGTGAGTTATGGGTTTTTAAGTGATTTAAATATTAATTGACTTAATATTTAATTATAAAGTCAAATTGACTTTATACTTTTCAAATCACTTAAATATTCTCTAAAAAGTGATTTTATATTTTAATCACTTAAAATATTAAAGGCGCCCAAATATTAAGTCAAGAATATTGAAAAAGACTTAATATTATTTTAAAAGATTTTAATGATGGCAAAAAGGGTGTATCTTCTTGGAAATGCGTGCCTTCCTTATATAAGGCATTTTTGGCAATGAGAAACTCACCTTTTGATAATTTCGACTTTGCCTTGTGTTTCTTCCTATGCATTCTCCTGTGATCAGGGTTTGAACAATCTTCCATTGAAGAACGATACCTCTTCAGTGTTGAGCACTCTTGAGATTGTGAGAGATCAATCGAATCAGTGTAGTTGAGAGCTTCATTTAGAGGTTCTACATGATTCAGACAGAGTATTACATAAAGATTTACTGTTGATTGCAATAAGAAGGGGTTTCTTCCTTGGGGTGCCTTCTTCATCAGATCTGTGGCTCCAGCAGGATTAATACTCATTCTTCTTCTTGGCCGTACGACTTGCATTGGGATTTGTGCCTTTTTAGAGAGGCGTGTGAAGGGATTTGTTGAAACGCCTTCCTTTGGGTTGCTTTTTGACTTCCATCTTTGGCGTCTAGTGTTTTAAAAGACTTGTATCCAGTTTCGAGGCAGGAGAACTCAAATCTGGAGGCCAGGCGTCCTTTATGTTAGTTTTCAGCATTCTTGGCTGGCGAGCTGGCTTACTGTTTTAAATAAAAAAACTGGAAACATTCTGGTATGTTTATCATTCATGATCTCATTGTTTCAATAAAATAACGTCTTCTGCATTTCCATTATGTAGGAAATTGGTCTTTATTTCAGTTTATAAGCTTTTATATGCTGCGCCCCTTCTCTTCTGTCTATGAACTTTTCTCTAAAAAAACTAAAATAACACAATAAGACTTAAGAAATTATTGGGGTTTGAGTTGAGAGCCAGTAGGGCTCATCACACACAAAGGGTTAAAGTGCAAGAAGCTTAATAGGCAACACAAAAGGAATGCAATGGTCATACAAACCCATAACTAAGTTGGTCTTGATTTATGATTTTCCACTAAGAAGGAAAATGCGGAAGTTCACTATTATCATTGATATGGAAAACAAGTATAACAATAGATGGCTAGATGATTATTGTGTTGTAAAGGAATTTGTACACAGAAGAGTCTAAGGACCAAGTGCAGTAGAAAATGTGTTAAAGATGGATTCTTTTTAGGTGAAGAGAGGAATTGGATATGTTGTAGGTATGAATGGTGGTTTGGGCTTATTGAGTAGCCAAGGAGGACATTATAATAAGGAAGAATTAAGCTATGGGTGTAAAGGTGAACAAGGCATATACATTTGGGATGCTGCAAAGATCCAACTGCCAAATCACAATTATGCAAGGAATTCCCCTTGTTGCAGAAGTACGATGCTGTGAAAGTGGAACAAATATAATCTTTATATTCTGCAAATGCATGATGTTGTGTTGATCACCTTTGCTGAGGTTTAGGCAGAAGTGAGATGCCATGAAATTTGTAAGAGGGAAGCAGCAAAGGTTAATCGATACATTTAAAATATGGATATGTTTAAAATGCTAGGTTAACAGATAGTTTGGTAAGTTGCACAAAGGGCTAAAGTGCCAGAAATCTCAATAGGCAATAGAGAAGGAATGGAATGGTCATAATGATAAGTAACTAAGTCGGTGTTGATTTATGATTTTCTATGAATTGAGGAGGAAGATATGGAATGTCACTAGCATCATTGATATGGAAAACAAGCATATGAATGGATAGGTAGATGATTATTGCATTGTAAAGACATTTGTACACAGAAGGGTCTGAGGACCAAGTGTAGTAGAAAAAGTACTAAGGATGGATACATTTTAGGTTGAGAAAGAATCTGGACTTGTTGTAGGGATGAATGGTTGTTTGGGTTTATTGAGTGGTCAAGGAGGACACCATAACAAGAAAGAGTTAAGCTATGGGTGCAAAGGTGCACAAGGCACATGTATTTGGGATGCTGCAAAGATGCAAATGCCAAATTATGATGATGCAAGAGTTCCCCTTGTTGCAGAATTATGATACTGTAAAAGCGGAACAAATACAACCCTTTTATTTTGCAATATGCATGGTATTGTTGGGTTGGTCATCTTTGCTGGGATATTGAAAGAAAGCTTGGCACAGATGTTTCAAATTCCATGAAGCCACATCAAATTTGCAAGGACAAGATTGGCAAATATTAGAATATTTAATAATTTATGGGGTTTGTTAGCTGCAAAATAGAAGAGTAGGCTGTAAGTTGTGGAAATGAGGAATGAGGTTTAGGTAGAAGTGAAATGCCTTTAAATTTGTAAGAAGGAAGCAGCAAAGATTGAGGCTTTGAGCCATAAAATCAAAATATGGAGATGTCTGAGAATGTAGTTTAACCAGTAGTTTGATATGTTGTGCAAAGGTCTAAAGTGTAGGAAACTCAATAGGCAACAGAGAAGGAATGCAATGGTCATAAAAAGACATAACTTGGTGTTGACAACAGGAGTTTGAGAAAAAAGTTCGTAGCCCATAATTCAAAATCTAACATTGGAGGGTGTCATCTAGTGGCAGGTGATTGAACAGGAATAACTTGACACCACCCACAAATCACAGATTTAAAATAGGAACAACTAAGAGTTACTACAAAACTTTTCTCTGCAGGCAGACCATCAGTTCACGGGAGCTCAGAAATCATGTAATGGATCTAAATGATTGATATCAAGCATAACAATTTAGAAACACTGTTAATGATTTTCATAATCACAGGTTGTTGATGAAGGTTGAAAACTTGAAAGTAAACATATGCAATCGGTTATCAAATTAGATGTATGTATATGTGATAACGGTGGCAATAATGCAAGAAAGCACCAGCACTAGTCAGGGAAGAAGGCTTTACAGAAAAAGATTTGAAGATCAATAAGATATAACCCCAAAAAAATATTTGAAGATCAATAAGATATTTTAAAAATTGACTTAATGCTCACATGGAGACTTTGTTTACTGCTCTATTTGATAAAATAAATACATGAATTAATAATAGAGATGACAATGCATATTAGATACATGAATAAAATATATCTTTATTTGCACATGAAGTTATTACAGAAGAAGACCAGAGATGGTCATCCAAGGATCAAAGTCGATCCGACTAGATCATGCTACTTTCCTTCATGATACACAATCTATTTAAAGGACCTGACGGTTGCCAAGAAGAACACAACCATCAACCAACCAATGCTTTTAACTACCTGAAGCCGACAACCAATTAATACATAGTTGAATAACTAATTTTATTGAAACATAATAATAGACATTGTACACCAACTACAGACTTGACATATGATGTACTGGAGGAATGCACTCAGTTTCCTTACGTATGTTTGGAGGATTTGACCTTAAATATTGGGTTCACAAAATAACTCTCACATAATTCTATATATAGGTAGGTCTTCTGCCAAGTTGATTAGCTGAGCCTATGCTACTAGAGTTATGTGTGAATCTGAAAACTTGTAAGGGGCAAGACCCTGAGTTAAATTTGGGGTATAGTTTCTTTAAAGAAAGAATGGAGTACAAGTAATGTGACTGAGCAAAATTATAGATCAAGGAAAGGTCGGCATGCGCTATAAGAGTTTAAAATGGGTCTCTTTGTAAGGCTGAAGTAGTGTGGTCTTGGTTGTGTCCACTATGCTTGAAGCAGAAAGTATGGGTTTGTGGAAAACTGTAATATCAACATTCGAAATAATCTCTAACCTGTTGTTGGTCAAGGACTTCAAGGTGCAATATTGTGGAGAGGATGGCCTCTAGTTGGGTGGTCAATGGTCTTTATGTATAGTGTGCCTATTGAATTTTGGTATTTTTCTGTAAATGATTTTCATTGTCAGTCTAGACGATAACCTCCATTGCACTATAGAAAAATCATGTAATTTTGATGAGGACTGTGTCTATAAACTTCTCGGAATCTTTAACTACTTGTTTGATGTTTTAGATCAATTAAATATTTCAGTTAATAATTTGCAATTTTGCATAATTGATGTATTCCTGCTGCATGGATTTGGGTACACATTTGATTGTTTAAAGATAACATGGAGAGCTCAAACTTTGGGGGATCAATGCTTGACATATAATATGAAAGCCGAGGTTCCACTTCTAAGACAAGAAATCAAGCTTTGACATAATAGTTTGATTTAGGTAACCTAATTGATTGAGTGTGAAGCCATGGTGGACCCTCTTGATTGCTACTTAGGATAAAGTTGTTTGTCTTGTAATGAAAGTAAGGATTGACATTGTTGGCCATTTAGGCACGATATTCCTCCTTCACTTTTAGTTGATAAAGTAGGACATGTGTCAAATCCGTATGGATGGATTTCAAAACTTGATCTATAGCTTTGGGATTAAAGCTCACATCCAACTCTATGTAATGTTGAATAAACCTTATTGTAAGACATTTGGGTTTTTCTTACACCGGCTTTTAAAGTCCATAAGCAATTGTATGCTCTTGTTTTTCACGTCATGCAATCTAGAGAATTAAAAGATTGCTTAGCCAATTGTATTGAAAGCTTTGATACCACTTTAGATACAAGAATAGTGACAAAGGCAAGCTGCTGAATGGCTACAACTTTTGATATTAATCAGCAAAAGAAATATAGGGCTTACAATACAACTAGCTAATCAATCTTTTGATTTTCTAGATTGTATGAAATGCAAGAGAAGAGCATACAATTGCTTATGGACTCTAAAACCCGATGGAAGAAAACCTAATGTGAGAAAACACTAGATGTTTTTATAATGAAGCATATCCAACACTATATAGAGTTGAATGTGAGCTTTAACCTCAAAGCTATAGATCAAGTTTTGAAATTTGTCCATACGGATTTGACACCTGACCTACTTTATCAACTAAAAGTGGAGGAATATTGTTCCTATACAAGAACAAGGATGAAGGCTAGCAACCAAATGGCTATGGCTTCTCATCTTCATTAACAAAAGAAATACAGGGATTACAATACAACAAGCTAAGCAATCTTTTGATTCTCTAGATCACATGAAGCACAAGAGAAGGGCATACAATTTTTTATGGACACTAAAACTCAATGTATTACAATGAGGCATATCCAAAATTATAAAGAGTTTGATGTGATCTTTAACCTCAAAGCTATAGGTCAAGTTTTGAAATTTGTCCATAAAATTTTGACACTTGCCCTACTTTATCAGCTAAAGTAAAGAAGGAAAATTGTGCCTAATTGGCCAACAATGTTAGTCCTTACTTTTGTTACAAGACAGACAACTTTATTCTAAATGGCAAAAAAGGGGTTCTACCACGAATTTCTAAAACTCTAGGTTACAACTGTCAATAGATGACTTAGAGTCCGATGAAGGTATTCGAGGCCATAAATCAACATCATCAAAGATGCCAATGGTCAAATGGATACGACTTCTTATATTTATTAAACAAATAGCAAATTTCAAAGCTTTGTATACATATAGAAATATAATACTTAATGCAATTATTCTTTCTAAACTCAAGGTCACTCTATGGCGCAAGAGTAGAGTATACTCGAATATTTGTAGACTCATACTCAGACTCCTAAAGACTCTCTAGGACTCTAAGACAATTGATGCTGATATGTTTTAGGATCTATGACAATTGCTAATGAATGCTAAACTATTACAACGATTGATTCAAATGCTTAAACAAATGAATATAAGGAATAACATAATTTGAGAACGAGAAAGAAAAGACAAGATAGCTGATTGATAACAGAGTTCGTCCGAGTGGACTACGTCTTCGGGTACCTCTCCAACGGAGTGACCGATCCTTTAATTCAGCTCCAAGAAATCTTACAAAGCCTTCTCGATCAACGAGGAAATTGACAGTATCTTCTCTCCTTCAAGTACAAACACTTCGGCATAATCTCCCTATTGTCTGCATAGAGATTTTACACAATTTCCCTAAGTTCCCAAGAATTCTCCCAAATTCCTATTACCTCTCACAAGCCCAATCCACCCTTTTTCTACAAAAAAATTGCCCAATTTGGTTGATAACCAAATTATTTTCAAAATCTACCATATCCCCTTTACAAAGTAAAAATATTTGAAAATCCCCCCCATTTACATATAAAAATCATAATTAATCTCCTACATATTATTTGAGCCCTTCAAAATTTGTATTCCCGGGCTTTACAAGATTTATTTTAATCTTTTACAACCATTAGGATATTTGTCCTTTCAAAATATAGAGGGTATTAGTTGAAATAAGGGGATAATTGGGTTTACGATGTCATCAAAATTAAACCAACCCCGCTACATACTCGTATCCATTCATTGGTGTAGCGGTAGCTTACCATTTTGGGGCCGAGGAGGTCGGAGGTTTGACCCCCTCGGCTTTCTATTTTTCAACCCAAATCTGAACAATTTGTTATCAAAACAAACAGGGCTCCATAAGATGTAAAGCGCATGATGCGCGGCTCATTGGTGAGGCGTGTGTTTAGGAGTTGAGTGGTGGGGAGTTTGAATCTCCCCACCTATTTTTGATAGTCTCGCCTTCTAACCGCCGAAGGGGAGAGAGGATGATGGGGTGCCATGTGGCACCCTGTGATAGGGCCACATGGCGCCCTCTGATTCACTGAGACTGCCACCTCAATTGCATAGTTAGCACACCGTCTTGCCACGTGTCATGCTCAGATGGGTCCTCGGTGTATGGCTTGTACGGACGTCCACGTCACTTGCATAGTTAGCCGCCACGTGTCAACATCTGGTTGGGCCACATCATTTGTCGTACAATACGGGCTACCATGTCAGCATGCTGACTTCATGTTGATGTCATCATCCGTACAATTGGTCAAACATGGTACATGCAAACTTTGACTTGGCGTAACTCGGGCGTACGAGCTTGAAATTCGACGAAACGAATGCTGTTGGAAAGGTCTCGACAAGCTCTTCGACTTGACGCTAGTTCCGTCGAATTCCGAGGTAGTGTTTTTTTTTTCCTTTTTGGATGGCCTCAGGTGCTTGTTTGACTCGTACCTTTGACTGGTCGTATCTTGGACGTACGGACTCCTTTTGAGCCCGTTCAAGTTGCGTTGGACTCATAATTTCAGGAACTTCGATCTGGCGATGATTACTAGAGCATATGGGACACTTCAATTTTTGACGTCAAGTATCCCCCTGGATCAGTCCTTCCCACTGGAGAGCTTTTGGACCTTTGAAAGCTTGATTACTCAAAAAGCAAGTGAGGGTAAATTTCCCTCACTTTACCAATCTCCATCCATTTTTCCTTGCTTGGATTCATCCCCTTCAGCCCCACTCTGAGGTACTCAACTGTGCCTCTTTGTGAAATTCTGATTTTCCTGTCTAAGATGACATCCTCTCGCAATTCTGACATGTACTCCGATGAAAGATCATCAACTGATGGAACCTGAATGTTTGTGTCTTCATCCAGTATCATTGGAGGCTTGTACAACTTCAGATTCTCAACATTGACAACAAAATAGATGTGCATGTATGGAGGAAGACTAAGGCAGAAAGTTTTGGTTCCGATCTTTTCCAAGATTTCAAAGGGACCATATCGGATCGGCTTGAGCTTCCTTCCTTCGCCTTGCATTCTTTCCTTGTTGATATGTAACCAAACTCTGTCTCCAACTTGGAAATGGTGATCACTGCGATGCTTATCATGTCGAGCCTTGTATTTGGCTTGACTCTTCTCCAACTGTGCTTCCACTGCCTGATGAATTGCTTGGACTTTCTAGATGAACTTCAAAGCCTTCTCTACATCCTAGCATCCATCTTCAACATCATCTTTCCCAAAAGAAAAATCCATCGGTGTTTTAGGCACATAACTGAAGCAAGTCTTAAAAGGAGACCTCTTTGTAGAAGAGTGTGCCGCATGGTTGTAAGCATGCTGCACATAATGAAGACTCTCATCCCACAACTTGGAATGTTTTCTGCAGTAACCTTCGAGCAGATGCACAACTGTCCTGTTTACTACTCTGTTTGTTCGTCGGTTTGCGGATGGAAGGTTGTACTCTTCTTCAGTTTGGTGTCCATGAGTCCCCATAAAGCTGACCAAAATTCCCCTAGGAATTGAGAATCTCGATCTGATACAATAGAAGTAGGTAACCCAAAATGAACCCATACAAATTGAAAGTACATCTGAGTTGTCAGTTTAGTAGTGACCTGTTTTTTACAAGGCATTAAGATACACATTTTGCTGAACCGATCAACTACTACAAACAAGTAATCATGTCCCTTCCTAGACATAGGTAACCCCCCGACAAAATCCATTGAAACATTTTCCCATTGATGGGATGGTACAGGTAGTGGTGTGTACAACCCCAATTTCCTATTGCTAGGTTTACTTGTTGCACACATAACACAACCTGTAATATACTTAGTTACAGTTTCTTGCATACGAGGCCAGTAACAATATTTCTGTAGCTGAGTGATTGTTTTTCTTACCCCAAAATGTCCTACGATTAATGAGGTGTATGCTTCTCTGATTACCTGTGCTTGTTCATCTTTTGGAATACATAACTTTCCCAAGTGATACAATAGTTTATCCTGCACATAGTAATCTTTCTCTTCTACATGTTTTCCTGCAATTAGAGTTGAATAGATTTCCTTAAAGTCTTCATCGTTAGCATACTGTTCCTGAAAACTTTCATGTACCATGGAACTACCTTTAAGGATAATCAAAGCATTCATAACATGAGGCCTAGACAACATATCTGCTACTTTGTTATGGGCACCTTTTTTATACTTAATCACCAAATGAAATTGTTGAAGAAAACCCATCCACCTAAAGTGCCTACTTTGTTGCAGTTTAGATTGTGAATGCAAGTACTGAAGTGGCTGGTGATTAGTGTGGATTATAGTTTCTTTCCCCATTAAGTAGTGTTTCCATTTTTTAACATTGAACTAATGAATAAAGTTCCTTATCATAAGTAGGATAGTTAATTACTGCACCTGAAAAGATTTCAGAGTGATAGCAGATTGGTTTACCTCCTTGCATTAACACTGCTCCCATGGAAAATCCACTCGCATCTGTCTCGATCTCAAATGGTTGGTGTAAATCTAGTAAAGCCAGAACTGGTGTTGTACTCAACTTTTCCTTCAATGTGTTGAAGGCCTTCTGCTGTGGACCTCCCCACTGAAAATTTGTCTTTGTACTGGTCAATGCGTGCAATGGTGATGCAATGTAGGAGAAGTTTGCAATGAACTTTCTCCAGTTCTGGACTGCACCTAAGAAACTTCTGACTTCAGTCACTGTACTTGGCTAAGGCAATTTTACAATAACTTTGACCTTCGTAGGGTCTACTTTCAATTGACCACCACCTAAAACATAGCCTAAGTACACTAAGGATGTCTTAGGGAATTCGCATTTCGACATCTTTACAAAGAGTTTTTCTTTTCTCAATACATCAAAAACTTTCTTTTCATGACTTACATGATCTTCCCAAGTTCGATTGAATACAAGAATATCATCTAGATAGACTATGACAAAATTATCAATAAAAGGATGAAAGACTTCATTCATGACTCTCATAAATGTAGCTGGTGCATTGCAAAGCCTGGAGGGCATGACCAACCACTCAAACAGCCCTTGTTTTGTCTTTAATGCAGTTTTCCAAATGTCATCTTCTGCAATTCTTATCTGATGATATCCGCTACGCAAGTCTAACTCAGAGAAATAAATTGCATGTTTCAATTGTTCAAGTAAATTGTCAATTCGGGGAAGGGATACCTATTCTTTTTTCACCAACTCCTGAACTAGCTTTTTGATTTCTTCATTCTGCAAAACTGATAAACGGTACATGCTGATGTTTGGAAGAGGCACATCCTGCTGTAAATGGATTTCATGTTGTATCTCTCTCTTAGGTGGCAACTCCTTTGGTTCTTGAAATAAGTCATCATAAGTAGAAACTATTTTGACCATCTCAGTTTTACACTTTGGATCACACCCCTTAAATGCTTCAGCTTTTTCATCCTCTTTGGGTTTTACAAGCATTAAAACAAAGTTCTTACTAGAACTAACCAACCTCTTCATCTGACCAGCATTGACTAGTGCAAGATTAGTCTTAACTTTGTGTGCACATACAATGTATTCTATCCCATCCTTAAAAAGATGATACTTATTCTCCCCCCTATAAAAGATTGCTTTTCTGTCATACAGATAAGGACTTCCTAACACAAGCCCACAAATATCCAAAGGAACAACATCTACCTCTACCTCATCAACAAAGTTTGTAGTGATAGAAAATTTCAATTTACATTGTTTTGTTACCTGCAGTTGAGCATCATTGCAAACCCATCCAAGCGGATATGGCTTTGGATGAGGTGTTGTAGTTAAATTAAGTTTCTTTACCACCTCTTCAGACATTAAGTTGACTTGCGAACCCGTATCAAATAGTGTGTCAATCTTAGTGTGCTTGGTTACAACTCGAATATGAAACAATTCATTTCGTTGTTTATCAACTTTAGGAGGAGTAGATACTTTACTTGTACTTGCATTTGCATTAGAAACATTTTCATTAGAAGAGAGAATTAGGCCTTTCCCTTTACCTTGGACCCCAACAGTAACAATCTGTGTTTCATCTCTAGAGTCGGATCCAAGATCTTGTTGAATCACTGCAGTAGTCTTTTGCTTGCCTTTATTGCCTCCATATCTTTTCGGCTTTAATTCGGGATGCAACTTCTAACACTTTGAATCATCATGCCCCTCTTTCTTGCAATGGGAGCATGTGGGCTTATCACCCTCCTTCTTAACTGTAGCTGTCTTCTTCCCTTTGCCTTGATCTTTGTCTTTTTCTTTACCCTTAGACTTCCCCTCAAACTTAGATGGTTTCTTCCAAAAATTATCACTGAAAGTGTTCTTACCCCTTGACTCTAAATGAGTAGCTTGGACTGACACTTCATCCAAATTATTAGGACTCAACATTAGAATAGTATGTCTTAGGGAAGAATGCAAACCACCTATGTACTTAAGTAATGTATTCTGAGTATACAATGGAACATTTAAAGCAATAGGCCGTTTTCTAAACTCATGGGTGTAATCTTGGACAGACTGACCCTTACCTTGCCTAAAGGTTTGCCAATTCATTGTTAATTGTTGCATATAACCTAAAGGATAAAACTATTTTTTAAGGGCAACAACAAATTCCATCCAAGTCATATTAACCTTACCATGGCGAGCAATTTCCTCCCGATTCCTACTCTCCCACCAGGTGAGAGCTGTACCTCCCAACCAGAGAGTGGCTAACTGGATCATAGAAGCATCTTTTGCTAGGCCTTGAATCCTACAATACACTTCTACCTGTTGGATCCAATCATCTAACTTTTTGGCATTTAACTCCCCATAGTACTTAGGCAATTCAAAGTTGACATCTAGTTTAATAATAGGCTTAGACTTGCTCTTGAAAGGATTAACAGTAGCAGAAGAAGAGGAAGAAGAAGGGGAAGATGGAGAAGAAGGGGAAGATGGAGATGGAGCTTTTGGAGCTTTTCCTTCTTTGTCCTTTCGATCTTCCTTCTTTTCTCACTTCGAAGAATCTCCCTTTTTGCGTTTCTTCTTGTCTGCATAAAGCTCTTCCACCATTGCCTTCATGTCAAGAAAGGCTCGCTAAAAAGACTTCTCATCAAACTCAGGCTCAGTACTTTTCCCAGCTTCAGTTTCTTCCATTGTTGGCAAAGTCTTTCGTTTGCCGATCTCAAGATTGTATTCTTCTAGCTCGCCTTCACCTCGCTATTTCCTGGAACGTGTTAGCATCCAATTCCACAATACTAGTCACACAAATCTCTGATACCAAACTTAATCTGTTTTAGGATCTATGGCAATTGCTAATGAATGCTAAACTATTACAACGACTGATTCGAGTTTTTCAAATGAAATTAACATAATTGATTTGTTTAATATCAAATGGTTAAAATGATGAATATAAGGAATAACATAATTTGAGAATGAGAAAGAGAAGACAAGACAACCGATTGATAATGGAGTTCGTCCGAGTGGACTACGTCTCCGGGTCCCTCTCCAACGGAGTGACCGATCCTTTAATTCAGCTCCAAGAAATCTTACAAAGCCTTCTCAATCAACGAGAAAGAGAAGACAAGACAACCGATTGATAACGGAGTTCGTCTGAGTGGACTATGTCTCCATGTCCCTCTCCAACAGAGTGACTGATCCTTTAATTCAGCTCCAAGAAATCTTACAAAGCTTTCTCGATCAACAAGAAAGAGAAGACAAGACAACCAATTGATAACGGAGTTCATCCGAGTGGACTATGTCTCCGGGTCCCTCTCCAACAGAGTGACCGATCCTTTAATTCAGCTCCAAGAAATCTTACAAAGCCTTCTCGATCAACGAGGAAATTGACAATATCATCTCTCCTTCAAGTACAAACACTTCGGCATAATCTCCCTATTGTCTGCACAGAGATTTTACACAATTTCCCTAAGTTCCCAAGAATTCTCCCAAATTCCTATTACCTCTCACAAGTCCAATCCACCCTTTTTATACAAAAAGTTTGCCCAATTTGGTTGATAACCAAATGATTTTCAAAATCTACCATATCCCCTTTACAAAGTAAAAATATTTGAAAATCCCCCCCATTTACATATAAAAATCATAATTAATCTCCTACATATTATTTGAGCCCTTCAAAATTTGAATTCCCGAGCTTTACAAGAGTTATTTTAATCTTTTACAACCATTAGGATATTTGTCCTTTCAAAATATAGAGGGTACTAGTTGAAATAAGGGGATAATTGGGTTTACGATGTCATCAAAATTAAACCAACCACCCAAATTTGAACAGTTTGTTATCAAAACAAACAGGGCTCCATAAGAGGTAAAGCGCATGATGCGCGACTCATTGGTGAGGCATGTGTTTAGGAGTTGAGTGGTGGGGAGTTCGAATCTCCCCACCTATTTTTGATAGACCCACTTTCCAACCGCCGCAGGGGAGAGAGGATGACGGGGTGCCACGTGGCACCCTGTGATAGGGCCATGTGGTGCCCTCTGATTTGTCGAGATCGCCACCTCAGTTGCACAGTCAGTAAATCGTCTTGCCACGTGTCATGCTCAAATGGGTCCTCCTCGGCGTACGGCCTGTATGGACATCCATGTCACCTGCATAGTTAGCTGCCACGTGTCAACATCTGGTTGGGCCACATCATCTGCCGTACAGTACGGACTGCCATGTCAGCATGTTGACGTCATCGTCTGTACAATTGGTCAACCATGGTAGATGCAAACTTTGACTTGGCGTAACTCGGGCGTACGATCTCGAAATTCGACGAAATGAACGACGTTGGAAAGGTCTCGATGAGCTCTTCGACTTGACGCCGGTTCCGTCGAATTCTGAGACAATGTTTTTTTCGCCTTTCTGGATATTTGACTCGTACCTTTGACTGGCCGTATCTTGGACGTACGGACTCCTTTTGAGCCTGTTCAAGTTGCATTGGACTAAAAATTTCGGGCACTTCGATCTAGCGAGGATTACTGGAGCATATGGGACACTTCAATTTTTGATGTCGAGTATCCCCCTGGATCAAATGCCAAGACTAGATCAACTACTCGATGCCCAAATGGGTATGAGAATGGCTTATTTATAGCCTTATAATGACCTAGAGGTCTGGTTACACCCAATATTACTTGTACTAACAGGTAATTTTATGAACCATACTTTAATGACACTTGTCCTACTTATTTAAAGCAAAGGAGGAATATCGTACAATAGTGGGTTGAGGCAGGGCATGTCTTGGACCTGGGGATCACCCTGGTACATTTGAGATGTACTGGGACCGAATGACCAAGCCCAGGGATGCTCCTAAGGCAATAGGAATAACCTGGGTGAATCGGGGAGGGCCCTCAGAAACTAGGGAATTTAAAAAACCAAATTTTTTAATTAAAAACACATAAGTTTTAAAAGAAAACGAAACCACACTAGGTAACTCTAAAAGTGCATTGTTCTGAAGAATTTGGAGCTTGATTAAAAATTGTAAAATTATGAAAAACAACATGTGCCATGAAGGTCCCTATGGCTTGAAAGGCCTTAATTTGGGCTTGATGGCGGGGCACCCTAAATCATGACAAGGAACACACCCTGTGTGCTGCCTCTAGACCTCTCAAGGGGTGCTACCCTTCAATCCTACTGGGGGCTGTTGATGCCAGACCCCACCTGCATTGGTTTTAAAAAGCAAAAAATAAAAGTTGTTTTGGGCTGTGCTAGATGGAAAAGCAGCATTTTTCTCTTAAATTTTTGTCTGATTAAGTCCTAAGTGATTGAATTCCATTTGTACATTTTGTTTTCTAAGTCAATCCCAATTCTAGGTAATACTACTATGAAATAAAAACATTTTGAGTTGTCTTTAACAATTATTATCTGACAAATACAATATATATATACACACACACACAAACCTGAACTGGCAACATAGATATGCACCAACAGTTTATCAACACTCACCTCATAGTTAGCTAGCTCAAAAATTTCCTCTATTCTTTCTCTATATATATACCCAAACCTGAACTGGCAATATAGTTATGTAATATGCACCAACAGTTAGCTAACACTCACCTCATGGTTAACTAGCTCAAATCTCTCCTCTATTCCATCTCCTACATGAACCTATTTGCTACAGCACAATGTGAATTAGCACAAAAGGAAAAGGAACAGTCTACTTAAAATAACAAGTCTATGATCAAGTTTGAAGGGGTAAATAGCCAAAAACACACTAGAAATCATGATTCATAATCTCCTCAAAAGGGAGAAAAAACTTTGCATTAGCAAAATTCAAGACCAAGTTGGAAAAGTAAGGACTAAAATGCAACAGCAATGGGTACTTTCACTTTTTAGAGTCTACACCATTAGAACTATTCACATCTCTCAAAGACTGATGCAGAGCATCTACACAATTCCACAAACTTCAAGGGTACTTCTGACCCTAATCCCAAATTGAGAAGATCAACAAAACTTTCAACCAAGATTCACTTAAACTTTCAACCAAAATCCACAACTTCGTAACTTGTTTCACTTTGCTAAAAGGCACCAAATTACCAAATCAGGTTACCAACTCACCACAAACCCTAAAAACACCTTGAACATCATTATCTTGACTGGTTCAAAACAAAAACACCATTGGAAAACTCTGAATCACTCAACTCATCAAACATTCACACCAAGACACCAATTTGCACCTTGTTTGCACATTGCTACAAAGCACTAAAACAACAAATCTTGACTCTTTACCAGGCCCAAATTCGTCTTAACCATCATCATTTTAACAGGAACAAAGCAATATCACCTTTTCATAACACAATTTCATCAGTTTCACAACTTATTGCACTCATGCCATCCATTTCTTGTAGTAGGCCATAAACACTAAACAGGGTATATTTCTTGAGCCACATTGAATCTTCAGAAACTAAACACATATTTAGAAAGCCATTTCAGCCTATTGTAACATATCACAAACTCAGATACTACTGTTTTGAAAAGAATATCTGAAAACATGACTGTACCGCAGCCATTAAGCCCCAATTAGGCCAAAAATACAAAGCAAGTACCATTAAATCAACTTCAAAACACCAAATAACCCTGGACAGCATCATAACAGGTTTCAAAACTTCCAAATCATCCACTTTTAGAGATTGAAAGACTCAATATTGCACCAAATAACAAAACCCTCATTTTGGGTGACTTTAAGCCAAGTATAGCAGGGGTTTATTGAAAATTAACTTTCCAAACCTCAAACCTTCTTGTAAATGCTTCAACCATGCTTGAATAAGTCTGCACCAACTATACAAACTATCTCCCAACCTTCTTGAACGCACCTTCCACATATACTAACTTGAAGCCATCCATTTTCATGGAAAACTCTGTATTTTCCTGTAAGGGCAGCAACCAAACTCTGTACTTTTGCTGTAATGTCCCCATTTTGGCCATACGCTCTTCTTTGACTGATAGCCTATTTCCGGAAATCCGTAGGTTGATCAAAAGTGAAATTAGGGTTTCCTTGCTTGGAGGTTTGTGGCATTTCTAGGTATTTACTATTTTTAGTAAATACCTAATTTTGCAAAGGGTTTGTCTTTCATTAAGTCTTGCTTCGGTTACTTTTGTTGGTTTTGAGTAAACTTACTATTTTTGGCTGGCTATTTTTAGTAAGTCTAATTTTGGCGTGGCATCATGCTGCTCAACTCAAGTCATCTTGTTATCCATCGGCTCGGTTTGGCTTTGGGTTTGGTTTTCTCCTTGAAGAGTTTCACTTAGTCAATTTTCATGTCTTTTTATTCAAGGGGTAAACGCTTTTGACGAGCTATGAACTGAGCATTTTCATGTCTTGAAGTTGTACCGCCTAGGCTTGATGACTTCAAGTTGTTTTAAAGAAGGGACATAAAGGGGTCAAGGAGCATTTAATTATTTAATAAATGCTTTATTGTTGCAATATGAAATGGATGCCTAAAGGGGAAGTTGAATGATATTTTATTATTTCAAAAGTAAAAGGCAAAAAGGTGGCATCCTTTTTGGAAGTTGAAGTGATTCAACTTCTTGGAATTTGAAGAGTTCTTGTTGCTTCATTTGCCAACAAAAGCTTATATATTGCTGCTGTTTGAAGAGCTGATTATCTATGAATTTATGCTAATGTTATGCTGTCGAAATGACAACTTGGTTTTTACTTCGAGGGATGCTTACCTCCTAGTTTCAATCCAATTTCGTGTTTGAAATACAACACCTAGTTGGTTTTCATTGCTGCTTCTCATCCAGACTAGCAGATTGAGCTCAACAGTTGAAGTTTTTAATGATATTTCCAGTTTTGAAGTTGCTGATGCAGTCACAGCTGAAAGTGGTTTTTGCATACAGCTTTTTGTGTGAATTTAATTTGCTTGTGGGTACTTTTCCAATCCATTCCTACACCCAAGGCGACCATCTTTGGAGAGTTTCAGATTTTAATTTTGAGTTGTTGATTTTTACTTGTCAAAATCGCCCCTCATGAAGGCCATACCATTCTTGCTGCATTGGGATTCGTGTAAGAATTAAATTACGAGTTTTTGTTGCTGTTTCTTCATCTAATGTTGGGCGCCTATCTTCCAGCAGCTCATTGGTTTTCGTTTCACACAAAACGGAGGTATTTTGAGTGAGTTGTGAATATTTCTTTGAATTTCACAGTTGCTGATCAGAATTTCCAGAATTGTTATTTTACATCAGACTTGTTTAAGTTTGAATCTTCAGTCCTTTCTTCATCATTTATTGTTGATGTCTAACATGGAATCATCCAGTATCATGGTACATTGAATCTATTGTAATTTTCATGTAATTTGCAGCTCTTTTTCCATATTGTAAGACTGTAAACAGTAGTACTGTTCCAGTCCTTTATTGCTGCAATTCTTTCTTTAATTTCACATTAGTACCCCTGGATGGTTTACCGCCAGTGTGGATAATTGGATTTGTATTACTCTTGTACCCACTCTCAAGTGGTGAATCCCCACAACTCTGTGGATGCCCGCCGCAGCGGACGAATTGTTTTAATTGTAATCTTTTCCCCCCACTGTTTGGTGGTAGTGTGGAAATGCTCTTCATGGCTGGTTATTGGCCTATTCATTTCTAGTTTCAATTCAACACTCCGTCATATGTTAGCACCTCGCCCTCAGTGGGATCTTGAGTGCACATTCTTGACGTTGAGTAGTTTCGTTCAAGTATTTTTCATTTAGCTCCTCCACCATATGACAACACCTATTCCTCATTGGGATTGAGTGTGCATTCTTGGTGTGAGTTCTTTTCAAGTTTGGTTTTCTATTTGGAGCTAACGCTAATCAAGTTGGTTAAGTGCTGGTTATGTTGTGTTACTTCATCGAAAAAATTGGTTAGCATATTTCACTTGCCTTCCCCTGCACCTGCCATCACACACAACACTTAAGACATCCTACTTTAACCTACTCCACCGAACTCAATGCCTAAGTTGGTGGAGTAGTCATTAAATCCTAACTAGATTCTCAAAACCTCTATTTTGAGGGTTTCAACTGTTATTTGTAAAAATGCCCTAAAGACTCCAAAACTTGATGAAAACTCTTTATATCTTCTCCAAAGGAATGCTAACACCTAATACTATGTGAACAAATCAAGAATTTAGCCTATGAGGTGCTGTACAGTCCGTACAAGGATTGAATCAAGAAAATAAAACGCTGCAAATACAGAAACAGGGTACTTTATTTAGTAAATAGTTTCAAGAATACAATCTCTCCTTTTGTCTCGCCCTTACAATGCTGTATATAGAGGTTTACATCAGTTAGAATACCTGCCTTTTTATCTTCAACCGACTAACAACCTTCCAACCAACATGACCCTTCATCTTCCTCTTGCATTTTTGCAATTTCTTGCAATTTTGCACTCTTACATCTTTTGCAACTTTTGTCATTTTTGCAAACTTACATTCTTGACCTCCTAGAAACCTATTAAAGACTCGATTACATTTGAATGGGCCCTCACATGGCCATTTTACATGTTTTCATGGTGAAAATACAAATTTCATAAAATTGCTTATTGGAGGCATACATTGCTCAAGGTGCTCCTGCACCAAAGACTCAAACTGTATAGAATTTCATGCTGTATCAAATGGTTAAATTCCAGAATCAGTTCCACCTTAAACACATTAAATTCATTTCCCCAAGTTATATAAATCTAAGCTCAAATCCCCCTAATGAAGTTGCATTAAAATTTTGGTTACATGGAAAGGATGAATATATTCTCCAACAAAAAGATGAAGTTTTATTTCTTGCACATTAGATCTCTTGGCAGGGCTTGAAATTGCCAGATATGGCAGTTTTTATCATTGTCATTATTCCCTTAGATGAATCATTGCCTCTAGTGTTTCCTTACTGTGAATTTGATTATCATTATACTATAAAACTTGAGTGGCCCTAATGGTGAAGCCTTGTGTATTGCATAGAGGAGGAATAGGTTCAAATCTAGAGAGTGCTAAGGTATTTAGGTTTAGTTCTAACGACATACAAGGTAAATGGAAAAAGAATCCTCTTGTAGGCTTCTATAATTGGAGTCTCATACACCGATTTGGTGTCTCCCTTGGAAGTGACCCAGAAAACTAACTGGAGTCTCATACACCAATTTGGTGTCTCCCCTGGAAGTGACCTAGAAAACTAACTTTACCTTAAGAAGTAAGATTACTTTTCCTTTTTTTATTATCCTCTATGCATGATTGCTATTCCCATGATTAGATCTCATCTGTTAACTCTACCTGTTGTGACCTTTTCACACATCGCCCCATTGCAAATGGGGACCCCCTAATTTTTGCTTTGTTCGGGTCTTTTGGCTTGGTTTTTGGTTTGTTTTGCTGTCGTCTCTCTTTTGTTCCGTCTGTCTTTCTAGGGATGTGCCCGTCTAGATTGAAATTTTGGCTAAGTCTGAGAATTAGGGTTTTGAATCTTCCTGCCAGTTTGAAGTCAAATGGAGTGAATAAATTGAAATTTGAGCTTGGCGTTACAGTCAGTAAGCTTCTAGCAAGTACCCAGCAAAATTTCGTTGGATTCTGACAACTTACTATTTTTAGTAAGTGCCTAATTTGGGACATTTTTCTCAACACTTTTGAAGTTCCGATCGTTACACTGCATCCAGAGCACATCAAACTGCTTGTCAGCAAAATTTGAGTCAGAACTGACAACTTTCTATTTTTAGCAAGTACCACCTTCAGGAGCTGATTTTAGGGCTTGCATGCGAAGTTTTTCAATGCATGTCTGAAGAATATTTCTGTGTTTTCTGAGACCTACACGATGATATAACATGCAAAGTGAGATGATGACTTTCAACACTCAGCCTTCAGAGGCTATTTTTAGGGTTTGCATGTTGGAATTTTCTACGCATGTCTGAACATTCTTTGTGGGTTTTTAAGAGCTTCGCAGCAGTGTGACATCCAAGCGGAGTTGATCACTTTTTCAGAGACTTACTATTTTTAGCAAGATCACTCCGGCAGCTGCCCAACACCTCAGTATCATGAACAAAGCAAAGTACAACAAAAACGGGGTCAAACGGAGATCCTTTGAGCAACATGCAAGTCAGATTAGGGTTTCCAGCTTCGGGACCCAAAATGAGAGGTCAAACGCCAGAATTTTCGAAAACCAGTGTATCCCACTGCAATCAGTATCTTTCAAGCTATCCACTGGTGAAATTTGAAGGCAATTTGAGCACTTACTATTTATAGTAAGGCACTCCAGAAATAGGCTATAAATAGCAAGTTAGCGCAAGGCGCCAGTGTGAATAGGCAAGTTAACCCATGAGGATCACGTCATTCAAATTTCAAGTTAAATGGAGTTGTGGAAGTCCTGAAATCAAGCAGTTACTAATAATAGTAAATCACCTCAAGAAACATGCTATAAATAGCAAGTCAGCACGAGATGGTAGTGTGAACAACTTAATTAGGTCATGAGGGTTTTGTGGCGCGAATTCCAGATCAATTCAAGCTTCAGAGGTATGAAAATCAGAGGACTTACTAAATATAGCAAACCAGGGCGAGCAAGCTTAAAAAACGTCTTAAGTCTGAGAAAATTCCTTCACCCCCTGTGAAATGCGCCCAAGAAGATGACTGGCAGAGGTGATGAAAAAATTCTAAATGTTGGCTTATTCCTTCACCACCCCCTAAATGCGCCCTCACCTCAAGATGGAGTGTGAAAAAAAAATGTTTAAGTGTTGGCTTATTCCTGCATGACCCCCAAAATGCGCCCACTCTTCATGAAGAGGATGTAATTTTTTTCTAAGTCATTGATAATTCTTGCCCCTACCCCCAAATGCGCCCACACTTCATGAAGACATAAGTCAAAGTTAAATCTTCCTTGGGGTCCCAAATGCGCCCATCTCATCTTGCTTTGAAGGATGTTGAAAAGGTTGTGAAAAGTTAAATCCTCCTTGGGGTCCCATATGCACCCAACTTGTTAGGTTTTGAAGGATGTTGAAAAGTGACTAAGGCATCGAAGTTAAATCCCCCTCAGTATGCAAAATGCGCCCAAGTGCAAAGTGAAGCTAGAACATGTGTTAAGGCGTGGTTAATTCCACCTTGACATGTCAAATGTTCCCAAGTCTAAGGTGAAGTCAAGACAAGTTCTAAGGTGTTAATTCCTCCTCAATATGCTAAATGTGCCCAAGGGTATTGAAGGTGATGTGCTAAGTGTTGTTGAAATTCCTCCACCCTAGATGAAATGTGCCATGACTGGAGAATGAATAGGAGAGAAATATCAAAGGCAAAATGCTAAGTGTCAAAATTCCTCCTAGACCCCTCATATGCGCCCATGCTCATGAAAAATATTAAAATTTTTCTAAGTGTTGAAATTTCACCTCTAGAGGAATACGCCCAAGCTTGAGAGGAGTTGACAAAATTCACTGAGGCATGGATAAAATTAGTAGGGATGAGCCAGAATACTCCAGCTTCATGAGATTGAAGAAGATTTTCAAGGCAGAGCAAAGAAAACACGCCCAAAGATGAAGAATGAAGATAAATTTGATAGCAAAATATTTTTCTAAGGTTAAAATTCAAAAAATTAAATGTCCCCCTTCGTTCATAGACCCATGAATTCAACGCATCCTGAAGGGAATTTTCTTCTGGGTATCAGAAATCTTTGACAAGGAATGGATTTCAAAATTTTCCACAGCTCGCCAGGGATTTCGAGATAAAGATTTTTGATGGACGCCTGGTTGATGAATTTTCTAGAGGAAATAAATTATTTCTAAGGCAGATGGGTTGGAAATTTGGCTAAGGCAAAAGGGGGATATCATGTTGGTTGGAAAATTTTCTAGGGTAGAGAGAAATCAAACAACACCCTCTAAACGTGCCTTCAGGAGAGATGGAAATTCTAAGAAAGAATTGTCTGAGTTAAACGTGCCCATTGTAGAGAAGGATTGAAAATTGTCTAAGGCGAAGAAAATGAAATGACAAGGCTCCAAATGCGCCCTTGAAGGAAGTTGGGTAAAATGTCTAAGTACGTGAAAGATCTTCCCAAGGCATTGGTGGAGACACAAACATCAAAATGATATGTGCCCTAGCACACAGATGTTGAAAGTTATGAAGAAAGCAAAAGTAGGCTAGAGAAACATGATGGACATTGGAGATCAAAACATGGATATCAGGTGAGTAAAGTGGATTCATATTATAAAATGTTTTAATGCTCTTCCTTTGTTTGCAGGATAAACGTCGGAACCAGAGTGGGAGGAAATGAAGTGATGGAGCAAATACTCCAGGACTACATTTCAACCTCGAAAGAAGAAAAGTTGCAAGAAATGGCTAAGTGTTGAGACCTAGTATGTGCCCAACTCAAGTGGCAAAGAAGAAATGTTTGAGTTCAAGATGAAAGAATCATTCCAAGCTCAGGATGGAGGGAAAGCTGAGAACTCAAGCGTTAATGGTCACCATCAAGTACTTCAAAGTTGAAGGACGACATCAAGGAGGAAAATCATCGTCGAGCAGGAGAAAGAGGTTGCAGGCTTGGAGTTAGATCGAGACGTGCCTGCCATATCCATTCAAGGAATTGAAGCTGTGTTGACCAAACTCAGGCCGTTGGCAGTCGGAGAAAGAATAATGTGAACGTGTTTCCAGACAAGAATCTTCTAGAAGATGGTGGACATTAATTGCTCATTTATCACCCCACTCCTCTTGGTGGTGGTTTTTAGGGTGAATCTTGTTTAGGGCTGAGGTGGCACAATTTGGGCCATCCAGCCAATTGTAATCTGAGCCGTCCATTGGACTGGACCAGCTATAAAAGGGGCATCCCCCCTCATTTGTACCTCATTAGAATAGAGATTAGAATAGAGAGACAGCTAGGTGATAGCTTAGTGATAGCATAGATTGATAACATAGATTGAAGAGGAAGGAAAGCTTTCTCATTGAATGCTTTGTAAAAAGTTGTTGTGAACACTCTCATAATAAAAAGAGTTTTCATTGATGATGATTGCATCTTTTGTTGTGAGTAGCTAGCAAGGCTTTTTCGTCCTTCCAAATCACTTAACACTTTTTTAAGGTAGTTTAAAGTAGAATAAATTTCATTTCATGCAAGTAGATAGCAATAATGGAATGTGGTGTTTGATCTAAGCAAGCTTTGCTTATCCATACCACTAGCAGGCTCACTGATGGTGTGTTCGCCTTGTGTGGTCAACTGGAAACGTTGTGGACCTAACTTCAATCACAGTTTGAACGATGATATGCATCGTTGTGATGGTATCTTCATGTCAAGTGGTGGTTTGAATATCTTTAGTCATCTCCCTTGAAGATTGCATCGACTCCGTGGAAGCTGTCCGACGCAAGGCAAAGCGAAGTCCGGTTGAAGTTTGCTGACGTTGAGCTCCATATCCTGCACTTAGGATAGAATTTAGGCTTTCTAAACCCTGCACCCATTTAAATTCAATACTTTCTGATTAGTTTAAGAAATCTGAGTTTCATTGATAAATCCTTTGAATCCTGAAAACCCCTTCCTCTGGAGTGAACAATTATGTAAGTCCCCTTGAAATACCAACAAATCACATCGTGCCAATTGAGACTATCCACTGCATGAAGGAACCTTGGAGTTGAATGCATGATTTTTCTAGCAATCTTAGCATGCAGGAGATTTTGTTCAAGAGAGGATAGAGTCGCCGTTGGCAATTTTATTCTGTGTTGGTGCGGTCACAAAGAACACATCAACACTACCTTACTTGTAAGTTGAGAAATCTCATGACATGTTACTCCTACATTGCCACTTTTCAAGTCATTGGCACACCTGCACTGCACTCACAATGTTTAATTATAATCCATGAAACAATTTTTGATTGTTATTGTTGGGTGAAAATTATGTAATCAGCTTTTCGATTGATTACACAACTTGGACTTCAGCCACAACTATGTGAGATGTAAATCTCTCCTCTCGGAAAGGGGAGGCACCCTTCTTACTGCTAACAAAAGCGATAGTAAAACAATCAAAGTAATTACAAAGTGTACACAATACTTATAAAGTGGGGGGAGTGTGTCACATTCATCGTTCTCTCTTTTTTCAAAGAAGATGTTTACAATGCTTCACTGTTGGAAGTTCTCAACTCTTAATAACTTTAAACAATCAACTAGCAGTAATGCCAATACCCTATCTTGTCAAAGCAAAGCGTAGAGGTACCAAAAGTGATTAACAATAAACTAGTAAAATAAAAGGGAAAGCTCACGAAGGCATAAAGTCGTTTCGTAGCTTTTTCAATGGAGGATCTGTGATAAACGTATCGTTTGTCATGTTAGAAGCACAATGTCTTCTTAGACACAACAATTCCTCGAACAGTATGAACAATTACAAGCACAAAGTCTTGTAGATTATCCAACCAAAGTATCCAAAGAGCATGAAAAATTACAATCACAAAGTCTTGTAGATCATTCAACCAAAGATAAACAAAACACAAATGAAAATCTAAATAAAGGATGTAACACAAAGTTTACATGAATTACTTTAGAGTCCTTCAGATTCCATAAGCTAATCACCACCAAATGAGATCAATTCATAAAAGTATCGAATCCAACACAAAGTCTAGTTTGCAATCCTCTTCTTTATTGATCAAATTTCATTCACAAAGCATGAACACAAAGTTTCACAATTCTGCTTCAAAAAGGGCAGCACTTCGTTGCAAAATACTAAAGGATAAATTTACAATAGAAATCCCTCACATTATATAGAAAGAGGGATGAACAAAATTAGGAATTTAATTGAGGAAATCAAGGAAAGTTAGGTGAGCGATTTAACGAGAACTCACCTAACTTGGACCAAAGTCAAAGTGTAATTTGTTTTCAAAAGATTACATCTTCGAACTTGGTGTAATTACAATTTACAAAAAGACATATAAGATGTTAGGAAATATTTGCAAGTGCATAAAGGGATGCATCGGAAATGTCTAACACTGGAGATCAGAAACCTTCTTCGTGTTTCCTTGCTTTGGGCGTGGAAGTCTTCGTATTTCTTCCTAGTCTCCTGCACGAACTTCTCATCCGGACCAACGGTGTAATCCACAATGGTGTGAATTCCCATGATCGATCTCATGGCAGATGAGTGAACCTTCTTGCACCTGTCAAGATGCGTTTTCAGGTTATCCAATGTGAGCCTTGTATCATAAATGATGTTCAGTGAGGCTTCTGAAAAGTCTGGACTGTCAATCAACTTCATGATGGCTTCTTTGAAGATTTGAGATATTTCTGTGGCCGATAGGAAGATACGATTCTCTTCGAAAAGTTGACCTGGCAACTCTTTGATACCTTTTTCAAGAATAACACGATGTCCTTCGACATCTTCCTGTACTTGGTGGAGATCCTCCGTAAGAGATTGAATTACTTGAATTCGATGTTTCAAGGATTCTCTTACCTCAATGAACTTTTCTTTGTCAGGAATTACCCCGACTTCCACCAGTTTACTGAGCTTTACCTGCTTCATCTGTGACCACGGCAGCAAGCATTTTTCCATATCTCTGCGCTCTTGGGAAAGTACACTTTTTTCTTTATCAAGCTCTATGGTGAGCTTGGCCAACAAGGTAGTTTTCTCGTTCGTAGCAATTATGACCTGAGATCCGTGTTCTATTCTCAACGAAATCATACAACACTTTGCCTTTGGAGGCGAACTTCTCAGCTTTCTTGACAGCTAGGTCCTCAATACTTACCATTGTCAGCGGTTGTGCATTAGTTGTAGATCCTGCAAGTCTCTTTACAATAGTGGCATAATGCTCTGCCCTCTGCTTGTACATATTGCGAGTTTGCTCCATTTTATCTAGTCTTCTAGCCAAAATATCCAATGTTACTTGCGCATCAACCTTTGCACTTTCATTGGTAACCTTGCCAAGTTGGACTTTTGTTACCGTGTAGTCCTCCATATTGACATCTCCTTCTTGTGGCGGTATGCCAATCTCTGCATACTTGTGGCCAATCTTGTCAACGTTCAGCCTTGAGTATACTTTTTCCTTTTTCTTCCCTTTAGCCTTTGGAGGGACTATCTCTTCGAGGTCGAGCTCCTCTGGAGAGATCATTTGCTTCTTCCGCTTCGACACTTGAGATATCAGCCAAGGAGGAAGGAAGGAGGTGTGAACTTCTGGATTCGCTGTCAACTCAGTTGTCATCGTCACTTCCAAAGTTATTGTCACATCTGAAGTTACCATGGGTATTGTGACAATGGGAGAAGTGTCCGTCATCATTGCTCCTGTAGACTGCACATTGAGCTGATCATGCATTGACTCATTCATGAAACGATTGAATTCATTTTCAGAAGTGATATCATACGTAGGTGAAGACAGGCTAGGAATGGATGATGGAGGACTTGACAGTATATGAACCGTATGAATGCTTGTCACCGAGGTAGTATCAAGCGGGGTTGATGCTGCAAGAATAGTGGATATCTCAACTGCAGGAATGCATGTGGTAGGAATGGGTGATGAGGGAACAGGAGGTGGAGGAGTTCTTGAACTTGGAGGGGTATGAGGAACACTGGAAATCACAGGCGATGACGTTCTAGGAATTTCTTCAACTACATTCTCAGGTGGAGACGTAGTTCTTTCTTGATCATGCCTGGGTTCCTGTTGATCACCCTCTTGTCTTTCCGATTCTGGTTCACCTTCAGAATCGCCTTCAGATTCTTCTTCAGACTCTTGCCCGCTTTCAGAAACCTTTTCTGCATCGGAGTCTGCTTCTGTTGAGTCTTCATCTTCAGCGGATTGGTCACTAGAAGTACCTTCTTCATCGGAATCTATCTCCTCTAGAATGAACTTTTTACCTTTAGAGCGAGATGGATCGGATTCTGTGGTTTCTCCTTCTGGGATAGACTGGGTATCTTTCTTGCCAATAATAAACTTGATCCTGGGACCACTTTGTGAAGAAGTGGGAACAGCCGCTGATTTATTTTTTATGTGGAGTTCTTGCTGTCGGCGAGCTTTTGCTTCGGATTCTTCTCCTTCCGAATCTGTTCTGAAACTTTTCATTTCAAAACCATGCTTATGTAACCATTCTGCAGTGTTGGCTAGGATTGGCTTCAATCTCTCTCTCATGCTGGTACTTCCTTTCCTAGACCATTGAATTGTAGGCAACGGCCTTTTAGAAACCTCTTGTTCATCATAGACATCATTCATGATATCGCCAGGATCTGTAAAATCCTCTGGTAGGTCAGCAATATCAAGGTCTCTAATTTGCTGCACAGTCAACCTGCAATAGTCCATTTTGCGAATGGCTTCTTCATCTTTGCAATCAGCCCAGATGTCTTCAAAACGGTATTTGTGATGATGACCCTTTTGTAATTGTCTTCTGACATCTCAGTAATCAAAATAAAACCTATACCTGTAGGTCTTGATTGTCATGATTTGCATTTCAGCATAAACAGACTTGGCTTTCTGTACAGTTGGGATAGTATATCTGCCGATTGTTAGTGGGAACTTGAATCCACGCTTGTGGTTACTTCTTCGTTCTTTATGCACTGAAATCAGCTCTCTGCATGTCTCCATGAGAACCCACTTATTCGAAGGATAACGTGGCAGCATGTAAGGGTAGCCAGTGTAGCACCCTACCCTCAAATAAGTAAACGTTGGGCATTGAAGAAATAGGCATCCAACTTTACTTACCGCCTTATAGGCCTCATCAGATACCTGTCTCCTCTCGAGAGCTGGATCAAAATTGAAAAGCAAAGGTGCGAAGAAAGCATCGGTAACCCGCCTGCAGTGATGGAAGCTTTCCTTCAATTCTAGTGGATAGAAGAATTTATACACAAGTACTAGCATCCGATTCCCTTTTGTGGATAGACCTGGAAATTGTCTCATTACAGCTGTTGTATACACCAGGTAAGAAGTCATATAGAATTTCAATGTAGGAGGCACATTGATCAGCTGCTCATGTATTTCATCACTGATCTGTTTGCCCCAGTCAATGTGCACTTTCTGTCTTCTTATAATCCTGATGTATTCATACATCCAATCATGAAAAGTGGATGATTCTGGCAAGCCTTTTACTCTGCTTAAAAATGTGATCATATCTTTGACGTCATCTTTGAAATCACTTCGCAGGAGTCCCTTTGGCCATCTGGAAACAGATTGTTTAGCCATCTTCAACCATTGAGTATTTATCAGGTTTTTAGCCTTGTTGGGATCAGCGTCAAAGACTTCTTGTGCTTTTTGTATAGAGATATCAATGTATTTCTCCATTTGAGGAACTTTAAACACAATATCAAAGAAATTAGGGTTGAGTCTTAAAATCTCGTGCCTAGAAGAATCAATTACACTTCTGCTTTCCTTGATGTAGTGAGATGCCACTTGAAGGACAAATTCCGTATTGTGTGCAGCTGTAGGGAACATAGGCACCAAATGCAAGTTACTGTGTACAATTGCTCTCATCGGGTCAGGAAGAGGCTTCACCTTAGTTTGCTTTGCAAAATCAACCAAGTCTTGGTGGCCAACCTCTGTGTCTTTTATTTCTTCCACCTTGGAAACCACTACAGTCGGTAGATAGACACCTTGATATTTATATTTCATTTTGCCTTTCGCTTTTGAAGAAGACGGACGTTTACTGGCAATCATCAAGAGCAACTGAATCTTTGATCAATCAACTTTGAAGATCTTTGAAAAGAGACTGCAAAGTTTGGAGTCAAAGCAAACATTAGTCGTTAAATAGCATGGGAATGTGCGAAACGAGCTACGATGATGAGCAAGTGTGGAGCGGATGTCAAGGCACGCAAAACGATGCACAAAATGGAAGGAACGAGGTTCGGAACGAAGTTTGCAAGTTTGAATTACTTATGGGAAAAAATTGTGAAAAGTGTAAGGGTGCACTTTTTCAACGCCCTTACATTTTTAAGGATTCTGACTTTGATGCAGGGGCACTGAAAAACAACGCTCCTGCATTTTTCAGTGTTAGACAAAAAAAAAAGGTGAAATGTCAAGGCACACTTTTTCAGCGCTTTGACATTTCTCACAATGAAGTTAACAGTTGATATGACGTTGAAAAGGTGCGCTTCTTCATTTGGGAAGGGCAATGAAAACATAATGCAATGCTTTGGCAATATGGAAGTATTGAAAGGGTTAGAAGCAACACTTGAGGACGTATTTTGAAGTGCATCAGATCTTCACCTATTTCCATTTCAAAGTATTGGCATAGGAAACGTGTGAAGAGACCAAAACATGCAGGTAAGAACGGCTAAAACAAAAAGAGGTAAACGTGTATGTGCAAGAGGCCACCGCAAAACAAATGATGGAATCAAGAACGCATGATGATAAACCATAACGCGACTAGGGCAAGAGGAAAGACGTGCGTGAAAATTGACAAGACTCCACACCAAAGGCGAAATAAAGAAAATGCGTGGGTAGAAGAAAAATATGAGAAGAAAACAAAGATAAAAAGAAATGCATATGTAAATCCTAAAATATGCACAAAATAATGAAGGAGAATGGAGAGAAAGAAAGGAGAACGACTCACCAAGAGAAAACGCAAGATTTAGTTAAGAGGAACTTCTAAAATCTTCAAAAACATGTTTTGCAGCTTGAGAGGATTACGCCTAGCAAGAAGGAATACAGTTTGAAGATCATGAACAATGAAAAAGGAACAATAAAACACTTTTAAGTAAATGGGAAACCCAAAAACCTAACTCAAGTCAAGCAATTAATTTAGGCACAAAAAGTGGCACGATGAGCGAAAAATGTAAAACGCATGAAGAAACGTGCAGAGGTAAGAAAATGACTAAGTCATGATAAAAAGTGTAATAGCGCACTTTTTCAACGCTATTACATTTTGAAAGAAATCATTTTCATGCAGGGGCGTTGAAAAACAGTGCCCCTGCACTTTTTATACTTAGCCAATTTTTGGCTTGAGCATGAGCGCACTTTTTCAGTGCAACTGCATTTTTCACAATTAACTAAGTATGAATAGTGAGATTTCGCGAAGGGGCTCGTTTCGAAGGTCTTTGCGAGGCGAACACAGGGGGACGCTCAAACTGAATGTTTGAGACTTTGGAACGCATTTCGAGGTGGATTGAAAATCACCTTGTTTTGCGTGCTTGAACTTCACGAATCCTAGGAAGCAGACAAGTTTCGTAGGGGGGTTATCCGTGGAATGAGTGTTGCTAGATTCCGTGATAATAGCTGGCTCCTGCTGGGGATCTTCCTTCAACCGTTCTTTAAAACGAATGAAGGGAGAAGAATTCCAGAATTCAAGTGCCTTTATCCATCCATTGGGCTTGGAGTTAGGCGACGACGACGACGACAAAACTTAAAACATAAAGACTCAAAAGGACTTAAAAATAAAAAGTATTTACATACCAATGCCAATTGCTTTACTGTGTAAAGTGCTTGAGATGTTGCCCACTGTGAGGAAGGGCAAATGGCTTTTCGTGTCTGTATGCTAACAAGAAACTGTTCTCACCATGCAGCTGATGTATTTGGAAAGGTCATGTCCACAGTGAGTAAAATTTCCCGTGCATACCTTTTGGTTCTCTTCGTTTGTCCCATAGGAGAATGAGGTCACCAACTTGAAATTCTCGAGACTTGGCTTTTTTGTCAAAAAGCTTCTTCACTTGGTCTTGGTGTTCTGCGATGCGGTCAACCACTTGAACCCGGTTCTCTTCCAATTCAGAGAGATACATGATGCGCTTATCAACAGAGTTATCAAACGTCTCATCCTCAATGGCCTTAGCCAGTTTGAGGGCTGGTAGTTCCAAGGTTATAGGAATCTCGACATTCAACCCATACAAGAGTTGAAAAGGAGACATGCTGATTGCTCACTTTGGAGTTATCCTGTCTGCCCACAAAGCGTCGAACAAGGCCTTGTGCCACAAACGTTGATTCTCGTCCACCAGCTTGCAGATGATAATCACCAGATTCTTGTTGCTAGATTCCGCCTGACCATTACCTTGCGGATAATAGTCAGAAGAATGTGACAAAGTTATGCCGTGCTCAAAACAAAACTCAGTGATCTCGTTTGACGAGAAGGCAGAAGCATTGTCAGCAATGATCTTGTTCGGCACACCGAACCTGGAAATAATGCTTTCCTTTAAGAAACTGCACACAACCTCTGAAGTAGCATGCTTGGTAGGTATCGCTTCCACCCAATTGGTGAAATAGTCAGTGGCAGTCAAGACATAGATGTGTCCTGCACTTGATGATGGATTAACTGCACCTATGAAGTCGATGCCCCACTGCTGGAAAGGTTCTTCGATCACTACAGGTTTCAATGGCAAAGATGCCAACTTGGGTCGGCTGACGAACTGTTGGCACAATTCACACTTATGTACCCAAGAGTACATGTCCTGAAAAAGTGTGGGCCAGTAATACTTCACTCTCAGGATTTTGTGAGCGGTTACTAGCCTGAGAAATGTCCGCCACAAGCCAAGTCATGATAAGATTTCAGCAATTTTTGTTGTTGTTCCTTATCAACACATCTGAGAAAGGTCCCATCCATTGCGCGCTTGTACAAGCCGTTGTCCCATAAGACAAAATTAGCTGATTTCAGCTTGATGGTTCTCTTTTCCTTTGGAGTCAAGTGATTAGGGAATTCTCCATAGGTGAGGAAATGAGCGATGTTGGAATACCATTCGTCAGTGGTACTAACAAATAATACCATTGGGAGTGTACTTAGATCCACCTCTTCCTCGTCTAAAACTACTTCTTCCTCTGAAATTTCTTTATTCGGGTTATTTTCGGCAATAAGCTGACAAAGTCCACGTCCACGTATCAACTTAGTGGGTTTAATTTCCAGATCATATTCCTAAATCTTGGCAATCCAGTTGCCTCTTTTTGTTCCAAATTCCTGTTGTGTTAGGAACTTAGGATAGACTTAACAATCAAATCTGGGACAAGAACCTTCACATGGCTACTTAAGATGTAGAACCGAAAATGCTTGACGGCTTTGACAACCGCGAAAGCATGTTTTTCCATTTGAGAATATTTCAATTCATAATTCTTCAGGGGGCAGCTCATGAATGCGATGGGAGATTCAAAGCCTTCATCGTTTTCCTATACCAAAATTGCTGAGAGTATGCTCGGAAGCGTAACTGTACATAACAAAATCTTTGGTGTAGTTGGGACAGACCAACACAGGTGCGTGAGCAATGGCCTCCTTGATATCATCGAATGCTGCTTTCCCTTCTGCCGTCCAATGGAATGTGGCGTTACCCTTCATCATATTCACAATCTGATGAGTCTTTTCAGCAAAGTCTGGAAGAAACCTCCTTAAGAAGTTTACTTTGCCAAAGAAAGAATGGACATCTTTCTTGCTTGACGGCAAAGTGAGAGATTTAATTCCATTTACCCTTTCCAAGTCAATCTTAATTCCCTCTGTAGATACAACGTGACCAAGAAGTTTACCTTCTGTCACCTTGAAAGTTGACTTTTTGGGATTTAGGGAAATACCATGCTGACGACATCTTTCAAGAATCAGCCTCAAGTGGTAGAAGTGTTCATGACGTTGCTTAGAGAAAACTGTGAGATTGTTAAAATACACCACAATGAACTTACCCATCACATCGCGAAAAGCGAGATCCATGGCACGTTGGAATGTAGAGCCAGCGTTGATCAGACCAAAAGGCATCCTGCGATATGCAAAGGTTCCCCATGGAGTCGTGAAAGAGGTTTTGTGTTGATCGCTTGAATTAACTTCAATTTGATTGTAGTCGGAAAATCCGTCTAGCATGGAGAGCATCTCGGATCCGGTTACATTTTGTAGGACTTGGTCCATCACTGGGAGTGGATAATTGTTTTTGAGCAACAATTGGTTTAGATTTCTAAAATCTACACAAATGCGGATTTCTCCATTCTTCTTACGGACGGGGACGATATTGGCTATCCATGTTGAATGATGGATAGGGAATATTATCCGTGCGTTTAGCATCTTTTGAACCTCCGCCAAAATTGTTCCAGAGATCTTGGGATTGTACTGCCTCTGCTTTTGTTTGTAAGGCAAAGCTCAACCTTGAGGGGAATATCATGTTGTACTTCTTTAGGCCGAAATGATTTTAGATCTTCGTATGAATATGCTAAGACATCAATATACTCTTGTAATAACTAAGTAAATTGTCCTCTTTTTTCAGCCATGCAACATTTGCCAATGTTCACCATCTTGGGGTTAGCTTCAGTTCCCAAATTAATCTGTTCCACTTCATTAGATGAGTCCGAATCTGAGAGTTGCTTTTTCACGTGGCAATCATGCTTGTCAAAAAGCTTTTCCAAGGATACCAATCCTTTGGGAATCTTATTTCCTTTGAGTTGTAAATATTCTTCACCTGTAACAGGTTCCTTTTTTGACACAGATTCTCGAGGCAGAGAATCGTTGCCTTCAAAATACAACTCATCAAAATTCTCTGCTTTCTATAGAAAGGCAATGATCTGATGATCATCATTGAAAATTTGCTAGTTCTCTGAATTATCAGGGACACTTGGGCGGAAAACCAACTCTATGGTATAGGTAGAACCCTGAAAGTCTTTGTGTGGCACCAAGAGCATGACGGAGATTACAAGGGAATCAACTCTAGTATTGTATTCTCTGGGAACAACAGAGATATCAAAAGCTTCGAATTCCTCAATGGAATCCCATACTAGATTACGTTAATTCTTGAGTCTATCGTTCTTTGTCTGATAAAGATTTCTCACTTGACATACTATCAGCTCGGCATCACGTTGTGCATGAAGATTTTTTATACCTTTTTTCAGTGCAACTTGCATTCCCAATAAAAGAGCTTCATACTTAGCGGTGTTATTGGTGTTATCAAATTGTAACTTAAAAGAGAAAGGGAAAAACTTTCATGTTGGCAAAATAAACACCATTCCTGCTCCAGAACCAGTCGAAGAGCAGCTACCATCAAATTCGAGCAACCAAACACCATTGGGATTGCCAATGCTAACAGTGTCGAAGTCCAAAGCTTCATCATCTGACGAAGATTCGTGATCGGAGATAGACAAATCACCTGACGACGTCTTATTTGAAGTGGAGGAACTATCATCATTTTCTAACTCATTTTGAGTCGAGGATTCACCCACCTCATTTGTTTGTAGATAGTAAGTTCCCATGCCTGAGGATTCGAACAAGATTTGAGCTCTGGGATCATCTGATTTGGCAACTGAAAACTTTGACTCTTTTTCAGGAACCAACTTTTGCATCACACCTTTTACAGGTATTCTTGCTTCAGACATATCCATACTTAGTTCTCCTCCAACATCTTTGCAAAAATTGCGTCCAAGGAGGATTCCGTAGGATGCTGGTACATCGGCCACAAGGACTGTCATTTTTATTTTCTTCTCCGGGTATGCGGCGAATGCGTATTGCGCATCTTTGATCTGGCCGATCAATGGCACTTGTTTATTCTCCATGGAGAAGCAACGGCTGAAAGTTTTGGTCATCTCAAGGCCCAAGGCAGTAGCTACCTTAGCGGGCATCACGTCGGATGCACCAGAGTCTATGACATAGTTACTCAACTTGAAACCATTTACAAGTAGGGAGATGAAAAATGGATCAATGCGTCCAGAGGCAGTCAGAGGGTTAGATACAAGGTTACTCTGTGATATCTTGGGTTTAGGAGTAACAGGGGTGTCAGGAGGTGTATCCTAACTTGGGGAAATTCTTTTATCATTGACAAACTTGACAAGCCTGTCAAATTGGTCGGGGTTGGCTTTGAGGTATTCAGCCTCAGACATTTGAACCTTAGTTTTCTTGGCATGGTCAATAATGTCAAAAGCCTGGAAAGATTTTTGTAGGTTGGAAGTCGTAACTTCACTGATTGGTTTTATAAAAGGCACACTAGTCTTTGGAATGAGAGGATTAGCTTTAGGAATAGCGGGAGTCGATGAAGAAGGGTGAGGTGCACTTACTTGTGGATTTACTATTTTCTTGGGTTGCCAAGGGAGGGGAGATCCTCTTTTGGCGATCGTTATTGGCGTCTTCTCTTTTTCAGGGACAGCAGCAGCTTGAGCTTTATCAAGCTGATTTTGTTGATGCTGCGTAAAAACAACATAAGTATCAGTCACCAAGTCGTCTTCTTCTTCTTCCTCCACCATTTGCAAATAACTAATCTTGGAGTCGCTAGCCGATTCGGTTTCTTCTTCTTGAAAGAGATCGGCATTTTCTTCTTCAGGGTATTCTTGCTGCGCATAATCATCTTGTTCAGTCTCGTAGTATCCCGCAACATTGTTAGCAGGCGGGGCTTCTAGAGCAAGCCTTCCTGGAGGCACTGGGAGACGATTTTGATTTTTGTTGCCAGCGTAATTAGGGAAAGTCCTCCTAGGGACGTCCTTGTAGTTGCCACTGTTATTGTTTGAAACTTGCTTTTTGAGAGACAAAACTTCATTTGCCAGCCTTTGGACCATGGGATATGTGAAATTTGAGTTGGCGCTGGGAGTGCTAACACTAGATGCTGAAGACCCTGAGGCTTGCATCCTTTTGTTTCCATTAGTTCCCATCCTGATCTCTCCAGCAAGGATCATGTTGTCCTCCAGACTGGTAGCTTTTTGCTGAGCCGCCTCGACATTAGCAAGATTCTCCCTACGTAAATAAAAACTCACCTTGGGTAGTTGTGTGTTGATGAAGAAGCACTTCAGGTTATGATCCGTTGGCCTTGCATCATTTGGGATCCGCGTCACCAATTTATTAAATTTTGCCACGAACTCGCGCATGGGCTCGTGAGCTTCTTTACGCATGGTGGTGAGTTGCACCAATAAAGCATGTGAATCTTCAGCAGGTTTAAATCTTTCTTCAAACTTAGTGCGAAGAGAGGCCCAATTGGTGATGGAGGCGTTAGGAGGAGTAAAGAACCATTCGGCTGCAACCCCTTGAAGGGATTCAATGAACAATCTTACAGAAACATCTTCATGCTCAATGCCGAGAATGCCACAAACGATGTAGAATGCGGATATGTGCTCATCGGGATGTTGTTTGCCATTACCTTGAAACTTCGGTAGATGCTTCCTGGATACGCGTGGCAGTTCGTGCAAAGGTGCGGCCAAATGGAGGGGACCAAAAGCATTTCCCCATGGTCCTGTAGGTGGTGCGGCCATAACTGGTTGCACAACAAGTACCTAAACATGACGTCTACGGTAAACAGACCAAACACTTGGGAGAGTAAATGGAAAATCGCGTTGCAACAACTCTTCAAAAAGTGGATTTGCTACTCCTTGAGCCCTCAATCCTCGTGTATATATCCGGTCCGCCAGAATGTAGATCTGAATACGATGGATATTATAAAGTGACAATATACAAAAGAACAACAAGAAGAAGAAACTTATCTACTTCAAAAGCGTGAGGCTTAGATTGCGTATGTCGTTCCCCAACGGAGTCACCAAAAAACTGTTGGGTGAAAATTATGTAATCTATCGAAAAGCTGATTACATAATTTTCACCCAACAGTTACCAAAACCCATCATGTACTATGTTGTTGTGTAACTCTTGACATGAATACCACCTTTTTGACATATGTTTTATCTGATTTTGCTATTGATAGTTGTGGTTGGGTCTGCACCTTTGACTTACATAGACCCCAAATGCCACAAACTGACAACTACACTTGGAGTCTTGGCTAACACAAACAAGAACACATAATTGTGCTTAAAGCTGAACATATCAAAACACTCATAGTAATAGATGTATATCAATCACAAATAACAATGTGGAAATTAATTGTTAAGACAGGGCTACCAAACTGCATGCATGAAGTCACATATGGATCTGTCAAATGCCTCTGAAGCCCCTGCCTCTGTTGATGGGACTGGATCAATAGGGCCGGTGAAACCTTTGCCTCAATTGGGTCAGAATACATTAGAGTAGAATTATGGTACAACCACATGATATAACAAATGTCTATGTGGAGGTAAATCAAAGTAAGTCTAGGCTGCCAACAGGTAGGGCACTACATCATTCTACTTCCCCATACTCAACTTTATCTATCTATTTATATTTCAGAATCATTCGTCTTAAATCAATTTCTAAGTGCAAGAATCGCATAAAAATGTGGGTTTTGACAGAACACCCTCCAAACAGTGAGGAAAGAAAGCATCTCTGGTTTTGCAAGTATTGGCAAAGAATCAACATCTATTCTACCAGCAATAGCATATTCTGCTAAATCCTTGCTAAAAATTCCAAGTTACCTTAACTATTAAGAATAATAGTCTACTTGATAGGTTGATTTGCAATTCATTTTCCATAGAAAAGAGATTGCAAGAAGGTGAATAATTGCTCATAATCTATCTGGTTCTTTTGTTAGCAAGAAGAAACAATTTTAAAATGTTCAACTTTGCTATATAAAAATGTATTGTATTGATGCAAATATGTTTTGAAAAGAGAATGTAGACCACAGTCCAGCTTGGCATATGGGGAATTTTGAGAAACAAGAGCTGGTGCTTGCTTGTTTGCCAACTTTCTTCTGGAGAATAAAATATTTCCCCATAATCTTTCCTTTATTATCTAGATTCCACAAAATCTGTGACTACTGTATTACTGTTTTTAATTCAACGATAAGTTCATTTCTTTAGGGTTCATCCAGGATGTACCTCAGATTCTATCCATTTGAATGTTTTCTGTTGTAAGATGTTGACAGTCTTAGATCATGCTCCTCTGTTGTTCCATTTCAATTCTTGTTATCATTATACAAGCACTTCTGTTCCTGCTTTGATTCCTTTTGCTTTCCATTTGGCATCTGTTGATGTGATTTTCGAGACCGCACCAACACAGAATAAAATCTCCCAACGGATACTCTATCCTCTCTTGAACAAAGTATTCAGCATGCTAAGATTGCGAGTGAGTTCATGCTTTCAACTCCAAGGTTCCAAAATACTTGGAACACCCTCAGTTGGTTCGATGTGTATTGCTGTGTTCTTACGAGGGGACTTACACAATTGTTCAGGCTTCTTGCAGTTAACAACAGACAGATGATTTTGAAGGGGATTTTGCGCGTATGATTTGGCAATGAGTTCGTTTACCTAAAGCTAATCAGAAATATGCGGAAAGTAAATGAGTGTAGGGCCTAAGAAACTTATATTCTATTCTAAATGCAGGATATGTGGAGCTTGATTTCAGTAGACTTCAACCGAATTTCACCTAGCCTCACATCGGACAGCTTCAGCAAAATTAGTGCAATCTTCAAAGGGGATAGCAAAAGATGTTCAAATTACAATTTAGCATACATATACCATCAAGACGACGCATATAAGTATACAAATCACAATTGAAGTTAAACCCAAGACAATTTCCAGTGGACCACGCAAGGCGGACTTATCCTCCACAAGCTGCTAGTGGTATGGAATGAAACGAAGCTACTTCTATAAAACACCACACATCAAAATAAACTACTTGCATGAGATAAAAAAAAACTATGCTACTTGGATCTGAAAGGAAGAAGAGACCTTGCTAGCTATTCATGACAAAGACGAATTCCACCATCAATGAAAAGATCTATTATCATGAAAGTGTTACACAACAATCTCCACAAAAGTTTTCAAAGGGAAAACTTTCTTTCTTCTCCACACTAAGCTATCAAACAAAAGTGCTAACTCTGCTCTACTCTCTAGTCTCCAATCTCTAGCTCTAATGCTAATGTCTGATCTAATCTAATGAATTACAAATGAGGGGGACTCCCCCTTTTATAGATAGCTCGGTCCAAAAGACGGCTAGGGTTACAATCAATAGAGTGGCTAAGATTAAGCCACCTCAGCCCTAACCCTAAAAACTGCCAGAATGGGGAGTGGTACATTAAATGAATCAAAGATTCCCACTCACTGCCAAAATAGAAAAGGCAATTAATGCCCATAATCAGTCTTCTAGAAGATCTTCGTCTAGTAGTGCATTCCCATTCTCCTCTCTGGCTGCAAACTCAACGAATCTGCTAAGTACAGCCTCAACCTCCTGAACTGAAATGAGCGGAATGCAATCTAGTTGAAACTCTAACACCGTGACTGAATGTTCATGCCTTGTACAAGATTTTCTCCAAGCAACTAAGGAATCCTGCGTGCTCTCGATCAAGGCGGAGAAAGTAGAAGTGTTCTCGAAATCATCTTGTACAAAGGTCTTAACCTCTGAAAAGAAAGGCACCAGCCTACCCCTCAAATTGTCAACATTTACCTCATCTGGATTCAACCGCCTAACAAATATGGCCTCAAAAGTATTCTGAACTCCATCAATGATATTGGCCATTGCCTTCCATACCCTGGTTGAATCCGCCTGTGCTGCGTCGAAGAAACCACGTCTCGTGATTGCTGAAGAATACCATCTAGAAAAATCATACCTGTCATTCTCCTGAATGACCCCTCCATCAATCAGCAATCGCAACGGAACATGCCTCAATGCCTCAAAACGCTGAATTACTTTGCTCTAATAGACAGAAGCATCACCCCAAGCCTGATCAACCGCTTCCATCCGTGCCAATATACTAGAAGCCTGCTGAAAAGCAAAAGCAAGGTCCTCCATAAACTTTTCTGTCTCCGCACGAACTCATGTGACCCACTTGTTTGCTTCCTGTGCCATCTTCCTCAACTCCATCAAGCCACTGATTAACTCTCTAGGTATCTCTGCTGGAGGCTCTATCACTGGAATCCCCTGCCCACGAGAACGAGACAACTGCTGTACATATCCGATTAGAGCCTTATGCTCTCTTTTCAACTTCTTATACTTTCCTTCCTTCTTGAATAACCTGTCCTTGAGGGCGAGGTAGGAGTTATCACACTCCTCTACAATCTGTGCACCAGTGGGGCGTCCTAACTCCAAAGTTGTGACCACGTTATTCTCTGGCAATGCTTCATCTCGGTCACAATCAACCTGTGGCATGACAACGTGAAGGGTGCGAGAGCCATCCTCATCTGTTGATATCTTCGAAAACTTTCTTGCTCTCTTCTTCTATGGAGGTGCACTGATCCTGTTCAAGAACTCTTCCATTTCAACTGCTGGATCAATCTCCTCACTGGGGCTTCTCCTCATCCTATCCCTGAGCCAATCAGGCACTGTATACTGTATATCAAACGATTGCTGCTCTTGTGCCTCTACTTCTCGAACTTGTTCAACCTCTATATCATTCTGGCGAGGCTCATCGTCCTCAAGTGGCTGAGTGTCTCCTGAAACTGTATCATCATCATCCTCCAAAGCCGCCTCTAACTCTTGCTGAAACTGAGGGTCAGTAGTAGTCCCCTCATCATCTTGTTGATCAATTTTACTAGGTGCATTGATGCTCTGGCCAACTGACTCTCTCCGTGGAGGCTGATTATTTTCTTGTACTACTTGCACCTTGTCAGAACCCTGGTGGTTCTCTGTTTCAAACCCTAATTGTTTTCTATTGTTTTTGCAATTTTTCGATTTTTTTGTGTTTTTGTAGTTTTTGCATTAATCATGAAAACTGCGATTTCCCTTATAAAATGCTAATAAATTCATAATAAATAAATAGCATCCAAATAAGCTTTGAAAATGCTCAGGAAAGATAGGCGCACCAATTTATTTCACTTCCAGAGAGTTTACAAATGGCAAATACAATATATGAAGGGAATATAAATTTATTAAATCAAAAACCTGGTTTTCTTCTTTTAATGGCGGCTGCAGCAGATAAAGAAGGTACGGCCAGAAATAAGAAGGCTTCTCCAAGCTCCCAAAGACACTGCAAATTCTTTAGCAATCCCAAGCGCCCCAGTTAGAATCACCAGACACTGATGAACACATGCGTTTCTCTGAAGGTGAGATAGTACGGCCTGTCAAGAACAGAAAAAGTACGGCCTGCTGCAATTAATGAAAAGGTACGGCCTTTGAAATGTGTGCCCAGTCTCAAATGAATGATCTCTGAAAAGATACGCCTTTACTGCCAGATGAAGTTCTCTGTGAATCTCTGCTAAAATAACTGATTATGCCCAACTGTGATCTCTGGATGAAATCACCAAGTGCCAGCTTCAACTGATATTTCACAGCCTCAGTCTGCCTGATCTCTGAAGAGTTTTCGTTCTCCAGAAACGATCGTTTGCCAGAAACCCTAAGGTTTGCAAACTCCAATGCTTAGAGCAAAAGACAAATTAGAATAACATTTCATAATGGTTCGATTTGTCTTGACTGCAAAATATATATCCTCTTCAATAAAATTCGACCCAATGCTCTTTTTTAATAAATAAAATGATTAAATTCGTCTTTTCAAGACTTAGGGGAAATCTATTTAATAATTGGTGCTTATTTTAATGAATAATAAATATCCATTAAATCAAAAATTAATACTTTATTATAAAGTATATTAAATACTTTATAACAGGCCAAATTAATTAAATATTTAAATACTTCAATAAAGTGACTTTAATATAAAGTCAAATTATTAAATATTTAATAACTCATTAATTACTCCTTATTTCTCCGTCAAATCAACCAACTGCTGAACTGGGTCGATTCTGAGCTGAATGGCTGAACCAGGTGCCCTGCCCGAAATAGCAGCTTCCGCCTGACCTAACTTTCTAAAAATAGAAAGTTCCTGAAAAGCACTCTGGAAGATTCTGCGAAGGCCCAACCTGACACAACTACAAACTGGAGCTACCAAACACTGAGTAACTGCCTCCGATGATCCTCTGCACACCCTGTCAGCCTACGAGGATCGAAATTATAGGCTAACTCCTCGACAAACAGTGTCAGCTAAAACGGGGACATGACAGTCCGCCCTCCCTGAAATTGCTTGTCCTCAAGCAATCTCTGCAAATACAGCTGCACTGCGCCACCTGGATCCCAAGGATAGTACCGGACAATGTTCCTGCTGGCCACAACGGACTCCTGTAACTCCCACAACTGATTAGCAAGAATAGAGTACCATTCCCCATTAACCTCAGTGCGGTCCGGCATAGGATCAAGAAACTCAGAAGGAGGCAAGTCAAACGACAAGCAACACTTACCCCCTAAAACTGCACGAGATATACTATCATCCAACATATCAAGCACGTGCATGCCACTACTGTGCACCTGAAACAAATCGTGTACATGCGGATTAATCATGAAGCTATATGCACTCTGCACCATATACACACTGTGATACTCCTCCGTGAGCTGAGTCTGAAATCCCAGTGCACTAGTAGGATCCCAAACGCTATCATCACTTTGCTCAAGACCAGGATTAGGTGGGTTACTCATATCAAACTCAAAGAGCGGATTGTCGTATGTAGATATAACATCTGTCTCAAACAATGGATTGGTCACAAACGGAACCAAACCACTAGGCTGATCCCAAACGACTGCCTCAGAACCCCCGGGGTACTGAGCATAACCATGCCTGGTCTGCACAAAATCCTGCTCTACCTTCTCGCTCTTCCCACTAACAAGAGAGATAGAACGAAGGCTGCCATCTGTAATCCCCCTCAACACATATTTCTTGCCCTGTACCTCAAATCTCATCTCCATTTTAGGCAAGTTGAGGGTGAACACACTAATGTCCTGCAACCATCTCATACCCAGCACAAAATCCATCCCACCCAAGTTGACTACATAAAAGTCTGCCTGCAACTCATAATCAGTCAGCATGAGAGTGAGATTACAAATCCGTCGAGTGCAAGTGAGTGTATATCCATCTGCCACCCGAACTCTGAATCCAGCGAAATCCTCTGTCTGGAGTCTACATCTGCTGACGAAGCCCTCATCAATGAAATTGTGTGTGGCTCCAGTGTCGAGCATAGCAATACATCGCTGTCCTTCCACTAATCCCCTGAACCTGAATGAGTCATCCCGTACACTAGTAGATAATACCAACGGGGATAAGTTGGCATCGGGCCCAAACTCCGTAGAGGCATTCCCGGCCTCTGCATGTTCTGAAACAACCTGCTGGTCTGAATCATCAGACTCGTCATCATCATAGTAAACCCACATGGCGCGGTTGGCTCTGCCCTTCGGTCTCAAAGGACAATCATGCTCCTTGCTGTAGGGTGCTTTGCACCAATAACAGAGTTGTTTCTTCCTGCATTCCTCCCGAGTTGCATCATCAATTCTCGCAACTGGTTTCCTTTTTGGTTCTGCAACTGGTGTCTGACTCTCCTCGACAGGTAAGTTGTTTGCTTTAGGCTGAAATTGTTTCTTCGGAGCAGCAAGCTCCATACTCCTTGCCTTCCGCATCGCCTCCTGAAGTGTAGTAGGATCAAACGCCTTGACCCAACCTCTCATGGGTTCTGCCAAACCCTCAACGAATAGTATGATAAGTCTCCGCTCCGAAATCCCTGTCACCATGACTGCCACTCTCTGAAACTCGCCAATGTATGCATCCAGACTACCCGTCTGTCTGAGCTGAGCCAACTCTCTGAAATACAATTCCGGATCCTTCTTATCGAATCTCTCTATCAGTCTGCTGGTGAACTCCTGATAGGTATTGACTGCATGATGGCCTAGCGTGTACATGCCGTGGTGCCACCAATCATGTGCTACTCCGTCCAGATGTAAAGTGGCAAATTTAATTGCCTCATCCTCCTGCATAGGCCTCAAGTGACAAGTAGTTGTCCAATTTCTGGACCCAAGACCTAGCTGATGTCTTCTCTGACCCATCAAAATATGGCAGCGTAATCTTCTCATATCTTGCAAATCTCCTATTCACTGGCTGCTTGTGTCTTTGTGAGGGGTCTGAAAATCCCTCCTCAGGGTTTATAGACATCTATAAACTCATGAAATGTAAGTGCTGCGGATCGAGCTGACATGTACTCACCATGAAATCTCGTCAAGTCTGTGACATGCCATTCTTGGAAACTCTGATCTGTACGATGCTGCCCCTGGTCTGAGGTGGAGTCTCCTAAGAAGGTAGTGGCTCGCTCCTGATAGATCGGTGACGGCTGTCTCGGTGCTGATGCCAATGGCTGATCCACTGGTGTGGTCCCGCTCGTCTGTCCAATCTGTATGAAGTGTGGCTGTGTGGGCGTACACTGTCTAATAGTACCCATCAACTGAGACATCATATCCATCATATTGTTGTGTCTCCGTCTAAACTCCTCATCGGTGATATCACCCTCTGCATGTGCCTTCCCTGGATCTCTACGTGCCTCTGTAGGAATCTCACGATCTGCCATTAGGGTTGCAACACTGTTTTCACTACTGTTAGAACTGGATCTGTGAATCCCAAGTACCCCTGACACTGTCTGACCCTCAGGAATAGGTGGACCTGTCCAATCCTTGTCTTTGCCTGTTCCTACACCTCTCATATACTGAATAGGATCTCGGCTCATGAAAAGGCAAGCAAAAAGCACTCTGAATACTGAAAAGCACTGAAAAAGCACTGAAAAAGCACAGGATGGCAGGAGATCTGTGCTCTGATACCACTGTCAGAACCCTGGTGGTTCTCTGTTTCAAACCCTAATTGTTTTGTATTGTTTTTGCAATTTTTCGATTTTTTTGTGTTTTTGTAGTTTTTGCATTAATCATGAAAACTGCGATTTCCCTTATAAAATGCTAATAAATTCATAATAAATAAATAGCATCCAAATAAGCTTTGAAAATGCTCAGGAAAGATAGGCGCACCAATTTATTTCACTTCCAGAGAGTTTACAAATGGCAAATACAATATATGAAGGGAATATAAATTTATTAAATCAAAAACCTGGTTTTCTTCTTTTAATGGCGGCTGCAGCAGATAAAGAAGGTACGGCCAGAAATAAGAAGGCTTCTCCAAGCTCCCAAAGACACTGCAAATTCTTTAGCAATCCCAAGCGCCCCAGTTAGAATCACCAGACACTGATGAACACATGCGTTTCTCTGAAGGTGAGATAGTACGGCCTGTCAAGAACAGAAAAAGTACGGCCTGCTGCAATTAATGAAAAGGTACGGCCTTTGAAATGTGTGCCCAGTCTCAAATGAATGATCTCTGAAAAGATACGCCTTTACTGCCAGATGAAGTTCTCTGTGAATCTCTGCTAAAATAACTGATTATGCCCAAACTGTGATCTCTGGATGAAATCACCAAGTGCCAGCTTCAACTGATATTTCACAGCCTCAGTCTGCCTGATCTTTGAAGAGTTTTCGTTCTCCAGAAACGATCGTTTGCCAGAAACCCTAAGGTTTGCAAACTCCAATGCTTAGAGCAAAAGACAAATTAGAATAACATTTCATAATGGTTCGATTTGTCTTGACTGCAAAATATATATCCTCTTCAATAAAATTCGACCCAATGCTCTTTTTTAATAAATAAAATGATTAAATTCGTCTTTTCAAGACTTAGGGGAAATCTATTTAATAATTGGTGCTTATTTTAATGAATAATAAATATCCATTAAATCAAAAATTAATACTTTATTATAAAGTATATTAAATACTTTATAACAGGCCAAATTAATTAAATATTTAAATACTTCAATAAAGTGACTTTAATATAATCAAATTATTAAATATTTAATAACTCATTAATTACTCCTTATTTCTCCGTCAAATCAACCAACTGCTGAACTGGGTCGATTCTGAGCTGAATGGCTGAACCAGGTGCCCTGCCCGAAATAGCAGCTTCCGCCTGACCTAACTTTCTAAAAATAGAAAGTTCCTGAAAAGCACTCTGGAAGATTCTGCGAAGGCCCAACCTGACACAACTACAAACTGGAGCTACCAAACACTGAGTAACTGCCTCCGATGATCCTCTGCACACCCTGTCAGCCTACGAGGATCGAAATTATAGGCTAACTCCTCGACAAACAGTGTCAGCTAAAACGGGGACATGACACACCTGATTCAATGCATTCCTTTGATCAACAAACAAGGAAACTTCTTGTATACTTGGAGAACGTGTCTCCAATGGCGTGGCGATGCAACTCGTGGAGGCTCTGGCTGAACGGGCTCCTGCCGAACTGGCTCTTTCCTTCTAGAGTCCGGACCTCGTGTGATTTGTTTCTTCCTACCGGTGGTGGGTGTCCTGTGATCTCCCATCAAATTGTAAGTCAAAGCAATTGACCTACTCTTCAACCTGCTCACACGCCTATCAAACCATGCTCTGGTGAATGTCAAGACCGGAATGGAAAGTGTGTCCAAGTTAGCAACCTCTGGTTCTGACCAATCTGGGAGCGGAAGTGGAGTATCTCTCATTGCTGCATAATCTGGATGGACAACGTCCATATCCTCATTCACCTGGTCTGGAACCGGAACGACTTCACAATCCCTGATCAGAGTAATTGGCAACCGAGAGAACATTCTTTTCCTGACTTCAATCTCATCTGATGCATCAACCCAATAGTCCTCAATATTTGCCTTGTGCTTAAACTCCTCTGACAGTACCCATTTGATGTTATTGTGCAGATCATAGTGTTGTCGGCTGGTGTGATATGAAAAGTGATAAAATTGAAGCTCACTCTCGGCTTCTCTGGCTGCCTGTATTGAAGGACATACCTCATCTGAGTTGCCCATGACAATTGGGAAGTCAATTCCTCCCTTCTTTTGAATCTTATCGTAGGCAACCAATTTCCTAGATATCTCTAGCATTAAAATTCTATCGGTTGGGTACTTAGGCAACCTATATGGGTATGACGAAAAACCTTGCAGCCTTATGTAAGAAAACTTCGGAAATTGTATAAACCAGCACCCATACCTTTTGATCAATTCTTGGGCCTCTCTCAAGATTCTGTGATACATCCGCTCCTGAAGCAATCTCGTCATATGCATGGTGAAGGTGTCATTGACACGCTTGTAATGAGTGGTACTTTCCAGGTGCAACTACGGACAAGCCTCATGGATTTTGAATTGGTGAGAGCCACGACCGACAGGTTCCTTGTAAGAAATCCCTCTATACTTCGTGATACGAGCCAACATGTAGATGATGTAAGAGCTCATATAAAATGTCTTCGTCCTTCTCAGGCCCAGGAGCTGCTCGTGCAAATTGTCACTGATCATTACAGCCTAGTTGACGTAATCTTTTCCTTCCAGCATGAGGTTGATGTAATAGAACATCCAGGGCTCGAAAATAAATGATTGTGGGCAACCTCCAACTCGACTCAGCATCATAATGAGGTCACAGTACTCCTGCTTCAAGTCTTCTGCAATGATTTGTTTTGGCAACTTTGTTCGAGAAGGCCTGGGATTGATCATCCAATGAGTATTAATTGTCTCCATGCATCTCTCGAATGCAGAAGCGTACATTCTCTCAGCTCGCTCACTAGACTTGTAAACCATGTTTCTATGCACCGGAATCCCGAAAGCTTCACCAATGGCTGAAGGAGTGAGATTAGCAAGTACTTGTCCATCTGGTGACATGATTGACCTGTGATCCTTCTCATAATAGTTGGCGCACTCCATCATCAGCTCCGAACACTGAATGGCTGGTGGGAAACTAGCAGCTGCGTATAATACGCTTCGAACAATGTTGTGTGAAGTGGTCGAAGGTCGATGACTTCCAATCCCCAACATTCTATTCTTGAAAGTCTCCAGGTTGACGGAGCTCAAGTTGGTATCTGTCAACTTGCCCAACTTCGAAATGAATTTTGACTCTGGCATGAATGTCTTGCTCAACTTCTTTATAACCGCCTGCCTGGATGCACCATTGTTATCCTTGCCAGTTGCCCTTGCCTCAGCCATCTGCAGGACAATAAACATTCATCAACAAATTAATTTATAAAATAAATAAAACATTGTGCAGGGGCTGCCAGTCGACTTCAAGAACTTGAGAAGCTGCAATAACTTTTCTTATTCGCAAACCTCAGCTTCTTCTTCAACGAATTTTGAACTTCAATACTTAGAAAGATTTCTAAGTAAGCTTTAACTTTAGCAACTTCAAGCTCTAATAAAATCGCCCACTTCACACTGGCAATCAGCAACTTCAATCAGCAATTGTAAATTCCTATTTCTTCAATCAGTAAGTTCGCACTTTGCACCTTCAACTTTAGATTTTGGAAGCTTCACTCTTATAAATTCGTACTTCTTTAGCAATCCTTACTTCAACAATATTAACTTCAACAATGTTCTAAGCAGCTCCAAGAGTGAAAATCGAACCTCAGCAGCAAACTCAAGTCGCCTTTCTCAGCTTCAAATCGAAACACTTCAGCAACACTTCAGCCTCAACAAAAATTCGAACTCTTCAACTGTGAAAAACAAGTGAGAAACTTGTCAATTTTATAGCCAAAAATCAAATTCTAGAAGGAGCCAATTATAGCCAGTACATTTAATTTCCACTACTCCACTTCAAGAATTCGAATTTTCCCTCTCTGGTATTTCTGACACTTGTCTCCTGACGTCAGGAATCTTGTTCTTCTAGAAGCTCAACTTTGACTGGCATCTTTTAAATTTACTTTCGAAAAATTTAATTTAAATTCATCCTTTTAATTCATTCAATTCCCCAGCCGAAACTCTGTCTTGCAAATTTTAAATTTGAATCATCTCTGACGCTCTGGAAAATTCATCCATGAAGAACTCCATCGAAATCATCTAGGCAAACTCATTTCGAATTCATCATTCGAATCATTTTCTTTCCAAAAGTCGTTTTATTCAAATTTGCCTTTGAAGATTTTAAATTTTTCCTTAGGAAAATTTCACAATTTGAGCACTGATTAAATTCTTCACTGAAAAAATGTTGGCGAAGTGCGGAAGACATGGAAATCCATCTATCATCACAAATGTTCAGTACCCAGAAGAAATTTTTCTCTGAAATGCGATGAATCCATGGGTACCCAACGAATGGGTTCATTTAAAATTTAAAATTTTTGAACCTTAGAAAAATATTACTCCATCAATTTTAAATCCGTTCTTCATCTGTGATCATCCTGTTGCTCTGACTTGAGAAATTTTTAAATTCATCCTGCATTATCATCGTTCTGACTCCGTCACTGGAAAATTGTTCGTGCTTCAAGAAGAAGAATTCACCACCTTGAGCTCTAGGTGTATTTTCTAAGGAAGAAAATACTTTGCCTTAAAGAAATTTTTAATCACCTTGCACTTTGAAAATTTGCCTTAGAAAATTTTATTCGTTGGCCAATGGTGGAAATTTCATCAACTTCACTCTTATTTTTCATGAAGGGGCCTAGCATATTTTATTTTCAATCACCACCTTGCATTTTACTTCGCGCTAGAAATACATTTTTATTTAAAGCTCCAACGCCTTAGCAATATTTTATTTTTCTTCACTCAACACCTTAGGCGCATATTATGTGTGAAGAAGGATATTCATCCCGCCTTAGGAAAAATTTTCATTCAAATCTCCACCTTCAACACCTAGAACATTTAAATTCCTCCACCTTGTGCCTTGGGCGCATATTACCCTTGCTAGAAGACTTCACTTCCAACGCCTAGGCAACATTAATTTTATATTTCACCCCCACACTCCTTATTCACCTTTTAACTTACCTTGGGTGCATATGACACTTGAAGAAGAATAAAAAAAACCACGCCTAGGAATATTTCACTTCACCCTTACCTTGTTTACCCCCTTACATTCACTTCAACTTGGGCGCATATTGACATACATGAAGGATGACTCTTGGACTTCCTCGTTTTTGTCTTTACTTGACCTCATTTGGGCGCATTTCCATGTAGGTGAAGGATAAAAATTGTTGACTTGTTGACTTGCTTTCATTTTGGGCGCATTTAGGTGGGTGAGGAGGACAAATTCCTTTGACTCCTTTGACTTCTCTCCTTCTTGGGCGCATTTGAGCATATGTGGTGGATGAAACTTCCCATGCCTAGCCTGTGACCCTTCACCTTCTTAGTTTTTGTCTTCACATGCCTCGTTTTGGGCACATTTTGCCATGGGAGAGGGATGAAAAACTTTGACTGCTTTGACCTCCTTTCATTTTGGGCGCATTCTTGCCTTGATGAAGGACGAAATTTCATACTTAGAAATTTTTATCACGTCTTCATCAACTTGGACGCATTTTGGCCTAGGAGGTGGACGAAGTTTTGCCTTAGAATATTTTCACTTTCACCAGCTTCCCTTGGGCGCATTTGAGCTAGGCAGGAGGATGAGAAATGTTGACTTTCTTTGACTTCCTTGCTGGATGGGCGCATTCTGGTCTAGGAGGAGGACGAAATTTCATACTTAGAAATTTTTATCACGTCTTCATCAACTTGGGCGCATTTTGCCATGGCTACAGGATGAAGTTCCAGACTTAGTCACTTTTTCCTCGTTTTCGCCAGTTTATCCATGCCCTGCTATTTATAGTAAGCCCTTTGATTTTTGCATCTCTGAAGCTCAAAACGATTTGAAATTTCAAACACTGCATCCTCACGACCCAGTTACCCTGTTAACACTGCTATTTTTAGCCCATTTATGAAGGTGATTTACTATAAATAGTAACTACTCTTTTCTGATAGCTCCACTGCTCCAATTGACTTGAAATTTGAATGATGTGCTCCTCACCACGTGAGCTGCCTGCTGACATTGGCACATGCAATTGATTTGCTATTTTTAGCCTGTTTCCAAACTGACTTACTATAAATAGTAAGTGCTCCGTTTGACTTGAAATTTTACTAGTAGATAGCCTGAAGGATGCTGATTGCGATGGTTTACACCGGCTTTCGAAAATTCTGACCTTTTACCCTACTTTTCAGGCCCTGAAGCTGGAAAACCTAATTTGCTCTGCATGCGTATCAAATGATCTCTGTTTGTCCTCGTTTCTGCTGCATTGCGATCAGCATGTGATTCTGAAGTGCTGGGAGGCGGCTGCCGGGACGCACCTGTTGAAAATAGTAAGTTCCTTACTGAGTGATTATCTCCATTTGCATGTCACGCCATCGCGAAGCTCTCGAAAAACCCATAAAGAATCATCCGACATGCAAAAGAAACCCTGACATGCAAACCCTAAAAATAGCCTCGGAAGATTGAATTTTGAAAGTTGTCGTCTCACTTTGCATGTTACATCATCGCGAAGGTCTCTGAAAACCCAAAAGGAATATGCAGACATGCGTTGAAAAACTCTGCATCTAGGCCCTGAAATTGGCTTCGGAAGCTGAACTGCTAAAAATAGTAAGTTGCGTGTTTTCGCTCAAATTTAACCTATGAGTAGCTTGATGTGCTTTGAACGCAGCGTGACTGTCGGATTCACAAAAAATGCTGAAGGATTGCCTGTAATTGCACATTTACTAAAAAAAGTAAGTACTCAAAATCTGATGAAAACTTGCTGAGAGCCTGCTGGAAGCATACTGACATCACTGTTAAGCTCTGTTTTCAATTCATTCACTTCGTTCAACCTCAGATTGACCAGGAAAGATGAAACCCTAATTTTCAGACTTGGCCAAATTCACGCTTAAGCTCAATGACGGGCACAATCCTCAAAAGGCAGACATCAGGAAAGAGACAGAGAAAGGGAGAGAGAGAGAGAGAAAAACCCAAGCCAAAAGACCAGAATGGAGCAAAAATTAGGGGGTCCCCATTTTGAATGGGGCGATGTGTGAAAAGGTCACAACAGCATCTGTATTTGTTTTTGTTCATTCTAATTGGATGTATGAGCTGCTCAACCAAGGGATTTGGGTTTCCTAGGCTTTTATTTATTAGCTGTCTTTCTTTGCTGTCCAGTTCTTGAAATCCTTTTTATCTAAAGATATGTTTCCATCTCATCTCATGTATGTTGTGTTACTGAGGCTTCTTTTTAAATGTTCTACATAAGCAAATAATTTCAAAGTTGTAAAGTTTTTCTAGAATCTTGACTAATTCTTCCCTTTTGTTTTTTATTTTTTGAGAGTTTGAATCCTATGGTTGTGTTGGTAAACGGAATTGTCACTTTGAAATGTAGTATAACTCGCCCACGAAAAGTGGAAAAACGTTCCAACAGTTGGAGAGATTGCTTATGAAATCACAATCTTCTTCTGCATTTGAGAGGGGCAACTCCCTTGTATGATATTGTTTTGGAGTTTCGGATGTACTTTTAACCAAAAAGTATTTAAAGGAATGCGAAAAACTTAAAGTAACTGAAATGACAAAGAACCCCCAACAACAAATGTACAAATGTTATTATGGGTTTGGCATACTTATTTAAAATTGGACCAAATACATCATAAAGATTGGAGACTACGCATCTGAACTTTATAATGAATGCAAATTTCAAACATTAACACATTCAAATCAAGCTACCAAGAAGTGAATATGTTCTCAAAATAAAAATCATTGAAGACTGATTATTCAATTTCACAAACCAGATTCGAGATAACAAAGGTCATCATTAACACATACCATACGAAAGGTCAACAGTAACATGTAGAAAACACTATGAAAGCACCTCCAAAACTGTTTTCCATTACTTTGCTGAATTACACAATTCCAAACCCCTTATGCAAAATTTTTGAAAAATCAAAAAGCCCTTTACAATGAATAAAGCCTCATATATATAGGCATAAAGCCTCATATATATAAGCTTTCTCTTGGTAACTACTTCATAACTAATTTGTAACCACTCGGGTAACCACCTTTACATTTCAAGAGATGTAAAATAAACTTTATTTAAGTTAGAAATCTCTCAACTTTTGCACGAATAAAACTCATTTTCTAGCCTATTACAAACATAAGATAAAAGTCACTTTTTACAAAAGATAATGTTAAAAACAAAACTAGTGACTTATGACTTTGAATTCTAATAGTAAAATTGTACAATGTTACCATCTCTAATGCTTTCTGGAGAATTCCTTTGTGTTGCAACTTGCCTTTCATGGGAAGAACATTTCACTCTGAATATCTTGACTAACTTAACAACTTGAGTCATGATCTTATTTCTAGGAACAATTACACTAATCATCCTTAGCTTCTAGGCAACATGGCTCTTTTGGATATCTTCTAAATCTTGACAATAACTAGGTAGATGACCACTACACATATCAAGAGTGATAGAAATGCTACTTAACTACTTCATCACCACCACACCGAAGACCTATCTATTAAGCAAATTTATACTGATCATATTTTCAAATTTTCTCTTAATAGTCTGGACATCCATGTTCTAAATTTCATCTTTTCTTGATGCATCTATGCTGATTGATAGGAGATCTTCTTGAATCTTCATTTTTAGCTTTTGAAAAGTTGCCAAAAGTTTCTCCTATTCTATCAAAATCTGACTGAAAATTATGAGCTTCCATTCCACACTTTGAAACCATATATCAGATTGATTTTCTTCTATACTCGAGAAAATCTTCTCAACAATTATGATATTAACATCCATTTTGGTCATCTCTTGGAGGTCTTTCAAAATTCCCTTCCAAACTGGCTCTTCTTCTTACATATTCTTTAGTTCCTTTCCAATTTCTTCTTTATTAACATTTGCTTTTTCATACACTTCTTTAGCTTTCCCAATGAAATCTAGAGCATCCGCTTTCATTTGATCCACCCATTTCACGGTTACTTTTCCATATGACTGGTATTTATGCACACTTTTTATAACCCCCTCAATAATTCCCTCAAAAATAGAAACTACAGAGGCAGGGGCTACGTCTATAGGTAAAGCAGATGTGTCCACAATAGAGCTGAGATAAGATGTCAAGACTTGCACTTGTTGTTTGAGTTGATCCTTTGTATGATTCTCTTTCTCTATTCTCTAAATCAACTTAGTTGTAGACACTTGAAAATTATGAATATCACCTTCATGTGTTGAAGGGTCAAGATCTACTTTGGTGATGTCAAAATCACTCTCATTAACTTCATCCACATTTTTCTCTGAATGGGCTGAGCTACTTCAATACATATTCCCAGATGAAGGATCAACTATCAACCTTGATGTAACCTTGGTTTTCTTAGGCTTTACAGATTTCTGGATCAAATTAGCAATTGTGTCAAATTCAAGAGCAACTAGTTGGATAACTCTCATTTTCTTTAGCAAACTTTGTTGCAGCCATGAAGTGGCAGGCACTTGTGAAGAACATGGGATGTTTATAGATGATGGTTCTGAAACATAAAAATGTGGTGACTCTAAGATTAGTGTTCATAACCTAGGGTCATTTCCACATTTTTTATAAATTTTATTGGGATATAGATCAACAAGGTGAATTGAGTAACTATCAACCTTAATGATGAGCCAACTAGACCCGAATCTATATCCTAAGGAGGATTGGAATGGATTGGAAATATTTTAGAATGATTAAACTAATGATCCTATATACCCTAATATTAAAAATGCAAGATCTTGACAACTGATAGATGGAAACAACAGTTTGCAAGTGGATCTGGGAAGTGTAGAGGACAACAAACCTACTAAAAAAAACTGGTTTTGATGTGTCTACAAGGACTCATTCGCCCATGGGCGAATGGGTCTTTGTATAGGGATCCTAATCAACTTTTGGGGTTCTCTAGTGCTGGATCTAAGCTTTTGTTTCCCACCTGCAAATTTGTTTTCCCACCTGCAAATTTGTTGGAATGTTGTAAATAAATTTTGTAGGTCAGTTTTCATGTCTTGACAAGAATGATGACAACAAATGCAAAAATGCAAAATTGCTCTTCAATATCTCTTCAATCCTTCTTCAACCTATAACCTGCAAATACACAAAGAGGGAAAATTGTTGTGCCATATAGGGGTTTGCCTGAGTCAAACCCCGTGAATAGTGTTCCCACTTTCACAATGGCAATGCCAATGATGAAAACCTTAATGGAGAGGGAAGGAAATGATGAATGAAACAATTGTTGATGTAGACACTGAAAAATGCCCTAAGCCTGTGAACACCATTTTCCACATTGATTCCCCTTCTTTCCCACAAAATTATTTAATTATTGTCTAAAGTCATATTTCTTCTATTTAATTATTTAATTAATTCATTTTCCCTTTTATTCTGCTTTTGATTAATTAAATAAATTAATATTTATTTAATTACATCACTAATTAATCCTTTTTTTCTATAATTAAATAAATTCTTATTTATTTAATTATTCACTTTCATTTTCATTCTATAATTAAATAATTATTTTAATTATTTAATTATTCATTAGCCTCTTCTTCCATAATTAAATAAATTAAAGAAATTCTATCTATTTAATTATTTTCTACCTTTCCCTCCACTTTTTAATTATTTAATATTTTGTCCTTTGCCCTCCACTTTTAATTAAATTGTTATTTTAATTAAAATTCAACCTTTTCCCTTTCTTCTATAATTAAAGAATCATTTTTATTTAATTATTTAATTTACTCTAGCCACCTCTTTTTTTGTGCCAAATCTTATCTCTTATCTCAATTAACCTCCACCCTTGATAAGGTTTTAATGCCTTTTAATTTCCACCGTCTATCCTTAACTAAACCCTATTTTTTCCCTAACCCCATTTCCTTGCTTTTCAAAACAATCTCATCCATTGATCTTCATCACTCAATCTTGGCCCTTCATCCAAATTTGGTTTTCTATAAAAGAGACTTATCCCTTTCATTTTAAAAAAAACAACCACAACTACTATTTTTGATATTTTGCTGTCATTATCACTAGGCTTATTCTTGCATACTATAAATCTAAGGGCAAGCAAGCATATAAAGCAAAATGGAGAAGAGCAATGAAGGTGATTCAACCATGGTATAGGAATTATAGTAATATTGCTTTGTTATTTTATGTTTCTATGTTCATTTGTACTTCATTGTTGGTGTAGACATCTAAATTTGGACACTCACATTTGTCCAAATTTGTCCCTTTTGGTCTAAACATCCACTTATTCGCGTTAATTAGGTAATATTGCTATTATCTAATTAATACCATTAATTTTGCAAAATCCCTAAGGTATTTAATTAATACCTTACCCTCTTTAATCCTCCCTTCATCAAATGAATTAAATAAATATGATATTTATTTAATTCCTCACATGTCACATCACTTTTCCTTAATCTTAATCAACCTTTTAATCTCATCATTAGGGATGTGCACATGCCTAAACCTTGAATATGATGTGTCACATCCTCCAACTTTTGCAAGTTGGCTTCTAATCCTCATTACCCTTTAATTATTCTCGAATTACTGATTAGTTAAGCCTAATTAGTATTTTGGTCAACTCTCCCATCTAAAGAATTTTTAATTCCTTTTTATTCATCCAAGGCTCTTCTCTTCCCCATGCGAATTTTTAATTCACTTTTATTCCTCCAATGAATCTTCTCTTCCCCATGAAAGTTCTATAATCTTTGATTTGTCACATCACTCACATGTGCCAAAGTCTTCTAGAATCTTTGACTTGTCACATTAGTCACATGTGGGTAAGTACTTACCTTTTTAAGGACCTTGTTTTTCCCAAGGTACTTTCCACCTCTCTTTTTAGAACCTTGTCTTATCCACAAGATCTCCCAATCATTGTGAATTTAAAATTCACTTTTATTCCTCCAAAGAATCTTCTCTTCCCCATGTGATTATTGAGAGGTCACATCAAGGTACTTGCAATTACTTCCATCACATGTCCTTCTTCCACCTCATTTACACCTCATTACATCCTTGGCCATTTCACCTTCCACATGTCAAGATGTGAGGGCTTGTGAGTCCTCAACTCACCATAGCCCTTCATCTTGACCATGATGGCTCAATCTCAACCGTTGAATTCTCTAGAGAACTCAAATTCTTCCATAAATACCCCCTCTTTTCTCTCATTTAGGGAACCTTATGCATTTGATACCAAACTCTTGCCATTTTGTCATTTGAACCATACTTAGCCAACTTGCATATCTTGCTTTCATCATAGCACTTGAATCCATCATTATCACACTTTCAAGCTCATCTTGCATCTTCATCTCATTTGCCATCCAAAGAGCATACACAACATCGAAGATCGAAGGGCCAAGCAAGGAACAACTTGACAAGGTATAATCGTTTCATTCCATCTTCTTTGTTCAAGTTCAACGTTTTTCCCATTCTTGAGGTGTTAGGTGTTCTTCATTGTTTCTTGCATTTTTGTTGTTGCTGCATGTTTATGAACAAGGATTTTCACCTGATCACAGTTGGATTAGGGTCTTTAGGGCTTGGATTTTATGTATTTGGTGGTTGGTACTATTGATTCATACCTTTTACCCTGATTTTAACCCTATTCTACTATTGCAACTCACCACCCTTCAATAGCTTCCTTGAAGGACTGAAGACATACACATCACTTCAAGGGAATTGGATCTTGCTTGATAGATTTTCTTGAATGCTTGAATGCATGAAGACTTACAACACTGGTTAGCCTTCACAAGATAACTTGAACACACAAACTTTGACATGATGTTGGATCTTGAATTGCTGCAATAAATGACTGATAATTATGCTCCTGAATGCTCTTACCAATAATATTTGCTCGATAAGATTGCTTCATAAAGTGTTAGATTTCAAATGATCAAAAGACTATGTATTTATAGGTGTTTATCCAATTTATCGAAAATTATATTCTAAAAGATTCTAAAAACCGGCACTTCCAATTTGAATTTTAGATGTTAAAATGCAACTAAGAACATATTCAAATTTGGCTCCTAGCTAAGGGAACCCATGGGTGAATGGGTCTTGGCCCAAATTTCCAGAACACATAATCTAGAGCAATTTAATGATTGAATGCATTTGTTTAATATTGGTTCCCCTTTGGGAAAATGGTAAGAATTAGGCTTTGGAATGCATATTTTGGCAAATTAGAGGCTTAATTAAGTCCAATAAATTTAGCTAACTAAATAGAGTGTGAAATTGTAAAGGTATACAATTTTCTACACTATAGGTTCAAATGCTATAAGAGGATTTGGAACAATTGGCATAGGAACCTCATTGGGAAGTGCATTGTAAGAGACCAGGTGTCTCTCAACCCAAACCCCCTGACTAAGAATACTAAATTTTTGTTTGTTTTGTATTTTTTTTAATTTTTTGATGGGTTTTTGCAATAAATGATAAATTGCGATTTTGCAAGGAAATACTTGAAAAATTAAATAAAAATACCAGATGCTTAAATCTACAAAATACAGCTCAGATTCCAATGCTAGATGATTTATTGACCTTCCAGAATGAATACAACTGCTAGTTTTAGACATACAAATAAAAGACAGACTATTTATTAAAGAACCTGAATAGGCTTGTAGTCGCCTGTGAGAGAGCTTGAAATGGGACGGCTGAATAAGATAAGCAATCCTCTGACCTCGAAATAAATGTTGAAGCTCCAGAAAGCCTAGGCGCCACCTCTGAAGGATGCATCAACCAAAAAGGCAAGGCGTTTTTTCTTGTATGAAAAGTACGGCCCTGCTGCTGCAAAAGTATGGCCTGTACCAGCAAGGGAGAAAATCCGTACTATCTTGAAAAGCGTGCCCAAAGACCAAGAAAGAGTCGCCCCTGAATATGAAACCTTTCTGGAGAAGTTCGATCCCAAATCGTGATGATAAATCTTCACAGTAAGCTCTGTATGACTTCTGAATGAAGCCACTCTGAAGACAATCTTCAACTGGTATTTCACAGTTTTAGTATGTCAGATTCTGAAGAGGGAATGTTCCTCAAAACCTGTTGATCTGCAGAAACCCTGGTTTCTCAAACCCCAATGCTGTCAGAGAGAAGAGATAACAAATTCGAATAATCAACATAAGAGTTCGATTTGTCTTTTGAAAGAATATATAACCTTCTCAAAAATTCGACCTTTCTCATAAAAATCCATTAAATGCATTTAATAATATAAATTTGCCCTTTTTCAATACTTAGGCTAATATTTAATTAAATGGCGTCTCTTTTTATTTAATGAGTATTAAACTCATTAAATATTAAATTTTTCCCTTCCTTATAAAGTATTAAAAATACTTTATAATTTTCCATTTAAATATTAACTTTAATATTTCATTAAAATGACTTTATATTATAAAGTCAAATTAATTATTCCTTCAATTATTATTAAATGCTTCAAATAACCCCTGTTTGCTCAACCAAACATCAAACCGGGTCGATACTGAGCTGATCAGCTAAATTAGGTGCCCTGCTAAAAATAGCAACTCCTGCCTGTCTGACTTACTATAAATAGTAAGTACCTCTAAATTGCTCTGTGAGTGTCTGCAGAAGCCCAAACCTGAATCAACTGCTAGAGTAATGTTCCCAACGCTGGATAACAGCCTCAAGTGATCCTCTAAACACTTTTGTCAGTCTACGAGGATCTGACTAATAGGCTAACCTCTGATACAAGGGAAAAATCAACGAAAAAAGAAAAATATGATTTTGTAGAACCCAAAAATCTGGAAGCTTCTAAGCTTGTTAAAAAGGGGTTCGGATGGGTATTATAGTATGATGAAAATGCGATTATTCGCAAGATTGTAATAGGTTTTACACTAGATAATAAAAGTATTGGATGGCTGCGGTTTGGTGGATGTAGCCCGGATTGGGTGAACCACGTTAAATTTGTGTTATGATTTATTCTATGTGTGTATTAGTTTCTCTGTTTATTAATTAAATCTGCATTTAATTGTTAGATATCTGCCATCTCTAACCCTAACAAGTGGTATTAGAGCGGGTTGTGTTTCGATTATCGTCTGTAGGAGGGTCTCACGGCTGAGTGGGAGTCTCATGGTTGAGTGGGAGCAATGGTAGACGAGGGTAAGAAGGTTGAGAAGTTTAATGGTCAGAACCATAGTTGCAAGACTCGCACAAAACCCGGCGAGTAGTGAAAAACTCGCGAGTTTTTCCAGGGGGCGAGTTTTTCAGGGACTTGTACGCCAGAAAACTCGCCCGTACTTTCTGGAAAAACTCGCCGTACTTTTGGCGAGTTTTTCCAGAAAGTACGACGAGTTTTTCAGAAAAACCCGCGCGACAGTTAGAACGCCCAAGCAGCCGCTAAAAAGCAATTTTAAGTTGTCTTTTTTCATTCACTCTCTTCTCACACTCAGCAAAAAACCTCTCCAAGGCATTGTGCACTCATTTGCAGTGATTTTGCATCCAAAAGACAAGATTTGAAGGGCATTTACATCGAATTTAGAAGGCAAATTGGATTTCCAGGTAGGGTTTCTCATTTTTCTTGTTCTTTCTTCTTTTTTAAAAAATTCTTCATTCTTGTTGGTTCTATGTTTAAAAATCATTTGATTGTAGTGTGAAAATGATTTAAATGCATTTAGATTCATCAAAACAAGATTTAGATTCATCAAAACAAGATTTTTTAATGATTTTTTCTGATTTTTTAACATATTTTGCTGATTTTTTCATTTTTTTTAATACCCCACATCTCCAGCAATTTGCCCTCCGTGTCTTATCGCAGCCTTGTAGCTCTTCCAATTGTGAGCGCAATTGGAGCTTGTTTGAGGCCATCCACACAAAGAAAAGGAACAAACTAGCTCAGAAACGCCTGAATGACCTTGTGTATGTGCAATATAATCTTCGGCTGCGCAAAAAACAAGTTAAGGAGATATCAGATGATCCAATTGATTTGGATGAGATAGATCCATACAATGATTGGATAGGGCAAGATGAGCAACCTCCATTGTTTTCTGACAATGAGATTTATGACTTTGAGCGACAAGCAATGGAGGACGAGGGTGGATTTGCATTCTCATTGGATGACATTGAGGATGATCCTGAGGAGGAGTCATTGGCAGTGCCAGAGCCACCGGTAGTAGCCTCTGCATCCAGGATGGAGGTTGAGGAGCCACAGCAGATGCCTACAACTACAGCCGCTCCCGTAGTGAGAACACTGAGAAATACTAGACATGGGAAGAGGAAGATGTGAATTTGTAAAAGCTGAAATATATTAATGTTGTATTTACTTTCAGTTTTACAAAAACAATTTGCTATTTTCATTTTGTTTCAAACTATTAGTATACTATCAGCGTATTGAGCATTCCACATGGGGATGCGATTTTGTATCTAATTTTCTTTCAAATCAATCAAATATAACTAGACTCAGCTTGTTTCTTCTATGTTCTCATTTTATTGACTCATTGGATGCATCTTATCATTGAATTTTGCAAAAAAAAAGTGATTTTAATGAAGTTTAAGCAATTTTTTAAGTTGCCGAGTTTTTTGCCGAGTTTTTTCCGAACTTTTGCCGAGTTTTTTCCGTACCATATTTTCCGGGCTTGGCGAGTTTTTGCATTTGGCGAGTTTTGCAACTATGGTCAGAACTATTAGTTATGGAAGATGCAGATGGAGGACTATCTCTATCAGAAGGATTTATGGCGGCCATTGGAAGGGAAAACCAAGAAACCCGCAGCAATGTCTGATGAGGATTGGGAGATCTTGGATAGGAAGGCTCTTGGCAGTATTCGTTTATGCCTGGCACAATCGGTGGCATTCAACATTACAAAAGCAAAGACAACTCAAGAGTTGATGGAAACCCTGGCGAAGTTATATGAAAAGCCTTCTGTTTCGAATAAGGTATTTCTTATGAAGTGTTTATTTAATATGAAAATGGTAGAAGGTGAGTCAGTTACTGATCATTTAAATGAGTTTAATACAGTCACCAGTCAATTAACTTCTGTAAAAATTAACTTTGATGAAGAAGTTAGGGCTCTTTTGATTCTGTGTTCTTTGCCTGAAAGCTGGAATAGCTTGGTAATGGATGTTAGCAATTCTGTTTCTGGTTCGAATACATTGAAATTTGATAATGTTGTTGGTGTTATTTTGAGCAAGGAAATTCGTAGGAAAAGCTCAGATGGAACATCCACATCAAGCAGTGTTTTGAGTGCAGAAAGCAGGGGCAAAACAAAGGAGAGAGGAAACAATTCCTGAAATTGTGGGAAGTCACGAGGAAAATCAAAGGACAAAAGGTCCCAATCTAGAGACAAGAAGGATTGCTGGTACTGTGGTAAGCCGGGTCATTTGAAGAAAGATTGCTGGTCTCGGACAAATAAAGGAGACAAAAAGGAAGTAAAGAGGCAAATGTGGTAAGTAATAAATCTGATGAGAATGCTTTGATTCTTTCCCTTGATAATGCTGATGATTCTTGGGTGTTAGATTCAGGGGCTTCATTTCATGCTACCCCCCATAAAAGTTATTTTCTTGATTATGTCCAAGGGGATTTTGGGCTGGTTTATTTAGGAGATAACGAAGCCTGTCAGATTGTTGGAAAGGGAAGAATCAAGATTAATTGTAGAATGGGAATCATTGGCTACTACATGAGGTAAGGCACATTCCAAAGTTACGCAAAAATATAATTTCAGCAGGGCAACTAGATGATGAAAGTTGTGTTGTTACATTTAGTGATAAAAATTGGAAGGTTACAAAGGGTGCCTTGGTGGTAGCAAAAGGTGTGAAAGTAGGCACCTTATATCTTTGTACAGGTCATACTGTTCCTTCTACTTTAATTGTTACGGAAAAAGGTCAATGTTCAAGAACAGTTGCTGCAGTTCAGCAGGTAGAAGATCATACAGTTGTTGTGGACTCTGAATCAGCACTGTGGCATAATAAACTTGGGCATATGAGTGCCAAAGGTATGAAAGTACTTCATTCAAATAATGTTTTACCAGGTTTAAAATGTGTTAATATGGATTTCTGTGAAAGTTGTGTATGGAAAACAAAAGAGAGAAAGTTTTCTCAAGGATGGGAAGCAAAAGAAAGATGAGAAATTGGAGCTTGTGCATATGGATGTATGGGGACCAGCTCAGGTATCTTCTCTCGGTGGCTTTCTGTATTATGTTACATTCATTGATGATGCAACGAGAAAGGTATGGATTTATTTCCTTAGGCAAAAATTTGATGTATTCGAAACTTTTAAAAAATGGAGAAGCTTGGTTGAGAATGAGACAGGTAAAAAGCTAAAATGTCTCAGATCTGATAATGGTGGTGAATATTGCAGCAAAGAATTTGAAGATTATTGTTCCTCTAATGGTATTCGTAGATAGAAAACGGTTCCAAGGACTCCACAGGAAAATGGAGTGGCTGAGCGCATGAATAGAACAATAATGGAGCGTGCACGACTATGAGATTGCATGTTGGGCTGCCTTTAAAAATGTGGGCGAGACTGTACACACACTGCTTATTTAATTAATAGAGGTCTCTCTAATCCTTTGGGTTGTGGTATTCTAGAGGAAGCATGGAAAGGTAAGAAGGTGAGTTATTCTTTTCTCAAAACCTTCGGTTGTGAAGCATTTGCACATGTAGATTCTGAAAATAGAACCAAGTTTGATGCAAAATCAAAGAAATATGTATTTGTTGGATATGGCATTGATGAATTTGGTTATAGGCTTTGGGATTTTGAAAATCAGAAAATTGTGAGAAGCAGGGATGTCATATTCAATGAGAAAGTATTGTACAAAGATCTGTTGCTACAGCATGAGAAGAAAGAAAATGATTATGCAGTGTTGGATGATGTTTCAGTGGTTCCTCATGTTGGGCAACAACAACAACAACAACAAATACCACAAACTCCTGTTAGACGGTCTTCAAGGATAAGTAGACCTCTAAAAAGATTCTCTCCCTCTTTATATACTATTTTGTTAACTAATGCTAGTGAACTAGAATATTATGATGAAGCTATGCAGGTGGATACCAAGGTTCAGTGGGAGAATGGAATGGAAGAAGAAATAGACTCCTTGCTAAAAACCCAGACTTGAGAATTATGCAAGTTGCCTGCAGGTAAAAAGGCTTTACCAAACAAATGGGTTTATAGGCTGAAAGAGGAAGATGGAGGTAAGAAGAGATTTAAAGCCAGATTAGTTGTAAAGGGATTTGCACAGAAAAAGGGTATTGATTTTGATGAGATTTTTTCTCCAGTTGTTAAAATGACTTCTATTCATATTGTTTTAAGTATTGTGGCTACTGAAGATTTGCATTTAGAATAGTTTGATGTTAAAACAACCTTTCTCCATGGTGATTTGGAAGAGGAAATATATATGGAACAGCCACAAGGATTTGAGGTCAAAGGTAAGGAGAAACTAGTGTGCAGATTGAAGAAAAGTTTATATGGCTTGAAGCAAGCACCTCGGCAATGGTACTTGAAATTTGATAGTTTTATGGCTGAGCAAGGCTACAAAAGTGTGTAATTCTGACCATTATGTTTATTTTAAGAGGTTGGATAATGATCTACATTATTTTATGTTTATATGTTGATGACATGCTTGTAGCAGGGTCTAACATGGATCACATAAGTGAGCTAAAACAACAGTTAGCAAAATCTTTTGCTATGAAGGATTTGGGGGCAACAAAACAAATCCTTGGTATGAAAATTTGAAAAGATAGGAAAAACAGACAATTGTTTTTATCTCAGGCTAATTATGTTGAAAAGGTGTTGCAGAGATTTCATATGGAGAATGCAAAAGTTGTCAGCACACCTTTTCCTAGTCATGTTAAATTGACTAAGGATGTGTCCAAAGACACAAGAGGAGGAAGAAAAAATGTCCAAGGTACCATATACTTTAGCTGTAGGTAGTTTAATGTATGCCATGGTATGGACGAGACCGGATATTGCACATGCCGTAGGAGTTGTTAGCAGGTATTTGAGTCATCCTGGAGTTGAGCATTGGAATGCGGTAAAATGGATTCTCAGGTATTTGAGGGGTACATTCAATAATTGTTTATGTTTTGAGGGCTCTAATATTGATTTAAAAGGCTATGTTGACTCAAATTTGGCAGGGGATATAGATACTAGGTGGAGTACCATAGGTTATGTATTTACTATTGGTGGGACAACAGTGAGTTGGATTTCTCGATTGCAGAAGGTGGTTGCTTTATCCACCACAGAGGCAGAGTATGTTGCTGCAACAGAGGCATCAAAGGAGATGATATGGCTACAACTTTTCATGGATGAGTTGGGAAAACAATAGGATGGAAATTACTTGTTTACAAACAGCCAGAGTGCTATACATTTTGCAAAGAATTCTGCCTTGCATTTTAAAACAAAACACATATAGTTGAAATATCATTTCATTCGGTTGGTGTTGGAGGATGGACAGGTCAAGCTAGACAAGATACATATAGATGTCAATCCAACGGATATGTTTACGAAGGCGGTGACAAGGGAGAAGTTGAGCTCCTCTTCAGCTTCGGTTGGCCTTCAAGGTTGAATTCAAGTATAACAGAGCAGCAGGGTCCAGGGTACTTATTTGCAGTGGGAGCTGTAATTGCAGCAGTGTCGTCCAGGATTAGTCTCCAAGTGGGAGATTGTTGGTATGTGGCGACTGATCATGCTATACTATACCCAAATCCCAAGTCAATCTTCGTGAAGAAGATAGCACCATGCAACTCATCAATCAACTCGTCGATGCGAGGTATCGGGTACCTGTTCTTAATTGTCCTCTTATTGAGCTGGCGGTAATCTATACACATCCGAAGTGATCCATCCTTCTTCACCAATACCACCGATGAAGCAAAAGGTGACTTGCTAGGTCTAATATGCCTCATAGCCAATAACTTATTGATGGTCTTCTCTATCTCATCCTTGAGTCGTTTCGGATGCCTGTAGGGTGTAATCATAATGGGCTTTGCGCCCTCCTCCAACTCGATAATGTGCTCAATGCCTCTATCTGGAGGTCTGCCAGGTGGAATGTCGCTAAACACTTTAGAGTGTTTAGTCCCCAGTATCTGAATGTCTGGATGGTACTCTACCTTCTGTTGCTCCTGCTGTGCTGGCAGTAACATACACTCTGCAGCCCAATCAACCATATCATGACGAATGAGTCTCTCCATCCGCCTGTACGATACCATCCTCAGATTACTATCTTTGATGGCCTTGATGACATGAGGTTTCCCATTTACCTTGAACTTCATTTCCATATCTCATAGATTGAGTGCGAACTCACCCAAATCGTGAAGCCATGCCATCCCTAACACCACATCAGTATCTCCCATATTAACAACATAGAATTCAGTCTTGAACTCATAGTTGTTCAGCTGCATCGGAAGAGCTGTAATTTTTCTATCACATTTGAGGGTGTACCCATCAGCCACCTTGACTCGAATACCCTCAAACTCTTTTGTCTGTATACCTCGTCTCTCTACCAACCGTGCATCTATAAAGTTATGAGTAGCACCAGTGTTGAGTAGAGTGATTACCTTCTGACCTGCTAGGAGCCCACGAAGTCTAAAAGATCCATCTCTCTGAAGACTAGTCAAATGTGCCTCCTGTAGTTTCCTTCTTCATTTTCACCATCATTTTTAGACCTTTCATCATTTGAATATTTGGAATCAGCTTGCTGGTCTGACAGATCAGATTGCTCTTCTCCCTCATAAAACAACTCCATCTGGTTATTTTTCACCTTGGGATGAAGAGGGCATACATGTTTATCATCATAGGGCGCCTTGCACCAAAAACATAATTTTTTCTTCCGTAAATCATTTAGTGTTTCTCTGTCAAATGGTGGTGCATTTTGTCTCTTAAGATCAGGTGGATCCCTCTTCCTGTCAAAAGACCTATTAGGTCTCGTACAGGGTGTCGAGCTTGAAGTGAACTTGCTGCGAGGTGCTGCAAGCTCCATACTGCGTGCCTTCCTCATGGCCTCCTAAAGAGTAGGAGGATCAAATGCCTTGACCCAACCTCTCATAGGCTCCATCAAACCCTCGACGAAGAGAATAACAAGTCTCCTCTCTGAAATGCCCGTCACCATGACTGCAGCCCTCTGAAATTCACCAACATAAGCATCCAAACTACCCGTTTGTCTCAGTTGAGCTAGCTCTCTGAAGTAGAGTTCTGGATCCTTCTTGTCAAAACGCTCTATGAGCCTGCTGGTGAACTCCTGGTAAGTAGTAACTGCATGATGGCCAAGTGTGTACATGCCGTGATGCCACCAGTCATGCGCCAACCCATCAAGATGCAATGTAGCAAACTTAATGGCCTCGTCCTCCTGCATAGGTCTCAGTGATAGGTAATTGTCCAACTTCTGGACCCAAGACCTTGCTGAACTCTTATCAGACCCATCAAAGTATGGTAAGGTGATCTTGCTAACTGCATACTGTAAATCTCTGTTCACCTGTGGCTGTGGCTGCTGGTACTGAGGAGTCCTACGGTCAAATATGCCTCCTCCTCTAGGTTTATGTACATCCATAAATTCATGAAAAGTCAAAGCCTGCCTGATCTCAGGTGCCAATGACAAATACTTGCCATGAAATCTAGTCACATTTGCCACTGACATGCCATTGTGTGGCTGAAACTCCTGATGATGACCCTGCTGCTCTGCCTCCGGAGTCGAAGGTGGGGTCTCTCTAGATATGAATGTAGGTTGTCCAGGCCTACACTCATGATAGATAGGTGATGATTGTCGCGGTGCTGATACCAAAGGCTGGTCCACGCTTGCAGTCCTGCTCGTCTACCCTATCTGAATGTAGTGCGGTTGGAATGGAGTATACTGTCTAATAGTGCCCATCAACTGGGACATCATGTCCATCATATTATTGTGCCTGCACCTAAACTCCTCATCAGTAATATCACCTTCTGCATGCACTTTCCCTGAATCCCTGTGTCTTTGCAGGGATCTCACAATCTGCCATCAGTGTGGTGACACTGTTCTCACTGCTATTGGAACTGGATCTGTGAATACCCAGAACCCTTGATACTGTCTCACCTTCAGGAATAGGTGGACTTGTCCAATCCTCAACTCTGCCTGTTCCTCTACCCTTACTGTAGAAAATGATATCTCTACTCATGAAAAAACATCGAAAAAGAAAACTTTTGACTGAAAAAGCACAGGATGGCAGGAAAACTGTGCTCTGATACCACTGTAAGAGACCAGGTGTCTCTCAACCCAAAACCCCTGATTGAGAATACTAAATTTTTGTTTGTTTTGTATTTTTTTTGATTTTTTGCAATAAATGATAAATTGTGATTTTGCAAGGAAATACTTGAAAAATTAAATAAAAATACCAAATGCGTAAATCTACAGAATACAACTCAAATTCCAATGCTAGACGATTTATTGACCTTCCAGAATGAATACAACTGCTAGTTTCAGACATACAAATAAAAGACAAACTATTTATTAAAGAACCTGAATAGGCTTGCAGCCGCCTGTGAGAGAGCCTGAAATGGTACAGCTGAATAAGATAAGCAATCCTCTGACACCGAAATAAATGTTGAAGCTCCAGAAAGCCTAGGCGCCACCTCTGAAGGATGCATCAACCAAAAAGGCAAGGCGTTTTTGCCTGTATGAAAAGTACGGCCCTGCTGCTGCAAAAGTACGGCCTGTACCAGCAAGGGAGAAATTCCGTACTGTCTTGAAAAGCGTGCCCAAAGACCAAGAAAGAGTCGCCCCTGAATATGAAACCTTTCTGGAGAAGTTCGACCTCAAATCGTGTTGATAAATCTTCATAGTAAGCTCTGTATGACTTCTGAATGAAGCCACTCTGAAGACAATCTTCAACTGGTATTTCACAGTCTCAGTATGTCAGATTCTAAAGAGGGAACGTTCCTCAAAACCTGTTGATCTGCGAAAACCTTGGTTTCTCAAACCCCAATGCTGTCAGAGAGAAGAGATAACAAATTCGAATAATCAACATAAGAGTTTGATTTGTCTTTTGAAAGAATATATAACCTTCTCAAAAATTCGACCTTTCTCTCATAAAAATCCATTAAATGCATTTAATAATATAAATTTGCCCTTTTTCAATACTTAGGTTAATATTTAATTAAATGGCATCTCTTTTTATTTAATGAGTATTAAACTCATTAAATATTAAATTTTCCCCTTCCTTATAAAGTATTAAAAATACTTTATAATTTTCCATTTAAATATTAACTTTAATATTTCATTAAAATGACTTTATATTATAAAGTCAAATTAATTATTCCTTCAATTATTATTAAATGCTTCGAATAACCCCTGTTTGCTCAACCAAACATCAAACCGGGTCGATACTGAGCTGATCAGCTAAATTAGGTGCCCTGCTAAAAATAGCAACTCCTGCCTGCGTGACTTACTATAAATAGTAAGTACCTCTAAATCGCTCTATGAGTGTCTGCAGAAGCCCAAACCTGAATCAACTGCTAGAGTAATGTTCCCAACGCTGGATAACTACCTCAAGTGATCCTCTAAACACTTCTGCCAGCCTACGAGGATTTGAATAATAGGCTAACCTCTGACACAACGGTATTGCCTAGGAAGAGGACATTACATGCATCAACAATTTGCATTTCAGGAGGAGAATGGGGCTCATCATGAGGCAATGATAAGATAAGGATAGAAGGTGAAATAGAAGGAATTAGTTCCTCGTCGTTGGGACAACTTTGAGGATCTATGTATTCTTTTTCCTCAACTCCTTCCTGAATTGGATTTAATGACTTTTCTTTTAGCTTTGATCTCTTCTTTCTTATTTTTGGATCAATTTCACATGTGTTTGTAATGTTGCTTCTCTTGTTTATGTCTTCATCATCACCACCTCCCTGAACATTTTATTGCGAACTCGGAATTGAAACTGAGACTTGAGAAATGGTAGAAGAAGAACCTTCATGAGTGTCACTCCTCTTCCTTGAAGAAGTATCTTTATCTTTTAGTTTTGTAGCTGTAGCTTCAAATAACTTCTTCCTTATCCATTCTTCTGACCTCTTGATAATGTGAGCTGTCCTGTCACCTAAATCTTTCATCTCTAGATTTTCCCAATTAATAGGTGGCAAAGGCTATATCTGAATCTTTTCAAAATAAATGGGATCAATCAAGTTTGACCCGTTATCTTCGATCTTGGTCACATCCCAACCCAACCTAAATTATTTGATCTGTTCAATAGTGAGCCTCATCTAGTCCCTCCTTCGGATTTCAAAGTCATCCTCACAATCTTCCCAGAAGTCTTCGATTTTTGGGAAATGACAATAACTTGCACCAAAGCTTAGATTATCCCTGACATACCTTTTGTCATCAAAGGGAAATCTCATGATGTAACAATATAATCATAGCTCTACAATTGATTGCTTGATATTTTGAGCATTAGAATTAGATTTGCGGCTATAGTGACCAAGACCAATAGAAAAAGGAATACTATCATGTCACCGGAATTGGAACACCGAGATATAAAACATCGAAATAAAACAAAATACATATTAAAATATTAGCCACTTCAAATTATTATAATTATAATTGTCAACGATAATATTATAATTATAATTATTAAATATAACATTATAAATACTAAAATATAAATATTAAAGTACAAATAACCAAACATCAAAGATAAAACAATAAAATAAACATAGTCCAAAATACCCTTATAGTTACAATTATCAATATAAATGCTATAACCATATTATTAAAATGATAATAATGTAAATGTTCTGTTCTCATTATTAAAATAATAACATAAGTAAAACAAACAAATCACTAATAATAATAATAGCTAATCTAACAAGGCATCGATCTAACCCAAAGGCAGCGATGCCTCTTTACACTTCAATTAGTGATCTTTAACATATCACTAGTCAACAATCATGAAGGGACATCGGTCAAAGGGAAGTGATTCTTCAAAGTGATTTATTAAAGACAACAACTATATATTTGAATGGAATGGTAGGATATGGGGATATAGGAGGCAGCGATTATTTACTAAGACAATGATTCTTATAAAGTAAGGCAGCAAGTAATAGTGATAATGCAACAGTTACACAAAAAGGCACGTCCCCAGCACAAGGTGCCAATCCAATCAGGCTATTAAAAGAAAACTTAGGGAATGAACAAGGAGAAAAGGACTTCAAACAGAGGAGAACAAAGAATCATTACTGTGGCTGGAGGAAGTGAACGCTGGGAGGATAAAGGTTGGTCTACATTAGCAAACCGACTTAGAAGGAACCATCGAAGAAATCAGAAAACAAAGATGATAAAGATAATAACCATAATTGTAGAGTTCGATATCAGATGGGGGAGAAGAATACATCCTGAAGACTCACTGCCAGCAATCTGACCAGAAGAAGTTAGAGAAATAGAGAAACGGTGGACATAGAGCTTATCACATATCAACACAGGCTAAAAAGGACCTTCTTCAATCATCGGTGGGAAAAGAGATGGGAAGAGCATCTGCAGACTGACTAAGGCAGAAGGTAAGTGATTTTGGTATAAAATAGATGACTATAAATTATGTTGAAGACTCATCAAAGGATGAATAAATGATAATAAATAAGTGGATTAAGGAGTTAGTAAAGGTTGGTGTTTGAGATATATGTTTGATATATATATGTGTATAAGATAGAATATAAATATATTAAATATAATGTGTTCACTGTATATATAATTCATACGTTGCTACATATATTTTGGTAATTGTTAAGTATATATATATATATATTATTTACGGTTATCCAATAATAATGCTTGCAACAATTATTGGGTCTTATAAGTAATAATGACAATATTATGATAAATGGTGTAATAGGATATCATCTTTGGGATCTTTATAGGCGTTTAATATCTACCCAATGGACTTATGAAATTATATAGACGAATCAGTCATAAGAGTGATAAGGAAGAAATGAGTAACCCTTTGACAAGAAGGAAATGTTTATCATCTTTGATCTTATTAGATATCATCACTGAAACTTATTGATCTTTAAGGCTTCTAATGTCTCTTTGAGAAACACTTTGAGTGCAAGATTTGGGTCGAAGTGCTTCCACTAGAAAGGGGTCATTACAAATACTATTTTTCCTCTTATCTCTACATCTTTTGTTAACCACACCAATCTGCCTGCAAAGTTCAATTAGAACAAGCTTGTCATCTACATATCTTGCAACACATATGGATACCCATTGAAGCCTCCAACTCGGATATATGTGAACCTCATAAACTGGATTAAATAACTCCCATACTGTCTGAAAAGTGCCACTTCTTGTAGAGATATTTTGAGTCCAATATTTTCTTGAAGTTCTCTCGTTGTCAACATAGTGAAAGAATCATTCACCCTCCGAAATTTTTTGTAACTTTTTTTTAGTTGTAACAGCAGATAAAAATTATAGATTTGAGTTGTGTTGTCATATATTCCATTATTGTTGAGCCTTGGCCAAGTTTTCATGCTTACAATGGCGTAAAAGAGATAGGAGGACATATAAAAGCACTAGTTTGACTTAAATTGGGTTAGATGATTATGTAGCTTATTACTAATAATACCTCCCGAATCAATGAGCTAATTACCTGCACAAATGATGGTAATGAACAAATACATCCATGTTTCAAAATTATCTGAATTTTGTTACCCATCAACCTATTAAGGACAACCATGTTGGAAACATCATCAACAAAAAGGGATTTGTGAATTACCCTTGGTAGCTTTAATTTTCCTCCTTTGGGTGTTGTCAACCAATTTCTTGCTATGGTATTGAGGGATTGATTTCTATTTTTTTTTGATACGTAGGATTGATTTCTATTTTTAGTAAAATACTACTTGACACTTTATTTATGTCTATGAATTGGTCTCTAATAGGCAACCTGAATGATTCCAAGAGAAATGGCATCAAGCTTCACCACTAATTTATTATCTCCAATCTAGATTTCTCTGGTTTCCGAGTTGTATGCATTTATGCATTCTAGGACAAGATCAGGACATTGGACTGCCACCAGATAGCTTGAAGCTAACCCACTTTCAAACTGTAATATCCCTTGCTACTTTTGATCTAGATTTTTGCAATAAAGGAATATCTTAAGGGTTACCAAAATGCAAAACAAAGATCTTGGTTACTATGACCTTCTAACACTTTAGGATTTTTCACCTGAAGGAGAGGAAATAGACCAAAATGTCAATGTTCACACTTCTTAAACCACTCTAGAAAATTCCCTTCAAATCTGGCCTAAGTTTGCCTCAAGGGATTTTGTCAAACACTTCTGATGTAAACTTTTAGCTTGTTGGTCTGAGATTAGAGTCTGATGGTATGCTTGAAAAGTAATGATAAAATGCTTCAAATGCTCATGAATCAACACTACAATGATTAGACTACAATCTAAATGCAAATATGACTCTTTTAGATCCTTTTCAATGCACATAAATGATTTCTATATGTAAAATATGCACCTACAACCAATTGACTTTTTGTCAAACAATTGGCATGCAACTAGTATGCTGGTAAGAACTTCTACAGCCACTTGTCATTTAATCAAACATTTGGCATGCATACTAGAGTATGGAAATGAGAGCTACAACCAGAAGCATTTTATCAACCATTTGCCATGCAATTCCTATTATGAAAATGTTGACTTTCAGCTAGGGACATTAAGACAAACAGTTGTCTTACAAACTGAAATAAATGCTACAGCCAAGACAAATATATCATATGCAACTCCTTTTTATTGATGTCCCAACTACAATGCAAATATGAAAGGCCAAGACTCTTGGCTTACAACTGAATATGATATGAAACAAATACCAAAGTCTGAGTACAATGGCAGCATACAACCAACTTCGAATGTCTATTAAATACTGAAATTAAATGCGAGAGAACCTGATCCAATGAAGCGCCTATGTTGTAGGTGATGTAGCAACTCAAATACCAATCAAATAGACCTTCTCCCAGCCAAATTGCAGCTCTATCATAGCCGCCCCTGTTCTGTAGCAAATCTTTGATATAAAATAATCTACAGCCTCTAACCCTCCAATAAAGCACCAAACAAAGACGTCTTGGTCCCTTGAATGAAGCGCCACCACCTTCAAGCAAGATCGAACCAAGGAGAAATTTCCATGAGGAAAATCATGGCTCTCATATGCTGATAATAATGGCTGATGAATAAAACTAGAACTTGTATATGACGATGTAGAATGCAAGTCAACCCCTACTATGCCAAGTCGATGAAAACCTATGCACAAAAATATCTCCAGCAAATCCTCAAATCGAGCAATGTCAAAAATTGGCCCTTGGCCACTATTTTGGCACAATGTGAATGACTGAAGTATCACTCACTCAAATGGCAACAATATCAGCTGATAGTTTCACAACCTCAGAGTTGCACAATCAAAGAGAGCTTTCGGTCTCAATGTTCGAATAAAGTAACTGCAGAAACCATAGGTTTCCCCAATCAAATCAATCAAATCAATATTCAACATTTGGATGATCAACAATGAGCCCTTAAGATCCTTTTATACTTTCTTGGAGGAGCTCACACACTTTTCTTGCCAATGTGGGATAAAAGATACATTTCCCACTTCAATTTTATTTTAGTGACTTTGTGATATAATTATTTTATTTAAGTTGCTTTATTAAATTAATTAAATAGAAGGTCACCTTATAATATTGATTTATTTGATAACCTTATAAATCTAAGTTACTGATTCGCCACCTGTAGCCTTTGGATACGATTCGATTCATACCAGATTCACAATTCGGGTACGGTACGATACAAATTCGGGCAGGATTCGAAATTTGCTCTGTGGATTCGCCTTGGATTTTATTCGCCACTACGGATCTGACTAGGATACGCCATGAAGAATCTGTGACGAATCCAGGCATCAAAATGCCCAAGCCACGGAAAATGTTTGCTTTTTTGTATTTTTTAATTATTTTTTTGACCAATAGTTGACTTAACAAAGCATAATCCATCATTGTGCAAGGAAAATTTAAGTTGGATGAGGCCTTTGTTTGTGTGTAAGGATGGTTTTCATTCCAAATATCTTTCCAAAGTCTGACCTAGTTACGTTTATTTTTTTTCATGTCATTAGCCCCTAAGCAACATTGCCTCCCTTAATTATTGAATAGAGTTGCACCCTGCATGGCCAAGTTAGGTTATTGTATTGTATCGAATTCCCAAACATTAAGATATACTTTCATTGGATTATTTAACTCCATGGTGTAGGTGGATCTGTATGCATCTTCCATGTCAATTTCATGACCAAAGCCTGATTGAATAAATGGAGATTTTTTGAACTTTAACCCTCATGCTTTTTGTGGCCATGTGATTTTGGACCATAGTAAAAAGCAAAATCTAATGTAGCATCTAATGATGCTGATTTGTTTGATGACCCATATGATTTAGATTGATCAATGATCCATAATGGTTGATTGTAAACACTTGACATTTTATGTTTGAACTTTAATTTATAATTTTATATCATGACATTTGAGTATCACTAATATTTTAATATTTGACATAGTGACTATGAAAGTGGTGATGTATTTTTGCTATGTTATTAGACTATTAATATGGTGGTGTATTTTGAACTTAATTACTGCTGCAAATATGTATATATTTCTGATTTTTATATGTTTTTTGTTTTGCCGTACCCAAGCCGTACCCAACCCTAATTTTTTTTGACCAAATCCCGTACTGGATTTGCGTACCCGTACCTAAATCCAAAAACGAATTGGTAACTTAGTTATAAATAATTAACTTAATACCACTTTTTAAATTTAATTAAAATAATCAATTAGTCATCCTCATGAAATATCATTATTTTGGACAACTTAATTAATTAATTTAATTAAATTATGCTACCTCCAAAACGGGGACATTACAGTTCGCCCCTCCTGAAATTGCTTGTCCTCAAGTAATTCAATCACTCCACCTGGGTCCCACAAGAAGAACTACATAATGTCCCTATTATCACTAAATAGCTCCTGTAACATCACCAACACAACTAACTGGACCCGCTGGATCAACTCAATCCCAAAACTGTGAAGATGAATCTAATGCCTCCACACTGTTGGAAAGACACCACCTATTGCTTCCTATTGTGCCACTCTAATTTCTCCCATCTTCAAAACGCAACAGGTCTCCAAGTCCTAAATCAAATGATAATCATCATGAGAGTACAAAGTAGAAGTCCTGCCAAACTCAGAATCGCCATCTGAGATCGGAAGCAAGTCATACCGGAGCTGCATAGAATACTCCTTATTCCACCCACCTCTCTGTGCCATCAAAGTCATCATCAAATCTTGTGTATGTGGGCTGAAAGTGAACTGATGAGCACACCTCAAGATGCAATCGAGGTGAAACTCTCCTGACTGTGCTACCAAAGAACCCCTAACGCCTTCAAGCTCTTGAGAGAGCTTGTCAGCTTCCTCTTCTTTCCTCATCAAGGAATCTGAATAGATCCCAACAAGGCTAAGTAGGGTGTCTCTATCTGAAAGAAGGTTCAAATAATTCAACTTCATTATCCCCATACTTTCTTTGACAACTTGCAAATCATCATGAGAAGATCCCGCTCCAATCCCCTCTTGTCTTCTCTTTACTGGGTTGCCCAAAGATAATCCTCAATCACTTTGTGCATCCTGCCATGATGAGATAATTCTGCAATAATCTCATCCTCCTTCACCTTCAACTTAGTCTCCAAGCTAGGAACAAACTCCATACCATATGAAGAAACCTCAAACTATTCTTGTTTCCTCATGTCTGAAATCTTTATCAAGTCCTTCGATTGGCCAACCTCATTACCAACATTGGAACAAAGTGCATTCTTCCTTTGCATAAGGAGTCCTCTAATGTTATCTATTCCCTTTTGTCTTGCGATGTTGATGAGATTGACCTTGTTTTTCACTTCTTGAAGGTGTTGTCTTGCATTGGCAGCCACTAATCTAGCCTCTTTGGCCTTCCCCAACCACTCTTCATTCATCATTTCAGACCTTTTAACCTCTTCGATGCCAAAATACACAAATTCGGTCCTCTTATGCTTGATATCTTCATGTCTACCAATGGGTGTAGGGCTGCCATCAAAGGATGATATCATATCATTTGCTTGTTCATGATCACAAGCTCCTATCTCATGCAAATGATGAGACATAATGCTACTATCCTCAAACAAATCAGGAATGACATCATGCCATTGTATAATGTCACCTACATCATGTGTAGTCAAAACGCTAGTGGCTGCTCCACTAAGTAAAGGATCAATTCACATCCTCCTTTATGTCTTGAGCCTCTAATAGACTTTCATATGAATGAATAACATTCATTGAACCACAATCTGTTTCTTTATCATGATAGGATGAAGCAATGCTAAACTCACCTATTGAAGCATCACAAGAAACCTTATCTTCATGCGGCTGCTCAATTGCAATTGGTTTGTCTTCAAACATCACTTGCTCTTCTCCAACCTTGAAGTCATCTTGAATTGTCTTGTGTCCAACTTCTTCCTCTATGTAGGTCTGATTTTTGTTCTCCATAGGATCAGCTGTATGTTATTCACTAATTGTTGAGAATTCATCATAGAGATTTTTGGATACTTCACCTATAAAGACCTCATGTTCTGACTCAAATTCTTCATGATTGCTTTGTTGGTCGGATATTTTAGATTCTGAATCCTCATAGGAAGCCCACATTATTCTATTCACCTTGCCCATAGGTTTCAAAGGGCAATCATGGTTTGCATCATAAGGCCCTTTGCAATAGAAACACAACTTCTTCTTTTTGTTTTGTGATGTAGGCCTGAAGATGGATGCCATATACCTTGCTGCTCTATCTCGGTATGCAAGGTCTGACATCAATTCATTTATTTCAGCCAACTCTTTCAAAAGCTTTTTCATACTCCTGTCCCACTGCTTCTGAGTACTTGAAGTAACCATTATTACTAGTTGATTCAATGTCCAATCTACCCAACAGGATGGCAGGACAATGGCTCTGATACCACTATAATATCCCTTGCTACTTTTGATCTATATTTTTGCTCTTAAGGAATATCTTAAGGGTTACCAAAATGCAAAACAAAGATCTTGGTTACTATGACCTTCTAACACTTTAGGATTTTTCACCTGAAGGAGAGGAAATAGACCAAAATGTCAATGTTCACACTTCTTAAACCACTCTAGAAAATTCCCTTCAAATCTGGCCTAAGTTTGCCTCAAGGGATTTTGTCGAACACTTCTGATGTAAACTTTTAGCTTGCTGGTCTGAGATTACAGTTTGATGGTATGCTTGAAAAGTAATGACAAAATGCCTCAAATGCTCATGAGTCAACACTACAATGATTAGACTACAATCTAAATGCAAATATGACTCTTTTAGATCCTTTTCAATGCACATAAATGATTTCTATATGTAAAATATGCACCTACAACCAATTGACTTTTTGTCAAACAATTGGCATGCAACTAGTATGCTGGTAAGAACTTCTACAACCACTTGTCATTTAATCAAACATTTGGCATGCATACTAGAGTATGGAAATGAGAGCTACAACCATAAGCATTTTATCGAACATTTGCCATGCAATTCCTATTATGAAAATGTTGGCTTTCAGCTAGGGACATTAAGACAAACAGTTGTCTTACAAACTGAAATAAATGCTACAGCCAAGACAAATATATCATATGCAACTCCCTTTTATTGATGTCCCAACTACAATGCAAATATGAAAGGCCAAGACTCTTGGCTTACAACTGAATATGATATGAAACAAAATACCAAAGTCTGAGTACAATGGCAGCAAACAACCAACTTCGAATGTCTATTAAATACTGAAATTAAATGCGAGAGAACTTGATCCAATGAAGCGCCTATGTTGTAGGTGATGTAGCAACTCAAATACCAATCAAATAGATCTTCTCCCGACCAAATTGCAGCTCTATCATAGCTGCCCCTGTTTTGTAGCAAATCTTTGATATAAAATAATCTACAGCCTCTAACCCTCCAATAAAGCACCAAACAAAGACGTCTTGGTCCCTTGAATGATGTGCCATCACCTTCAAGCAAGATTGAACCAAGGAGAAATTGCCATGAGCAAAATCGTGGCTCTCATATGCTGATAATAGTGGCTGATGAATAAAACCAGAACTTGTATATGATGATGTAGAATGCAAGTCGACCCCTACTATGCCAAGTCGATGAAAACCAATGCACGGAAATATCTCCAACAAATCCTGAAATTGAGCAATGTCAAAAATTGGCCCTTGGCCACTATTTTGGCACAATGTGAATGACTGAAGTATCACTCACTCAAATGGCAATAATATCAGCTGATAGTTTCACAGCCTCAGAGTTGCACAATCAAAGAGAGCTTTCAGTCTCAATGATGGAATAAAGTAACTGCAGAAACCATAGGTTTTCCCAATCAAATCAATCAAATCAATCAAATCAATATTCAACATTTGGATGATCAACAATGAGCCCTTAAGATCCTTTTATACTTTCTTGGAGGAGCTAACACACTTTTTTGTCATGTCCCCGAATTGTAGCTCCCTGGGATACATATAAAGAAAATAAATAAAACAATATTATAATTATAAATAACGCTATAATTATCAATATAATAATAATATCATTATCATGGATATTAGATACAATATTATTGTAAACATTCTAAATGTTGAACTAATATTAATATTACAATTATTATGGTATTATGGAGAATGAAAATATATATATCATAAAATAATCTTGTAATTATTAAATAAAAATATTAATACAAAATAAATGTAAGGTATATAAATATAAAGAATAACTAGTATTGAATAAATAAATCATAATAGCTAGCAATTAATATTGTTAGCAAAAGACGCTTCTCTTTGAAAGTCGTCTCTCTTTATTTGAGAGGTAAATGGATTTAAAAAGAGGAAAGTCGAGAGTCTAAGAGGGTATCATGTATTAAGATTTCACCATCGAATAGAAGAACACAGAAACATATCCCTGATGAAAGGCGTCAAATGGGAGAAAACCAAAGTTCCTAAGTATCGAATGAAGGGAGAAACCCACGCTGAGGAGCAAAAGGGCCATAGGGATTATCAATATGGTTGAGAAGAACCAAGGAAGGTGGCACGTATCGATAGCCTTACTGGAGAATATTAGGTCAAGAGTATCGACTATTGCCTTCACCCAGCCGCGCAGCCAAGAATCTGAACAGACGTTATTGTATGAGAAGCTTCAATACGGATCTGGTTATGAGGCGCTTCCCTACAGTGACCCTTAGGATCGACCCATTTGGGATATCGGGTAAGAACGAGTTTATTGAGATTATCTTACTGATTAAACGAATGTAATTAAAAAGCATCAATCAGTTAAAGCTTGAAAGAGGGGAAAAGACATCGAATAGAGGGAGGCATGAAAGAAGAATGGTAAGTAATATGTTGAAAGGATGGTAAGTAATATGTTGAAAGGATAAATGTTTGAGCAACCGTTAGGTAAGGGTTGATGACTATTTAATTATGCATACATGGATATAGATAAAATTGATAATGAGTAATATGACATAAGTATTATATAAGTATATATGAATGATGATATAGGCATGATGACATTGAAATAGAATACTTATATACATATTTATATAAAAATAAAGATATACATGTACTTATTAATTGAGTCAATTAGAAATGATGATATATTCTCATTTAGACTATATATATATATCATCCAATAATAATGCTTACAGCAATTATTGCGCCTTATAAGTAATATTGACTTTTACACATAGAATTTCACCTATTGATTAATATCTACTTATGAAATGCAGAAGAATCATTTATAGAAGCGATAAGAAGAAATGAATAATTCTTAACAAGAATGAAATATTTATATCATCTCTAGCTTTATTAGTTTTATCACTGAAATTGTTGACTTCTAAACATTCTAATGTCTCTTGGAGAAATACTTTGAATGCAAGATTTAAGCTTAAGCATGTTCTCCAGAAAGGGGACATTACATTTTCTTGCCAATGTGGGACAAAAGATATATTTCCCACTTTAATTTTATTTTAGTGACTTTATGATATAATTATTTTATTTAAGTCACTTTATTAAATTAATTAAATATAAGGTCACCTTATAATATTGATTTATTTGATAACCTTATAAATAATTAACTTAATACCACTTTTTTAATTTAATTAAAATAATCAATTAGTCATCCTCATGAAATATCATTATTTTGGACAACTTAATTAATTAATTTAATTAAATTATATTACCTGCAAAACGGGGACATTACACAAACACCTTTTGTGCCAACGAAGATCTTTTCCCTTCCATAGTTTTCCAAAAATCTTGTATGCTAATATGCCCCAATCTTGTGTCTCTAGAAGCGTGCTTTCAAGTACCAAGGTAAATTCATCTCCTTGATATTTATATTTCATGGTTGCAGAATTTGGCTTTTCACCTGTCACTTGCATTTGCTTGCAAATTTCTGAAGTTTGTTCAACAAATTCAATTTCTGAACATTAACTTCAGCATTTGTCACTCTGTTATGCTTCGATGGATGTCCATACCCTGCTTCAAAGTTTCTAATTTTGCACAGGCTGAAAGGATGCTAATGAAGGTCGTGAGATTCAGCTTAACACCTACCAGTTGCATATGTTCGAAAGCTTCCAAAGTCTTTTCAAGGAATCCATTTAGTGCATATCTTGCAATTATAGTGTGTTATGAGATACATCTTTGGGCCGAATTGTCAAACAGATCATGCGGTTTGCGTGTGTTACTACACTCTGCATGCATGTGTGTGTGCCAATGCAGTCACGACTATAACATCTAAAATTGTTCCTTTATCTTCTATGCTTTGATGGATTCTCATATGTTGTTCCTATGTGCTCATTTTGGCATGAGGTGAAAGGATGTTGGGAAAAGGTTAAGGAATTTGGCGCTGCACTTGCCAAGTTGCATTTGCTTGACATTCTCTAAAACTATTTCATCGAACTCCATTTTATGCATATCTTCAACCACAAATTTCATGAAACTGCAATTCTTTGAGGCATTTTGTTGAACAGCTCACATGCGTTGTCTATGTCTCCATATTTTACATACAGGTCTACCAAGGCAATTGTAATATTTGATAATATTAACCTATCCTTCATGCTTTGATATACTCTGTTTCAAAACATTCAATTTGGTTCATGGTGGGAGGGTGTTGAGTAAAGGATTTTGAACCAATTAAAGTCTTTCATCATGGCACCTACAAATTTAAAACTGATTTCCTTTACACTGTTGCTTCAACCATTCATTAAGCATATCCTCCGATCATTTTACTCCATGAAATGACATCTCTTTGAGGTATTCTGTAAAAGAGTTTTCATGCCTTATTTTCCTATAGACTCGCTGTTCTTGCCTTTCCCTTCATAGTTTACAAACATGTCCACGCCTTGTCTATGTTCCCATGTTTGCATGTCTTTTTGCACTTATTATTCCATTAAGTGACATCTCTTTCAGGTCTCTTATCAAACAATACTTAAATAACTATAACACATGGTGACATTTTGTGAAGCGACATCTATTTGAATCATTCTGTTAAACAATTAACACATATTGTCTATGATTCCCACAGGTTACATACATGTCGACCAAGGCACTTGCAACTATAGTAGTTGACAAAAATATTCATTTCTTTATGCTTAGATGAATGCCCATACCTTATTTCAGCGCACCCATTTAGCACTGGCGTGGTATGTTGGCGAGGGCATGGAATTTACAATTACATCTGCAGATACATTTGCTCCAAAGTTTCAGCGCTTCAATAAATCCATTTTGTGTAAATCTACAACCATTGCATTCCATGAGATGACATCCCTTTAAGTTATTCTGTCAAACACTTTACGTACCTTGTCTATGCTTCCATAGCTTGCAAAAATAGTTACCAGAGCACTTCATAAGCGCAAGTCAAGGCGATGCTGGTAAAGGTTGTGATTTTGACATTACACCTGCGCATTGCCTTTGCTTGAAATTTTGAAAAGCCTTTCAACAAATGATCTCTATACATATCTTTCAATCATAGCATTTCATGAGATGCCATCTCTTCAAGGCATTTTGACAAACAGTTCATATTCTTTGTCTATGCTCCCACACTGGCATACATGTCCACTGTAGCATTTGCAACTAAGACATCTGACATAAATCCCCTCCGCTATGCTTTGATGGATACCCATATCTTATTCCAAAGCTCTCAATTTAACAAAGGTTGAGAGGATACAGCTGCAACTATAATATCTGACAAAATAAAATTGCAAACATGCTTTGATAGATGTCGATACCCTATTCTAAAGCTCGCATTTTATGTAAATGCAGGTCTGAGTAGTTATAAAACCTGCCTCTATCTTTCCTTCTTAATGCTCAAAGAAAGTGAAGCTCACAACTTGTGAGAAACCGAGCATGAGAGCATTCGGTTATTAGCAAAAGTTGAGCAAGAGAGCATTGTTTCATTAATGCTTGAAAATAAGCAAGCTCACAATTTGTTAAAAGTTGAGCATGCTAGCATTCCTTTATTAATGCTTGGTTATAAGCAAGTTCACAACTTCTGAAAAGTTGAGCATGCTAGCATAGGTTAGAAAATGAGCTTTATTCGCGCAAAAGTTGAAAGATTTCTAACTTAAATAATGTTTATTTTATCTCTCAAAATGTAAAGGTGGTTGCCCTGGTGGTTACAAATTAGTTGTGAAGTAGTTATCGAGAGAAAGCTTATATATATGAGGTTTTATTCATTGTAAAGAGCCTTTTGACTTTTGAGAAATTTTGCATAAGGGATTTGGGATTGTGTAATTCAACAAAAGTAATGGAAAACAGTTTTGGAGGTGCTTTCATAGTGTTTTCTGTATGTTATTGTTGACCTTTCATATGTTATGTGTTAATGATGACCTTTGTTATCCCAAATCTGGTTTGTGAAATCGAATAGTCAGTCTTCAATGAGTTTTTTTTTGAAACATATTCACTTCTTGGTAGCTCAATTTGAATGTGTTAATGTTTGAAATCTGCATTCATTATAAAGTTCTGATGTGTAGTCTCCGGTCTTATGATATATTTGGTGCAATTTTAAATAAGTTTTCCAAACCTATAATAACACTTGTACATTTGTTGTTGGTGGTTCTTTTTCATTTCAGTTGCTTTTTTCTCATTCCTTTAGATACTTTTGGGTTAAAAGTACACCTGAAAATCCAAAATAATATCATATGAGGGAGCTGCCCCTCTCAAACGCAAAGGAAGATTGCAATTTCATAAGCAATCTCTCCAACTATTGGAACGTTTTGCCACTTTCTGTTGGGTGAGTCATACTACATTTCAAGTGACAAATACGTTTACCAACAGGTTGCATTATAATTGCTTTTTATATTGCAAATGTGGCAAATAGATAGAAATTTGTTTTTCAACCATGACAGCTGTCATTTCTATACCCTTTGTATGGTTTCTACTTGTGTGTATTGTTCAATAATTTTTCCTTGATCTTTTGGAGTCTATTTGAAAGTTTGGATCTCTTTGCTCATCGATTATAATTATGTTTTGCTCTACTTTGCATTCATGATAAATGTGTAGAATGTTTTCAACTAGCATGCTTGCCGTTTCTTCTATAACTTGCTCTTTCTCTTTATATACTATCTACTTTTATACTAACCAATTCAGTACTGCTATGACCTCCAAATTCAATAAACAAATATATACATATCTATTTTGGAGTTACAAAATTATTGTCCATTGATATTGTGCTACAATCTGGCATGTTATCCTTTGCCTCTATAAACATTACTAGTTTTTTTGGTTCTTCAAGATAAGGTACTGTACTGAAATTTTTATTGTGTTTCCAGCCGTATTTTATGAATTTTCAAGTGCCTCACCCAAAGGCTTTTTGTGAGTAGAATCACTTTTGGAGGTGTTCTAAGTATCTTTTAAAAATATTTATTCTCTGTTGATAGGTATACTCATCTGTCAGGTATGGATTAAATCATGGGATGTATCTATTCACGTTTGTGGTGGTATTCTATGGAGTGAGAACTAATTGATAAAATTGATATGGAAAAATCTATTTTCTATAACTTGCTCTTTCTCTTTATATACTATCTACTTTTATACTAACCAGTGCAGTACTGCTATGACCTCCAAATTCAATAAACAAATATATATATGTCTATTTTCGAGTTGCAAAATTATTATCCATTGATATTGTGCTACAATCTGCAATGTTATCCTTTGCCTCTATAAACATTACTAGTTTTTTTGGTTCTTCAAGATAAGGTACTATACTGAAATTTTTATTGTGTTTCCAGCCGTATTTTATGAATTTTCAAGTACCTCGCCCAAAGGCTTTTTGTGAGTAGAATTACTTTTGGAGGTGTTCTAAGTATCTTTTAAAAATATTTATTCTCTGTTGATAGGTATACTCATCTGTCAGGTATGGATTAAATCATGGGATGTATCTATTCACGTTTGTGGTGGTATTCTATGGAGTGAGAACTAATTGATAAAATTGATATGGAAAAATCTATTTTCTGCATCAGGTTTCCCTTTTGCAAAAAGCATTGTAAATGGGCATTGTTGTCATATTAATGATGCCCTTTGCAGGTGAATACTGCTCTGATTGAAACCCTAAAGAAGGGAACTAGCTTTGGTGCCCCATGCATTGCAGAAAATATTTTGGCAGAGATGGTTATAAAGGCAGTGCCTAGCATAGAGATGGTCCGATTTGTCAATTCAGGAACAGAAGCTTGCATGAGTATGTTGCGCTTGGCACGGGCTTTTACTCGGAGAGAGATGATAGTTAAGTTTGATGGTTGTTATCATGGCCATGCAGACCCTTTCTTGGTGAATGCAGGCAGTGGTGTTGCAACCCTTGGGCTTCCCAATTCCCCTGGTGTCCCAGAAGCTGCTACGTTTCAGACTCTTACTGCACCGTTCAATGATATACAGGCTGTGGAGAAACTGTTCAGTCATAACAAAGGACAAATTGCTGCTGTGATTCTTGAGCCTGTGGTAGGCAATTCAGGGTTCATTGTTCCTAAAAGGGGGTTTTTGGATGGGCTTAGGGAGCTTACAAATGCAGAAGGAGCACTTCTGGTCTTTGATGAGGTTATGACAGGCTTCAGGATAGCATATGGAGGTGCTCAAGAGTATTTCGGCATCACCCCAGACCTTACAACACTTGGGAAGATCATTGGTGGAGGCCTTCCAGTTGGGGCATATGGAGGCAGAAGGGAAATAATGGAGATGGTAGCCCCTGCAGGCCCAGTGTACCAGGCTGGAACATTAAGTGGAAACCCACTTGTAATGACTGCAGGGATACATGCTCTTCAAAGGTTGCAACAACCTGGTTGTTATGAGTACTTGGATAAAATAACTGGTCGTTTAGTACAAGGTCTGCTTGAAGCTGGGAGGAATGCAGGTCACAAAGTTTGTGGTGGACACATTAGTGGAATGTTTGGCATTTTCTTTACAGAGGGGCCTGTGTACAATTTTACAGATGCAAAAAAGAGCGACACTACCAAATTTGCAAGGTTTTTTAGAGGCATGTTGGAACAAGGCGTATACCTTGCTCCCTCACGGTTTGAAGCTGGTTTTACCAGTTTAGCCCACAGTGAACAGGATATAGATTTCACTGTAGCTGCTGCAAGAAGGGTTTTTGAAAGTTTATGAAATTCTTATTCCTTATTGAAGTATCAGTTTAAAATTAGTCTCCTTTATCCCTATTTACTTTCTTGAAGGAGATGATATTGGCGAGAATGCTGAAGTCACAATATAAATTGAGAGGCAAGAGATTTTTTGAATATTCTCATATGGAAGGTTGAGATTCCTTAGGGTTCATAACAACTTGGAGAACTATTTTATTGCAGCTTGAATAATTGAGCGGCACTTACTAGGCTGGAATTAAAACAAAATAATTGTTGAAGTTAAACTATTTAATGCATTATGGATGTCGCATTATTCAATAGAAGCTAACGAGAGCTCAGCACTCTCAGTATAATTTCATCAGGCAACAATAAAAGGCACCAAAAACAGATTCGATTAAAGGATATAATCTAGGTTTAGAAGTTGTCTCAACCTGGTTCCTTTCATTGGTTATGCAGTAGAAGATAAGTAATGCAAGGATGAGGCATGGCCTACGTTCATGGAAAATGGTACGAAATTTCTACAGAAATTATGATAATTGATTGAACTTTATAATCATGTTTCATAGACATTATGAATTGAAAGAAATTGTATCAATTTTTTTTTATAGTAATGTCATGCTTATATAGGATATTTTAAGTAAAAGTTGGAATTATTTGATTTAGTGATGGTTGTATATATATTAACAAATGGAATTTTTGAAATTCAAACTAGTCAATTTGTGAGTTATATTATAATTATGAATAATTTGAAATAATTTAATGTTATATAATAAAAAAAAATTATGTACAATTTACAAATTGATAAAAAAATTCAGTAAACAAATTAGTAAACAAATTTGTTAAATAGAAGAAAAAAAATATAAAATATTAAAGCATAAAATTTTCAAACTATTTATATTTGTCAAACATTACAAAACATTAATTCATCACATCTTGTAAATGAAAAATTACATTAAAAATTATTTATAAATTAAAAAGATAAAAATCCTTTAGTTCAAAGAAAACACATTCCTCTTACATTAAAAGAAATTTGATGCATAACTTTTGATTCTATAGTGAAGAAACCTATAGAATCTACACCTTCGCCATTCAAACTAGCAACAAATAGAAGTGGAGCATCTACTTTTCATGGTTGTACTTTCTAGGTGTCTAAAGATGTTCAAGCTTTGGAGGCTAAGCTACTAGCTAAGAAGACATTGTTATAGCACTAGAGGATGAGTCCTATAGAGCTATAATAATTTTTACTTTGGTTCTCATAAATCTTCGAGAGCGTTGAATCTAATCCATTATAATGCATTTGTTTTTGTTAATGTTCCTTTAATTATAAATCTATATATTACTTATCTTTTATTGATGACTATAGTAAAAGTACATAGGCATATTTTCTTAGAAGTAAATCTAAAGTCTTGATTCATTTTAAAGAGTTTAATGATCTTGTAGATAATTAGACTTGTAGGAAGATTAAGATTTTGAGAATTGATAATACTAGTGAATTTTGTTTGGTAATTTTTGACAGATCTTCTATAAAAGTCATTTGAAAGAGAGACATAAGATAACTCCATACATTTGTCACCAAAATGGAGTTAAAAATTGAATGAATGTGAGGTTGATGGAGAGGGAATGAGTATGTTTCGACAATCTATTTTGGAACAAAATTTTGGGCAAAAGTTGTTGCCATGGATTGTTACCTAATTGAAAAGTCTCACATCAACTCTTGTTTAGAAGACACCTATGGAGGTGTGGTCCAGAAAAAATCCTTCATTGAGACATTTTTGAGTCTTTGGTTGCAAGGCACATGCACATGTACCTAGGGAGAGGAATTTTAAGTGAGAGAGCAAGGCTATAAAATAAATAATCATTGACTATGACATAGGTGTGAAAGGATACACGTTTTGAGATCTTATGGCCAATGTTTTTTTGTATAAAAGTTATCTTTAGAGAATTTAAACCTTCTTCTACAATATTACAATTAGAGAAGGAAGAAAATAAAAATGTGTACCATCCCCAAATATTGAGAAGGTTCAAATAGAAGCCCATAAAGGACTTGGAACCTCCACCTTAGTCATTGAGATCCACTTGGTAAAGACAATAACCAAATCAATATACTCCTCTTGATTGCAGATATATTTTTGTTTTTGATTACTAACATTGATGAGCCTATAATTGTGAAGGAAGCTATGAGTATGGATGATGTAGAGTCTTGAAAAGTTTCTATGAATGAGATGGCCTCATTGAAGAAAAATGACATGTGGGACTTAATATCTTTGTACAATGGATGAAAACTTGTTCAATTTAAATGAGTGTTCAAAAGAAAGACCAATTTAGATGACAATGTTGAGAGGTACAAGGTAAGATTGATTGTGAAGAGATATTCTCAAGTTGAGGGAATTGATTGTGGTGAGGTTTTATCTCCAATTGCTAAGTTCACATCCATTCAGTTATTATTTATTATGACTATTTTTTGATCTTGAGATTGAGTAGATGGATGTGAACACAACTTTCCTTAATGGTGATTTGAAGGAAGAAATTTGCATGACATGGTTAGAGCACAACGTTGAAAGAGGTAATGAAAATTTAGTTTGTAAGTTGAAGAAATCTATGTACAATCATAAACAATCACCTCAGATGTGATACCAAAAGTTTGATTATTTTATATTGGAATTAGGGTTTCTAATATTTGAATTAGATTATTACATCTATTATAAGATGGTTACTAATTGTTTCCTTTTATTACATTATATATTGATGATATGTTTTTGGTAATAGTAAGGACATGCTTTGTGAATGTAAGTCTCATCTTTCAACACAATTTGAGATGAAAGACTTAGGCGCTTCCAGATTAATCTTAGGTATAGAAATAAGAAGAGAACAAAAACAAAAATTTTGACTAGGCCAAAGAAATGTTGTGAACTCAATGTTGGAGAGATTCAACATGATAACATACAAACCATTGTGTGTTCTTATTTTGGAGGGGACCAAGTTATCACTAAAGTGTATCTAACTTCTAGTGATATAGAGGTGTAAAAGTGGAAATTTAGTTTAGCTAAAATAGACTTGTTTTTTAACTAAATTATGCATACTCTACTTTTTCTAGGATTATATAACTTTAAATAAAAATATTATACTTTTACTTAGTATAAAAAGAGAAATATAATTTTTGTAATCCTATATAAATGCTTTAAAACTAAAAATGAAAATATTTTAATTAACTAAAGCATGAAGGAAATTGATAAAATACTATTTTATATAAACTAAAATAATAATTTATAGGAATAGATAATGCAACATAAAATGGAATGAAGACAAGAACCTTACATCAAACACTAAAGGTCATTATCCTGGACACCAACATGTTGCTTCATCCTCCGTACAACCTAGAATAAAAAAGTACTTCTATAAAATATATAAATCTAGTCTAGCAATTCACCTAATCTATTCAACCAAATACAAAAACATACCAAAAATCTACCAAGTAATGAAATAGATAAATAAATACAACAAATCATAAGATTTATGTTACATTTAATGAAGAAAAGAAATGAACAATGAATATACAAATGTTTGTAAACCTTTGTGCACTTGATTGCTATCAAAATGCTTGCAAATACAAGAAAAAGAAGTGTTTGGGGTTGTTTGGGAGCTTTCCTTTAGGTGAAGCCCCTATATTGATCTTTTGACCTTTGTGGACAACCAAATTATATAAAATGATAAAATAAACCTATTTACATTTAGAAATTAACAACAATGATAATGTACATAAAAATTGTGAGTATCAACCCTGGTCTGTGGGGAAGAATACCATAGTGTATGAATTTATCAAATAGGTGGTGGTCTACACCAAGAGAAACCCACCCAAGAGATAATGGACGATGCAATAGATGAAAATACAACATTATTCAAATAACAAGAATAATATTACCAAGGGTAGTAAGCTCCTTGAAGAATTGAGAAAAATACAATCCCAACAATCTTGTCATACTTTCAATGAACTATGTAGAGCAAGAGAGTGTAGCCAAAGGACTCTTTCATCCTTGTAATTGAAAATCCAATAGATTTTCTCCAAGAGAGAGCTAAGAGAGTTCAAAAGTTATTTTACAAAGAGGAAATGAAATATTTATTGGGTCAAATTTGTGAGATAGGTGTTACATTACCAAGTGAACATTATGATATGTGGCAATGGTTAATTATGTGAGAAACCAATAAGTCAAAGTTTTAAGAAAATGGACACTAGCATGTCACAAGTTCATTTGTTGTCATGCTCACATCTAGGGGTATTATTTATAATTGAATATGTGTTCCTATAATAGAGGTCTAAAATTTGGGAAAATCTTGGTGTTTAGGACATAGGCCAAGGTTTGGGATCAAATGAACCTAGAACATGCAATGCGATTGGATATCACAATATGTTCAAAACATGGTATCAAATTGTAAGGGTACATAATTTTCTATGTTATATTTTTCCCCCACTTTAGTAGGTTGATGAAAATAAGTAGTGCTAGCCATTGCATCTGCATGGTAATTTTTCTTCTATGAGATAGTGTTTATAAAGAATGAGTAGAAATGATGAAGCAATCATAAGGACAAATCATGATATTGAGAGAGTTTGTCTTTTTTTTTTTTTTTTCTTTTTTTCTTTTTTTTTGGATAGGTACCAATAAATTGCATTATAATCAACTACAAATAACCATAGATATGAATGGTTTTGATATTAAGAGAAAGTATGACACACAATCCAAAAATAAGGGCTTTGTACTTAGTGATGTTATTTATACATGAGAAATTAAGATAAAAAGAAAGAAAATTTGGCTTTCCAAAGGGGGGAACCAACACCACACCAACCATGGAGCTAGTCCTATACCTTGATCCATCAAAGAAAACTTCCCATTGAAAATCATCATCTTGAGAGAATATATGATCGTTAGGAAAATAATCAAGATTAGGAAAATAAAATGGAGATAGTGTCAACTGAATGATCAACCACCTTGTCCCTTTATAGATTTTTGATAGATACAAACTTAAGGTCAAGCCCAGTCTATAACATGACCCATTTAGCCAAATGCATAGATAGGTCAATTTTAGAAAATAAATATTTATTTGGGATGAATTTAACAATGACATGCATTTTTACATGGAAAAGGAAATTCCTTAAATTATGTGTTGCAAACAATAAAAAAAGAAATTGATTTTCCAATTGAGAATATCAAGTTTCATAATCAAGTAGGGTATGATTGGTCTAATCAATAGTTCATTCCCTACCATCTTTGTCATGCTAAGCCAAGAGAGAGGCTAATACATGAGATGGAGCAAATATATAAAGAAGAAAATGATGACCTTGTACAATTAACATTATAATAGGGGGATTAGCCAAGTAACTCTTAATACTTTCAAAGGCCTTTTGACATTCCTCATTCAAATTAAAGTGAGTCACAACCTTTTTAAAAAGGTGTGAAAAACGAAGGGTAAAATCCATCAATTAAGAGATGAATCGACAAATAGCTTGAATCTTCCCTTGAGGATTTCTATGTTAAAAAATATTTCACGAAGGTGGCATGCTAATGATAGCATTAATTTTATTTATGTCTACCTCAATATCATGGTGTGATATGATAAACCCTAACACTTAAGGGGATTCAATTGCATCTTGTATAATTGGAGGCACTAAAATATAAGATGAAGATTATGTACATGATCTTGGTGCAAAATAGACTTGGCCAAGATATCATTGACGCAATCCTCTAGAATGTTGTTGATGAAATCATGAAAGATAAGGGTCATAGCATGCTAGTAAGTTGTTCCAACATTCCTTAAATCAAACGTCATGACCACATAAAAAATGCACCTCAACAAGTTGTGAAAGTAGTTTTAAATTGATCAAGTGGATTGATAAGGATCTAATTACAGCATGAGAATATATCCATGAAAGTAACTAAGGCATGACCTACAATCAAGTCTACAACCATACCAATATTTGAAAGAGGAAATCCATCTTTAAATATGTTTTGTTTAAGGTGAATAGCATATGGGATGATTAAATCCTCGACCTTTAAAATATTCTCTATCTCATCCTTAATAATTAAAGCTATCTTAGGATGTATAATTTGATTTTTTTAATAGATCAGGCATCAGGATAAAACACTATGATATGGACCACTAATTTGGGATCTATACCAAGAATATCCTCATATGACGAAGAAAAGAGATTAAGAAAGTTATGTAAGAGTTCAAAATGAGAAGAGTGTTCTTTAGGAGAAAGACATTATCCAATTTGAATAAATTTCTTTGCATTATCAAGACTTGTGGGGACATCAATAGTATCACCTACTATAATTGTACTGTAATCTCAAGGATTAATAATATATGAGAGGTATTGAGAATCATTTGAGTGTAGAGTAAAATCATCAAAAACCACAAGTTCCCCAAAGTGTGCATGAGAATTTAAATAAAAAAAAATGATCATAATGATAGGAAGGTAGATGAGTGTATACACCAAGAAACTTATCTAGAGCCTCATTTATAGAAGAGGCATCTAGGGGAGGAATAAGTGAATCTACACTATCCATGATAATCTCAAGATGTAATAAAGGAGAATCAAGATAACTAAGAGATGCATAAATCATATTCAAATCCATAAAATTAAGATATTTGGACTTAGAAGGAAAATATCCAAGATTTATAGTAGAATAATGTAGATCAAACTCTATTGGGATCTTAATACCTTTCTCCCTCCAACCACAATCATTTCCTTTATACCCAATTTTAGATAAAATATTAAAACCACACCTATAATGGGATTGCAACTTTATGAAAAGTAGATTATCATCAATAACATAGCAAATTCATGGAATGTGTAATCACATTAATCAATATAAAAATTATTAAAAACATTAATGGTTTTAGAGGAAGAAGTTGTAAATGATATTTTTGGAATGCCAAAGTGAGATGGGTTTACTTTATACTCACCAACAAAAGAGGGTGTATAGTCTAAAGAACCCCAAACACCACTAGGATATGCATTAGAAGTAGATAAAGAAAGTGATTTAGTGATAACATAATCAACATGAGTTAACGATGGTGTAACTATCTTTGAAGATGATGAAGGAATTAAAATATGAAGTTTTATAGAAGAAATAAGATAATATCCACGATTCGTCTATAGATAATACTAGAAGTGATTTCAATCAGCTTTAATTGCATATTATTTATTACTATGTACAAGTTTGATAGATTTATGCAAGGTACAAGCAACCACATCCATGAAATTAATCCATAGTCTAACAAGAAAAATATTGTATGATAAAGCTCTAGGAATCACATATACCATAACTTGGGCAATGTATAAAGGCCCAACTCAATAGGAAAAATTATAATCTCAATAAGATATATTTTAGAGTCCTTTGAAGAAGATGAGTTGATAGTAAAATAGGAAAAGTAGGAAGAGAAACAAGAACATAAGCAATTTATTTATTTCTAAGTGTTATAGTGTGGGATATTGTATGAAATTTGGTAGCAATGGGAAGATTAGATGTTATATACTTTGCAATTTGAATGTAGTAACCTTGAATAGTGATTACTGGCTTAGAAAGTTTTATTTTTTCATGAAGATGAACAATAATTTTTGTTTTCACAAACTCTTGTGCAGAGATAGAAATGAAAATTGTATTGATAATTTTTTAAGAAGAGAATAAAGAGAAGAAGAATTTGAAAATGAAGATATAATATAAGAAACATGCATGAAATCATCAAGAATGTTATCTAACATATCAAAATATTCTTTAGAGTAAGAGTTATTGAACACACTAAAGGTTTGGAGAAAGAGACCTAACATGGTCAGATGACTTACATTCACCATAAAATGAGAAAAGAAGCTGTGATAAGTCAATTTTTCCAAAATATAATAGAGAAAATTTGATTAGCTAAGATAGAATTATTTTCTAACTAAATGATTCCTACTTTAATTTTATAGGGTTATATAACCTTAAATGAAAAGCATTTTGCTTTTTTTCAATAAAAAGAGCAAAATAGTTTTGAAATTCCTAGAAATACTTTAAAACTAAAAATGAAAAGCTTTTAATTACTTGAATCTTTTAATATTGTTTCATTGACTCATGAAACATGGGTCAATGAGTTTGACTCCAAACTAAATGGTTGAATCCCAATAACAATATCACAACTGAAATAATAATTTACAAAAGTGGGGGCCTTGGTTCGATTGGCTAAAATCATATTGTTGCAAGCAAGTGGTCATGAAGTCCAATCCCTCTATCCATGTGGTATTGGAGGGCATGCCATGCAAACATCACCAATCACGTTAAAATTTTTTCCTAGCATATTACAGGTTATAGGGGGCTAAGCCAATTCATATAGTCCATTTTTTTTGGAAAAAGTAGATAACATAATAGAAAATAGAATGAAGAGAAGAAATTGGCGCCAAACACTTAAGGTCATTGTCAAGAATGAATGCACATCTCATTGTCATATGTACAATCCAAAATAATAAAGTACTTCTAGAAAATATCTAAATCTAGTCCAACAGTTCGCCTAATTTGTTCAACCAAATATCAAAACGCACTAGTAATATACTAGATGATGAAATAGAAAAATAAATATAATAAATAAAAATATTTATATTACATTTAATGGAGAAAATAAATGAATAATGAATGTAAAATCACTCACAAAGCTTTGTGGAGTTGATTTTTGTCAAAATACCTATAAATACAAGAAAATAAAAAAGTGTTTAGATATGTTTGGTGGCTTGCCTTTGGGTTAAGCTCCCATGTCAATCTTCCAACCTCCATAGATAACAAAACTATATAAAATGATAAAATAAACATGTGTTCTCTTATACTGCAAACATTTAGGAATTAAGAGTAGTGACAATATAAACAAAAAATATGAGTATTGACCCTTGTCTATGGGGAAGACTACCATAGTGTATGAATTTGTCTAATAGGTGGTGGTCTACATGAAGAGAAATGTGCCCAAAATATAATGGGAGATGTAATAAATTAAAATACAATAATATTATGCAAATAAAAATAACAATATTTCCAAAACCTTAAAGGATTTGAGAAATGTGCAATCTCGAAAATCTTGTGAATTCTAATCAACCATGTAGAGAAAGAGAATGCAACCAAATGACTCTTTTAGACTTGCAACAAAAAATCCAATAAAGTTTCTCGAAGAGGGTTCAAATTTTTTTTTACAAAATGGAATAGAGACTTGTTGGGTTAGATTTGCAAGAGATAAGTGTTACATTATCAATAAATCATTACAATAGGTGATATTGGATAGCTAAGCGTGATACTAAATAATCAAACTTGAAAAATTCTAAGATGCTAGCACATTGTGCTCATGTTTGGGAAATTATTTAAAATTTAGCACATGTTCTCAAGATAGAGGTGAGAATTATATTACAACCCAAAATTTGAGAAAGCCTTAGGACAAGGAGATAGGAAAAGGTTTGGGCTCAAATGAACCTAGAACATGCATAGAAGTGGACATCAAAATAGGTTCAAAATGTGACGTGAAATTTTAAGGATACACTTTTCTACATTACTATAGGTGAAACATATAAAAAGGTGATCCTAAGTCCTAAGTGCTTAGAACAATAGGATTCAAGGCCTTTCCTTAGGGTTTCATTATGATGGAGATCAACAAGGTGCATAGTTTGAATTTCAACCATGAAAGTGAGCCAATCAGGCCTAGATCTACATCAATTTGGGGATTCTAATAGATATGAATTTATTTTCCTTGGTTACCCTAATATGTAAAATGCAAGATCTTGACAATGCACAAACCAAAACAACGGTTTACAAGAAGATTTGGGAAGTGCAAACAACTATGTACTTTGCTCAAAAAAATGGTATTGATCTGAATACAATGACAAAGTCGCCCTAGGGCATATGATTCCTTGTACACCTCTCCTACTCTATTTTTGAGGTCCTCTGATGACATATATGAGATGTTTATTTTTTCTTGTAAAGTTTTCAAAACATTGTAAGATAATTCTATAGGTGAGTTTCCATGAATTTACAAGATGGAGGGCTTCAAATGAAACCATAAATAATTTTTATTTAGGCTCCCTTCAATCTTCTTCAAACCTAAAACTTGCACATTCAAAAGGGAAAATGTTGGGCCATTTAGGGGCTTTCCTCAGTCAAACCTCATGTAAGTGTTTCCACTTCCAAAATGGCAATGCCAATGATAAAATGATAATGGATGGGAAGAAATGATGAAATCACAAAGTTCTACAACTCACCACCCTTCAATGGCTTCCTTAAAGGACTGAAGTCATACACATCACCTGAAGGTCTTGGATCTTGCTTGCTTGATTTTCTTGAATGCTTTGGAGGCCTACAAAAGGGGTTAGCCTTCACAAAAAAATGATAATAAAAAACATGAAATCACATACACTTTGACATGATGTTTGGATCTTGAATTATTGCAATAAATCACTGAAATGCTTCTCTTGATTTTCTCTTGAAGATAATTCTTGCTCATAAAATCTCCTAGTTTCAAATGGTGAAAAGACTAGGTATTTATAAGAATTTATTCAATTTCTCAAAAATTAGATCCTGGTAGCTGACCTTTACAAGTTGGGTTTCAAAGGTTAAAATGTCAACACCAACATATTAAAAGTTGGGTCCCAACTGCTGGAGTATAGGGGTATAAATCAGTAGTATAATTACAAATTAAATTTCAATTCTTAATTCACTTGTCTTATGCAAAGAAATCCATTGAAAACACTTCAAACATTATAGATACTAACTGTTGAGAGAGTAACAATAACATGTGAATCAGAGCATAATACTTGAACCAAGATATCTAATCAAGCACAATATAACAAACCACTAAGAAGAGACATAACATCGGGTTTATGAGTGGAAATCCCTAAAAGGGAAAAAAACCACTTTGAAAATAGGCTTCATTAGGCCTCACTGGCCAAAACCTTACATATTACAAGTTGTGTGCCTCACTGGCTAAAACCTTCAAGTTACAAGTTGTGTGCCTCAGTGGATAACCACAAGCCTCACTGGCTACAATATTCCTCATTGGAAAGCAAAAAAAAGAATGAATAAAAACACCATAGGGTTACTCTGTTTCAATCCAATTCATTGCACTTTCAGAGATTTATCATAGTTTTATATCTACTCTATCATCATCTGCTCTGTTTTTATCTTTTCAACCAACACATTACATCCGCTATGTCAAAAACCCTATTCAATCTTGTCTCAACATATCAACAATATGAAGATACAGTTCAACATAATTCATTCACCCCTTTTCTATAATCACCACACTTAGTTTATGAAAGATACAATACCTTGAATTCTTGAAAAATGTTAGAGTCATCTCTATCTGTCATACTTCAATCAAGAACATGAATATATCACCCTCACAAAACCAATACCAACTTCTTAATCCTTACTCATCACATACTCACCAAGCTTAATCCATCTCAGAACACATAACATACTAAATTCAAGAGAACTTCAATTAATCAGAACATGCAATTCTGAATTCACCATTCTATAGATACCATTTTTTTCATAGAAGCTCAATCACCATTCTTTGTCATATTATCATCAGGATTTTGAATAAAAATCATTCACATCAAAACCCTTCCAATATCATAACACAAGCTCTGATCATTTCATACTTCACCAATCATCTGTTAATAGATTTTTATAAAATGTTGCAGTCATATTCCTTTCATTCTTAAACTTTGCATTGAATACATTGAACACCAAAAACTTTCTAAAAACCAAAACTATCATTCTCTTCACATGACCTCGACACTAACTAATTCATGCAAAAAACAAAAAGACTCTATCAGAATTGGCACCAATAGTTTCATCCATCCACCCGTTCAACTTTAGAAATTAAAGGAAAAAATCAAGTGATGGTTAAAATCCTATCAACATTGCAACATCTTCAAATAGCTATTGGAAGGTTTGAATATCAAAGGTCTTGGATTTAAAATTTCCACCAATCATTCTTTTAATCATGACCGCTGATCTACATTTAAAATTTATAAGCACATCCTTTAACCCACCTGAGTAGTTAGCACAGAAAGAAGGGCCGGTTTACAAATGCTTTAAAACCCCTTAAGTAGGAAATTTAAAGAATATTAACTTACTATAGCCGGCCACCTTCGAAAAGAACTTGCTGTTTATTTTTCACACAAAGCATATACCTAGGGACTTTTAGAAACAAGGTGTCAACACAAGATAAACCCTAAACCATTCAAATAAACTTATGCCTCTTATAAATGATTTCAGATTATTGCAAAAAAACCTTGAAATAAGCTTTGATGTAGACTTTGATGAAGAATGTGCAAGTCCATGTCGAAGGATTTAGAACCTTTGAAGCTTTAAGACACTTAGGGTTTTGAATCTTTGGCTACTAGCATATGACAAGTACCTTTGATGTTTTTGAACCGTTGAAGCTTTGATGCTCTGATACTATGCCTTGACTACTCATCAACCAATACCAATGCAAGTAACTTATCAAACTTGAATGTCTTGAATGCCATGGAGAGCATCAAGAGCTGAATGTAAATGAACAAACCATCAATGAAAAACCTTCGTGAACAACCTTTGATATCAATGAAAAATCAATGCCAATGCAACACCAACACCATAGGAGGAATTAGATGCCATAGGATGTCTCAATCCTGGGCCCATTTTCTAGGACATGAGGTGTCAGGGGAAAAACATTAAATGGATGCATTTTTTCAATGCTTGCAATTTGTTGAGAAAGGGTAAAAATGGGCCTCAAAATGCATAATTTAGGAAATTAGGAACTTAATTAGATCTAATAGATTAGGGGGGACAAAAAATAGTGTGAAATTGTCAAGGGTGACAATTTTCAATGCTACAATAGGTAATGGTATGTACCAGACCACACATCACCTAAGCAATGGGAGTCTTGAGCCAATTCATGACTAATATTGGATGAGTACATTAGGATGAAGTGAAGTGGTGATTCAAATATTTGTGAGGTACCCCCAAGTAATCTATTTTTTATCATCTTAATTCTATAGGGGACTAAAACTCAGTGATTATCCATGGATTTGTGATTTTAGATTGGGTTGGAATGTCGATTGTAGGAGATCCACCAATGAATATATTTTATGTATGCTTGGTGGTACAATCAATTGGATGAGTAAATGACAAGATATGGTTACTTTTTAGAATATAGAAGTGTAGTACATTGTAGCTACTCATGCTTGTAAATATTTATGTTTAGATGTGGGAGTGACTCTAGATGTTAGTACAACTCTATGTGATTGTCACACTATCATATGTCTGAAAAAATCCAACCTTTTATGCAAGGATATACAATATTGATGTCTAATACCATTTTATTTGTGACATGGTAGAGGATGGGAGGGTGATTTTAGAGAAACGAGACACTTTAAAAATTGTTTTAGATGCATCAATGAAGCTAGTGAGCACAAAAAGTTCAAGTGGTGCTATGAGTCTACAGGCCTTTCAACTCCTAGCAATTAGTTGTTAGAATTGGTACTCCCTTTTGTCTTGAAAGTGTTCAAAAAGTGGGATAGTGCTAGAAAATATTTCTCAACCTTGATCCTAATGTTAAGAATTGTGGACAATGATTTTGGATTGCCCACACAATGCTTTGCTCCTTCTAGGGTTTTTCACCTAAAAGGAGAAAGGGGGATTGAATGGGGTCCAAAATACAAATGTTTACACTCAAAGTTAATGTAAATGAGATTTAATATGTATAATTATGATGTAATAATGCATTTATCTGAAAATGAAATGATTTAATGATGCAAAACCTAAGAAATGTGAAGTTCTGGAAAACACAGCGTGATATGCAAAAATACCTAAAAATGCAAGTAAATGATAAAATAACATAACAAAATCAGAGAAGTCCACCTGGAATCTAAAACTTGATGTAGGGAGATTTTAGATTCCTAAAAAATTAACTAGAAATGTTGAATGGGACACTTACGCCAGGCTGGGCGACTTAGTCCCAGTTTTGAGAAAACTTGCTAAAACAGGAATATGCCAAATGGGTATCCAAAAATGCAGTAACCACTTTTCAGGCCCAGAAGCAGGACTAATCCACTAGTAGTGGTGACTTATTCCACTTACAAATCTCAAGAATTTTGGGACAAAATCTTGTAGCCTTAGGTCTTCACTTGCTTTTCTAATAGGTGTCTGCACTTGATTCTGCAAAAAATGGGATAAAAAGTATCTCCAAGCTTGAATTAGGGTTATGTTGACTTGATTTAATTTGAAGACTTCTTGACCACTTTTCAACATCTATTTCTTTGAAAGCTCTACATACAAAGTTTGCAAACACACATGCAAAGAAGGAAAAATGGTTAAGGGTTAGAGAATAGGGGTTTGCCTTGGTCAAACCCCACTTTGGTAATTAAACCCTATAAAATTAAATGAAATGGAAAGAGAATGATAAATAGATAACATGCAATGTCATAAATTTACCAAACCCTTGATGTGGAAAATATGAGATATGCAATGAAGTGCTCCAATGGATGACTCGATAATGCCTAAATTGCTTGAATGCTTGAGTTAATTGCTTTGAGTGAATGCTTGAATGAATATGAGATTGGATTGAATGAATGAGGGTTAAAATGAGAGGAAAAACCATTATTTATACATGATTTTCCTAAATTCCCCAAAAATAACACATCACAGGCCGACCTCAAGGGTTAGAGGATAAAATCTGGCTAGAAATTTGAAATAATTTTGAGTCTTGTTCCAAAAAGGACTAAGTCGCCCCTATTGGTGACTTAGTCCCACTTAAGAAAATTAAGTGGGTGTCGGGAATTAAAGGGCATTAAATGTTTTCCAACGGGAATATCCTCAAAAACACACTGAAAAATGGATGGAAAGTGTATTAAAGGGTCATTTAAACATGAGAAAGGGTTGAATTAGTGATGACAAGTCTAGAAAAGTGTGAAAGTGGGTTACAACACTTTACAACACCTTGAAATAAGACTTGGTAAGTAATAAAAAGGGGATATTTAGGTGAATTATAATGAAAGCGTTCTAGAAAAGCGTGAAAGAGAGTTACAAGACTTCACAACACTTTTACAAGACATCCTAGAAGTTTTAATGATTCACAAGGGTCCAAGACCTAATGTGAATGTGTTGAACACATTACAACATCAAATCTAGGAAAAATCAAGCCCAAAATCCACTAGAAAGACTCAAGTGAGCATAAAAATGTCAACTATACATTTTTTGGTGACACATTAATTCCCCACTTTAGTGAGAAGATGAACTTGCTTCAAAATCTCGCTAAAATATCCCATCATGCAGATTGAGAGGGATCCTAATGCGCACATGCTGGTAAGATGAGGCAACAATCGAGAGGGATGATCAAGCCCCCAAGATTATGATCCCATGGAAAACCAACCATAAGCACAAAGGAACACACATGAGAATGATGAAAGGGATGAAAGAAAGCTTCAATTTTATTTCCAACCCATTATGGATCAGATCTAGGCTATTTGTTTGAAATAAGAAATGTGTAATCACTCTGAGGCAACAAAAATTATGTCTGTCTGTCACGTGAGAAGGCCCAAGTATACTCACTCTGGGGCCACAAAACTTTTGGTTGTCTGCGGGGTGGGAAATCCACATCATACTCACTTTGCGGCCACAAAAATTCTGGTTGTCCATGGGGTGAGAAATCCACATCATACTCACTCTAGGGCCATAGAACTTCTGGTTGTTCGCAGGGTGAGAAATCCCAAAAGGTGGCTATGGGGAATGTTGTGCCTCAGAATGGGCTTCCCACTCAACCAAATCAAAGCTATACCCCTTGATAACTTTAATAAGATGCCACAAAGATAATGTCAGTTTGTGCTTCATGAGGCAAGCAAAGCTTCATAGCTTAGAACTCATCAAAAAATGCAAAGGTACCACATACATGCAAGCTGTGTTATGCAAGGTGGCCATGTGAAATACAAAATACAACATGAAAAACTATAAAATGCAAAGGGGTGTTCAAAGGAGTCTTGTTTAGTTCATGTGAGGTCTATAACTTAGGGAACATTATGTCTATTGTCTCCAAGAGAGGACCAATCAAAGAATAAAATATTCACAACTCAGGGGATGCAGTGCGTCACATCAGGCCACCAAGAGGAATGCAATATGCTAAGATAGATCACACTTATGAAGGAAATCACACCCAATTTTATCCACAAAGTGACAAACACATCATATGAAGTAACAAGGCTGCACTAAGAACTAAGAAAAATAAAAATGCAAATGAATAATGCTAATGTATGCCCCCACTTTAAAGGAATTTCTACACATCATTCTATGAGAAATTACTTTTAAGTAGCAAATAAAAAATGCAACAAGAAACATGACATGAGAGCCAACTTGGAAAGCCTCTATGCCAAGTCATATGTTTCCAGGTAAGGCTACGTCATGGGAAAGAAAAGGAAAAAAAAGAGAGAGGGGTTTTCCTCAATAAAGGAACACACCAAACTTATAAGGGATCTATGGATTTGGGGTCAGTATGTTCGTTGCTGTAATGTTTTGATTAAAGAGCTTGGAACTGTCATCATTCCCTGAATACATAGAACTCAAAGAATGACACACAGAGAGTGAAAACAAAAGAAAAAAAAAGTCTGTGTTGGGTCAACATGGAAGAGACATTGCAGTCTCAACACTTTGCATCAACCCCAAAAGGAGAAACACAAGCGAAAAGAAAACAAAAAGGAAAAAGCAAAGGAAAAGATTTTGGGTCAACATGAAGGAGACATTTCGGTCTCAATTCCTTGCATCATCCCCTAAAGGAAAACACAAAACAAAGGAAAAAGGACCTTTTGGGTCAACATGGAAGAGACATAGGGAATCTCTACACTTTGCATCATCCCCAAAAGGAAAACACAAAACAAAAGAAAAAAGGCAATGCAAAACATATAGAAGAATGAAGGTACGAATAGAAGAATGTCACAAGAGAGAAAGAAAACATCAAACGCCATATCACAGGGGGAAATGATATGCACATGAAATCAAATAAAAGAAAAATGAAATAGGCTAGCAAGTCAAATGCAAATAAACCATCTAACAGGTCATCCACCTCCCAATCATGTTCAGTGTATTGTGAGGGCAGTTGATTGTCCAAAGGGAGAATTGAAAGTGCCAAACTAGGGGAAGTACCAAGTTCTTCACTTGGTGTAGGAGATTTATCATTTAAGCTCATGGAAGAGGAAAATAAAGAATTTAGATCATTATGCACCTCTTCATCAATTTTAGATATCTCCTCCTCCTCATCATCATCTAGATTAATCACGACGGGGGGACATATGGTAATTTCCAAGGAAGGGTGTATTAAGAGTTGCGACTATTGTATTTGGTCATTTTGTTGTGAGGGTTGCAACATACTATCTTATGGCAAGTCAAGAAGAGGAGGGTGATCAGGTATCAAAGGTGAAGGTTGATTTTCTTTGTTGTTTTTTATTTTTAATTGACGAGCAAGGAGACGATGTCGACACCTACATGACCTAGCACTGCAATTTATTTTGATTCTATTTTGAAGCTATGTGGGTGTAAGAGTGGATTGATCCACCATAGGATCCTTTTCTTCCTAGGGGGGAAGAATGGAAGGAATCGAAGGAGATGGGTCAATCACTTTCTCTTTTTCTTTATAAATTTGTTTTATGTGAGGGCGCATGATGGGGTTGGTTTCATTATCTCTCGGGTACTTAGATGAAGGTGAAGTGTTTATTGCTAGTTTCTCTAGAGGTGGGAAGGTTTGTGAAGGTTTGGAATTAGGTTGAAGCATTATCTCATCGAGGATGGGAATGTCAAAAGCAGATAGGGATTGATTGCGGAGGGACAATTTTACAATTTTCTTTGCTTTAAACTTTTGATAAACAATGAAAAATAAATCCTTATGAGGTGTTATGGGATCCATGGGATCAGGATAGAAAGATTCTAAGAAAAAGTTGCTTTTAGAAGATAAGGGGTTAAAGCCACTATGGTTAATAGTAAATATTTCATTGTCATGCAAAAAATTTAAACATTTGTGTATGATCAAAGGAATAGCTTTCATCAAGCAAAGCCATGGATGGCCTAACCACAAAAGAAACTGATCTAATTGTGGAATGATAGAGAATGTAACATCCAATGTCTTAGGTCCTATTTGTAATGGAAGAATGATTGATCCAATTGTAGGGAACGAAAAAACTATTATGTATTTTAATCCATGCTCTGGGTTTGTCATAGTTATCTTGATAAAGATCATGTAAGACCAAAAATTCCTCAGTGATCACATTCTCACGATAGATAGGATCTATGAGTATCCCATTAGTGGGTTTATCATAAATGCGTCCAGCTATGTAAAGAGGACCATCAGGAAGATTTAGAAGAATATCTTTAGAAGTGAAAGTAATATCAAGATTCTTTTTAGTTGGGACCTTACGAGGGATGACGTCTATCACTCCTACCATTTCATCCATATGATTAATAGAGGGTGTATCAGGATGTTCAGTCTCTTTATTAAGAATCATCACATCATTGTTTTGAGTTTCACTGGCTTTGACGAATGAAACATTATGTTTGGGAATAGGATTGGTAAAAATTTACAAATTTTGATTGGGTGGGGCAACAAAGGTATTGCATTTTGCATTAACATTTGAAATGGATAGATGGACAGAATCAATGAGGTCATGCACTATGTGTTTAAGACGCTTACATTGTTTTGTGTCATGTCCATTTTGTCTATGATAATGGCAATAAGCGTTAGGTTGGAAAGTTGGAGGAAAAGGTTTGGTTGTATCTAATGGTTTAATAGGGGGTAAAGAAATCATTTTTTTCTACATAAGTTGGGTCATGGTGTTATGAAGAGTGTCTGGTAATGGTGTTGTCGTTGAGGATCTCCATAACTGTAAGGTATTGCAGCTTTAACAACTGCTACTTGGTTGTTGATAGGTTGAGGTGGTTATTGAGGTGGGGGGTTGAATTGTAAAAATACTTTGTTTGGTTTGCAAAATGGTTGCGAGTTGTTTGAAGTGTTAGGCTCAGATTTCTTAGTTTGGTTGGAAGTGGACTTTGCATCATGACTACTAACTGAGCTGTGATAATCACAAAGGGATGTGCATAAGTCTAGGAAAGAAAAAAATTTCATCATGGTCAACTTATCCTCGATATGACTTTGCAAGTTTTCAATAAACATCTTTTGAAGATGTGCATCAAGAACCTTGATATCTATTTGAGCATACAATGACTGATAGCGTGAGATGAAATCAGTTACTTTTTCATCCGCATTTTGTTTACATCTCATTAAATCAGTCATTGTATTTTTGGGAGTCATATGGACTTGGAAATGACTTATAAAGGCATCAAAAATCTCATTAAATGAGCGAATTGAATGATTGGGTAAGTTTGAAAACCACTCCAAGGCAGTGTCCTTTAAAGTCCTAAGAAATAGTTTAGAGCTAACAGTTTGTTATCAAGGAAAAAATCATTGCATAGGGCTGTATAAGCATTGACAAGATTAGTAGGGTATCCTTTACCTCCATACTTCTCAAACCTAGGCATCTCAATTCCTTGTGGCATTGGGGTTCTTAATATTTCCAAGGATAATGGGCTACTATGGACATAGTAGGTGGGTGATGCAGTTTGGTTTTGGTTTATGGGGGATATTTGTTGTGGCATGGAAGAAATAGTTTAGAATAGTTGTGTAATGAGAGGGTTAGTATAGGTGGTATGAGGTGGAAGAGAGAAGGGTGATGGAGTATATGTAATGTTGGGATAGGTGAAGGGGACACTAAGAGGGGTGAAGGTGGTTGAAGAAGAAAGGTTCGATGCCATAAACAAACTAGGAATGCTAGTTGGAATAGCGAAAGGAGTCACCTGACTAACTTGTTGCATGGTGGTTGTCACTTGAGGAGTGGTATAGGTAGGTATGGATGCTACGGTTGAAGGAGAAGGAATGTAAGATCCTCCTTGGCTAACCATAGTGTTTGCTAGTTGGGATGTGCTAAAGGTATGCTTTTGGTATATCTCAACAATTTTTTTCATAACACCTAATCCCTTATCACTTTCAAGCATTCGATGGATGTTGCCTATAACAAGAATTATAGTGGCTGAAATGTTTTCAAGACACAAGTTTTTTTGCAAGTGTGCTAAATCCTCATGAATGTTAATGACTTTGTCTTGTGGAATGTGGTCATTTGAGGTGTCAACATGCATTTTATGTGAAGGTAAAGGTGTACTAGTGGTAGTATGCATTCCTAATGCACCATTTTCCATACTAGGAGTAGGAGCTCAAGACAACCCAAGGTCCGCAACGAGTGTGCTATCGTGGGATGCCATGAGTCGGGAACTTCTTCTCACTAAAGTATTATCAATAGGGCACCAAACACTCATACAAATACCACAAGAGATGAGGTGGATGAAAATGCAATGCAATATAGAACTAAGAAAATGAAAATAACATAAATTCTATAAAATGAAACAGAAATGTAGTACTAGAAAATAGAAGTACAAAAAAATACCTAGAAATTACCAAAAAATTTAGTGCAAAATGAGTCAGAGGACTAAGTCGCCTAGTGTGGCGATTTAGTCCCATTGATGATTTTTTTGAGATTTTTCAGAAATTTTAAATGCAATTCTATGTCTTTCAGATGCAAAGATGCAATTACAATATGAAAAATGTAGAATTTTTGTGAGTTTCAATGCACAAATGATGCAAAAATGCAAGCTATTTGAGCTTTTCACTAATGCAAGTTGGAAGACCCTAGGATGCAACTTAAACAATGCAATATCTAATGCAATGTAAATGAAACCTAGGATGCATTTAAAAGTAGAAGTAAATATGTTCAAAATTCGGGTTCACCAAAATGCGGACAATGATTTTGGAATTCCCACACAATGCTTTGCTCCTTCTAGGGTTTTTCACCTAAAAGGAGAAAGGGGGATTGAATGGGGTCCAAAATGCAAATGTCTACACTTAAATTTAATGTACATGAGATGTAATATGTCTAATTATGATGTACTAATGCACTAATATGAAAATGAAATGATTTAATGACGCAAAACCTAAGAAATGTGAAGTGTTGGAAAACATAGTGTGATATGCAAAAATACCTAAACATGCAAGTAAATGATGAAATAACAGAACAGAATTAGATAGGTGCACCTATAATCTGAAACTTGATGTAGGGAGATTCTGGAATCCTAAAAAATTGATTGGAAATATTGACTGGGAAACTTACGCTAGGCTGGGTGACATAGTCCCAGTTTCAGGAAAACTTTTTGGAACAAGAATCTGCCAAATGGGTATCCAAAAATGTAGAACCACTTTTCAAGCCTGAAAGAAAGACTAATCTACTAGTAGTGGCGACTTAGTCCACCTATAGATCTTGGGAATTTCAGGACAAAATCTTGTAGCCTCAAGTCTGCACTTGCTTTTCTAACAGATGTCCGCACTTGATTACATATGCAAAAACTAGGATAAAAAGTATCTCCAAGCTTGAATTAGGGTTATATGTTGATTTGATTGAATTTGAAGACTTCTTTACCACTTTTCAACACCTATTTTTTTGACAAATCTGCATACAAAGTCTGCAAACACACATGTAAAGAAGGAAAATGGTTAAGGTTTAGAGAATAGGGGTTTGCCTTGGTCAAACCCCACTTTGGTAATCAAACCCTATAAAATGAAATGAAATGGAAAGAGAATGATAAATAGATAACATGCAATGTCATAAACTTACTAAACCCTTGATGTGGAAAATATGAAGATATGCAATGAAGTGCTCCAATGGATGACTTGATAATGCCTAAATTGCGTGAATGCTTGAGTTAATTGCTTTGAGTGAATGCTTGAATGAATAGGATATTGAATTTAATGAATGAGGGTTAAAATGAGAGGAAAAACCTTTACTTATACAGGATTTTCCTAAATTTCTTGAAAAATAACACATCAGAGGCCGACCTCAAGGGTTAGAGGACAAAATCCCGCTAGAAATTTGAAATAATTTTGAGTTTTCTGCCAAAAAGGACTAAGTCGCCCTATTGGTGACTTAGTACCACTTAAGAAAATTAAGTGGGTGTCAGGAATTAAAGGGCATTAAATGTTGTCCAACGGGAATATCCTAAAAAACACACTTACAAACAACCTGAAAGTGTATTAAAGGGTCATTTAAACATGAGAAAGGGTTGAATTAGTGATGACAAGTCTAGAAAAGCATGAAAGTGGGTTACAACACTTTGCAACACCTTGAAATGAGACTTGGTAAGTAATAAAAAGGGGACATTTAGGTGAATTATAATGAAATGGTCCTAGAGAAGTGTGAAAGTGGGTTACAACACTTCACAACACTTTTACAAGACATCCTAGAAGTCTTAATGATTCACATGGGTCCAAGACCTAATGTGAATGAATTGACCACATTACAACATTAAATCCAGACAAAATCAAGCCAAAATTCCACTAGAAAGACTCAAGTAAGCATAAAAATGTCAACTATACATTTTTTGGCGACACAAGAATATAAAAAGATGAAAACTTTAAGATATAGTATAAAAAACTCATTTTCTTGTCCATAGAGGCCATTTTTGGCCAAAAATATTATTCCAAGTTATTCAACATCAGTTCTCTAATACATGGCATGTAAATATTTTTGAGCTCTAATTAAAAAAAAATCCCAAAATAATTCATAGATGAAAAATTATTGCCTCTAGAAATTGGGCCTCCCACATTGGAAATATAAAAACATATATGAAACATAAAATATCTATAAGAGGGAGTTACATTTATTGACTAAAACATAGAAAAAGAGGTTCACCATCAACAAGGTATCAATGATGAGCCTAATTTTCAGTAGGTGTGTATTTCACTCAATTATGAGGGCCAAAATGCCTCAATAACAATCATAAACTGATCCTAACTATTATAGAAACAAAAAGGGAAGTGTTGAGAGCTTGAAACAATGTGTACCTTGTATAAAAATTCTTTTTTTTAGGTCACAAAAGACTCATTCATATTTAGTGGTGAATGGGTCCATGTTAGGGTTCCAAAAAATGACTTATGGGTTTTATTCCTCTTAGTCTGGACTCCCAGATCCTAGATTTTCTTTGGTTCAAGCCCCACTGAGGACTCATTCACCTTTAATGGTGAATGGGTCCTTTTAGGGTTTTGAAAAACTAATTTTTTGGTTTTGTTCTTCAAGATATTCACTTCTAGCTCCCTAGTTTTTAGCTCCCGAAATTCTGAAACAAATCCTGGAGCTTTGTTTTTGTGCTCTTGCAATGTAGATGACATCTTTGAAACTTGACAACTTTGACAATTTTGCTTCAATCCTATTCTCCACTTGAGCTTCAACATATGAACCTACAAACAAACATCAAAGAGAAGAAAAAATTGTGGATTTTTAGTGAATAGGGGTTTGCCTAAGTCAAACCCCTTTTAGGTAATTAAACCAAATGATGAGATAATGAAATTGAAGCATGAACATGAGACAATGAAATTTTGATACCTTGAAAGTTGTCTTGGAATGTAAATCTGCAAACTAACATGAAGCGGCCATGAAGAATGTAGATCTTGATCTTGAATAAGATGCGAAACTATGCTTACAAGTATATCCCCAATGCTACATCAAAAATCTTAGCTCAACAACATGCATGAATGCACTATGCCTTTGAAATGATGAAATGATCTCGAATTTCTGCAATAAGACTTCACTAATTTTCCTTTGAATGACTTTGAAATTCTCTTGTAAACTCAAAATTGCTATAATGCATTAATACTCAAAGTTGCTAGGTGAAACAATGTGAATACTCAAAGTTTCTAGCACAAATTTCTAGGACCATGCTTTGAGGGGGGGTGAAATAACATCAAAAACCCATGTCAAAAATGTAGAGAAAGGGGTGTCCTATGTTAAGAGAACCCATTCTCCACTAAAGGTGAATGGGTCCTAACACCATTTTCTAGGACCTTAAATTTTCCAAATTAAATGTCATGCAATATCATTATTGGGTGTCGGGATAGATCTTTCAGAAAGTGTCATTAATAAGGCTTAAAATTGAATTAAAGGGGCCAATTAAGCTCAATTAACCACAACTAATTAATGAAACCATAGGTAAGTGTGAAAGTGTAATACAACACTTTACAACACTATAAATAAGGTATAGTTTAAGTGTATTTTGTTAAAATGGCCCTAGATTCAATGTAAATGTGTACAACACATTATAACACCAAATCAAGGCATAATTAGGTTAATTTAATATCACTTATTCCTAAATTAAGTGTGAAAAAGGGTTACTTTTTTCTACACTACATTTTTCCCTCACTTTAGTGAGAGTTTATGTCCATGACAAAATCACACTAAAGTAGACATTCAAGACACTTTAGTATGCAACAATAACAAAGGTACATAGTCATACCCTATCAAAGGCCAAGAAAAATAAAGAAAAACAAAGGATCAAGCACAACCATTCCAACACGATGTGGAATGGGGCTGTTTGTCTGTAACATACATTGCTCACTCTAGGGTAGTGGAACCTCACTCTGTCCACTAGGTGAGTTATCCCAACATGCATGCTCACTCTAGGGTAGTGGAACCTTAGTCTGTCGACTAGGTGAGTTATCCCAATGAGGTGGAAAATTAGAGAATCATATTAGCCTCCCATACCATATTGAAATTATCCTCCCGAAAACCTTGATAAGGCACCACAATGTAATGCTCTTTTGTATGCTTTTGAATTTCATGTCTATAAGTTTTTGTTAAAGGGAATTTTTCTTTGTTCATGTAAGGTTTTATTCTTAGGGAACACCATGCCTAATGTCTCCAAGAAAGGACAAATCAAATAGTATTAGATCACCACTTATGGGATGCCTCTTGCTTCACATCATGCCACCAAGGGAGATCATATGCTTAGAAACATCACACTCTTGGAGGACATCAAACCCAATGACACCACCAAGAAAATGACACATCACAAGAAAATAAAATCATGCCATGAAATATGCCAAAAGATGTCGTCAATGTATGCCCCCACTTTAAAGCGGTTTCTAACACCATTACTATGAGAAATTAGTTAAAGTATCCAATATTTTGTCCTAGGGCATGAGAGATTTCCTCGAAAAACCCTATGCCAAGTCATATGCTTCCGAAATAAATCTACGTCATGAACAAGGAGGGGGGGGTTGTCTCCAAAAATAGAATGCTAAACCTAGAAAGAAAAGTATGTCACTTGCAAGCCAACTTAAGGCATGTCGTCCACATCCAAAGCTTGCTCTTATATATACATGGAAGGCAATCAAATATTCAAAAGAAACAATGAAAAGGGACATACAAGGAAAAAGCTACCTAACCTCTTGCCCCCCTTGAGTGCAAGACAAGGATGAGCTGGGATGATTGATGATGGTATACCACTCCTTGTGATAATGAAATGATTTGCAATGAATGTAAAACATGCCATTATGAGTATCCTATGATCCTACAACTATTACATGGCAAGAAGCATCAACTATTGTTATTGATTAAAATGAGTAGGAAAAGTATCAACTTGATGCCTATCTAATGAGATATTTCCACATGTAGTATCTATCGGTTTAGGATGCACCAAAGTTAAACTTGTCTTGGAAGAATCTTTTGTAAGGTTTTTGATATTAAGTGAAGGCTTGTTTGATGATTTTATTTCTATAGACATCGAAAATATACTGATTGACATTGTGCATCTGATCCTGACTTACTAACATCGTTTCTTCCTAAATCATGCCTCGGTCTAACCATTTAATCAAATTCCCTTATCTGATTAAATTCATCAATATTTTTCTCTTAATTAAATAAAACATTTTGTCTAATTAAGTCACTTTCTCTTGTTAATTAAACCAATCCATCTGATCTACTTATTCCTATTTAATTAAATAATCAATTTATTTGATTAAATCTCTAAAGTCTACCCATTAAATAAAATAAATTAAAACCTTATTTGATTTAATCTAACACCATCCCATTTAATTAAATAAATCAAAATATTTATTTAATTAGCCTCTTATCATATTCCTCTCTTATCCGATTTAAATAAATCCATAAATCTAAGTCGAATAAGTCACATCATCTAATCTCATGTTAAATTAATTAAACCTTGATTAATTTAATCTAACCTCATGTCACATCCTCTAGATAATGCAAGTTGCACATGAAAATAGATTTAATTCATTTATTAAACCCCTTTTTTCCCTCACATGGCATCTTTTGGAATATTCTCTCAATTTGAATTCAAAAATTCCAAGTCAACATGTACATCCAACAAGGAATTTAAGATCTCTTACATATCCTTTTCCTTGAGCCAAGTGGCATTTATTGCATTTTCCCTTCCCTCTTACATGTCATTTCAATAAATTTGAATTTCAAATATTGGCATTTATTGGCACAAACCCCAAATCTTGCACAACCATCATCCATTCATAACTTGACAAGTGGCACCATATCATTGGATGAAAGTTAGTCCCATATTGCTCAAATTTGGACTTTCATCCATCTTGAAATCCTATAAATGAAGGGCTCCTCTCCTCATTTGATCATCCAAAATTTGAGTAAAGTTACCATGCTCAAATATCTATCAAGTTTCACACCATTGAGTTCTTAGCTAGGTTCTTTTGCAAATTTGGCTTGGAGTCTTCATCACTCATCATCAAAAGTGGATCACTCAACAACACTCTTCATCATCTATCAACATTGCATGATAGGAATTGGGAAAGGGCCAAATTTTCACATCAAATTGGCACCAATTCCCCCATGGGATCAAGTGTTTGCTATTTAAATTAGGATTTCATGTTTGTTTTATCTCTTGTATTGTGTTCTTGCATATTTTCATTCCTAGTTTGAATTGTAAATGGATTCCATGGGGAATCCTTGTTTATACTTGCAATATCTAACTTAGGGTGTTTAATCTCTTTGTTTTGTAGGTACATAGATTTGGGGTTCACATTTTGGTGCTAGAAGGAGGGCTAGACATCATAAATTCTAACATTTCCTCAAAATTTTGGCATTTTCTTAACACAGGAAATTTTGATGCGGGCTCCTCAACGTCGACGTTTTTAGTGCCATGAGCTCATAAGCATCGTTGTTTTAGCGCTACGGGCACACCAACATCGCTATATAGCACCACGCGAACATAAACTCCGCCGTTGGACTCATCCCGCCAAGAAATTTCAAATTTCAAATTGCGCCGCTGGACTCGCCGATTTGCATCAGTTTCAAAAAACTTTAAACTCTAACACTTTCGAAAACTGTGACATTGGGAAAAAAGAGCGATGCAATCGTGCTCTTTGTCCCTACACAGAGCGCCACTGACTGGTAAAGCGACGCTGAGAGGATAAAACAGTGACGCCTTCCGAGTTGCGACACTGGAAGACAGTAAAAGGGATAAATTAAATTTTTAGCACATGCTTTAATTTATGATTGCTTCTTCCTCTATTTTCTACTTTTTAAATTTTGTGTTTTTTTTTCAAAATCTAACTGTTTTTCTTCTTTGAAGGTTGGAATCTAAAAGCAAAGGAAGAAGGAACATGGTGATGATATCTTGTCTAATCAAAGTGTTTTTAAACACTTAAGTGTTTGTTTAACACTTCCTTAGGAATTTGTCATCTTTTTCTTTCTTTAGAACACTAGCTTTCATTTGGGTTTTAAAAAAAATCTTTTTGTTTATTTCTTACAAACGGATTTAAAAAGAATCTTAGGATCTACAAATTACTAGATTTTGTTTATGGATTAAAAAATTGAACAAATGTCTTTCACTTGTGATTTGGTGCTCTAAAATGAACTCACATATTGCTTTGAGGGTTTAAAAAGAATAAGTTTAGTTGTGTTTTTTGTGAGGGCTTACTTAGACTAAAGCCATTTGGAAAAGGACGTATGCGCTTCTCTCGCACTTTATAGCAATCTTGAGAATCAAAAGGTCTTTTCCATGACTTTGGGTTAAGACAAAGCAATCACCTCCACACTTCAATTTGGGCTTAAAATTGAACAAACTATTGTGCGAGTGTGAGTGGGGGAATTTTTGCGTATATTCTCTCTCTTTGTTGCTATCAAAGATTGATCGAGTTACAGATTTTGTTCTTCATTCACTTTTGTTTATCTTAGAGGGCCTGCTTTGTGGGAAAAAGTAATCACCCAAGGGAATGACTCAACTGGTAACCCTCTAAAGCCAAGAGTATTTGCAGCCAGGATATAAATGTGGATATTGGAGGAAACGCCAATATCATGCGGTTGACTCTGACAAGATGGATCCGAAAGGGGACTCTTGCCACATTGGGTCAACTCCTACGAATAGAAAGTCCTTACTAGAACCCATGTGCTAGAATTTTCCAAAATCCTTAATCTATTTGTTGGTGCAAGAACGGTTGTTCTGAAGCCACCCCACACTTTTATGGTCTTCTAGTAGAAATGGAAAACATGCCATGGGAGTTTCATGGGTGTTGATGCTTGGCTGCCCCGTATAAGTGAGTTCCATGGAGGGGAGCCAATGGGGTCAAGCATCTAATCATTCGGTAGAGATAAGTGTAGTTGGACTTGTCCAAGTGGGAATCCAACAAATATTGTCTTACACATCCATAGGATTGTACTTGTTCTTGGGTTACAAAATGCATTGCTTGATCAAAAACATCTAAAAAACAAACAATTTACATTATCCAAATTTCAAACCCTTTTGAGGATAAATACAATTGGGATTCACATCCTTAGAGGTTTCTAAACATTGGATTATATCTCAATTTGTCTTCTTAAGTAAACAATAGGAAACCCTTGCCTTAAGTTCATTAAATTTCCACACAACATATCTTGTGGGGATTGAAGAAATTAAGACATTGGACATCTTAGTTTGAAAACCTAATTGAAGAAAGTGTTTTTGGTAAAATAAAGACATTAAGCAAAGCTAAGCAAAATGAAATCTCACATGTGTTGAAGACTCCAAAATCCCAAAAGAAAAGATCATTGATTATAAATATGAATGTTCAAATGAAATCATGTCTTGGTTACAAAGGTCATTAGGAAGCATTTGCATGCTCTTCAATACCTAGGTCTAAGCAAACAAAGTGTACCTTTTTAGGTTCATCTTAGGATAAAAACATATCAAAATAATTTTTCACCCATCCTCCAAAACATCAAAACAAAAATCCACCTCATCATCACCTTTTGGAAAATATTTAAATCATCCTTGATACTAGGCTTTGTGGCAAAATCAAAATCATAAATATCATTAAGACAAAATCCTTGAAATCATTAGCAAAAGCACCTTTGGTTAGGTATGTGTAGATGCATCCTTTTGCATATACTTAGTAAAAAATTAATCAAAATCATCTTGTCTAGCTTGGTGTATGTAGATGAATCCTTCTTCATATGCTTAGCGAAACAATCATCTTGTTTGAATAGGTGTGGGTAGATGCATCCTTCTCCTCACACATATTCAAATTATCCTCCTTTGAACAAAGCTATCCCTTAGATCATCATCCAACATCTTAGGGTCTTTTTGTTCAAAATCCAAATCCAAATCCAAATAAAAAATCAAGGACAAAATCTCAAAATCTCAAAATCTAGAATCAAAAATCAAGAATCCGCAAGTCCTAAAAGCCTAGTGTCTCACTCAAGATTTATCAAAATCCAAAACATCCATATCATCCATCCCTAAAACATCATCATCATTATCATATCATCACATTTGATCCTTAAGGAATCCTAAAACTTTATACTTTGGGACATAAAATAGAGAACAATCCAAAGAATCAAGAATCAAGAGATTCATCTCCCATATTCTCGAAGATTGATCCTTGTTTTATGGTTCAAACGAGATCTCAATACAAGAAGAGTATGGAAGCCAACAAAGAAACTCCCGCTTCAAGTGATCTTAGCCAAACAAATTCCAAAATGAATCTCGCCGAATCAAGCAATCCATTGATCCCCTCATCATCCCAAAATCCACAAGAAGAAAATCAAGGGGAGGACCTCGCTTTTGGAATGTCTCGCGAGGAAATGACAAAAATGCTCCAAAATCTGGACAACCATAGAATCATCAACATTATGATGAGACTTAACCCTTCGTTGTACATGCTTGAACTAGCAAAACAAGGGGCCAAGTTGCCTTCAAATTTTGATGTGAGTACTATAGTGGATACATCATTTCCCCCAATCTCATCTACCATACCCATCTCATCTACACCTCCATCCCAAAACATCACCCAAAACATCCTGCAAATCACAACATTGTTTGCTCCAACACAACCAAATGTCAACAAGGGAAACACATTTCTCAATGCTCTTTAATCACATCCCCTTGTCAACAACCAAAACTTGGATGCAAACACCACTTTGGAACAAAACATCCCCATAACCCATTACACAAAAATGTTCCTCTCAATTTACATTATGACCCATCATCATCTTTTCATGGAGCACCACAAACACCTCTTCTCACAAATCCACAAGAAGAGGGAGATACGTTCGGACTAGGGGGCTTATTCGACACCATGACATTTTCACAACAACTCACACCTCTCACATTTCCACCTATTCCACCATTTCCATTATCATCCACACCGCTCCTTGGTTTAGGGCTTCCCCCTCTACCAAGTATCAATCAAACCTATATCCCAACCGTCAACCAAAAAATTGCACCAAACGCCTAAAATTTATTGTTGATATCGCAACAACAAACGACAAACACACAAGCAATGGAAACACCATCATACACACCCTTAACATCACAAAGCATGGTCTCACAAGGACCAATCACATCAATACCATTATCCAACACACAAAATATCAACACAACATCATCATCTACCACCATTCCAAATCCACCACCACCTCCACCACCACCAACGTTCACCACATCAAACCAATTCGACGCAGCATTACAAGCCGCTTTTCAAATAGGATACTAACAAGTGTAGAAACAAAAATCCATGCAACAAGCCGCATTACAAGTGCAACAAGCACAACAAGCCCAAGCTTTATTGCAACAACAACAACAAGAAGCAACACAAGCATTGCAAGCACAGAGGGTCGCTCAAGCACAAATTTTATTGCAGCAACAAGCAGCTCAAGCACAAGAAGCTCAAGCACAAGCCCAAGCACAAGCCCAAGCACAAGCACAAGCACAAGCACAAATTTTTGCACAAGCAGCACAAATGCAAGCATATCAACAAGCACTAAAACAATACCAAGAGTAGCAAGAAGCAGCAGAATTGGTAGCCCAACAACAAGCATTGTGGGAACAACAACAAGCACAACAACAATCATTGTTGGAGTAGCAACAAGTGCAAAAACAAGCACAAATCCTAGCGCAACAACAATAGGATCAACAACAGGCATCATTCATACAAAAGCAAGTAGAAGCCTACTTCACTCAACAAAACATGCAAATACCATCAAACAATGCACTGACCAACCCATCCATCCAACCAACAATTCAAACACCCAAAAAAACTTTCATCCCACCCCCTGATCCCCAGAATGATGTGACGACACAACTCAGGTTGCTCTCACAACAAGTGCTTGACCTTCAATCAGGGCGGACAACCAAAATGCAAAGCAACTTGTGTCCCTATCCATTTGATAGGAGCTTAGAAATGAAACCATTCCCCAAGGGATTTGAGATCCCTAAGTTTTACAAATATCGAGGGATAGTTAACCCTGAAGATCACATTAGGGAATTTCAGGTTCATTGCATGGAGGTCGCATACGACGATACTTATCTGATGTGACTATTTCCTAGAAGCTTGGCAGGTCCGCTATCGAATGGTTCTCTCGCTTACTTTCAGGCATTAGAACATTCCAAGAAATTATAGACGCATTCATTAAGAACTACGTAGGTAACATTGCAATGGATGTTAGTCTCAAAGAACTCTCAGCTCTAAAACAAGGAAAAAATGAATCTTTCACTTCATTCCTTCAACGATGGTGATCCAAGGCCAATCGAAGCAAGTGGACCATGCCAGAAGAACAACAAGTCTGCACGATCATAGCCAACCTTGAAAGCCACCTGTCATTTCATCTCAAGGTTCAGGGAATCACCACATATGAGCAATTAATCTCCAAGGCGCTTAGCATCGAAAGAGCCCTTGTGACTCAACCTGCAGAATCAACATCATATCATGAACCGCAAAACAACCGCCCATCATCAAATTACAATGATAAACCTTGAACATGGGAAAGAAACAAGAAAATTACTAATGATGGTATCGTTGATGCCAAGGTGGTCATTAGTGGTCCACGCAAAAATACACCCACACCGCAAATCCAAAATCAATGCCAAAACACTCATCACACAACATATCAATCCAACAATAACCCAACCATCAATAACCTTAATGACCAAAGAGGACCACCCCCGCGCAAAAAATATCCTAAACAAAAATACACTATGTTGGGGGAACCATTGGAGGACATAATGAAAAAGTTGATTGTCGAAAACTCATCTAGCCTCCTACATTCAAAAATTACCAAGAACCCGATGTCAAACCCCCTTGGTATAACGAGAATCAACTTTGCAAATTTCAAAAAATAAAAGGTCACACCACGAACAACTACATGAGACTCAAAAACATGATCTAAGATCTCATTGACAAAAGAATCATAAACGTCGAACAACCTACAGGAAATTAGGACCTAAAAATCTACACGAATTCGATGCCAAATCATGGCAACAAAGGGAATAAAAATGATAAAGGGAAGGGTAGTGTAAATAATGTGTATGAAATAGTTGTTGCCTCCCTAAATGAAGACTACATGGTCATCACCATCAAGGGCGCCCATTCTAAAGATTGTGGAGTCACCACAAGAGGCGGTAAAGTCACCATTGCAGAATCATCCCAACCTAATAGTGTCCCTTCATCTAGAGCCGTTCCGCATAGCTACAATGTTGTCGAGCAACTCAAGAGAACACCAGCACACATCTCCATCATGGAGTTGTTAAAAATATCATCAACCCATAAGAAGATCCTTGAGGAAGCATTAGCCTCATCCACTGTCCCCGCAGATCTTGATGCAAACCAATTCCAAGCTATGGTTGGAAATATCATAACACCTAATCTCCTTACATTCTCTGACCAAGATTTCCATGCCCAACCATCTCACAACCGTGCACATCATTTGGAAGCCATTGTAAACAAAAGAAAAATCAAAAGGGTCCTGGTGGATGGGGGTGCAGGTTTGAACATCTGTTCTCTCAGCCTCATCAAGCAATTAAAAATATCAGAGGATTCTATTGACAAAGGAAAGGGTATTGCAATCAAAGCATATGATGACCAAGAAAGAGTGTCTCAGGGCACAATTAAGCTCCCTATCCAAGTAGGGCCAAAAAGAGTGTCTCAGGGCACAATTAAGCTCCCTATCCAAGTAGGGCCAAAACTCATGGAAACCACTTGTCAGGTCCTGGACCTTGACTTGCCATACAACATCCTCCTAGGATGCCCATGGATCCATGCAATGAAAGCTGTAGCATCAACCTTCCACCAATGTGTAAAATTTACACATAATGGACAAGAGGTTACCATTCATGGAGATCCCAAATAGTTTTCATATTGCAAAAATATTGAGGCCAAATATTACAAAATCCCCCAAGTGCCAAAGAATGATGAGGGCCCATCCACACCATACATCGACCCTGCCACCCTTGCACCCACTTCTATGATAGAGACACCCGCCACTTCCGCCATCCCCACCATCTCTGACATCAAGCTCATTATCTAGGAGGATAGTTGTGGAAGCTATAGGATCCCTAATAATGATTTTGTGATAGGAGAGTTACCTGAATCTCTCAGATCATGGGGACGTCCACAAGAAAACCAAGCTTCTTCATCACAAACATATATTGAAGATTATCCTAAATTCACAAGATGGGGAGATCTTGGTCATGAGGTTATTGAAGCAGATTCATCTCACATGTTATATCAAGATGAGAGACCAACACTTGAATTACCAATGGATGAAAGAAGTAGGGGCCTACAAATGATGCTTGCAATGGGCTACAAAAGAAACCAAAGATTGGGACAAAATGACAACGGGCTCATAATACCTATCATGCCAGAGACACGACCCATAACAAATCTTGGTCTTGGATGTACCCCTCTGAGAATAACCATATGTGGCCGAAGTCCTCTGGTTAGAGCCGCTAATGTCTCTCCTTAGCCAGTGCTAGTACAAGTACACTCACCAATAGTCACAGGTAGAGACACACATAATTTCATAACTGAGCCCTATATTAGTAGCGATGACGAAGATACCATATCCAATCTCCCTAGGTTATTCGAAGATACCACCCTGTGTATGATTAGTACCATATCCTTTGAACCAGATAGTCAAAATCATAAGATTCGCTTAGTCTACCCCCAACTGATCGACTATGACCAATGAGGACCTCCAATTCTCGATATGTTCAAAAATGATGAAGCGCTCTCATAATTCATGGGATTGAGGGATAACATTCCAGATGGGGATCATAAGGTAGGGTTTATAATGGAGTTAGACACACATGCTTATTATGGGGAAACAATTGAATCCTTCAATCGCAAAAATGAGAAACTAAGAATCATATCCAAGTCCTTGAGTGAAAACCACACTGTGGCACTCTCTGACAAGAAAATAGTAAAAAGAAAGGACATATCCAATAGTGAAAACCTCTCTGAGGCGCTGGAGGATGAAGGATTCAATCTTCCCTTAAGAGCTATTCACTAGGAGAAATCATCATTCTTGGCTGAAAAGTGCAATCTAGTCAACATAGGAACAGAGGAGACCCACATATCACATTCTACGTGGAATCACTATTAACAGAAGAGAAAGAACTCCTAGCAACATTCCTAAAGGAAAGACAAATAAATTTTGCATGGAGTTATGCTGATATGCCAGGGCTAGACCCAGAAACTGTGGTTCATCATCTAGCAGTGTATCTAGAGGCAAAGCCCGTCAAACAAAAACTCCAAAAAATGCACCCTCAAATAGCTTTATTGGTCAAAATGGAGCTCAAAAAGTTGTTGGATGCGGGATTTATCCGACCAATCGATTAACCAGAATGGGTGTCAAATTTGGTACTTGTTTCAAAACCTGACGGAGCCATCAGAATCTATACAGATTTTAGAGATTTAAACAAAGCATGTCCCAAGGATGATTTCCCACTTCCCAATATCGACATGATAGTATATATGACGACAGGGCATGAGATGCTATCACTTATGGATGGATTTTCAGGATACAACCAGATCATGATAGCAAAAGAAGATCAACACAAGACGGCTTTAACTTGTCCATGGGGGACCTATTGCTGGAACATGATGCCATTCAGCCTAAAGAATGCAGGTGTAACCTATCAAAGGGCCATGACACTAATATTCCATGATACGATTCATAAGACAGCTGAGGACTATGTTGACGACATCCTAGCAAAGTCAAGAAAAAGACAAGATCATATAGCAACCCTAAGTGCTATCTTTGACAGATTGGAGGAATACAAAGTTAGAATAAATCCCAAGAAGTGCATCTTCGGTGTACAATTAGGTAAACTGCTAGGATACATAATCTCCATGAGAGGTATCGAGGTGGATCTAGAAAAAGTAAAAGCAATCCTCGAGATGGAAGCACCAAAGACATTAAAACAACTGAGAGGCCTCCAAGGTCGACTTCAATCCATTCGACGATTTATAGCAGAACTGGCAGACAAGCAGAACCCATACTCTCACCTACTCCACAAGGGGGTAACATACAAATGGGATACAAAATACGAAGAAGAATTTAACAAAATCAAGGAATACCTACTGACACCACCAGTGTTAATGCCACGTATCCCAAATAAGCCATTGATCTTATATGTGTCAGCAACAATAGCAGCCCTTGGAGCTCTTCTTGCTCAACATGATGAAAATGGAATAGAGAGAGCCATCTACTATATCAGTAGAAAAATGGTCGGTCATGAGCTAAATTACTCCTTCATCAAGAAAGCTTGCCTCGCAGTAGTGTTTGCATCCCAAAAATTTAGACATTACATGCTAGCACACAAGATCAAGCTCATCGCCAAAATTGATCCCCTAAAGTATCTCTTATCCAAGGCAATGCTCATGGGTAGAATGGAAAAATGGGTGATGATATTATCAGAGTATGACATCGAGTATGTAGAGAGGAAAGCTATCAAGGGACAAGTCATTGCGGATCAACTAGCAGAGGCACCTATGTATTCTGAGAATCCTTGTCTCAAAATTCCCAGATGAGTCTATTTTTAACTTCAACATAATTGACCATTGGAAACTATACTTCGATGGGTCATACACACAACATGGATTAGGAGCTGGTGTCTTCTTCATCACCCCACAAGGGGACTGCATACCGAAGTCATACAAATTGGCATTTCCTTGCACCAACAACATAGCAGAATATGAGGCTTTGGCTATAGGCCTCAGGATATTAGTGCAATGGAATATCATAGCTCTCAAGGTGTATGGGGACTCTCAGTTGATCATAAATCATGTCAATAATGAATATCAGACTAAGGATGACAAGCTAACTCTATACAAGAAATTGGTGGAGGCTCTAAAGGAATCCTTCATTGACATAAAATTTGAGTAGATTCCAAGAACCAACAACAGAGCAGCTGACGCTATGGCTACAATTGGGTCCCTATTAGACATTCCTCATAACGTACCGAAATATGAATTTCTAATCGAGCAGCTTCTTGTTCCCACATTCAAGGTACCAGAATTAGAATATGTGTGTCAAATCGTTGGTCCTGGTGATCCTTGGTATCACAACATCTATACATATCTTCGCATAGGAGTCATACCCACTGACCTACCATCGAGCCTAAAACGAACCTTTATTAAAAAGGCATCGTGATTTGTCATCTTAGGTGATACCTTATACTGTAGAAGCATAAAAGGTACCTTACTACATTGTCTAAATGTTGAGGAGGCATTAACTGCTCTAACCGAGGTTCATAATGGTATCTGTGGCTCACACTCGAGTGGAATGACCATCACCAAGAAACTGCTGAGGCTGGGGTATTACTGGCCCACAATAGAAAGAGAAGCGCATGATCATGTTAAAAGGTGTTTACAATGTCAGTAGCATGGGGATCTCATCCATGCTCCAACTCAAGAGCTTCACCTGATCGTCACACCATGGCCCTTCTCACAATGGGGACTCGACCTCATTGGAAAAATCACACCCACCTCATCCAATGGCCACAAGTTCATCCTCAATGCAACTGAGTACTTCACTAAGTGGGTGGAATCCATACCCATGACATATCACTGGGAAGCAGATCTCAAAATTCATCCTGAACTATCTCATATGTCGTTACGGTGTCCCACAAGCCATTATCTCAGATAATGGTACACCATTCAAGAACCAGGAGGTTCGCGACTTGTGCGAGAAATTCAAAATCTAGCATCACTTTTCCACCCTATACTATCCCCAAGGCAATGGCCAAGCAGAAGCCACGAACAAAACCATCCTCAAAATCCTCAAGAAAATAGTCAATGACGCAGGTCGTGACTAGCACTTATAGCTTAATCCTGCCCTCTAGGCTTATCGAACCAGTATCCGCACACCCACCGGCGCCACCCCATTCTCCTTGGTCTATGGATCAGAAGCTGTACTCCCCATTGAGATCAAGCTCCCATCCCTTAGAATATCATTGCAAAATCTCATCACTGATGAGGACTATCAGGTATCAAGATTAAATGATCTGGAGCTACTGGATGAGAGATGCATAGACACTTTGAATCATCTGCAAGTCTACCAAAATAGACTCAAATGGAGCTACAATAAGAAAATTAGAAGCAGAACTTTCCAAGTCGGAGAACTAGTCTTAAGAGAAAATTAGAAGAATGTCCCGAATACCAGCAACAAAGGCAAGTTTGAACCCAATTGGTTAGGGCCTTTCATCATGATAGCAATCTATAAATCAGGGGTATATTAGCTATCAACACCCGAAGGGGAACCTCTGTAGGAGCCTATGAATAGCTCCCATCTCAAAAAGTTTTATGCCTAAAATATTCTAAGGTATAAAACTAAAAAATCCAAAAAAAATTAGAAAGTCTTGAAAAAATGGTTACTTCAGCGGAAACCTGGAAAACAGGCGCCTTGGTGACAACAAAAAAATAAAAAAAAGCAAAAAAAAATCCAAAAAAAAAAAAATTTAGAAAAAGGATCAAAAAAATTGTCCTCTAGTGAAAACCACTTCGGTGGCACTTTGGGCAAGTACCTTGGTGAAAACCTGACAAACAGGCGCCTTGCGTAAATAAGCACTATCCATCCACCAGGATCTTTATGGCTTGATTTGCATCATCCCTTCATTTCGCTTCCATCATCCATCACATCCAGGTCTCCATCCATCACACATTCACTCACATCTGCACCATAGCTTAGTCCTATGTCTATATCATGATCCCTCCAAGAACTACTTGGCCCATCCTCAAGGTCAGTTTGTCCTGCCTTTATCGGGGTAGTCTATTACATCATGCTGGGGGCATGTTCTCATTGGATCGGATTCGTGTATGGTCTTAAATTCCTCAAAATTAGAAAATCCAAAAACATTCAAAACATATCAAAATCCAAAAACAGGTCAAAAAGTCATTCAAAAAGCCAAAAACAAGGTCGTCTAGTCGAACTACGTCATCTCTGAGCTTGAACGTAGGCAAGGTTGATCCTTGATCATCCCTCAAGACATCTAGGTCAATCCTATAGGGGTCTGTCATAATAAACTAACATTTCATTATGTATATCTTTATTTGCAAATCAGTTAGGTTGTTAGTCGAACTACGTGGTCTCTGTGTGTATAATGTAGGCAAGGCTAATTTGCTGATTAGCCCCTGAGGCCCCTAGGATAGGTCTTTAGGTTAGTTTCTTGGTCAAAATCTTTGAAAATCTCAAAAACATTTGAAAAATCCAAAAAAATCAAAACATTTGTAAAAATCTCAAAAACACCAAAAACAGCCTCAAAACATTTCAAAACATCAAAAACATCCAAATATTTGAAAAAATCCATCCGCCTCATCTCGCTTGCACCCGCAATAAACACCACTCACAATAAACTGATCATCATCCTCAACATTTGGTGAAACAATTCGAAACAAGTCTAGCAGGTTTAAAAGTAGAACTCAAAAGTGTCAAGTCTTAAGTCTAAGCCAGTGAGTAAACAAATTGGTCATCTCTTTGTATCGATAACACCATCATCTGAATTTGTCCCATATCAATCATCCCTTATAAACGAAATGACGTGCTGCCATCCACTAACATGCCCTAGGATGAATCCTTCCTACAATGACCATTATCTTTTGGCAATAAGTTTCGCTTATCATCCTTAGAAAACACATCATTTTCCGTTAGCGGTATTGAAGAGCATTAGTCTATCTATTTACTTGGTCTTTTTCTTTTGACTTATCTTATTTTGCGCTCATTCCAAGGATGTCTCGATGATATCCCAAAACAACAGATTTAGAGAAATAGGAATGGGGCAATGATCTTTATCTTTTTTCTGTTGTGCTTGTTGGACGTTCTTGCAATATAACCTTGGCGAATACTTTCTTTGTTAAGTATGTATCGAAGAGGTCTAGGGTAACTTGTTGACTATTACAGGGATAGGTTTACCTTTTTGTGTTTTGGTCCGAGGTGTCTGAAACTTCTAAAGTACATCCTAGCAAGGTTTTCGTATGTCAGGTGTGAACAAGAATACTCCTATCTAATTGTCGAGTCAAAGTCCATCACACTAAGTACCATGCCATGTTGGTTGTATATACCTTGATGCATCGTACCATGTGTTATCAAACATAAGAAAATTTGGCCCTTTGAAAATCCCAATTCCTCGATAAGTAATCATCATCATCTAAATTTGTGTCATCATGCATCTTGTTGAAATGACTTCTTCTTTTCTTACTAACCGTGCTAACTGGGTACTATGACAGTTGATCATCATCACCATCGATCCTGCATCCACAAATCATTAGCATATTACATAAGCACATCATATAGACATCATTAACACATTGCATTGCTTATCATATATGAAGCATTGCATTCTCATCATCATATAAACAGGTGCATCCATATCATTGCATTTCACCCATTACATTGCATCTCATAGCATTATATTAATCATTGCATAAACATTGCATTTGCATTTCACATTACTATCTAAATCATCACATAGCATTTACAGAATCATTTCATAATCATTTATTGCATAATCATAAACAAATAGGCAGATAAGCATTTAATTCATTACACATTAACATATCACTCTACATTAACATATCGTTGCATCACATACATCATTTAGGATAATAACATTTGTTATTCTAAAAAAAAAATAAAAAAAAATCTCATAAAACCATTTGCATCATATCACGACCATCACATCATATTACATTCATAAATCATCTCATAAATAAGTATTATTATGTACAATATTGCACATCATGGAATCACATACATCATTATAAATGCATCCATAAAAACATCACTGCAAAGCATATAGAAATAAACCATCCATGCATAAATAAAAGTACATGGTACATCTCATCAAAATCGGCTCATATATCATATCATCAATGCCACTATCATAGTATAAAAGAATAAAATAATTGGATCACTATATGCGTGTGTCAATCGGTACAAAATGCCCATCAGGGCTATCAAAAATGGGCCCATAAGGCACAAAATCATATATCATTTAGATCACAGTCAATCTCCGTGAATGATACCCTCGCCCCTGTCACCGTGACCTTCTGGTGGTCTATGATTGGCTCGCTCTGAGTACTCTGGGACCCATGCTGCTCTACGTACATGGTCGTGGTAGGCCCGGCGGTAGTACTCTGCCTCTCGAATGGCCTCCCTGTAGGATCGGACCAGCACTATACCCTGTGAGGACAAAGCGGCTGTCATGCTCTCTATCTACTGCCTACGACCTAGCTCTGTAGCTGCCTGTAGCTCTGCGACCTATCGCTGTTGTACAGCCTAATCTCTCTTTGCTCTGAGCTGCTCTCTCTCAGCTTGTACTTGGTCCTGCTTAGCCGTCACTACCTGTACCTATGCTTGTAGCTGTAAAATCAGGACATTTCATGTGTCTGCCTGCCCTGCTGGCTGTACCCATGGCTGTATAGGAACCTGGCCCTCACCCTTGAAGCTCATGGTGGTGGGACTGGCAGATCCTACTGCTGGTCCTACATGGGGACATCTCCTTGACCTAGCAGAACTGGGGGCACCAACGGTGGGTCCTATCAAATCACGACCCTGGGACCTCATCCTCGTCCTCTCCCCCTGCCTTTGACCCTGTGTGCCTCTGGGTCCTCACCTGGAATAGTCAACCGAAGAGGAGGCCTGAACTAGTCTCTGTAGGCCTGTGTTGTGCCCAGATCTACCAAACCCTAATCGTAAGCCCACGGTCGGGCTACCAAGTATTGAAAGCTATCAATCGCCTCCACTATAGGAATACTAGGGCCCCATGACACCTGTGTCATGCTACGTGCAAAGACGACCACGTAACCGTCATCTGGCCGATCCTGCGGCTCCCCAAACTAACGCTGTACATGCCCAGGAAAGTATCTCTCTATCATAGTGTGCTCTCGGCCCTGCATGTAGTGGTTCTGGTGACAGTAGAAGAGCTGGTCTGCATCATCAGCCCATCCAGGCTGACCGAGGTATGGTCTCCAAGTGAATACGAGCATCTCATCTATGACCTGCTCCAGTGGGGGATCCCATGCTCACTGGTGTGTGTGAAGGACACACCCCCTCTATATCATGCCACCAGGGCATCCTCTGCCCCATCAGAACTAGAACGACCCATGGATGTAGCACAAAAATGTGCTCCCACACCCAAACATGCATAAGTGTCACCCCAACTCCCAGTGCTCGGCCATCCACGTATGCATACTCGTACAAATCCTTGTAAAGTGAAGCCAAAAGGATGAGCCTCCACGTAAATCAAACTGGCCTGTCCTGGACCATCCTCTCCTAGCAGTATCCCCATCCTAGACTGAAGTACTACCTTTGTCTATGTGGGGCAACCAAACCTGAAATGATCGCCGTAATCACCTAGCGGAAGGGAGGTGCTATTGCTCTATACCTCTCCAGCTTGATCTGTCCCTCACAGTAAATGATATCTCTAATGGCGAGGACTCAGGTGCAGCAATCGTGACCCTCCTCCATGTCACAGATCACTCGACGGCCATGAATGGGAAATCGTAATATGTGCCAAACTTCCTCAAATGTGACGGTCACCTCACCAGTGGGAAGATGAAACGATGATGTCTCACTATTCCATCTCTCAGCTAGCATTGACAACATCCCAAGGTGTGTATGCACGGGCACTGCATACGCAATGTGCCATAGTCCTACGGTCCCCAGTCGGCCCTAATCTCTATCGCTTAGATCTCGTAAAAAGCTCGCCAACTCTTGTGACCAGTGCTCCTGAGAATAAAGCTCCCTAGGTTCGTCCTGCAGCAAGGAAAGTCAACATGTTAAAATTTTTGAAAAAAATCCTAACATAACGCTCCAAACTTGCATCCAGCGGCGCAGTTTGTGAAGGCGTCGCAGTTTGAGTTTTCTCAAACTCTGATGCTGGACTCGAAATTTGGCCACATGGCACCGCTGCAGCGCAATTTTCATGAAAAGTGTGCCGCGGCGGCGTACTTTTCCAAACTGGCCCACCGAGCCCGAGCCTAGCGGTGGAGTTTTTAAACTCCAAATTGCACCGCTGCAGCACTAAATAGCACCGTTGTGGCACAAAATGACAAAAAGCGGTGCACTTTAAACACTGAGCGGTTCTATAATAGCGCCGCTGGAGGCGAGCTCTCCTTAAAACATGTAATAAATGCATTAAAATAAAAAAACGGAGCATCAGTTAGGGTCACATACCAGAGCACCAATGCCAAGTGGCCACTGGTAGGTCCGAACTCAGTCAGAAATATGTAGAGGAAGCTATCGTTGTGCCATATTGTCAGGAGGTAAGATCTCAAATCTCGAGGTTTGCTGGCGGAGGTGTGTGAAAATGACTTGAAAGTGACCCCTTGGGCTCCTTTTAAGCCTAAAAATTAGGGTTTTTTGACCCCCTAGGGCTGTCCTGCTAGGGTTTTGGACCCCCGAACCTATTTTCGTCTGTTTGAGGCTTGTTTTTCATCGTTTTATTGCGTTGAGACACATTTTTAGCCTCCCAGACCCCTTCTAGACCTCTTGCGCACCTTGTCACCTTTTTTCGCGAGATCACCCAAAAAATTTAAATTTTCGTCTGATCTCTCGAGGGGGCATCATAATGGCATGTTTTCTCTCACCATGCAGCAGTGGGGAAAGTTTTTAAATGTCAATTTTTTTTGGCTTTGATCGAGATCATTTATTCTTTGAACCAACGCAACGAGTGCATTGCTTCAAAGAGGGGCAAAATGTAAACATCGAAAATATACTGATTGACATCGTGCATCTAATCCTGACTTACTAACATCGTTTCTTCCTAAATCATCCCTCGGTCTAACCATTTAATCAAATTCCCTTATCTGATTAAATTCATCAATATTCGTCTCTTAATTAAATAAAACATTTTGTCTAATTAAGTCACTTTCTCTTGTTAATTAAATCAATCCATTTGATTTAATTATCCCTATTTAATTAAATAATCAATTTATTTGATTAAATATCTAAAGTCTACCCATTAAATTAAATAAATTAAAATCTTATTTGATTTAATCTAACACCATCCCCTTTAATTAAATAAATCAAAATATTTATTTAATATAGCCTCTTATCATATTCCTCTCTTATCTGATTTAAATAAATCCATAAATCTAAGTCAAATAAGTCACATCATCTAATCTCCTATTAAATTAATTAAACCTTGATTAATTTAATCTAACCTCATGTCACATCCTCTAGATAATGCAAGTTGCACATGAAAATAGATTTAATTCATTGATTAAATCCCTTTTTTCCCTCACATGGCATCTTATATTCTCTCAATTTGAATTCAAAAATTCCAATTCAACATGTACATCCAACAAGGAATTTAAGATCTCTTACATATCCTTTTCCTTGAGCCAAGTGGCATTTATTTCATTTTCCCTTCCCTCTTACATGTCATTTCAATAAATTTGAATTTCAAATATTGGCATTTATTGGCACAAACCCCAAATCTTGCACAACCATCATCCATTCATAGCTTGACAAGTGGCACAATATCATTGGATGAAAGTTAGTCCCACATTGCTCAAATTTGGACTTTCATCCATTTTGAAATCCTATAAATGAATGGCTCCTCTCCTCATTTGATCATCCAAAATTTGAGTAAAGTTACCATGCTCAAATATCTATCAAGTTTCACACCATTGAGTTCTTAGCTAGGTTCTTTTGCAGATTTGGCTTGGAGTCTTCATCACTCATCATCAAAAGTGGATCACTCATCAACACTCTTCATCATCTATCAATATTGCATCATAGGAATTGGGAAAGGGCCAAATTTCCACATCAAATTGGCACCAATTCCCCCATGGGATCAAGTGTTTTCAATTTAAATTAGGATTTCATCTTTGTTTTATCTCTTGTATTGTGTTCTTGCATATTTTCATTCCTAGTTTGAATTGTAAATGGATTCCATGGGGAATCCTTGTTTATACTTGCAATATCTAACTTAGGGTGTTTAATCTCTTTGTTTTGCAGGTACATAGATTTTGGGTTCACAATTTCTATCAAAGGACAATAACCAAGACCACGAGTTGTTTCTTGTGTGTTAGGCACTATAGGGACATAGATCCCTTGTTCTCTAGCACCACATCCTTTTCCACTATAACCAAGTTTTATCATAAGCTCATAACCTCCTGCATAAAGCTTTTTCATTTCTTTAGGTTTCAATGGATTTGCATAATCAATTTCATCAATTTTTTTTTATGTAATTTGCTTTATCTTCTAAAGTATTTGAGGTGGATGCTTTTGAATTTTGTGTTGACATTACTGCTTCTTCCTTTCCCTTTTCAAACTATTGTTTTATGATTTTGTATTCACCCATGAATGTTAGTATGAAATCTAAGGAACCCCAATCATATTCCAATAACTTAGTGACTTCATCAACTTTCTTCTTGTGTTCTTCCTTTGTGATTTTCACTTTTTCTTCTTGGTTCAATACTTCCAAAGGATCTCGTTCTTCTTTATCAAAAATCAAACAAATTTTAGGTTGTGGATCAGCCTTAATTGTGTAAAATTTGTTGTTGTAGACATACTCCATCATACAATGAAGAGTAGAAGGCACACCGTTCATTTCATTAATCCAAGGTCTTGCTAAGAGGAGACTGTAAGAAAGATCGTCAGGCATAATGTGGACCGGAGTTTGTAATGTTACTTTCCCAACTTTAATAGGTAATGTGATGACTTTGAGTGGTTGTTTTCCTATATTATCAAATCCACAGATAGATAAATATTTGGGTTTAATATTGCTCCTACTCATTTTTATCTTTTCCAAAAGGCTCACGCTACACACATTAAGGGTTGAACCATTGTCAACAAGGGTTCGTTTTATCACAATTCAATTAGCATAGACTATTATATTGAAAGCTTCATGTCCCTTTTGAATTTATAAGGAAGGTAACTCGCTTTGGTGAAAAATAATATCTCTAAGTTCATGTCATTCATTACTTGAACTAGTGTTGTCACATCGTTTGAAGTAGTGTTAGGAGGAATCATAACTTGTTGCAAGGTAATTTGAAGCATGCTATGTGTAGTGTAGAAAAATGCATTCCTTTGCATTTTCACACTTAATTTGGACCTATTCTAGCATCCCTTTAGGTGACTTGTTATGGGCCCGTAAGACCCCTTTTTGTGCATCCCAAGGCATATTTCAACTCTAAACCTAATCAAAATCCATAAACAAACATTAATCTTGGTAATCCACCTTTCAAAATTGAAAAATAGGCCTTGTGGGACCAAGACACCCTTGGTGGCATCTTAGTCCCACCTAGTGGGACCATGACACCACCTAGGGTGTCTTGTTGGTGTAATTAATTATTAATTACACTTAGCATAAGTTTACTTAGGATTTATTTAATTCCTAAGATATAGGATCTTATCTTTATCTTATTGAGCTATCCTATTGCTCAAGATAAGATTAGGTTTAGGAATCTTTTCTTTTATAAAGCAAATTATCTCTTGTAATTAATGGTCTTTTCGAATATATCAAATTGCATGTTTTTATGCAAAGCTTCTGCTTTTTCATTTTCCCCTTCTGTGGAAGGTCTATTTTGGTTTGCAATCAGATCTTGGTTTTCTAACATGGTATCAAAGCCTCGATTTGCAGCCCCTTCTCAGCTATTTCGAAGGAACACAGTGCAGAGCTCGTTCGAGGTCCCTCGAGGGTTTCTTTCCTTGAGCATATTTCTGGAGTGTCTTGGATTAGATCAGGGTTTTCCATTGGATTCAAAGTGCTATAAAAAGTCATAAATGGCTTTTATTTTATTGATTTTTGTCACCATTTTCCAGATTTGCGAGGGTTTCCAGCTCAGTGATTTTTCGGATAGATCTGGGGGTCGCTTGATTTTCGGAGCACTTTGGGCCCAAATAGACCTTTTTGTTGGATTTGTAGTGCCCAAAAACCCCTATTTTCATATGAAATTTATCTAGTTTGGGAAAAATCATTTGGAGAGGCAAAAATTTTTTACCCGAGGGCCGTACAGCCTCCAGGACGCATTTTGATGCACAGTTTTCGAAAAAAATATAAAAAAATATAAAAAAATCAAAAAAATCTGCCATTGTTTTGTGCAACCAGTTCATTTTCCCATCACCGCCACTACTCCGCTGGGCGGCCATTGGCAGACCACCCACCAGCCACTGCCACCAGTGGCTCCCTCTCTATGCACCGCTGCTCCAGCTCGCTAGCCCCCGCGGGCTTCGCCAGGGACATATGGGTGATCGGGTGCTCAGCCCAGAGCCCCCCGCCAGGCTTCCAGCCCCTCACCCTGGTCACGTGGGTGACTAGGGGTTGCACCCCAGGAGCTAGCCGACAGCCCCCTGGTTCGCCCAGGCAACTAGGGGCCGAACTTTTTCAGCCCCTAAGGGCTTATTGGAGACTACTTGGGTAGTTTTGGAGCAGTTTTGTGGAAACAATCATAACTTTCACATACAACGTCATTTTTTTGCAAACAAGATATCGCCGGAAAGATGTTTCCGAGCTCTACACAATGGTGATGGTGAGATTTTCTGGTTTTTCTTTTTTTCTTCTTTTTTCAGCCTCAGAAGTCTGATGTTTCCTTTTTCACTCCGGGAGACGTATCTTGTGACTCGCTTATCCATTTTTTGCGATTTTCATGGCATCGAAAAGCTGGTTTCAGCCTCTATGCAAATCTGAGGTCATTTACATAATATGTTTACCTTATTTTATGCATGCATTCATTTTTGTTTCGTGTGCTAGGTTTACATTTTCTCTCATGTTTCTGTAGTTTTGCATTATCTCCTTATGCAATCATTGGGTATTGTAGTAATGAACTGATATAAAATTCCATTAAGGGGGGTTCTTGCATCCATCTTTCATTTTGGTGACAACTCACATTAATTTGTCTGGTTTCTAGTTGTCTCCTTCTAGCTTCTTTCTTGCTTAGCTGGACACATTGTTGGTTTGTTTCGGTTCACACTTCAAATTGGGATTTTACAGTTCTTGATCCGCATTGGTCCAGATCTTTCTCATTTGAAGGCCATGGTTTTATGGTTAATGCTCCAAAATCTTGATGGTACTCATCCTATGGGTAGTTTTAGTTTCAGTTTGGCATTGGATTCGTGAGACACAACTTCCAGATTTGTCATCATTATGGGTCCATTCATCTTTTTATCTATTGTTGCTTATAGATTCCAGAGTTTATCTCGTATGTGAGTTTCCAATGTTCCTTGGCATCGGGTCTGCTGTTGCATTTGTGATTCCGATTGGTATTTTGCAAATAGAACTATCTTTCCTTGCTTTCCAGATTTGGAGTTCCAGTGTTGCTTCATCAAAGTTCTTCCAGTGTTTCTTTGCAGCAGTTCATCTCACTGAGGGGGGGTTTATCTCTCTTTGCATTTGTACATGAGTACCTGATTAGGCCTTGTTTCTGGGAGTCATATTTGCATAATAATCTGCTTCTCCCTAAGTTGCACTTATGGGGGGGTGTTGGTGTAATTAATTATTAATTACACTTAGCATAAGTTTACTTAGGATTTATTTAATTCCTAAGATATAGGATCTTATCTTTATCTTATCAAGCTATCTTGTTGCTCAAGATAAGATTAGGTTTATGAATCTTTTCTTTTATAAAGCAAATTATCTCTTGTAATTAATGGTCTTTTCGAATATATCAAATTGCATGTTTTTATGCAAAGCTTCTGCTTTTTCATTTTCCTCTTCTATGGAAGGTCTATTTTGGTTTACAATCAGATCTTGGTTTTTTAACATGTCTTAGTCCCAGGGGATTTATTTTTGGGAATTAAGAATGGGAAATGAAAATATTTGATTTAAATTAGCATTTTGTTGGCCTTTGGGATCTAATAATCAGGGTATTTGATAGGATTGCCTATAAAAGTAAGATTCACACCCCATTTTTACATAAGTTTTGAATAAGAGACGTAAGTTGAAGAAAGTTGAGATAAGGAAGCAAGTTGAATGAGAGTTTCAAGTCTTGGAGTAGGTTTTTATTGTGTTTTTGCAGGTTTTTCAAGTCCATTTTAAAATTCAAGATCTAGCATTGCCAAAGAGTAATAATTGATGCCTATTGAGGATCATGAGAGATTCTAGGTTGGAGATGCAACTAGCTATTCTCCCAAGCCTAAAGAATTGTTTCTTGATTGATTCCATCTTCCATTATTGTTCTATTTTCTGCCTAAGGAAGGTAAATTTAATGTTTATGACTTGTTAGGGTAATTATAATTCTCCTTTATAGGTCATTTACATTTGCATCTTAGGAATTCTATTCTAACACATTTAAATAGGGTTTCTCCATGTTCTAGCTTGAATAATCTTAGACACATGTAAGATTAGGGCACACATACATTTCCATTTTCAGATTTATGATTTTTCATCAAGGTTTAATTACCAAACAAGGGGTTTGACCAAGGAAAACCCCCATCAACAATCAATCCAAATTCCTTTTTTTTGCAAGTTATTTTATAGGTTCAGATTTGAAGACTTGGTAGAGAAGGAAGTTCAGACCTTAAACCTCGAGATCACACTTAGACATTTTAAAAATTAATATCGGGAATAAGATGTTAGAAAGGGTGTCTTAGTCCTCTAGGTGGAATTTTGCAGAGATTCTTTTGGATCCCGTTCCAACATCCAAAGATTATGCATCTTCCCAAAAAAATAGTAGTGGGACTAAGACAACAATAAGGGCATCTTAGTCCTCCTCAACATATTTTTACAGCTTCTTTTCATTTCTAGAATCCTTGTCACATCTCTTGACTTCCTAGGTACACACATCATAACTCCTTGTTGCATAATTTCATCATTTTCATCCTTCGTTTAGCTTGCATTACTAGGTTTTGTAGGTTGAATGCTTATTTGTGTTTTCCAAGAAGTTGCTTGGTGGTGAACCCTTAAAAGCTTAAAGATTCCATCCTAGGTCTTCCTTGTTGAGAATTGACTCACCTTGTGAGGTTGATAGTCAATCCAATTAGGATTCCTAGGAAATAATTGAATGACCTAGAGGAGAAGAGAGTGAATTTCACCCCCTTTCCCCCTACGGTTCATTTTGGTGAACCCAACCTTCTTGAGCATTGATTTTCTGATTTGAATTTCATTAAAGTCATAGATCTAGGTTGCAAATATTCTTGCATTAGTAAAATTGCACCTATGGTTTCTCATATTTAGTGAAATTGCATCTAGGGTTTCTTACATTTGCATTAGTGAAAGTGCATATAGGTTGCATTTTTTTCTTTCTTGCATCATTTCATCTCATTGAAAAATTGAAAAGCGCATTATTCAACATCCTAATTGCATTTAGAAACATTGTTATTACATTCAAAATTGAAAAAAAGTTGCATTCAACTTTGCATCCAATTGCTTGTCATTAGTTACTTTTTCTTGCATTCATTTACATAGTTTTTTATTTCCAAACATCAGGTCCCTGGGTAGGCAACTTGGGAACACTGTTATCAACTCAGATCTTGCTGTTTTTCTCAAAAAAACCTTAAAACTAGGACTAAAATGCCCTTAGTGACGTCTTAGTCCCTCTCAGGGTTTTTGATCCAGAATCCTGTCTAAGTTGAGTGCTGTCTATTCTAGTTTCTGGAACCTATAAATTTCATCAGGAGGACCAAGAAACCCTTCCTGGTGTCTTAGTCCCTATGGAGTTTGAGGTTATAGTTTCCAGGGTTAAAAGGCGAATTTCTATGCTTTTGTTTGTTGTAGTTACTTTGTTGTTTCAATTTTCCAATTTATTATTTTATGCATTTTTATAGTTTATGTTTACAATTTATTGATAAAGACAGATTATTTCACTTTCATTTTGTTAGTGATAGATTTCATTTTACATTCATTAGAAAACCAAAATAAAAAAACCACAAAACATTAAAATATTAACAAACGTAGGTTCATGGTTATTTAAAATATGTCAAATCCCTTTGTCCAAGTTAGTGTAACCCTCAAACATTTTAGTAGTGATGAATTTGATATGTTAGATGAAGCCCTTGAGGACTTCATCTTGCAAGGTTCATCCACCAAGGCCTGTTCAAACCAACGTAAACAAAGAGAAGTAAATGTCATTCAACCTAAACATATCCTTTATCCACCTTCAAACAAACCTCAACCTAAAAACAAACCTGTCCTTATCCTTGAAGCACCTAAAGAAAATGTGTCACAAAAACCAAGTTATAATACCATTTCTCATACATATAACACAAGGAATAATATACAACCTCAACCTAATCCCATTTAATTACCATTTCCTAATCCTATATTTCCTAGTGCTCCTCGTTTACCATTGCATAGTGGAAAAGAGTATGATCTTGTTGAACAACTTAAGAATAATCCTACTAAGATTTCCTTATGGGATCTTATTCAAGTCTCACCTAGTTACCACACTATGCTTCAAATAGCCTTACAACAAGTTATGGTTTCTCCTAGTACAAATGTAAATGATATGGAAGCTCTAATACAAGGATTGAATACAGTTAATGTAGACATTACCTTCCACCAACATGATCTCCCTCCCTTGGAGATGAGAAAGAAATATGAAGCATTCATGATAATAGCCAGATACAACACCATAGGAATAAAAAGGATCCTTGTTGATAATGGCTCAACTCTGAATGTGTGTAGTGTGAACCTTCTAGATAAGTTGGGAGTGGATAAATAAAAAATGAAACTTGATTTCTTATTGATTCAAGGATTTGAAAATACAGGGAAACAACCACTCAATGTGATTACTTTTCCTATTTCAGTTGGAAAGGCTACCTTACAAAATCCTATTCATGTTATGCCTCATGAAATTTCATACAATATTCTGTTAGGAAGACCATGGATTCATGAGATGCATGGGGTGCCTTCGACTCTTCATCGTACCATGAAGTATGTCTATAAGAACAAGATATACCAAATTGATATGGACCAAAATCCTGAAAGTTGTTTACAAATTGAAAAGGGAACCACTAGTCCTCTGAACACATTAATTCCAACATAAAAAATAGAGCATATAACTAAAGAAACACAAGAGATTGAAATAGTGTCAAAATTATCGGATGATAATTGAGGTTCCTTTTAGTTCAAACTTTCATTTATAGGCTAATATATAATCACAAGAAAAGAGGATTGAAAACAAAAGAAATCAATGGTTATGTCAACACAAAACTCAAGAGAAATCTCACAAGCATCTACCTCATATACTCTTGAAGAAGACACAAGCTACACAACAAACTTTGATGATATAGATTATCAACAACCACCAAACTTGAAAGAAATAGAAAAAAATTATGGGCAAGTTATGAACTTTTGAAGCAATTGGGTTATAGTGGAAAAGGATGTGGAAAGAAAGAACAAGGAATTCATGTTCCTTTGGATCCTAACACACAAGAAACAAAAAATGGTCTAGGATAATATCCTTCTAAGATAACGCAAGAAAACAAGAGACCTTCATTAAACATCAACACCGTTATGTGTAAACCAAAAATCAATCTTACCTTGAAGCACTAGAATTGATTGATATGAGTTATTAACCATCATGGGAATACTGTGAAGATGATGAAGCCTTGAAACAAATGCTAGGAGCTTATGATAAACCATCTACTCCCCCTCACAAGACAAAAGTTACATGTGCTATGATTAACACCAAACAAAAATATGGAGAAAAGGAGAACAATGAGATAGACATGAATAATGAAGAATATGACCCTAAATTTCTGAAATAAAATACGCTTCCTTTAGGGGATACAATGGATATAGCAATGGAAATCAACGATAAAGAGAAATTCATTAAGATAGGAAAATGCCTTGATGATGGAGAAAAAGAGGATACTGCAACTTTGCTTCATGAATTTCCCAAACTTTTTGCTTGGACTTATCCCAATATGCTAGGAATTGACCCTAAGATTGTAACACACGACATAGTCCTTGCTGAAAATGCCAAGCCCGTTAGATAGAAAATTCACAAAATGAACCCTAAAATAGCCTTGCTGGTTAAGGAAGAAATTGAAAAAATCCTTGAGGATGGTTTCATAAGACCTATAGATTATTCTCCTTGGATCTCACACATTGTTGTAGTCACAAAACCTGAAAATCGTATTAGGATGTGTACGAATTTTTATGGTTTGAACAAAGCATCTTTAAAAGATGACTTTCCCCCACCTAATATTGACATGATAGTAGACTCGACTATGAGACATGCTTTGTTTTCATTCATGGACGGATTTTCTAAATACAATCAAATCTTCATCAACCCTCAAGATCAACACAAAACAACATTCACAACTGTTTGGGGAACATTTTATTGGGTTATGATGCCTTTTGGATTGAAGAACATAGGCACAACATATCAACAAGCTATGACAATGATATTCCATGATTACATACATAAGATTTGGAAGATTATGTTGATGATATTCTAGCTAAATCTTTAACAAAGAAAGATAATGTGAATGTTCTTCGGAAGATCTTTGAGAAAATTTGAAAATAAAACATGAGATTGAATCCAAAAAAGTGTCTTTGGTGTAGATAGTGGAATTTTTTTAGGTTTTATCGTATCTCATAGAGGCATTTAGGTGGACACAAAGAAAATTGATGTTATCATTAACATGCCACTTCCTAGAAATATCTCTCAACTACATACCTTACAAGGAAGAATTCAAGCCATTCGATGATTTGTAGCATCCTTAGTAGATCAAATGTTACCATTTACATATATTATCAAGAAAGGCATACACTTTGATTGGAACAAGGATTTTAAACATTCTTTTGAGAGTTTGAAAGACTATCTTGTCACTCCACCCGTTTTACAATCTACTATGCAAAACAAACCATTCATCCTTTATACATCTGCATTAGCCTGGATGCTCTTGCAACATTGTTGGATCAACAAGATGAAAAGGGTAAAGAACATCCTATTTATTACACTAGTCAAAGTTTGATTGATTATGACAAACGATACACAACAATAGAAAAACAATGTTTGGCCCTTGTATTCGCTACTAGTAAGTTGCAACACTACTAATTGAATGCTGAAATACAAGTAATGACAAAGTTTGACCCTTTAAAACACCTTTTCACTAAAATAGATTTATTCAAATGCTTAGCGAAGTTGGTAATGTTGTTGACTGAGTTTGACCTAAAATTTGTTTCACAAGAAACAATTAAGGGTTAAGCCTTGACTGACTAGTTGGATGATGCTCCTTCTCCTTTATCATTACCTGGTAATGATTCTTTCCCTGATGATAATGTGTTAACAATCGAAGAAAATACATAGGAATTGTATTTTGACGGATCTAAGTGTAGAATTGGCTTCGATGTAGAGGGTTATAATAAAACCACCCGCAAAAGAGCCTATTCCCTTATCATATCAGTTAAATTTCCTATGTACAAACAACACTGCTGAGTATGAGGCGTTACTCGTTGGACTGTGTGTTGCTCTAGTTATGGGTACTAGAGGCATTAAGATATTTGGTGATTCACAATTAGTCCTCAAATAAATAAATGGAACATATCAAACAAAACATGAAAAATTATCAAAATACAAGGATCTCACATGAAATTGTTAGAGAAGTTTGAATCCCTCACCATTGATAACATCCCTCAAACAGATAATCATCATGCAGATGTAATGGAAAGTGATGCTTCTCTTATTTCCCCTCAAGATCCTTCAAAAGACTTGTAAGAATTGGCTATGAAGGTAGCCACCCAAGATCTAGAGGCCTAATAGAAATCACAAAGGAGAGAGATAGAATATGACAAGAATAAACTGTATTCCTATCAATGATATAAGATAATGATGGTACAATACAATGCATAGGAGACCCCTTGGATATATAGCCAAGGTGAGAACATAGGAGGGCATAAGATTATGACAAGTGTCGTAATATTATGACATGTGACAACAATGAAAAGTTATCACTCCATCTAAAGTGGAAAAGGATAATGTGATAATCTCCACAAAAGGTGGATCTCCCACAAAAGGTGGAGAGATAATCACATGATGTGTCCACAAAAGGTGGAAGTGATGAGGTATGAGATGTCAAGTCCACAAAAGGTGGAAAATCTCCAACAACCTCCTATGTGGTCCCTAATTAAACTTAACTAAGGTGTAATCATGACCTAGGACAAGGTACAAGAAATTTAATTACACCAACACCCCCCCTTAAGTGCAACTTAGGGAGAATGTACACAAATGCAAACAATGCAAGATGGGTCCTAGCTACTAGGCCATGTTAGGTACCCATGTACAAATGCAATGAAATCTCTCACAAGTGGAGTAAAGATAGAAAAACCCAGTGGGAAAAAACTACCCCCCAAAAGAGAGATGAGATACAAAAGTCTATGAACATAGCATGAGAAGGAAAAAACCCCATGTAAGGAAAAAGTCCCCCCCATACAAGAGAAGAAGAGAGACAAGATAGCACCCCCTCAATGTACAATGATCACCCATGGAAGATGCTCAAGAAGGAATGAAGAAGCTGCTCCAAAACTATCGAACAACGTTCCTCCCCTTGGGAAGAAACAATACCAAAGGTGTATGAATGAAGTCTCCCCAATCCACAAGTGAAGAAGAACCCTCAAAATGTAAGAAGTATCTGAAATATGCTCAAGTGTCCTTGTGTCGATGCCGAAAGATGCCTTTCCCAAACTATGTGAAGCTGCAATGTAGTCACCTCCTGAAAACTGTGAGAACCCCTTTACAACAACACTCTCATCTACTGAAAAAGACAACTCAAGATCTAGCAAGGATGTAGGTAGAACATACTCCAAAGACGATGTCTCCTCAAGAGAGAAAGTGGCCTCCTCCAACTATTGTAAAGATGCATCCACAATCACATCAACCTCGAAAGACTGATCATGTAGAGGAGGGTCAGAGTGTTCCCTCACAACAATTGAAGAAGAATCACCTTCATCAAAGAGAAGATGCAAGTAATCAAGTGTGTCTCCCAAGTATGCAATGTAGGACTCCATAAACAAACTGCTAATGTCTGTCAAGTAGTCATCCCATGAAGCTGCTGCTGGAAGACAAGGTATGCACTGTTATACTGAATCACAAGGTACTGAAACTGTTGAAACACAAGTGTCATCAGGTACATTAGTAAATGTAGAAGATGGAATATCAAGAATAGGTTCAAGAACCTCAGGACTAGTGAGCACTCCAAGATTCAAGTAACCATACTCAATCTCATCAAGTGTGTCCACACTAGGGTGAACCGAATCATCAATAGGAGCAAAATATTAGAAGGTGTAGAACCGAGAATGATCATCAACCTCCCCAACTGCAACAAGAGCCTTGCTATGCAAATCCCAAACAATGACAGAATCTGGTGTGAACTCTACACTCTTGCCTGTACCACTATGTGTAATCTGATAGATGGAAAGGATGTTCCTTGACAAAGTAGGCACACATAGAACATCATTAAATGCTCCACCTTCAACGTCAATAGAACCCTTCCCACAAACTTCCAAAGAAGTGTTGTTGGCCATCAAAATGGGTGGTGAGGAACAAGAATCAAATGAAGAGAACATATCCTTGGACGAAGTCATATGATGTGAAGCTCCTGAATCAAGGATCCACTGATCTGAATTGGAATCTGCAACTACAAGAAATGCTTGACCCTTATGTTTCTCATATTGAGATGAAGAAGAAGGAGATGAGCTTGATGTTGTTGCCATGAGAGTTGTTCCTTTTCCCTTAGAAGAAGTGGAAGGAGATGAGTCCTCTTGATATGCAGTTGGCAAGTTGATGTTGTTCTTCTTAAGTATGTGTTTCAACTCATCAATTTGCTTAACATGACAACGATGCTCATCTTGGCCAATCCTTTTGCAATATGCACATGTTGGTTGATCCCTCTTGCTTGAATTGTTGTACTTCTTTGAAGAAGATGAAGTTGAGCTTTTTTGTGGAGGAGTGGATTGTTTGTTCTCTCCTTGTGGCTTTGGCGAAGATTGCTTTTGGTCCTTTCCTTTGCTTTGCTTATTGTTTCCATGATTGACCACCAATGCTCTTGAAGTTGAAGACTTGAGAATTCCCATTTTCATCAACTTATTTTGCTCAAGAATCAAAAGATCTGTGAGAGCCTCAAAAGATGGTGTTGTGAAGTTACTTATTGTCAATCTTTGAGTTTGAAAACTTGAAACAAAGGCTGCATACTCAACTGGAAGTTTATCCAACAAGTTGAAGACCAATTGATCATCCTCTTTTTCAATACCACAATCTTTTAGTTGTGCTCTTAATTCATTTGCCTTAGTGACATAATCCTGAATTGTATCAAAAAAATTGGGATCAAGGCTTAAGAGATCATGTTCAAGTTTGTATCCCTTAACCTTATCAACCTTTCCATACAAACTAGCAAGCTTATCCCAAGCTTCCTTAGCTGTAGTACATTTATCAACATGAAAAATGAGATCATCTGAGATGAACTTTCTAAGTGTACCCAATGCCATAGAAGTTTTAGTGAGCCAATCCATATATGTTGTTGGATCTTCCTTAGGATCTGAAGGTGCAGTTATGGTTCCATCAATGTAGTGAATTAATCCTTTTTCCATTAGTTTACTCCATGCACATACTTTCCATGTACCATAATTATGTGCAGTTAAGAGTGGAACTTTAGATGAACCCATGATGGAATGAAAGAGCACAAGAGAGAAAATATGAACAATCACAAAAGAGACACCCCCCCCAAATTCACTCAATCAAAGTACCCCCCCACAAATAGATGATGTTGGCACTTTATAATGTAGTGCGTGTACAATAGGCCACTTGCAACTTGGCTAAGTGGGCTTATGATTTCTGATTTACAACTTTCCAATAAAGAGGCAGATAATAGACTAGAACAAATAAGCAAAGACCTAAATTTAGATCTATGCAATACAAGTGCCAAAAAAGGCCAAAAAAGACCATATGCTGAAAGTACAAAATCCACTCAAGATCACTTCAAAATGATTGCAGATTCAAGAAGTAGACCAAAAATCATGCACTTTAAAAAAAAACAGCACCTGAAAAGGAGTTCACATGAGCCTGAACGAAGCCTCTGAAGTTGCAGAAATGGTGACAGGACAGGTACAGTCATGAGAAACTAAAAATTCTGGAAAATTTGTGCACCAAAATTAGAAACCAAGTACACCACTATGAAGTACATGAAAAATTAGCCCAAATTGAAAAAAAATTGCTCAAAAAGGAGCAAAAATGAGCGAGATATGAAGCTCTAAAGTTGGACTACAAAATCAAAAACTTCATTGGTGAGGGGGGCAAATTTTTCCAAAAATGATGATGTCATCACTGACGCAGTGCTGACGTCAGTAGTCTACGAGGTTAAATTTGACGGCCTACGGCCCGTCAAAAAAACATATTCTCCCTGCGTGGAATATTCGCTAAACTTGGGCTTAAATTTGACGTTTGGATGGCTGTCACGGAAGCCGTCGAAAGTGCCAGAAAACATTCACCGAAATTTTCTATCGCAGACCAAAATTTTGACGGACCTGTCGGAGAAATTGAAAACTCCTGCCAGTGTTGAATGCCCGGTCAATGGGAGCCGCCGGAGATTGGGGGTGGGGCCGCGGGGGCCGCGGTAGCCAGTGGCCTCCTGCCATGTGGCGCCGCGGTCTGTTGTGGCTGTACAGTCCTACGGACTGTACAATACAGTCCGTAGACTGTATTTTTATTTATTTATTTTTGTAAATTTTTGATTTTTAATTTTTTTTAATTTTTATTTATTTTTATTTTTATTTTTTGATTTATATAAAAAAACAATACAATGATTTTTTATTTTATTTTTGATTTAAAAATCGAGAAAATACAAATATAGATTTTGATTTATGAAAAATAAGAAAACCCCAACACAAATTTTCAAAGGGGTTTGAAATTTTTCTAAAAAATTTTTCAAAATATTCTAACGAATTATGTTTTTGCAAAAATATCAAAAACTGGAATTTTTCTCAAAAAGTATTTTTCCAAAACTATAGAAAAATTCAGAAAATTGAGAAAAATACCCAAATTGGAAATTTTTTCAGATCTGGAGCTCCCGATGTCCGATTTGGATGAAACGAAAGGCAATCTCAACTGGAAATAGCCTCCTGAACGCAATGGTGGACTTAGATTTGGTGTAGGATGCTCCAAAATGCTGCAGCAACATAGATCTGAAAATAGACCACTCTTCAAATGCACCAAGATCTCTCCAAAATGGCAATCCAAAGACGCTCCAATCGCTCTGATACCATGTAAGAATTGGCTATGAAGGTAGCCACCCAAGATCTAGAGGCCTAATAGAAAGCACAAAGGAGAGAGATAGAATATGACAAGAATAAACTGTATTCCTATTAATGATATAAGATAATGATGGTACAATACAATGCATAGGAGACCCCTTGGATATATAGCCAAGGTGAGAACAAAGGAGGGCATAAGATTATGGCAAGTGTCATAATCTTATGACATGTGACAACAATGAAAAGTTATCACTCCATCTAAAGTGGAAAAGGATAATGTGATAATCTCCACAAAAGGTGGATCTCCCACAAAAGGTGGAGAGATAATCACATGATGTGTCCACAAAAGGTGGAAGTGATGAGGTATGAGATGTCAAGTCCACTAAAGGTGGAAAATATCCAACAACCTCCTATGTGGTCCCTAAGTAAACTTAACTAAGGTGTAATCATGACCTAGGACAAGGTACAAGACATTTAATTACACCAACAAGACTTCACCTTCATTGTCTATACAATTATGAAACCATCAATTGAAGATAAAATAGACAAAGTGTTAGCTACAACAATCAAAAACTCAGGTAAATGGTATGATACAATATTCAATTATTTGAAAGATGGTACCTTTCCTGAGCCAACAAATAAAAACACGCGCTCTCGTCTTTGAAAATTTGCATCTAGATAAATTATCCTGGCAGACATATTATATAAGGGGTCCTTTGATGGCCTTTTGCTTAGGTGTCTTAAACAATCCGAAATCCCTATAGCACTTGAACGAGCTCATGCAAGTGCTTGTGGGGGGAATTTTGGAGGAAGATCATTAGTTCAAAAGCTAATCTGTATAGGATATTATTGGAAAAACATGGAATGAGATTGCTTTGAATACGTGAAGAAATTTCACAAGTGTCAAGAGCATCAAAACTTAATTCATGCTCCTGTCTCCGAGCTTCACAAAAAAATTCCTATTTGGCCATTCTTGGTATGGGGTTTGGATATTATTGGAAAAATATCTCTAACCTCATCCATAGGACATAAATTTATAATCACGACAATAGATTGTTTCACAAAATGGGTAGAAGCTATTCCCTTGTGTTCAATAATCGTTGATGTAATATGTCATTTCATATTGGAACACATTATTGGTCACTTTGGACTTCCTTCCACGTTAGTTTCAGACAATCGATCATCATTTAAGAATAATGATGTGAAGATGTTCTTGGAAAAATTTAAGATACAACATAGATTCTCAATGCCTTACTACCCACAATCTAATGGAAAAGCCTAATCAACTAACAAAAAACTTGAAAAAATTCTAAGAAAAATAGTGAACAAGCATAATAAAGACTAGCATACACAATTAACATACACATTATGGCCTTATCGTACTAGTATCAAAACTTCAATAGGAAACACACCTTACAACCTTGTTTATGTGGCCGAGGTAATTATGTCCATGGAGTTAGAGATTCCCTCCATAAGAATCACTCTTCAAGGGATAATTGATGACAATACTTATAGGGAACAACAATTAAACCAACTTGAAATGCTCGATGAAAGGTGCATCAACGCCCTCAAACATCTTCAAGCTTTTCATAAGAAAATGCAACAAAGTTATAATGATCATGTCATCCCTCATTCATTCACCAAGGGTGATTTGGTGTTATATGAAAATTAGTGAAATGTCATTGCTAACCCAACAGAGAAAGGAAAGTTTAGCCCTAATTGGTTAGGGCCGTATGTAGTTCAAGAGAGCTATGGGTCTAGAGCATACCTGATATCTGAAATGAATGGTACACCTCTTCAAGAACCTATTAATGATGCGCATTTGTGTCAGTACTATGCCTAGCCTTTCCAAATAGTGTGAGTTTTTAAAGCAATGTTGTTAGAGAAAATGGATAGTATGCCATTGTCTCTTGCACTTGCTTTGTTCCTAAAAAATAGTTCTTTGTGTCTTGAATTGTGGGGTAGTGGGTCCAATGTAGTTTTGGATTCTTGCTTCAGGTATCATGCTATTCAAACCTTATGGTGTATGTTATGTTACATTAAACCCTTATTGACATTTAATGTTCTATAATTAAATTAGAAGTGCATTTAATTTAGCATAACATACTGCATCATAAATTTGAGAAAAGTTAAGAAAATACATGTTAGATCATGGAGATATTTATCAAATAGTCTAACAAAGATTATTTGATAAATCACGTTGCCATCTAACACATAAATATAAAATCCAAGCATGCTCATATATATATCAAAAGTTTTAAATACATCTCATCAATAGTACAACGTCACTATTGCCTATGTGTACTAGATCCCTTGGGATGTGGTGTCCATGCTTGTCGAGAGACGGTGGTGTGTGATTAGGATCTACTCATGCTTACCATCTCTTGCATAGTCCATAGCGACCTGCATAGCTCACCCTCACGTATCAATGCCTACACATGATCTCACTTTGCATAGCCTCTATCAGCCTAGATTCTGGCATTCTCTCTTTAAAGCTGCTTGAAATTTGACTGTAAGATAGCCTCTCTCTCAGATCTTCAAGCTGCTCAAGCCTCCTCTAAATGCATTTCCAGTGCTAATACTTGACCCTCAGCCCAATCAATGCACCTGGATATGCCATCATATGCTCCCCTTAGTCTCACATAAGGATCAAACAAGTCCATGCATTGCACCACAAATTATGGGGGTATGTACTATGTGGTTGTGGCCTCATCTATAGGAAGGGGTGACACTATCATTGCAACCATACATTGAAATAGGTCCTTAGGATCTATCACAGGCCCTGTGAGATAGAAATCCTAAGAATAATCAGTATACATCATCATAACACATATAAATGAGCATGATATACATAAAACATACAACATAACAATAAATATCATCACCTGGGTATGTAGCATGATTAGTAGGAATCTTGAACGCCTTGCTACTCTCTCTGTGCTCTCAGAAATTGGAACATGTAGACTGTGACCTCGTAACCTATGTGGGAACTATTTCTCTCCACTCAGCTCTAGAAGGACTAGCCTCACCTCTATCACTTTCCCCGCTCATGGGCTAGCTCTTCTCATCCTCCATCTACTCATCATCCTCATCCCCATCTAGAAATAGGTTTGTTGGATCTACCCTCTTACCTGACTCTCTGTCCTCTTCCCCTAGATTTGGTAAAGGTCCTGCGAAGCCCATAGGATAATCCATAGGAAAGATAGCTCCTGGATGAACCACCTCCCATCACTCATCGTAATCTTGTGTCGTGCTGACGTAGTCTATGTTAGAGGCTAGGGGCATGTTTATATCCTCCCCCTCTACATCATTTGAGATGACATTGTCTGTTGTCATCCATTTAAGATCTGAGGTCTGTGGGCACTCCATAATAATTGTCTATATGAATCTCCTAGCTGTGGTCACCTTTGTATCTTCCCTAACCATCTAATGATGTGATCGTAGTAGAAGGGTCTCACTACATGATCACACTATCTAAGAAAAATCCTGTCCCTCTGCATCTGCCTCAACTCTCCTATTGTGTCTGACCAAAATAGCTCCATTAGATAGGGTCCCCATATAATGTCCTCGCTCAGTCTGTCAAATCTAACCCTCTAGAATAGTACATCACTGTGCTGCCATGCCTGTCTCAGGGGATAGCTAAAGGACCATGGGTATCCCACTGCTATGGCAATTGAAAATCCTGCAAGTCTGATATAGGTAATGTGCTCTAAGATCCAATTCTATAGTAGGATGCAATGTGGCTCTTCATAAGTAAACTGACCCAGGTCATAGTACAAGTGTGCCAGTATGCTCTGACTCCATACGCAAAAACATGATAGTGCTCCATGTCTCAGATCATGTGCACTATCCCCCCCTCTAAATGTGCTCCATGACCATCAGGGACTAGTATCGGCACTACTATGAAAATAAAGATGCATCTAACTAGTGGTGAGTTTGCATGAATAAGCCATGAAAGCTCATTGTGTGGACCCACCCTGCGACAAAACGGTTTGCCTAGGTAATACTCGGTGTCAAACCACATCTCCTCAAAGCTCCTACCCTGCACTAGGAATACCCTCTCTCCTCGGATAGGGACTTGAAGTATGCGGTGCATGTCCTCCAATGTGACTGTCATCTTTCCTATCAGTAGATGGAAGGTGCAAGGGTTCGCACCCCATCTCTCTACCAACGCCATTAGAATGGCATCATGATACCACATGGCTAGTGAGAGATAGGCCCAATAGAGACCTTTCTCTTGGAGGATCTCCACATTCTGCTCAAGTATCTAATTGACAAGCTCTCGAAGAGGGGTGAACGTATGGCTACCCAAGTGCTGGAACTACTGGGGTGCAATCTGGCATAAGAAAACAATCAAAATGTCATTTAAAACATCTTAAAATCTTAAATTTGTGCTTTAATGGTAAAAAAGTGTGCTAAAGTTGCTCTAGGATATCTTAATTAAGGGCTCTATACACTTTATTCCTTAACTGGGACACGTTGCGACAAAGTGGGACATGTTGTGACAAAGTGGGACACGTTGCGAAAAAGTGGGACATGTTGCGAAAAAGTGGGACACGTTGGGACAAAGTGGGACACGTTGTGATAAAGTGGGACAATTTGAAATAATGTAGAAAAATGAAAGAAAAACTCTCCCTAGACTATAAATCCATCTAAATATTTCATAAAAACGTAAAAAATAATTAAATCAAAGTACAGAGAAGGTGAGATCCACTCATAGTAGACTGTAGCTCGCCCCATGCGATCACCTCCCGTAGAAGCCCAATCCATGGATGGGTGGATGGAAATTTGCTCGACATGATGGATCACTCTACTTCTAACTTTGCAAAAAGTTAAAATATAAAATGAATATGGATTATCTTCCCTTGTATCTTTATATACATGCATATTTAGATCACTTTTTGTTAAAAAGAAAAGAAGTGCTTTTTTATTTAAATTGACATATTAGGAGCTAGCAAACTCTGTTTTTGATGTCGTTTGTTGCTTTGGAATTGTGGTTTCGCTCCCATTATCATCAAATGTCTATCATCATGTGGAATGGTACTTGGAAATGCCATATGATGGACTTGTGCAATTTGATGTGCTTGGATTGCTACCTTGATTCCACCTTCGGAAAGCAAGCAAAATCAAGGGGGGGCATACATCTACCCTCAAATTTAATTTTCTAAGCAAGTTAGATAAGAGGATTATAATTGAGCTACTAACAAATCTGTGATGCAAAATGTGGTTCCTAACATTGTGGTTTTGCAAGTAACTACAGTGGGGGCTTCATTCTCCATAGCGAATCCATATGAGTATCCTTTTATAAAGTTCTTGTTGAAGTACTTTAGCTTGCATATGCATGTAGTGTCATATGGGTGCTAAATGTAGTGTAGAAAAATGCATACCTTTGTATTTTCACACTTAATTTGGACTTATTTTAGCATCCCTTGCATTAAATTCCCTTTAGGTCACTTGTTATGGGGCCCTAAGACCCCTTTTTGTGCATCTTGAGGCATATTTCAACTCTGAACCTAACCAAAATCCATAAACGACTATTAATCTTAGTAACACACCTTTCAAGATTGAAAAATAGGCCTTGTGGGACCAAGATGCCACCTAGGGTGTCTTAGTCTCGGGAGCTTTATTTTTGAAAATTAAGAGCGAGAAATGAAAATATTTGATTTAAATTAGCATTTTGTTGGCCTTTGGGATCTAATAATCTGGTCATTAGATAGGAGTGCATATAAAAGTAAGATTCACACCCCATTTTTACATAAGTTCTGAATAAGAGACTTAAGTTGAAGAAAGTTGAGATAAGGAAGCAAGTTGAAGGAGAGTTTCAAGTCTTGGAGCAACCTTCTATTGTGTTTTTGCAGGATTTTCAAGTCCATTTTAAAAGCAAAGATCTAGCATTTCCAAAGAGTAATAATGGATTCCTATTGAGGATCATGAGAGATTCTAGGTTGGAGATGCAACTAGCCATTCTCCCAAGCTTAAAGACTTGTTTCTTTATGCTGGTATATGGAGTCTAATTAGACTCGGTGGTTAAATTTTCCCCTTTTATCAACACTATTTCCCCCCAATTATTTAATGGGGTCAAGGGGTAGTACCACTTGCGGAGGTTTGGGGGCAGTGCCCCCAAGACAGGGTCAAGGGGCAGCGCCCCTGGTGCACTCCCTGTCGCGATATAGGGCAGGGTCGAGGGGCAGCACCCCCGTGGGCACTCAAGGGCAGCGCCCCGAAACCTCTCACATTTTTTATTATTTTATAAATTCATCAAGTGTTATTTTTTCTATTGTCTGACATAAAAAATCCCTATTTTGTAACCGACATAAGTCTTGATAAAAGGCTAAGGATTAGGGTTTCTGTTGACACTGTATTGTAGCATTTGCATTGGTATTGAGTTGCAAGGATTATTGGTTGTAATCGGTTCGATTTATTGGATAATAATATTGGACTCTTTGTTGGTGGATGTAGCCGAAGTTTGGGTGAACCCCATTAAATATTGTCTCTTGCTGTTATTATTTATGTGTTTTTAATTCCTTTGTTTAATCTTTATTTGCATATAATTGATATTTTTCTGCATACAATTCCGAACACTTTATTGATTCCATCTTCCATTGTTGTTCTATTTTCTACCTAGGGAAGGTACATTTCATGTTTATGAATTGTTAGGGTGATTAGAGATATCCTTTATAGGTAATTTACATTTGCATCTTTGGAATTCTATTCTAACACATTTGAATAGGGTTTCTCCATGTTCTAACTTGCATAATCTTAGACACACCTAAGATTAAGGCACACACACATTTCCATTTTCAGATTTATGATTTTCAATCAAGGTTTAATTACCAAACAAGGGGTTTGACTAGGGAAAACCCCCATCAAAAATTAATCCAAATTCCTTTGTTTTGCAGGTTATTTTATAGGTTCAGATCTAAAGTCCTGGCAGAGAAGGAAGTGCAGACCTTAAACCTCGGGATCACACTCAAATTAGTTAGAAATTTAGATTGGGACTAAGAAGGTAGTAAGGGAATCTTAGTCCTCTATGTGTAATTTTAAAAAGATTATTTTAGATCCTATTCTAGCATCCAAAGATTTTGCATCTTCCCCAAAAAATAGTAGCGAGACTAAGACAACAACAAGAGCGTCTTAGTCCTCAACATATTTTGACAGCTTCTTTGGATTTCTGGAATCCTTCTCACATCTTCGGACTTTCTAGGTACATACATCATAACTCCCTGTTGCATAATTTTATCATTTGCATCCTTCATTTAGCTTGCATTACTAGGTTTTTTAGGTTGAATGCTTATTTGTCTTTTCCAAGTAGTTGCTTGGTGGTGAACCCCTAAAATCTTAAAGAACACACTCCTAGGTCTTCCTTGTTGAGAATTGAATCACCTATGAGGTTGATATTCAATCCAATTAGGATTACTAGGACATAATTGAATGACCTAGAGGAGAAGAGAGTGAATTTCACCCCCTTCCCCCCCTATAGTTCACTATGATAACTAGGTGATGTTTGAAGACCATGGATTCATGAGATGCATGCGGCGCCTTGAACTCTTTATCATATCATGAAGTATGTATATAAGAACAAGATATAGAAAATTGAAATGGACCCTGAGCCTAAAATTTGTTTACAAATTGAAAATGGAACCACTAGTCCTCTGAACACATTAATTCCAACATAAAAAATAGACCCTATACAAAAAGAAACACAAGAGATGGAAACAATGTCAAAATTATCAGATGATGATTGGGGTTCTTTGGAGTTCACACCTTCATTTATGGGAGAATATATAATCACATGAAAAAAGGATGAAAAAGAAAAATAATCAATGGTTATGTCAACACAAAAATAAGGAGAAAACTCACAAGCATCTACCTCATCTACTCTTGAAGAAGACACAAGCTACAAAACAAACTTTGATGAGAGGTTATCAATAACCACCAAACCCGAAAGAAATGGAAAAAATTTATGGTTGAGGTTATGAACTTATGAAACAATTGGGGTATAGTGGAAAAGGATGTGGAAAGAAAGAAAAAGGAATTCATGTTCCTATGGAACCTAACATGCAAGAAATAAAAAATGGTTTGGGATACTGTCCTTCTAAGATAACACAAGTAAACATGAGACCTTCATTAAACATCAACACTGTTATGGGTAAAAAAAATCAATCTTACCTTGAAGCATCTAGAAATGCTTGATATGAATTTTGAACCATCATGGGAATACTGTGAAGATGACGAATCCTTGAAAAAAATGCTAGGATCTTATGATAAACCATTTACTCCTCACAAGACAAAGGTTACATGTGCTATGATTAGTACCAAACAGAAATATGGAGAAAAGGAGAATAGTGAGATAGACATGAATAATGAAGAATACAACCTTGATTTTTTGAGATCAAATGCGCTTCCTTTAGGGGATACTATGGATATAGCAATAGACATCAATGATAAAGAGAAATTCATTAAGATAGGAAAATTCCTTGATGATGGAGAACAAGAGGATACTGCAAATTTGCTTCATGACTTTCCCAAAAAAAATTCTTGGACTTATTCTGATATGTCAGGAATTGAACCTAAGATTGTAACACCCAGCATAGTCCTTGTTGAAAAGGCTAAGCCTGTTAGACAAAAAAATTGCAAAATGAACCCTAAAATAGCCTTGCTGGTTAAGGAATACATTGAAAAACTCCTTAAGTCTGGTTTCATAATACCTATGGATTTTTCTACTTGGATCTCAAAAAATTTTGTAGTCGCAAAACCTGACAATTGTATTAGGATGTGTATGGATTTTCATGATTTGAACAAAGCATCTTTAAAAGATGACTCTCCCCTTCCTAATATTGACATGATAGTAGAATCAACCGCGGGACATTCTTTGTTTTCATTCATGGATGGATTTTTTTGGATACAATCATATCTTCATCAACCCTCAAGATCAGTAGGTTATGATGCCTTTTGGATTGAACAATGCGAGTGCAACATATCAATGAGCTATAACACTAATATTCCACGATTACATACATAAGATTTTGGAAGATTATGTTGATGATATTATAGCTAAATATTTAACAAGGAAAGATAATGTGAATGTTCTTTGGAAGGTCTTTGAGTGAATTGAAAAATACAACATGAGATTGAATCTGAAAAAGTGTGTCTTTAGTGTGGATAGTGGAAAATTTTTAGGTTTTATCGTATCTCGTAGAGGCATTGAGGTGGACACAAAGAAAATTGATGCTATCATTAACATGTTTCCTCCTAGAAATATCTCTCAATTTCGTACCTTACATGGAAGACTTCAAGCCATTCAACGATTTGTAGCATCCTTAGCAGATTGAACATTACCATTTACACGTCTTCTCAAGAAAGGCATACACTTTGATTAGAATGAGGATTGTAAATAGGATTTTGAGAGTTTGAAAGACTATCTTGTCACTCCACCTATTTCACAACCCGCTATGCAAAACAAACCATTCATCCTTTATACATCCACATCAGCCCATGCTCTTGCAGCATTGTTGGCTCAACAAGATGAAAAGGGTAAAGAACATCATGTTTATTACATTAGTTGAACATTGATTGATTATGAGAAATGATACACAACAATAGATAAACAATGTTTGGCCCTTGTATTTGTTACTAGTAAGTTGCAACACTACTTATTAAATGTTGAAATACAAGTAATGAAAAAGTTTGACCCATTAAACACCTCTTCACTAAAACAAATTTATCCGGACACTTAGCGAAGTCAATAATGTTGTTGAATGAATTTGACCCAAAATTTATTTCACAAAAATCAATTAAGGGTCATGTCTTGACCGACCAGTTGGCTGATGCTCCTTCTCCTTTAGCATTCCCTGGTAATGATTCTTTCCTTGATGATAATGTGTTAACAATTGAAGAAAATACATTGGAATTGTATTTTAATGGATCTAGGTACAGAACTGGCTCTGGCGCGGGGGTTAGAATAAAACTGCTCACAAAAGATCCTTTTCCTTTATCATATCAGTTAAATTTCCTATGTACAAACAACAGTATTGAGTATGAGGTGTTAATCGCTGGACTGCATGTCGCTTATGGGCGCTAGAGACATTAAGATATTTGGTGATTCACAATTAATCCTTAAACAAATAAATGGAACATATCAAACAAAACATGACAAATTATCAAAATATAGGGATCTCACAGTGAAATTGTTAGAGAAGTTTGAATCCTTCACCATTGATAACATCCCTTGAAAAGATAATCATTATGCACATGCAATGGAAAATTTCACTTCTCTTATTTCCCCTCAAGATCCTTCAAAATACTTCACCTTCATTTTCCATACAATTATGAAATCATCAATCAAAGATAAAATAGACGAAGTGTTAGCAACAACAATCAAAAAATTGAGTAAATGGTGATATGATATTCAATTATTTGAAAGACGGTACCTTTCCTGAGCTAAAAAATAAAAAAACTTGTTCTCATCTTCAAAAATTTGCATCTAGATACATTATCTTGGCGGACATCTTATATAAGCGGTCCTTTGATGGACTTTTTCCAAGGTGTCTTAAACAATCTGAAATCCCTATAGAACTTGAATAAGCTCATGCAGGTGCTTGTGGGGTGCATTTTGGAGGAAGATCATTAGTTCAAAAGCTAATCCACATAGGATATTATTGGAAAAACATGGAATGAGATTGGTTTGAATACGTTAAGAAATGTCACAAGTTTCGAGAGCATCAAAACTTAATTCATGATCTTGCCTTCGAGCTTCGCACACAAGTTCCTATTTGGCCATTCTTGGTATGGGGTTTGGATATTATTGGAAAAATATATCCACCCTCATTCACATGGCATACATTTATAATTGGAAATGGATTATTTCACAAAATGGGTAGAAGCTATTCCCTTGCATTCAACAACTGCCGATGTAATATATTGTTTCATATTAGAACACATTATTGCTCACTTTGGACTTCCTTCCACGTTAGTTTCAGACAATGGAACACCATTTAAGAATAATGATGTGAAGAAGTTCTTGGAAACATTTTATATACAACATCGATTCTCAATGCCTTACTACCCACAATCTAATGGACAAGCCGAATCAACTAATAAAACTCTTGAACAAATTCTATGAAAAATAGTGAAAAAACATAATAAAGGTTGGCATATGAAATTAACGTACACATTATGGGCTTATCGTACTAGTATCATAACTTCGGCATGAAACACACCTTACAACCTTGTTTATGGTGCTGAGGCAATTATGCCCCTAGAGTTAGAGATTCCCTCGTTAAGAATCACTCTTCAAGGGCTAATTGATGACAATACTTATAGGGAACAACAATTACACCAACTTGAAATGCTCGATGAAAGGTGCAACAACACCCTCAAATATCTTCAAGCTTATAATAAGAAAATGCAATGAAGTTATAATGAACATGTCATCCCTTGTTCATTCACCAAGGGTTATTTGTTGTTATATGAAAATCAGTAAAATGTCAATGCTAACTCGACAAAGAAAGGAAATTTTAGCCCTAATTGGTTAGGACCTTATGTAGTTCAAGAGAGCTATGGGTTTGGAGCATACTTGATATCCGAAATGGATGGTACACCTCTTCGGGAACCTATTAATGCCACACATTTGTATCGGTACTACATGTAGCATTTCTAAATAGTGTGAGTTTTAAAGTAGTGTTGTTAGAGAAATGGATAGTATTCCATTGTTTCTTGCACTTGCTTTGTTCCGACACATAGTTCTTTGTGTCTTGAATTGCGGGGTAGTGGTTCCAATGTGGTTTTGGATTCTTAATTCAAGTATCATGCTATTTAGACCTTATGGTGTATGTTATGTTACGCTAAATCCTTATTGGCATTTAATGTTCTACAATTAAATCATAAGTGCATTTAATTTAGCATAACATAATGCATCATAAATTTGAGAAAACTTAAGAAAAGACATGTTAGATCATGGAGATATTTATTGAATATTCTAACAAAGATTATTTAATAAATCACATTACCATCTAACACATAAATATAAAATTCAAGCATTCTCATATATATATCAAAAGTTTTAAATACATCTCATCAATAGTACAATGTCACTATGGCCTATGACTACTGGATCCCTCAGGATGTGGTGTTCGTGCCCATTGAGAGTTGGTGGTGTGTGATCAGGATCTACTCATGCTAACTATCTCTGACATAGTCTGTAGTGACCCATGTAGCTCACCTTCGCGTATCGGTGCCTCCACACGCTCTCGCTCTGTGCAGTCTCTATTAGCCTAGATTCTAGTATTCTCTCTCTAAAGTTGCTCAATCTTTGACTGTAAGATAGCCTCTCTCTTAGATATTTGAGCTACTCAAGCCTCCTCTAACTCCACTAGCAGTGTTGATACCTGACCCTCAACTCAATCAGTGGGCCTAGATATGCCATCATATGCCCCCTGAGTCTCACATAAGGCTCAAACAGTTCCATGCATTGTTCCATGAATGGTGGGGGCATGTACTCTATGGATCTAGCCTCATTTTCACGAAGGGGTGGCACTATCATGACAACTACACGTCGGAATAGGTCCTTCAGATCTATCATGGGCCCTGCGAGATAGAAATCATAAGAATAATTAATTTACATATGATGGACTTGTGCAATTCGATGTGGTTGGATTGCTACCTTAATTCTGCCTCCATAAAGCAAGCGAAATTAAGGGGGAGCATACATCTACCCTCGAATTTAATTTTCTAGGAAATTTAGATAAGAGGATTATATTTGAGCTATTAACGAATTTGTGATGCAGAATGTGGTTCCTAACATTATGGTTTTGTAGGTAACTACAGTGGGGGATTCATTCTCCCTAACAAATCCATATGAGTATCCTTTTATAAAGTTACTTGTTGAAGTACTTTAGCTTGCATATGCACATAGTGTCATATGGGCACTAAAGGGGGCTAAATGTAGTGTATAAAAATGTATACCTTTGCATTTTCACACTTAATTTGGACCTATCTTAGTATCCCTTGCATTGAATTCCATTTAGGTCACTTGTTATGGGCCCCTAAGATCCTTTTTTGTGCATCTCGAGGCATATTTCAACTTTGCACCTAAAAAATCCATAAACAATTGTTAATCTTGGTAACACACCTTTCAAAATTGCAAAATAGGCTTTGTGGGACCAAGATGACCTTGGTGGTGTCTTAGTGCCATCTAGTGGGATGAAGATGCCACTTAGGGTTTCTTAGTCTCAGGGGCTTTATTTTTGAGAATTAAGAGTTGGAAATGAAAATATTTGATTTAAATTAGCATTTTTTTAGCCTTTTGGATCTAATAATTGGGTTATTAGATAGGAGTGCATATAAAAGTAAGATTCACACCCCATTTTAAAATAAGCTTTGAATAAGAGAAGTAAGTTTAAGAAAGTTGAGATAAGGAAGCAAGTTGAAGGAGAGTTTCAAGTCTTGTAGCAACCTTCTATTGTGTTTTTGCAAGTTTTTCAAGTCCATTTTAAAATCCAAGATCTAGCATTTCCTAAGAGTAATAATGGATTCCTATTGAGGATCATGAGAGATTCTAGGTTGGAGATGTGACTAGATATTCTCCCAAGCCTAAAGACTTGTTTCTTGATTTATTCCATCTTCCATTGTTGTTCTATTTTCTGCCTAAGGAAGATACATTTCATGTTTATGAATTGTTAGGGTGATTAGAAATCTCCTTTATAGGTCATTTACATTTGCATCTTAGGAATTCTATTCTAACACATTTGAATAGGGCTTCTCCATGTTCTAGGTTGCATAATCTTAGACACACTTAAGATTAGGGCACACACACATTTCCATTTTCATATTTATGCTTTTTCATCAAGGTTTAATTACCAAACAAGGGGTTTGACAAAGGAAAACCCCCATCAACAATCAATCCAAATTCCTTTGTTTTGTAGGTTATTTTATAGGTTCAGATCTGAAGACTTGGTAGAGAAGAAAGTGCAAATCTTAAACCTCGGGATCACACTCTGAAATTTTAGAAATTCAGATCAAGACTAATACGGTAGCAAGGGCATCTTAGTCCTCTAGGTGAAATTTTTTAGAGATTCTTTCTGATCCTGTTTCGATATTCGAAGATTCCACATCTGCCCCAAAAAATAACTATGGAACTAAGACATCAGTAAGGGTGTCTTAGTCCTCCTTAGCATATTTTGACAACTTCTTTGCATTTCTGGAATCCTTGTCACATCTACAAACTTCATAGGTACATCATAACTCCTTGTTGCATAATTTCATCATTTACATCCTTCATTTAGCTTGCATTACTAGGTTTTGTAGGTTGAATGCTTATTTGTCTTTTCCAAGTAGTTACTTGGTGGTGAACCCCTAAAAGCTTAAAGAACCCCCTCCTAGGTCTTCCTTGTTAAGAATTGACTCACCTTTTGAGGTTGATAGTCAATCCAATTAGGATTCATAGGAAATAATTGAATGACCTATGGGAGAAGAGAGTGAAGTTCACTCCCTTTCCCCCTACTATTCACTATGATAACTGGGTGATGTTTGAAGAAGTTCCGATAGGGATATCTTAGCAGGAGTATTCTTAAGTTGTTGAACAATATTATATTCCTTTCCACTATTTAAAGGAAAATGAGGAGGACTAGGTAAGATAATGTTAGGCAATGAGAGACATGTTTGAGTTGTTTGTCTTGGTTGCTGATTATTCCTCATGTTATATGTATGAGCAACAATGTTATAATTTGATTGCTGTGAAACATTATTCTTAGGTGGTTCAAGGATAAGGACAATTTTGTTTTGAGTCTGTGGTCATTGTGAGGGTGGGTAAATAATTAGAGGATTCTTAGGATTTCCCACGGGGTATTTAGGAGGTCCAATAATCAAGGGGGATATAATGGAAACTTGTGCATTCATAACCTTAGCGGTGTCAGTTTGATGTCTTTCTAATGAATGGGAGTCTAGTGTCATATTTTGACCATCATCTAAAGAAGTCACATCACTATTATTTGAAGGAAATTTGTCAATTGTCTTATTTTCTTTGACCATTATATCACCCCTAGTAGGAGAGTTTTTAGGAGAAAAACAAAGGAGATGTTCATGACATTCAATGTTTGGTTCCTCTAAAGTAACTTCATCACAAGTATTGTACTTCTCAATGGTTGGGTTTTCTTGTTTATCAATGATGTCATTCTCTTGTTCAATCAGGTTTTCCCTAGGGGAAGAGAGACAACTAATATTTTCATGACTTTCATGGATTAGATTTTCTATCAAAGTATCTTCTTCACAACTAGGAGATATACTAGGAGAAAAGCAAATGTGATTGTCATGATTGTCCATAATTTCATTCCATTGTCTCATAATATCTTCCAAATTAGGATAGGCAGGGGAAGAAAAATAAAGAGGGTTGTCATAGATCTTAAAGGTTCGATCATCTAACACCAAACTATTGTCCTTACTTACAATATGACTATCATGATTCCTTACAATTGCATCCTCTTTCACTAAAACATTCTCACAAGCAAGAGATGAATGGAGATTAGCTAAGGTGATGTTTAGAAATGTGTCTATGATCTCATTCTCTTATGCTATAATATCTTCCAATATAGGAAAGTTTATAGAAGAGGAAATTTCAACATTGTCATGGTCCTTAATGAGTGCATATTCTAACACCAAAATACCTTCATCACATGTAGGTGTGGTATTAGGAGAAGAGAAAATATGACTATCATGATTGTCTATGCTTTCATATTCTATCACATCATTCCCAAAATAGGAGAGATAAGAGGGGGTGTAGGTTTAAGGAAAGCATCAACATGTTCCCTCTCTTGTACTAAGAGACTCTCATAACTAGGAAAAATTTTGAATGAATGACTAACATGCTTATTAAATAAATTTTTCTTTACAAAATTGGAAAAAACAGATACTAACATTTTGTGAAAATTAATTTCACATGTGATGCAATGACCTATAATGAAATGTGTAAATGCAGATTTCAGATTCTAAACAATCTGAAAATGAAATGTTGTAAATGCAAATTTGAATTTTGACAATGCACTAAATGAAGCAATTTTAGCTAAATTCAATGAATTTGATGAAACAGGAAATCAAAAAACTGAAATAGAAATGTAACAGTAGAAAACAAAATCCTAAAACAAAGATTTCAAATCCTAGAAAATGTAGATCAAGACCTATCAAGGACTCATTCACCAGTAAAGACAAATGGGTCCTGGATAAGGATTTTTAAGATATTTTTACTGATTTGCAAGTATTTTTCAACGAGTTTCAAATGCTAGAAATTTCAGGTCCATCCCGATTAGGGAATCATTCGCCAGTAAGGGTGAATGTGTCCTTGATTAGGGTTTTTTTACTATTTTTGAATGACTTTAAAGCTTTTTGTAATGTCTTTCAGTTTTAGGTTTGATACAATAATTTTTAGTTTCAAAATTTCTAGAAATGCAATGTGAAAATGCAATAAAATGATGAATGCAAAGACCTAATTTGAAATGCAATGTTTTTTTGATTTTTAAATGCAATTGTATGAGGTCTAAACACTATGTAAAATGACTTATTTGTTTTTGTATTTTTCAGATTTAGAGAATACAAAACAAAGCAATTCTAAACCCCAAATGAGATGCAAATTTGAATGTCAAGCAAGAAACCCTAAATGAGATCTAATTCAATGCAAGTGAAATGCAAATGAATGCAAGATCTAACATAGGATGCAAGAATAAACTTCCAAAATAAAAAATTACAATATTCAATAGGTCAGGTTCACCAAAATGAAACATAGAAAGAGGTTCACCATCAATAGGGTATCAATGATGAACCTAATTTTTAGTAGATGTGTGTTTCACTATTTATGAGGGTCAAAATTCCTAGATAACAATAAAAAACTAATCCTAACTATTATAGCAACAAAAGGGAAGTTTTCAGAGCTTGAAACAATGTGTACCTTGTATAAAACTTATTTTTAGGTCATAAAAGACTCATTCACCTTTAGTGGTGAATGGGTCCCTGTTAGGGTTTTGAAAACTGACTTCTAGGTTTTATTCCTCTCAATCTACACTCCTAGATCCCAGATTTTCACTGCTTCAAGCCCCATTGAGGACTCATTCACCTTTAGTGGCGAATGGGTCCTTTTAGGGTTTTGGAAAACTGATTTCTAGGTTCTATTCTTCAAGATCTACACTTCCAGCTCCCCAATTTTTAGCTCCTGAAAGTCTAAAAAAAATCATGTAGCTTCATTTTTTGTGCTTTTGCAATGTAGATGACAACTTTGAAATTTTTTCTTCAATCTTGTTCTCCACTTGATCTTTAACCTATGAACCTACAAACACACATCAAAGAGGTGAAAAACTTGTTGATTGTTATTGAATAGGGGTTTGCCTAGGTCAAACCCCTTTTAGGTAATTAAACCAAATGATGAGATAATGAAATTGAAGCAAGAACATGAAACAATGAAATGTTGATTCCTTGGAAGTTGTCTTGGAATGTAAATCTAAAAACTAACATGAAGTAGCCATGAAGAATGTAGATATTGATCTTGAATAAGATGTGAAACTATGCTCGCAAGTAGATTGTCAATGCTACATCAACAATCTTAGCTCAACAACATGTATGAATGCACTATTCCTTTGACATGATGAAATGATCTTGAATTTTTGCAATAAGACTTCACTAATATTCCTTTGAATGCCTTTGAAATGCTCTTGTAAACTCAAACTTTCTATAATGCATAAATACTCAAAGTTGCTAGGTGAAACAATGTGAATTAACCTCATATTTATACTAAATCTAGAGATTAACCTCAAAATTCAAATAATTCAAGCTGACACTAGATCTAGGATTAAAAATCATTACGATTCCACCAAAATTAAATTAAAAAAGGGGTGTCCTATGTGAGGAGGACACATTCGCCATTGAAGGCGAATGGGTCCTAGCACAAATTATTAGGACCATGCTTCGGGGGGGTGAAATAACATCAAAAGACCATGTCAAAAATGCAAAGAAAGGGGTGTCCTATGTGGAGAGGACCCATTCGCCACTAAAGGTGAATGCATCCTAGCACCATTTTCTAGGACCTTAAATTTTCCAAATTAAATTTCATGCAATATCATTATTGGGTGTCGGGATCAATCTTTCATAAAGTGTCATTAATAAGGCTTATATTTGAATTAAAGGGGCCAATTAATCTCAATTATGTACAATTAATTAATGAAACCCTAGATAAGTGTGAAAGTGTAATACAACTTTTTACAACACCATAAATAAGGTATAATTTAAGTATATTTTGTTAAAAGGGATGAAGATTCAATGTGAAAGTGCAACACATTACAACACCAAATCGAGGCATAATTAGGTTAATTCAATATCACTTATTCTCAAATTAAGTGTGAAAAAGGGTTACTTTTTTCTATACTACATTGAGCAACTTATGATACACATTGTGATACACCATAAGACATATTTAAATAAAGATGATGGAGCCAAAATGTGGCACCCAAGTTGGTTAGTGGGTTATGATGAGATTTTGATAGGCAAAAGGAATATGTTATTTTTAGCATTTTGAATCATCTTATGATTTGGATGTTGGGTTTCTAACTAAGGATTTTGGTACCATATTTGGGTGGTTTCACCTCATGATATCCTAATTATCATTTGATGGTTTCATGTACTTGAGATGGCTATTTTAATGGTAAATTTTGTAGGTATTATTATGCTACTAGAATCAATCTAGATGTCTAGTTGGTGATACAAATATAAAATATTAGATTTTGTAAGCGTAATGTAACCTTTTATTACCAAATAATACATTTAATTTCTTTGGAGTATGAGTTTTTTCAAGCCCTAAAGAGCTTTCCCCATGTAAGTCACTATATTTTTTATTAGAGGTAAAACAAGTTTTAAAAGGACTATGGAAATATTTACAATAAGTTGACTAGAAAGAAAATAATAGAAACAAAAAAATAATAGAAACAACAACAAAAGAAGCCTACAATGGCCCCACGAAAAAAATAAAAAAATAAAACTAGATAGGGAAAATAAACTAGCTGCATAACTAAAGTTTCTTCAAGGTTTCAACAACATCTGATTCTTATTGGTAGAACTACTTCTGGAGTTTAACAAAACTCATCAGATCTTTCTTTTCCTCTTCAAATTTTTTCTTCTTTCTCCCTTGGGAGTGAGTACTAGGAGAAAATTTCTCATGAATCTTATCTTTTCCCTAGTTGATATTATCTCTGCAAAGGTCCTTCATATTTTTAGTGAGGATACAAATCCCCTTAGCATTGTTCTAGATTGAGCATTGGCTAACCTTCACCACCCTCTCAAGGTTACAAGTTTAATATTTTTTTATGTCTTGTTCCATTACAACAATTTTATCGTCCATGTATTATTTCTACTTATCCATGCATTTCACCTTTTCATTGAGGTCATTTCATATGGAACTCAAATCCATTTCCATTTTTTCAACCTTGGAGATGGATTCCCATCCTTTCAGGATTTTTATCTCCTTCAACCATCAAACCTCAACCTAACCACCCATCCTTGTAGAATATCCAACTTCATATTGGTGTGATTAATATCAACATAGAACCATTTGGATAGCCTATCTTGAGAATTAACATCCCTAATGGTGTCTAGAGCCTCTTCTAAGCCTTTGAAATTAATTGCATTTGAAACCATGAAGAACTCCACAGGGAATTTATGGGTAGGATCAATAATTTGGGGAAAAGGGATACCTACACCAAACTCCACCACCTTAACATTCTTAATACCTCTAAATCTATCTCCCTTAATAGGCTTGTTCTCCTTCATCGATAACACAAACCCAAGCCCCATGGAAATGTCAACAAACTCTAGTTTTTCAGAACTACATATATTTTCTTTTTCTTTCCTTCTAGAGATGGTTTTGCATTTTTATCTAGAATTTAGTTCTAACAACAATATATTATTGGAAATCAATCCTTTCATTGTTCCAATCAGTTGAGCACCCATAATCCCCAAACTACAAAGCATTCAATTTTCCTTTTCCTTTTTTCTTAAGCACCTTGGGGGTGTCTTCCTTGCCCTTTATTTTTATTATAGGGGTAGATACCTCCTTGAATTTTGCATACTATAAATTAGTAGAATTATCATATAAAATTTGGAAAAAGTTCCTAGAGAAATGTTCATCTTCCCAATCCTCACAAGTTTCCTCCTTCCAAGCCTCTGAGGAGTCCTAATCTGAGTTTTCCTTAACCCTAGGATTCTTAATATTTTTAATATTCTCTATTTTACCCAAGTTTTTATTGATAGGGTCATAGATTTCATTAATTTATAATTAACAGAATAATCCATTCATGAGGACATGCATTTTTAGGTTCCTCCAATTCTCAGTGATAGAGTGTTCTAGTGAGGCCAAGAGATAGAAAGATAGAGACTAACATTCTATGTTTGAAATGATTTAGAAAAGTAAAATGGTATCCATACATATTCTTATAATCACCCTCAAGGGTCACAAACCTCATAATACACTCCACAACCACAATCAAAATGGGTTTAATGGAAGTTCTCTCATAGCCAAAGTGAAGTTTCACCAATTTAATCCTTTCATTTCCCCTAAATAAAATCCACAAAGCCTCATCTATTTTACATGGTATAATGTTTTTGTTTTCATTTCCTTGTAACTATATGATTAGTTTAACTTTTACACATATCTCCTCTAATAGATTGGTGTAGAAATCATATATTTGTAGAGAAGGGGGATTCACTACTTATGAGTCTCTTTATTCTCAAGAGATTCCCAAGGGGAAAACTTCCCTAAATTGCCTCAAGGAACAAACCAAGAGTTTCAAAATCGGAATGAGTAGGTCACAACAATTTTTTGGACAAACTGACATGCTCTCGGCCAAAGGACATCAACACAACACATGGATGACAACACAACGTGCTGGATTCCCAAAGGTGCATTGACATATTTTACGGAAAGAAAATAAAAAATGTTGCAAAAAATGACAAAGTGTCTACTTCTACTCTAACTGCTAAGAAATCTTGGAATGTGAAAAAGTAATGGAATATAACAAAACTACTATAAAGTGAAGTAGATGATAAGACTAATGAGGATAAGAGATAGAAGACACTAAAAAAAAACCCAAGTATTAATGGAGCCTCCATCAAATGAATGTCTTCAATACCTGCATACATAAGATCTATAGAAAATGTTGGCGTTGTATAGGGGTTTGCCTCAGTCAAACCCCTATTTTGGTGTTCCCACCTTCATGGACAGCCAGATAGATAGAGAAAGTGAACAAATTGAGCAAATATGGAGTGATAAAATCAATCCCTGCTCAAGGAGGAGAACCCGTAACACCAAATAGAGATATAATTGTGAGGGGATATGTGAAATCCAAGGATGCTCACAAGCATAAGATAAGAGAGGTATCACATGCAAGGCTTAAGGAAGCCAAGGAGGGAGACAAAGATAGCTGCAAGAGCCAAGAGGGTTGCAAGGATTACTGTGAGAGCTTGAAAGAGTTGTAAATGGAGCTTAAAAGTGCTATTGTAGCAAGAAAGGAGAGCTATGCAAACAAGATAGTAAGAGAAAGATAGGAGAACATCCAAGATGGAAGCTTGGAAGGAGAAGAAGGCCAAATGAGTTGAAAAGACAATTTTTAAAGAGGGAAAGGAAGCTTCCCAAGCCATTACAAGGTCTCTTGGGTCGTTACCACCGAAAAAACTTGCTCAAAAAAACTATTTGAATGTTGAAACATCACAGGGTGCTAGCATGGTGCACAAATGTCTACATGGTGCACTAGTGTCCATACACATCACACTACAAAACAATGAGAATAGGAAAAGAACACAGTTTGATGCAAAGCTGACACACAAAGGTAGCTTCTTCTTCTCACATATTCAACCAATAAGAGATGCTCAATCATCCTAGCCAACAAGCCAAATGTTATGATAACCAACCTCAACAACTACACAAGTTATTTATTTTATAGAATAAGCTTGCACAAAACCATCAAGTGATATTACGTAAATCATGTGACTAATACCATGAGTTTACAAAACCACGTCCCCCTCATTTAATTTTTGATACAAAATTTTCTTAATATTAAATATTTTCTATTGTACAAACTACCATTAAATATTTATCCCAGTGCTACATAAAACATACAAAGTGGCCCCAAAAATGTCTAACCTATGTGATGCACATATCACTAGATCCCCTAGGTGCACCACAAATAATATTAATTTTATATTATAACATTACATAAGGTGAACAAAACACCTCTTCCTAACAATCATATCATGCATTATATGGCTATCTCCTTATATTTTATTCAATTATCTTATTTTTTTTACCATTATCATTATCATGATTTATTTTTCCATCTCCTACAAGTCATTGCATACTATGTACGAAAGTAATTTGAGGGGGCATATATTTTCACTAACACTTTTTCATGGTTTGGATTTTAGATAGTGACTTGTGGTAGATAAAGACTCCTCATTATACATTGATGGATCTTGATTTCTATACATGCCCACATCAACTAGAATTTTCTATCATCTTTTCAACATTGAGCAGAGTTGCATTGCTTGGTTGTATTGAACATGTCATGTCATATTTCCATATTAAGTGATCATATTACATGGCTATATCAAATGTAATGTATCATGTTTTCACAATAGACAAAGTTATGCCACATTGTTTTATGTAAATTCCTATTAAAAAAAGTTTGAATATTAGTTTAGTTTGTTGTGTTAATAGTTTGGCTAAGTTATAGGATTTAAGTATAAAAATATTATGTTTCACATAAAACAATTTACATAATATTATTTTAAGAAAAAAAAATATAGTGGAAGAAAAAATAAAATAAATGTGTATTCAACTAGGGATGTGTTTAGAGTTGTATAGTCATAGTCTATTAATCTATCATTCATTAATAGTAATAGTGATGGTCTCAATTAGGTATGATTTTATATTTGTCAATAAATATTTGATTTGCTAATTAATACTATTGATATTGATAAATATCTTATTATTTATATAATACTCAACAAGCATAATTAAGATAATTTTAGTATTAGATTTATTTTTATTTAAATATTATAAAAAATAACATAATTTTTTAATAATTTTAAAAATTATAAAAAAAAAAAATTGTTGAATTTTTTTATACTTTATAATAAAATAGTAAATTACAATAATTATATCATTAAATTTATCTTTCATGATATTATATATTTATCATATTATTAAATTTTAGTGATCCAAAGAACCCAATTTCATTCTTGCCACAACTTATTATTATTATTATATATCAATTACTTATAAAACATTGCCTTAAATAAAAATACTAAATACTAGATATATATCTATTTAAGATAATCCTCGGGATTCATTTTTTAAGATCTTAATTTTTTTTTTACTTGATAATTATTTATTAATAATATACATTGCACTACCTACTAGAAACAATTGTTAAATCTCATCAAAATGCAACCTCCCAACATACTATACATTGAAAAGGGTAGAAAAATAAAAGTGTTGCAATATATGACTCAGAATTTCACTAGGGATTACAACCCTTGTCTATGGCTAAGACAATATGTAAGAGATTCCATTCGATTCAAAATAGAATTGCTTAAAGTGAAGCAATTATATTTTGAATTGAACGAAACCTCGTTCATATTTTATTAGCCATGGACAAGGGTTGTAATATCTAGTGAAATTCCTAGTCATTATGTATTCAAGGCTTCATACTTGACTACATTATTTGTGCATTGAAAATATGGTGTGTATTCTTTAGGGATGTAATCTCCTTAAGGTTTGATAAGTAGAACTCCTACTCCTGAGCAATGTTGAGTGTGGGAGCCATCAAAGTATAATTTCAATTGTATTTGTTTGATGATAAAAAAATATTTTTCATCTAGAAATTATGAGATAAGTGTGTGTTCTACTACTAATGGTGCTTCAACTAGTTGATCTCCTATCACCCAAACTTTGATTACCTTGTGATATTTATACTCAATTTCAAATTCACTTAGGATAGCCCATTTTTTATTCATCCAATAAAAGCTACTTTAGATAAAAAAAAATTGAGTGGCTTGTCTACCTTTGACGTGATATATTTTTTACTATTGAGCATGTGATGTCTGAGTTTCTAAGCATTAAAGACAACTACTAGACATGACCATTTCATTGGTGTGTAATTTAGCTCATATCCCACTAAGGTACAATTGAAATAGTAGATAACTCTTTCTTTGTCATTTTCATCATGTTGTGCTAAAAGTGCTCTCAATGTTAGTGATGTGGAAAAAATATACAACAAGAGGGTCTTGCCTATAATGGGTAGCATGAGAATAGGGAGTGATGCTAGGTATTCTTTGATTTGATTAAATTCATGTTTACAATGAGTGTCCCATTGAAAGATCATCTTCTTGCAGAGATGTGAAAATGGTTAGTATTTATCTACAAGTTGTGTAATGAAGCATTGGATAGCTTGAAGATTTCCTTGAAGATTGTTGAGTTGTTTTAAAGTCTTGGGAGGAGGAATTTCAAGGATAGCTTTGAGTTCTACTGAATCTATTATGATTCCTCTATGTGACACAATGAAACCCAAGATTTTTTCTAAAGTTACACCAAAGACATATTTCTTGGGATTAAAGCATACTTGATATTTCACTAGTCTGTCAAATATTTGTTTAAGTATTTGGATTTGTCTATTTCATGTCCTAGATTTTCCCAAAAGATCATCAACACAATATTCCATAATAACAAGAAACATGGATCACAAAATATTGTTAAGCTGAAAAGTCATCACTTGATAGAAAATGTGCCCAAGAAGTGATAAAATTTGTTTTATGTTGATCTTCTAGGGATATTTTAAGTTGGTTGTATCTTGAATTTTTTTCCATGAGTGATAACATCAAATTTCCCATAGTAAGATTGACTATGATATCAATGTTTAGCAATGGGAAATCATCCTTTGGACTTACCTTATTTAGGTCTCTAAAATTTGTGCAAGCTTAGAGGTCCCAAATGATTTTGGAAACTAGAATAATGTCTGAGACCCATTCAAGATAATAAATAGGATGTATAAAACCCATTTCCAAAAGTTTGTGTAACTCTACTTTTACCAAAAGAGAATTTTTTGGATGCATTTTTCTAAGTTTTTACATACTAATTTAGCATTAAGATAGAATTCTAAGTGACACACTAATAATGATAGATCAAGACCTGACATATCAACATAAGACCATGCAACATTTTGGTATTTATTTTGGAGGAAAACTGTTATGTCTTCTTTTTCTTCATTTGTGGGAGAGGTTATGAAGGTGATCTTAGGGTCTTCTTTGGTGCCTAGATTGATTTTTTTTCCTAAAATATTATTATTGATATTTCTTGATAATGTGTTACTATTGAGGATAGGTTAAGCTCCTCATCTTGTATGCTTTCTGGAGGAAAACTGACATGTCCTATTTTTCTTCATCATTGAGACAAAAGGATATGAAGGTGATCTTAGGGAATTCTTAAATGCCTAGATTGATTTCTTTTGTTTCCTCAACTAGTATTGTGGATCTTTCTTGATAATGTGGTGCTATTGAGGGTAGGTCAACTTAATCACCTTAAAGAGGTTTTCACTAGAGGATACCTCTTTTATTTTTACTTTTTTATTGTTCAATAACACCTCATCAAGGTTTTCACTAGGGAAATTTATATTATATTTTTTTATTTTTATGACTAAGAGAGTTGACCTATTCCCCAAAGTATGCATCATTATCCAATCTAATGTCAAATCCTAATTTATGGTCTCCTAATGGTATGTTGTAATTGCATTCCCCTTTGAAGCCTTGAGCTGTATGTATCAAGGGATGCTAGGTTGTGCTTGTGTGTATTGCTTTGGTTGTTTATTGGTGGTTTAACTTCACTATTTTTATTGTGATATTTGGTTGTGGCTTTGTTTCTTTCCTAACATGGTGTCTTTGGACCACCCACATGTAGTGATAACTTTAAGAAAACCCCCTTGAAAAAAGATATAAAATTTTAGAAAATTGTTTATATTTTTGAAACAAAATCTATAGCTAAATCTTTCCTTCTTTTTGAAAATAGTATTGATTTTATTGGTGATTTTTTAAATCACTAGAGATTTGTAGAAGACCTTGGAAAATATTGATGAAAAATAGGAAAATACATTAATTACCATGGTGAATCCTTTCACAAATAAATTAAATTTCTATGGAGAAATAAGGTCTTGAGGGTGGTAGTGATTGAATAGTTTAAGGTGTAGTGCTCATGTCTATAATTCCTTAATATTTTAAATAAATCGTTAAATATTTCAAATTATCCCTAAATTGTTTTCCACCAAGTTGATTTTATTTCTAATGGTTTTGGTTCTATTTCACAAGCCAAAATGTACCCACAAAGTTCTGATACCCATGGGGCCCAAATGTAATTTCAAACCCCATGGGAATTGGAGCTTTGTGGGTATATTTTGGCTCACAAAATTTAACCCCAATCATTAGATTATAATCTTGAATAACCCAAATACAATTTTGGGCTTGATGGGAAATGGAGCTACATGGGTACATTTTAACCTATGGAATACAACCCCAACCATTAGATTATAAATAAAATCAATGGTGGTGATTAAAAATTGGAAATATGGCCCTCAAGTAACCAATAATCATATAATATTATTGGCGAATTATTTCATTTTCTACTTTTACATAAAATCAAGATGAATATGATCTAATTAGGTAGCATATATTGGCAAATTTTTGAGTTTAAAATTTTAAAAACGAATGTCCTAGAAATTTAACTAGGACTAAAATGAAATAATGTAAAAATGTGGTGATTCAAGTCACTTTACAACTTATACTATTAGCCAAATTTTAAATCCCCAAGTTCAACTATTAGAAAATTGGAGAATATTAGCAATTGAAAAAAATTGTTGCCAACATGTTTCAAGATGTTTCTCAACATGTTGGTTGGTAATATTATATATGAAGTCTATGTGATGATTATACAATTGGTGTATTGTAATGATTTAATTCATGGTTATGTGTAGTAATATTTGTTGGGTGAAAATTATGTAATCAACTTTTCAATAGATTACACAACCTAGATTTCAACCACAATTGTGTGAGCTATAATCTCTCCTTTTAGAAAGGGCAGGTGCCCTTCTTACTAATAACAGAAGCTAATTAAAACTAATTAAAAATTTACAAAATGTATGCTACACTTATGAAATGGGGGGTGTGTCACATTCATGCTTCTCTTTTTTCAAAGAAGATGTTTTACAATGATTCATAATTGATAGTTTTGATTCAAAATAACTTTAAACTAAAAACAAACAGTAATGCCAATACCTCTATCTTGTCAAAGAAAAGTGTAGAGATACTAGGTATGATAATAATAACAATAAAATAAAGAGAGAAAAGCTCACGAAGGAACAAAGTCATTCCATAGCTTTTCAACGATGGATATGTGAGAATTATAACGTTTGTTGTATTAGAAACAAAAAGTCTTCTTAGACACAACAATTCCTCAAACAACATGAACGATTGCAAGCAAAAAGTCTTGTAGATCATTCAACAATAATATCCAAACATAAACATAAATTCAAACAAAGAATGTTACACAAAGTTTACATAAATCTATTTGAATCCCTTTAGATCTCATCTACTAACCACTAAGAATAAGATCAATCCACAAGATTATCGATTCCAACGCAAAGTCTAGTATGCAATTATCTTCTTTATTGATCATATTTTTCATTCACAAACATGAACACAAAGTTTCACAAATATGCTTCAAAAACGGAAGCACTTCATTACAAAAAACTAAAGGTAAAGATTACAATAGAAATCCCTCTTATTTATAAAAGAGAGGGAAGAAAAAATCTAAGAAAATAGTTGAGTAAAATTAGGAAAGTTAGGTGAGCTAATTTAGGAAAATCTCACCTAACTTTGACTAAGTCAAAATGTAATTCATCTTCGTGAAACTACATCTTAGATTTTCAGTGTAATTACATTTGCTAAAAAGACATTTAAGATGTCAAAAAATATTTACAAGATGCATAAAGGGAAGCATCAAAAAATCTAACACTAGAGATCAAGAATCTTCATGGTTCCTTGCTTTGGGCATGAAATTCTTCATACTTCTTCTTGGCCTCTTGCATGAATGTCTCATCCGAACCAACAGTGTAATCCACAATGGTGTGAATTCTAGTGATTGATCTCATGGTGGATGAGTGAACCTTTTTTCACCTGTCAAGATGCGTCTTGAGGTTGTAAAGAGTGATCTTTGAAAAGTATGCACTCTCTGCTTGCTTCATGATGGATTCTTTGAAGATCTCAAAAAGTTCAATGGCCGAGAGGAAGATACAATTTTCTTCAAGGAGTCATCCTGGTAACTCCTTAATCCCCTTTTCAAGGATAGCACAATGTCCTTTGACATCTGATTGCACTTGGTGGAGATCTTCGGTAAGAGACTTGATTACCTGGATATAGTGTTTGAGTGATTCTCTTACTTCTACATATTTCTCCTTGTTAAGAATTACCCCAACTTCCACCAATTTGTTGAGCTTTTCCTGTTTCATTTTTGACCACAATAACAAGAATTTTTCCATTTCTTTACGCTCTTGGGAAAGAACACTTTCTTCCTTATCAATCTCTATTTTGAGTTTGGCTATCTGGGTAGCTTTTTCATCCACAACAATTATAACCTAGGAACCATGTTCTATAATTTCATCAATAAAATCATATAACACTTTTCCTTTGGAATAAAACTTCTCAGCCTTCTTCACAACTGGGTCCTCAGCTCTTATCATTTCCAAAGGTCGTGCATTAATTGAGGATCCTGCAAGTCTCCTTAAAACAGTGGCATAATGATTCGCCTTCTATTTGTACATGTTTCGGGCTTGCTCCATTTTGTCAAGCCTTCCTGCCAGTGCATCCAAGGTTACCTATACATCTGCCTTTGCACTTTCATTTGTGACCTTTCCAAGTTGGATTCTTATTATAGTATAGTCCTCCATATTTACATCCCCTTCCTCTTGAGGTGGTACACCAATCTCCTCATACTTATGACTAGCCTTGTGAACATGAAGCCGTGAATGCAGTTTTTCCTTTCTCTTCCCCTTAGCTTTTGGAGGGGCTATCTCTTCAAGATCGAGCTCTTTTGGAGAGATCATTTGATTTTTTTTTTTGATACTTGAGATACCAACCAAGGGGGAAGAGAGGAAGTGTGAGCTTCTTGGCTGACCGTCAACTCTTTTGTCATTACTGCTTCTGAAGAAATGACTGGTATAGTGACAATTGGGGTAGTGTTTGTCATAACTACTCCAGTAGATTGCACAATGAGTTGACCATGCAAGGATTCATTCATGAACCTATTGAATTCATATTTTGAAGTGATATCATAGGATGGAGAAGACATGCTAGGAATGGATGTTGGAGGGCTTGACAAAATATCAACCGTTTGTATATTGGAAATTGATGGAGGAGTATCATGTACGATTGATGCTATAGGGGCTTGTGAAATTTCCACTGCAGGTATTATAGATGTAGGAGGTGATGTAGGAAATGGAGGTGGAGTGTTAGGATTAGGAGGTGTATGAGGAACATTTGAAGTTATGGGCGATGATGTCTAGGGAAGATCCCCAACTACATTCTTATATGGAGATATAGTCTATTCTTCATCATGCCCGAGTTCCTATTTATCACCCTCTTGCTCTTCTTCTTGATCACCTTCTTGATCTTCAAAATATTTTTCTCCTATAGAATCTTCTTCCTCATTAGAGTGTTCTTTTTCAAAATCTTCTTCTTTAATAGATTCATCACTTGTATTTTCTTCTTCTTTGGAATCCACCTCTTCAAAAATAAGCCCTTTTCCTTTCGAGTGAGATGGTTCAGATTTCGTGACCTCTTCTTCTTGGAAGGCCCATGTATCCTTCTTTCCAATAGTGAACTTAATCCTAGGGCTTCTTCAGGAAGAAGTGGGAATAGCCACATGTTTATCTTTCATGCAAGGTTCCTCTCCTTCTGACTCTGTCCTATAGGATTACATATCAAAGCCATGCTTGTGCAACCACTCTAAAATGTTAGCCAATATGGGATCAAGCATCTCTCTGATGGAGACACTTTCCTTCTTGGACCATTGGATTGCAGGCAAAGGTATTTTGGAAATCTCATTTTCATCGTTAGGAGCTTTCATGATGTCACCTTGAGGATCCCTTGATGAGATCTAGAGAGAAACTAAAAAGATGGTGAATACACAAACGTTAGATGAAAAAGCAACATTGGGAAGTGTGAAGCAATCAACGATGTTGAGGAATCATGAAATGAGAAACGAGGCATAGAAAATGATGCGAGAGTGAAGAAACGGGGTCCGGAGTGAAAATGGAGCAATTTTGAAGAGTTTAAGGCAAAAACTACCAAAAGTGTAGAAGCGCTTAAAATCAACGCCCTTCCATCTCCTTCATGAAATTTTTCTAATTGTGTCAAGGTGCTAAAAATCAGCGCCTTGACATTTTTCCTTGGAAAGATATTGATTCAAGTGTAATGGCAAACTAATTTAACACCTTTTCACTTTGGTGAAAAGTTACTCCGTGTAGGAGCGATGATTTTCAACACTCCTACACTTGGAGTTAGTGAAAAAAATAGGTGAATGGTGCTTAAAAACATCACTTGGGAATTATATGCAAGTATTTCAAAACTAATAAGGCACAAAATTTTGGAACCAATGTTACTCAAGTTTTGGCCGCTTCATCATTTGATGGAAAACTCAAAATTTTAGATACACAAGACATCGAATGAGAAAGAGAAGAAAATGTGAAACCTAGGGCACAAATCAAACAAAGTAAAACATGAAAAATGAAAATAGTTAGGAGTTTGAAATGAAAGAGAAAAGCCAGGTGCAACAAAGAAGAGTGATTTGGATTTGTGAGATGGAGAAGAAAAGGTGGGTCAAAAATATGAAGATATCAAAACCCTAAACATGCTAAACGCATCTGCAAACCAAAACAAAAATTATAGACTTTATAAAAAAATGAAGACTTACCTATGAATAAATGCGAAATTATTAACTCAAATCGATGAACCAATCCTTAAACGTGGGTTTGTGGTTATATGGAAGAAAGCTCAATGAGAAATGAGAGACCAACGAATGGAATGAGGGAAAACCAACTTAAAATCACGTAAAATTGATTTAAGAGTGTATTAAATGCAACACAAGTCGTGCATTAGTTAAGTTAGGTTAAATGGAATGAAACTAGGAAAAGTGTACTGGAGACAAAAATCACCGCCCATGCCTCAAAATGGCTAAGTAAAAACAAAAAGTGCACAAGCGCTAAAAAATAGTGCTTGTGCACCAAAAAATGACTTGACTAAAATGCACAAGCGCTGAATTTTAGTGCTTGTGTAGTTTTGGGACTTAGTGAAAAATTACAAGCTTAACATGACTTAACATGTAGGGGCGTTGATTTTTAGCGCTCCTACATTTTTGACAATTTTTGCAAATCCCAAAAGCTAGAGTTTAACGAAGATGCTCGTTTTGAAGCTCTTTGAAAGACAGACAAGGACACTCAAATGAACTATTTGAGATTTTGGAATGCATATCGAGGTGGATTGAAAATGACCTCATTTTGCATGCTTGAACATCATGAACCTATGAAATAGACAAGTTTTGTAGGGGGATTATCCATGGATCGAGTGCTGCTAAATTCCATGATAACAACTGGCTCTTGCTGAGGATCTTCCTTCAACTATTATTTAAAATGAATGAAGGGAGAAGAACTCTAGAATTCAAGTGCCTTTATCCATCCATTGGGCTTGGACTCAGGTGACGATGATGAAATAACTTAAAAAAAAGACACAAGGACTAAAAGTAAAATTATTTACATTTGAATGCCTGTCACTTTATTGTGTAAAGTGCTTGAGATGTTTCCCACTGTGAGGAAGGGAAAATGGCATTCCATCTTTGTATGACAATAGGAAACTATTTCCACCATGTAGCTGATGAACCTTGGAAGGTCCTTTCCACAGTGAATCAAAATTTTTGTGCATACCCTTTGGTTCTCTTCGCTTGTCCCATAGGAGAACAAGATCACCAATTTGAAAATTTTGAGACTTGGCCTTCTTGTTGTTGAAAATTGAGGTGTTTATGTAGCTTAATACTTTGTAAAACTTTAAGATTGCTGATCTAAATATGCTTTTCCTTTGTTATAGATTCTTTGTGGGTGATTATCTGATTAACTCATTTTACTGTTTGTAGAATTTAGACAGAAGTTGATAGAAGAAGTAGATAGGATATTAGAAAGATTACACAAGAATATACCATGGAGAAACCCTTTTAGGAAAAAAATCCACCAAGAATTAATCTATTATTGAATCTCTAAAGTAGATTGCAATAACTCCAATTCTTGCTTGAGAATGCCTCTTTTTCCTTCACCAAAACTTCTTCACAACCTGCAATAAAACTAATAATCACTCTCTTCAACTTGCTTGAGATAAATAGGCTTTGATTGACTTTGTAAACTCCAATTGAGTTACAATTACAATGTTCAAGCCCTATCCCTATAAGGTACGCCTATCTCTTCCAAGTAGAGTTTAACTATGAAGAACAATGTTAAATCCTCATCTTCATGCATTTGGGCATCCCAAACTGAAGTGCCAACTCAATCTTTATTCCATAAATATCTTCAAGGCTTCATCCTCAAAGTAGGCACCCAAAAGTGGTCCCAATTAACTGAGCCTTCTTAAATATCTTACCATGGAAAGGAGGTAATTCCAAGAAGCCAACTTGGGTGCCCAAGTTGGGTCCAAGTCATTTCTTGTTATCTGAAACATTTCTCAACACCATTCATGCAAGAATGGTCATCCCCTATTAACTGGAGGTGGTCCCTATTATCTGTCATGTAAATCAAGTCATTAGCCATGCATTCCAAGTTAACTAAAGTCAGCTAGCATTCAACAAAAACTAATTGAAGATAACTCAATCATAACTAAACTGAATTGAATTGAATTGAACTAAACTGAACTAAACTGATTCTGAACTGAACTAAACTAAACTAAACTAAACTAATCTGAATTGAATTGAACTAAACTTCATGCATGAAAACATCAAACCCTAACTCCTAGTATCTTTACATGCATTCAAAAGTGTTATTTCTTACTCTGAAAAGTTAACTGAACTCAAGGTGAGTGTCACCTACCATGTGGGTTCCCCATGTGCCCCTATTATTTAGGAACTCATAATGGACACCCTCACATGCTCCTAACATTTAGAATTAATTACAAATGTCAATTAGCATGATTATTTCATCAAATATTATTCTCTTCCTAATCCTAGTGTTGATGAACACATTCTGAGGACTTGGGAGATACATGAAATAAATAATGTTTTGGATTGCAATTAAATGGCATCTTATTTCCAACACTTGTCAATAAGCTTCTTGACCTGATCCTGATGTTCGGCGATGCGGTTAGCCACCTAAACTCGATTCACTTCCAATTTGGAGAGATACATAATGCGCTTATCAATAGAGTTATCAAAATTATTGTCCTCAATGGACTTAGCTAATTTGAGGATTGTAAGTTCCAATGTTATGGGAAACTCAACATTCAATCTATACAAGAGTTGAAAGGGAGACATACCAATTGCTTGCTTCAGAGTTATCCTATCTACCCACAAAGCATCATACAAAGCTTTGTGCCACAAATATTAATTTTCTATCCACCAGCTTGTGGATGATTATTACCAAATTCTTGTTGCTTGATTTGGCTTGGTCATTACCTTGTGGGTAATGGTCAGAAGAGTGTGACAAAGTTATGCCATGTTCAAAATAGAACTCAATGATCTTGCTTGAGGAGAAGGTAGAAGCATTGTCAACAACAATTTTGTTTGGCACATCGAACCTGGAAATGATATTTTCTTTTAAGAAACTACACACCACTTTAGTAGTAGCAAGCTTAGTAGGAACTGCTTCCACCCACTTAGTGAAATAATCAGTCGTAGTTAGGACATAGGTGTGTCCTGCACTTGATGATGGATTAACTACATCGATGAAGTCAATTCCCCACTACTAGAAAGGTTCCTCAATAACAAAAAGTTTTGATGGAAAATCTACCAACTTAGGCTTACCAATGAACTGTTGACATAGCTCACACTTACGTACCTAAGAGTATGCATCTAGAAAGAGTGTGGGCTAGTAGTACTTAGCTCTCAAGATTTTGTGAGTGGTTACTAGCACAGAGAAGTTTTCTCCACATGCCAAGTCATGGTATGACTTCAACAATCTTTGTTGTTCTTTATAAACACATCGTAGAAAATTCCCATCCATTACATGCTTGTACAAGCTATTGTCCCATAAGACAAAGTTTGCTGATTTTAGTTTGATGGTTATTTTTTCCTTTGAGGTCAAATGATCAAGACATTCCCCATATGTGAGGAAATGAGCAATGTTGGAATACCATTCGTCAGTGGTGCTGACAAACAACACCATCAAAAGTTCACTTGAATCTACCTCTTCATTTTCTGAAATTTCCTCATCAGGATTATTTTCAGTGATAAGGTGACAGAGTCCATGCCCACATAAAACTTGGTAGGTTTGTTTTCCATGCCATATTCTTGAATCTTGGCAATCTAATTGCCTCTTTTCATTCCAAATTCTTGTGTTAAGATGATCATTCCAAATTCTTGTGTTAAGATGAATTTAACAGTTGAATCTGGGACTAGAACCAAAAATGTTTAACAACTTTGACCATAGGGAAAGCATGTTTTTCCATCTAAGAATATTTCAATTCATAATTCTTTAGAGGGAAGCTCATGAATGCAATGGGAGATTCAAAACCCTCACTGTTTTCTTGTACCAAAATTTCCAAAAGTGTATGCTCGGAAGCATAACTGTACATGATGAATTATTTGGTGTAGTTAGGGCAGACTAACACTGACCCATAACCAATGGCCTCCTTGATGTCATCGAACACATATTTCCCTTTTGACGTCTAATGAAAAGTGGTATTACCTTTCATCATATTTACAATATGATGAGTCTTTTCTGTAAAGTCTAGAAGGAACCTTCACAAAAAGTTTACCTTGCCAAAGAAGGAATGTACAACCTTCTTGCTTGATAGCAGGGTAAGTGATTTGATACTATTGAATCCTTCTAAGTCAATCTTGAATCCCTCTATGGACACTATGTGACCAATAATTTTTCCTTTTGTAACCCCAAAAATTGACTTTTGGGGTTCAAGGAAATACCATGCTGTCGACATCTCTCCAAGATTTGCCTTAGATGATAACAATTTTTATGATTCTTTTTAGAGAACACTGTAAGATCATCAAGATACACTATGATAAACTTACCCATCACATCATGAAAATCCAAGTCCATAGCACGTTGGAACATGGTGCCAACATTGATCAGGCCAAAAGGTATTCTGCGATACACAAAAGTACCCCATGGCATTGTGAAAGTCATCTTGTGTTGATCGCTTGAATTAACTTCAATCTGGTTGTAACCGGAGAAACCATCTAGCAAGGAGAGCATTTTGGATCTGGTCACATTTTGGAGAACTTAGTCCATCACTGGAAGAGGATAATTATCCTTGAGTGACAATTGGTTTAGATTTCTAAAATTCACACAAATATGGATCTCACCATTTTTCTTACGAACAAGAACAATATTTTCTATCCATGTTGAATAATGGATAGGGAATATTATTCAAGCATTCAACATTTTTTGAACTTCTACAAGGATCGTTCCAAAAATCTTTGGGTTGTATTTCCTTTGATTTTGATTATAAGGCAATGCTCCAACTTTGAGAGGAATATTGTGTTGCACCTCCTTTGGTCAGAAGGATTTTAGATCTTCATATGAATATGCTAAAACATCCATATACTCTTGTAACAACTGGGAAAACTATTTCCTTTCTTCAACTATGCAACACTTGCCAATGTTTACCATCTTAGGATCAGCTTCAGCTCCTAAGTTGATTTGTTCAACCTCACTAGATGAGTTAGAGTCTGAGAGTTGCTTCTTGACATAGCGATCATGCTTGTCAAAGATTTTCTCTAGAGATACCAATCCTCTGGGAATTTAATTCCCTTTAAGCTGCAATAATTCTTCACCCATAACTAGATGAATATCAGACATAGATTCTCGATGTGGAGAATCACTTCCTTCAAAGTACAATTCATAAAAATTCTCTTTCTTCTCCAAAAAGGCAACAATTTGATGATCATCATTGAAAATATTCTAGTTCTCTGAATTATCAGGAACACTTGGGCGAAAAACCAACTCAATGGTATAGGTGGAACCTTGAAAGTCTTTATGCGGTATCAAGAGCATGGCCGAAACTGTTAAGGAATTGGCTTTGGTATTATATTCCATTGGAACTATAGATATATCAAAGGCCTCAAATTCCTCAATGGAATCCCAAAAAATATTACGATAATGCCCGAGTCTTTCATTTTTTGTTTGGTACAAATTTCTTACCTGACATACTATCAATTCAACATCACCTTGTGCATGAAGATTTTTTATACCTTTCTTTAGTGCAACTTGCATTCGTAATAACAAAGCTTCATATTTGGTAGTATTATTAGTGTTATCAAAATGTAATTTGAAAGAGAAAGGGAAAAAATTTCCTATAGGGGAAATGAAAAACATTCTTGCTTCGGAATCGATGGAAGAGCAGCTGCCATCAAACCCAAGTAACCAAACACCATTTGAGTCACCAAGGCTGATAGTATCAAAATCTGAAGATTCATCATCTGATGAAGATTCATGATTAGAGATAGACAAGTCACCTGATGATGAATCATTTGTTGTTGAGGAAGAATCATCACTCTCCAACTCATGTCTGGTCAAAGATTCACCAACCTCTTATGTTTGCAGATAGTAATTTCCCACGCCTGAAGACTCAAACATAATCTGAGCTCTTGGGTCATTTGATTGGGTTACTGAAAACTTTGACTCCTTTTTAGGAATCAATTTTTGCATCACACCTTTCACCAGTATTCTAGCTTCAGAAATTTCAATGCTTAGTTCTCCTCTAACATCCTTACATAAATTGCGTCTGAGGAGGATTCCTTAAGATGTTGGTACATCGACTACAAGAACTATCATCTTTATCTTATTCTCTAGGTATGCAGCAAATGCATACTATGCATCCTTGATTTGGATGATCAAGGGCACTTGTTTGGTATCCATGGAGAAACAATGGATAAAGGTTTTGGTCAGATCTAAGCCTAAGGTAGTAGCTACCTTGGTGGGAATCACATTGTCAGATACACTAGAATCTATAACATAGTTACTTAATTTAAAGTTGTTGACAAGTAGGGAGATGAAAAATGGATCAATTCATCCAGAGTCTGTTGGAGGGTTGGAAAAAAGGTTACTTTGTGGCATTTTGGGCTTAGAATCAATAGAAACATCAGGAGGTGTATCCTGACTTGGGGTTATTCCTTTGTCTTTGACGAACTTGAAAAGCTTGCCAAATTGGTTGAGATTGGCTTTGAGGTACTTAGCCTTAGACATTTGGACCTTGGTTTTCTTGGCATGGTCAATAATGTTAAAAGCTTGGAAATAATTTTGTAAACTAGAAGTAGCTCAACTTCACTAATTGGTTTGATAAAAGGCACACTAGTCTTTGGAACTAGAGGATTAGCTTTAGGAACAATATGCGTTGATGAAGGGGGACGGGGTGCACTTACTTGTGGGTTTGTTTCTTTCTTGGGTTGCCAAGGGAGAGGAGACCCTCTTTTGGAAATCATAATTTGTGGCTTCTCCTTTGCTAGTGGAGCAACAAGTTGAGCTTTATCAAGCTAATTCTGTTGGTGCTGCATAAAAATAGCATACGTGTCTGTCACTAAGTCATCTTCATCATCTTTGTTTTCCATTTGCAAGTAGCTAATCTTGGAGTTGCTAGCCAATTCCATTTCTTCATCTTGAAAGAGATCAACATTTTCTTCCTCAAGATAATCTGGTTGTACATAGTCATCTTGTTCAGCCTCATAATATCCCACTACATTATTAGCAAGTGGGGCTTCTAGAGCAAGCCTTCCTTGAGGCACTAGGAGATGATTATGATTTCTGTTGCCAACATAATTGGGAAAATTCCTCCTTGGGACGTCTTTGTATGTGTTGTTATTGTTGTAAACTTGCTTCTTCAGATACAAGACTTCATTTTCCAACCTTTAGATCATGGGATCTGTAAAGTTGGAACTGGAATTGGGAGTATTAGCATTGGATGTTGAAGATCCTGATGCTTGCATCCTTTTGTTGGTGTTGGTATTTATCCTTATCTCTCGAGCAAGGATAATATCATCTTCAAGACTGGTGGCCAATTGCTGAGTTGCTTCAACATTGGTGATATTTTCCCTATGTAAGAAGAAAATTACTTTGGGGAGTTCAGTGTTGATGAAGAAGTACTTGAAGTTGTGATCTGTGGGTCTTGTATCATTTGAGATCCATGTCGCATCTTGTTGAACTTAGCTATGAACTCATGCATGGGTTTATGATCCTATTTTTGCATGGTCGTGAGTTGCACCAACAAGGCATGTGAATCTTCAGCAGGTTTGAATCTTTCTTCAAAATTTGTGCGAAGAGTGGCCCAGTTGGTGACTAAAGCATTTGGAAGAGTATAGAACCATTCGACTGCAACCCCTTGGAGGGATTCAATAAACAATATTATAGAAACATCTTCATGCTCTATGCCAAGAACACCAAAAACAATGTAGAATGCAGAGATGTGTTCATCATGATGTTTTCTATCACCTAGAAACTTTGGGAGATGCTTTCTTGAAACACACAAAATCTCATGTAGAGTTGTGGCCAAATGAAGGGGACCAAAAGCATTTCCCCACAATCCTACAGGTGGTGTGGCCATGACTGGTTGCACAACAGGTAACTGAATTGGACACTTGTGGTAAATAGACCAAAAAATTGGAAGAGGAGATCTTTGTATTCGTGGAGGGTAGCTCGCAACATGTTGCAACTGTTACCATATTCATAGAGGAGAAAATAGAAAATTACCTTGCAACAACTCTTCAAAAAGTGGATCTGCTACTCCTTGAGTCCTCAATCCTCATGTATATATTTGGCCCACCAATATGTATATCTAAATAGGATGATGATTAAAAATTAAAATATACAAGAGAACAATAAGAAACTGGAAAACTTATTCAATTCAATCAAAAGCGTGAGGCTTAGATTGCATGTGTCATTCTCCAATGGAGTTTCCAAAAAACTATTGGGTGAAAATTATGTAATCACCTTTTCAATAGATTACACAACCTAGATTTCAACCACAACTGTGTGAGATATAATCTCTCCTCTCAGAAAGGGGAGGCACCCTTCTTGCTGCTAACAAAAGCTAAGTAGAACTAATTAAGTATTTACAAAATGTACACTACACTTATGAAATGGGGGGGGGAGTGATTCACATTCATGCTTCTCTCTTTTTTTAGAGAAGATGTTTTACAATGCTTCATAGTTGATAGTTCTTATTCAGAATAACTTTAAACTATAAACAACCAGTAATTCCAATACCTCTATCTTGTCAAAGAAAAGTGTAGAGATACCAGGTATGATAATAATAACAATAAAATAAAGAGAGAAAAGCTCACAAAGGAACAAAGTCATTTTGTAGCTTTTCAATGATGGATCCATGAGAATTGTAATGTTTATTGTATTAGAAGCACAAAGTCTTCTTAGATACAACAATTCCTTGAACAACATGAATGATTACAAGCACAAAGTCTTGTAGATCATTCAACAATAGTAACCAAACATAAACGTAAATTCAAACAAAGAATGTAACACAAATTTTACATAAATCTATTTGAAGACCTTCAGATCTCATTTACTAACCACTACCGATAAGATCAATCCAAAATACTATCGACTCCAACTCAAAGTCTGGTATGCAATTCTCTTCTTTATTGATCATATTTTTCATTCACAAACATGAACACAAAATTTCACAAATCTACTTCAAAAACGATAGCACTTTGTTGCAAAATACTAAAGGTAAAGATTACATTAGAAATCCCTCTTATTTATAAAAGAGATGGAAGAGAAAATATAGGAAATTAGTTCAATAAAATTAGGAAAATTAGGTGAGCTAATTTAGGAAAATCTCACCTAACTTTGACTAAGTCAAAATGTAATTCATCTTCATGAAACTACATCTCAGATTTTTAGTGTAATTACATTTGCTAAAAAGACATTTAAGATGTCAAAAACTATTTACAAGATGCATAAGGGGAAGCATAAAAAATTCTAACATTGGAGATCAAGAATCTTCATGGTTCCTTGCTTTGGGTGCGGAAGTCTTCATACTTCTTCTTGGTCTCCTGCGTGAATGTCTCATCTAGACCAACAGTGTAATCCACAATGGTGTTAATTCTGGTGATTGATCTCATGGTAGATGAGTAAACCTTTTTGTACTTGTCAAGATGCATCTTGATGTTGTCAAGAGTGAGCCATGTATCACAAATAAAATGCATGAAGGTCTTTGAAAATTTTTCACTCTCTGCTTGCTTCATGATGACTTCTTTGAAGATCTCAGAAAGTTTAGTGGACGAGAGGAAGATACAATTTTCTTCAAGGAGCTATCCTGGTAACTCCTTAATCCCCTTTTTAAGGATAGTATGATGTCCTTTGACATATTCCTACACTTGGTGGAGATCTTCGGTAAGAGACTTGATTATCTGGATACGATGTTTGAGAGATTCTCTTACTTCTATATATTTCTCCTTGTGAGGAATTATCCCAACTTCCACCAATTTGCTGAGCTTTGCCTATTTCATTTGTGACCACAATAATAGGAAATTTTCCATTTCTTTCCACTCTTGGGAAAGAACACTTTATTCCTTATCAAGTTCTATTTTGAGCTTGCCTATCTAGGTAGCTTTTTCATCTACAACAATTATAACCTGGGAACCATATTCTGTAATTTCATCAATAAAATCATATAACACTTTTCCTTTGGAAGCAAACTTCTCAGCCTTCTTCATAGTTGGGCCCTCAACGCTTATCATTTGCAAAGGTTGTGCATTACTTGAAGATCCTAGAAGTCTCCTTAAAATAGTGGCATAATTCTCTGCCTTTTGTTTGTACATGTTTCGGGCTTGCTCCATTTTGTCAAGCCTTCCTGCCAATGCATCCAAGGTTACCTGTGCACTTGCCTTTGCACTTTCATTCATGACCTTTCCAAGCTAGACTCTTGTTACAGTGTAGTCCTCCATATTTACATCCCCTTCCTCTTGAGTTGGTACACCAATCTCTGCATACTTATGACTGGCCTTGCCAACATGAAGTCGTGAATGCACTTTTGGATTTTTCTTCCCCTTGGCTTTTGGAGGGGCTCTCTTCAAGATCGAGCTCTTCTAGAGAGATCATTTTATTTTTTCATTTTGATACTTGAGATGCCAACAAAGGGGGAAGAGAGGCAGTGCGATATTCTTGGATAACTATCAACACTTTTGTCACTGCTACTTCTGAAGAAATGACTAGTATAGTGACAATTGGGGTAGTGTCTTTCATAACTACTTCAATAGATTGCACACCAAGTTGACCATGCAAGGATTCATTCATGAACTTGTTGAATTTAGCTTCTGAAGTGATCATAGGATGGAGATGATAGGCTGGGAATGGATGATGGAGGGCTCGACAAAATATCAATCATTTGTATATTTGAAACTGATGGAGGAGTATCAAGTACGGTTGGTGCTACAGGGGGTTGTGAAATGTCCACTGTAGTTATTGTAGATGTAGGAGGAGGTGATGTAGGAAATGGAGGTGGAGTGTTAGGATTAGGATGTTGGTATGTGGCGACTGATCATGCTATATTGTATAGCCCATGGTATACTGTACACCCTGGCCCCCCATCCTCGCCGGGGTCCGGGGTCGGGCCAGGCCCCAGGAGGGGGTTTGGGGGCGCAACCCCCGAGAAATTTTTTTTGCCATTTTTTTTGCGTCGTCAGCAAAAAAGGAAAAATCTCCGAAAAAGAAAGAAAACTGACTTTGTAAAACCCTAATTCTAGAAGCTTCTAAAAGCTTGTTAAAAGGGGTTGGGATGGGGGTTACAGTATGAAGAAAAACGAGATTATTCGCAAGATTGTAATAGGTTTTGCACTGGATAATAAAAGTATTGGATGGCTGTGGTTTGGTGGATGTAGCCTAGATTGGGTGAACCACGTTAAATTCTCTGTGTTATGATTTATTCTGTGTATGTTTTAGTTTCTCTGTTTATTATATAAATATGCATTTAATTGTTAGATATCTGCCATCTCTAACCCTAACATAGGAGGTGTATGAGGAACATTTGAAGTTATGGGTGATGATGTTTGGGGAAGATCCTTGACTACATTCTTATGTGGAGATATAGTCTATTCTTCATCATGCCCGAGTTCCTGTTTATCACCCTCTTGCTCTTCTTCTTAATCACCTTCTTGATCTTCAGATTCTTGTTCTCCTACAGAATCTTCTTCCTCATCAGAGTCTGCTTCTTCAAAATCTTCTTCTTTAGTAGATTCCTCACTTGTAGTTTCTTCTTCTTTGGAATCTACCTCTTCGAAAATAGGCCCTTTTCCTTTTGAGTGAGATTGTTCAGATTTTGTGACCTCTTATTCTTGGATGGCCTATGTATCCTTCTTGCCAACAATGAACTTAATCCTAGGGCCTCTTCGGGAAGAATTGGGAATAGCGTCATGTTTATCTTTCGTGCTAGGTTCTTGTTGTTGTCTATGTTCTACTCTAGGTTCCTCTCCTTTTGACTCTGTCCTATAGGCTTTCATATCAAAGCCATGTTTGTACAACCACTCTACAATGTTAGCTAATATGGGATCAAGCCTCTCTCTAATGGAGACACTTTCCTTCTTGGACCATTGGATTGTAGTCAAAGGTATTTTGGAAATCTCATTTTCATTGTAAGGAGCTTTCATGATGTCACCTTGAGGATCCCTTGATGAGATCTAGAGAGAAATTGCAAAGATGGTGGATCAAAAAATGTTAGATGAAAAAGCAACATTGGCAAGTGTGAAGCGAGCAATGATGGCGAGGAAGCATGAAATGAGCAATGAGGCATAGAAAACGATGCGAGAGTGAAGAAACGGGGTCCAAAGTGAAAATGGAGCAAGTTTGAAGAGTCTAAGGAAAAAATTTCCAAAAGTGTAGGAGCACTGAAAATAGCGCTTCTCACTTAGAGAGATGTTTTCAGGTGTAAGGGTGTTGAAAATTGGCGCCCTTACATCTCCTTCATGAAAGTTTGGTAATTGTGTCAAGGCACTGAAAATCAATGCCTTGACATTTTTCCTTCGAAAGATATTGATTCAAGTGTAATGGAAGACTAATTTAGCACCTTTGCACTTAGGTGAAAAGTTACTCCATGTAGGAGCGGTGATTTTCACCGCTCCTACACTTGGAGTTAGTGAAAAAAATAGGTGTAATGGTGCTTAAAAACACCGCTTGGGAATTGTATGCAAGTCTTTCAAAACTAATAAGGCACAAACCTTTAGAATGCATGTTACTCAAGTTTTGGCCACTTCATCATTTGATGGAAAACTCAAAATTGTAGATACACAAGACATCGAATGAGAAAGAGAAGAAAATGTGAAACCTAGGGCATGAAGCAAACAAAGTGAAACATGAACAATGTGAATAGTTAGGATTTCAAAATGAAAGAGAAAATCCAGGCATGACAAAGAAGAGTGATTTGGATTTGCGAGATGTAGAAGAAAAGGTGGGTAAAAAATATGAGGAAATCAAAACCCTAAACATGATAAACACATCTACAAACCAAAATGAAAATTATAGACTTTATAAAATGAATGAATTGTAAAAGAAAACAATAAAAATGACATACCTATGAAAAAATGCGAAAATCCTAACTCGAATTGACCAACCAATCCTCAAATGTGGATTCGTGGTTAGAGGGAAGAAGCTTAATGAGAAATGAGAGACCAACAAATGGAATGAGAGCGAACCAACTTAAAATGCCAAAAGCTAGAGTTTAACGAAGATGCACATTTCAAAGCTCTTTGAAAGACAAACGAGGAAGGACACTCAAACGAATTGTTTGATATTTTGGAACACATATCAAGGTGGATTGAAAATGACCTTATTTTGCATGCTTGAACATCACAAACCTATGAAATAGATAAGTTTCGTAGGGGTTTATCCATGGATTGAGCACTACTAGATTCCATGATAACAATATTTATGTTGTGATTAAAGGTTACCATGATTTTATGTTATTTAGACCATGCATTGAGTTACATTTATATGATGTATCCCATTGGATGATTAAACTATGATTTGATTATTATGTATTGACTAGGTACACTTGACATGTGCATTGAGTGGTTATGGGTACAAGGTTATTTCTCCACCTATTGAATATGTCACATTGGGCTTATGTGTGTTGCAAGGTGTTGCCCTTGGTCTCCTCAGCATGGTTCAACGTGAAAATTGAGCTTCATGATATGGTTTAACCTCCTCTTGTGGATCTTGGATCTTGTATAATACAACAGTTATATTGGGCATTAATAGGTCGATATTTTGGTGTAAGGACAACCATCCTTGTAATAGTTGGTATTAGAGCCAAGTTCATAGGTTCGAACCCCTTGCTTGCATTGGGGGGTTGTTGCAAGGTCTCGCCCTTGGTCTCCTCGGCGTGGGACAACATGGCACTCAAGCTTCATGACATGGTTTAACTGCCTCCTATGGATCTTGGATCTTGTATAAATCCAATAGTTGTATCAGGCATTAACCGTCTTTGCAACAATTTGTTTGGTAGCCACTATTACACTCAGTTGAGTGTAAGATGAGCCTTGTTTTCCCCCATGTTTTTAAATCTAAATCAGTGTTTAATTTTCACTCCATATGTTGTGAAATACTAATAATTGTGTGAGATATATTGTGGTTTTTTATTTCCCATTTGCATGCTGTGGTATTTTAAATAATAAATCTTGTTTTTGAATAATGCTTGATGCATTGGGATTTAGGAAACTAGAAAAGAAAATTAAAAGGAAATTTTTCAATCTAATATGCATTAGGAATATGATTTAAATTATTGCAATTAGTTAACATCATTATTCAAAATTATTATTTTGTCTTCAAAAAATAAATAGATAAATATTATTAATATTTCAATTTTCTTAGAAAATGACTGATTAGAACTACTTTATTGGCATTTGAGAAAGAAATAATTAGGCATGTTTAAATTGGAAAATTATTTTTTTGGTGGAAAAGGAAAAAGAAAAGAATAAAGAAATTAAATAAAGTGAGTGAAAATCGATTAAAAGAAAAGAAATAAAAAGGAAAAAGACTTAGTCTTTAGATTCGTTCTTGAAAAATCTCTCTCGAACCCTCTCCTCTCAAAATTGAAAGTTGCATAAAAATAGATGGATTTGCATGGGAATGGATTTGTTTGGCTAGGAATTGGATTTGCATGGGTAGAATTGAAGGTTGCATGGATTGTAATTTGGATTGGCACCTCAAATTTGAAGCAATTAGTATTTTTTGTGAGTTCATGATTGAGGTAATTCTCCTCATTTTTTCTTGTTTTAAATTATTTTATTGAGTTTTTTACATGCTTAATCATAAGGAATAATAAGGAACCGATCTTAGATTCAATTCATGCTTTCAATTGAGCAGAATAAAATATTTCAATTTTTTGGAAAAATGCCCAAATAGAGCCATGGTTATGGATTTTTTTTTTTTCCAAAATTCATGAAATGTGAAATTGACCATAAAATTGTGTTGTTGGGCATATTTTGAACCAGAGGGTATTTTTAGAAACTTGAAATTTAAAATTTGAGGCTTTTCTTTAATGGTGGATTTGGGAATTCTATGATTTTCCCTTTGTAAATATTTTTTAGAAAACCAAAATTTTGATTGATTTTGAATGAATTTTAATGTGGGGTATAATGTCTACTTATTTATTTTTTATTTACAAAATTATGAGACAATTTTTCTTTTTATCCCAAAAAAATTGCATTGAAATTCATTTCATGCTCAAATCATAAATTGGTGTGATAAGCCTAGGATTTGAGGTGTAGATTGTAGGAAAGGTTTGGCTCCCAAAAAATTCTAAGGTACAAAGGGGCTCAAGGATATTTTGTTGGGGATTTTTCTTAACAAGTGATAACCAATGACATTGGGAAAATAAAATTAGCCAAGATGAGGATTACTATGGAATAGCCAGTGCACTAGTACATGCTTGGTATGAGTGTAGAAGGCATTCCCACTCAAGGAGTGTTGGGAATTGCAAGTTGGGTTCCTCGTGGGGCAAGTTGATCATACTCAAATTCAATTAGGAATCTCTTTGTGCTATTGGAATGAAACTCCTTTCCTAGATCCAATTGGTTCCTCATCCTTGATGTTATTGGAGTTGATGTCCAATGAGAGACCTATGTTTGACCATGTTGTGGTTGGAAGAGACTTAATTGCATGTGATTATGTTCATGTGATATGAGACCATGGTTGCACATATTTATGTATGTGCAATATTTTTATGATGTGTATTATCCCTTGTGATTATTGTTGGTGATGTGATTGACTTGAGCATGCGTGTTTATGTTTGATGATCATTATTTTGACCTTATATGTATTGAAGTTCTGCATGATTATTGGCCCTTGTGCATGGATTTTTTATCAAGTTTATTGGCACATTTTCAGTGATGATGTTTTATTTCATCTAACTCCATATGTATATGATGTTATATTGATTGATGTGTTTACAAGCTATAATCCTTATTTTACATGAGTGATTTGTTTATGCCCAAATGACTATCTCTAAGAATGGTGGGAGTGGACTTAAGGGTATTTTTGGAAATATGATATTGATGGTGTATGGTGTTTTCATTGATGACAACCTATTGTACAAAAGTGATGGTACATTAGTAAGCATATAGTTCGGAGAAGACCAAGTGTTTTTGGAGAAGTTTGCCTAAGTCCCAAATTGAATAGTATGTAATAGAGGAACAATTTTGTGGTCTGCATTGCTCTGCTTTGAATTATCTTGTCATTTGGTTTTGAGGTAATATTGGCACATTTTGAAGGAGTCTATATCCAAAGTTTTAGGGTTTTATGTCTTCCACAGCTAAAGACATTAATGACAGTGTATCAGGCTAAGTTGAGACAAAGTTACAGGTACAAAGTTCATGTTGGAATGCTCCGCATTCCACTATGGATGTTCATTATGTTGTGAAAATTTTAGGGGGTGTTTGAGGATGTAAAATGTGTGTGCACTCCAAATTTCAAGTGGTTTGGTGGCCCTATGTCAAGTTGTGAATGAATAATTGGTTCATTCAGTTGTTGCTTCTCTAGTTTTATTGTGCGGTGCTAGCTTAAGGGTTTTAGGGTCATGCAGTATTAAGTTGAGTATGAAGTGATAGGAGTGACTATAGGTCATGCTGACCTATTTTGGTGAAGAACACATTTTGGTTTCTTCCACAAAGCATGTATGATGGAATTTTGAGCCAAAAGATTATGGTGTACATGTTTCATCTAATTAGGCCAACCTAATTGATGGTATGATTTTTTTTGGAATATATGCATATATAGAAGGTCAATTCAATATTGAAATGATGAGGTAGAGTTGTGATAAGTGAAAAAGGTGATAGTGGTAAAGAATGAAGTGTGTAAAGTCAATTTTCTAAGCCTAACTGGAACAATATCTTCAACATATAGTAGATGCATTGTTAGTAGTTCAATCTCTGGTAGTGAGCCACTCTTTTTTATATCTTTTGTAAATTTGGAAGAAGTGATCTTCCTTGGGTAGTGAGCCATTCTAATTTTTGGTCCAATGAGCCTCCTATAATCTATTCTAATCAATTATGATATATTGTGAGCTAGTCCTCACAATGGTTTTTCCCTTCTAAAGGTTTTCCACATAAATTTGGTGTTCATGTGTTGATTGTTGTGGTGCATGATTTAATTGTTCATTTCTATTTTTGCATGTTTAATGAGATGCATTGTAATGCACTTTTACATTAATGAATTTTAGGGAATATTGATTCACTCCCTCTCAATATTTTGAGTGTTCAACGATTGGTATTAGAGCAAGGTTCCTTCAATTGGCTTCACAACTAAGGTAGATCTTAGAAGTTGAACACATGGCAACTAGAAAGTATATTATCCCTTCAGAAGAGATTATAATGGAAGGGTTTACTAAAGAATACTATGAAGTTGATATGAAAGGAGAATTCAGATCTTCTCTTGATGATTTGGATAAAGAAAAATGTGAGAATAAAGATCTAAAAGAAAATCTTAAAGAAAAATGTGAGAATAAAGCTCTAAAAGAAAATCTTAAGGAAGCAAATGAGTGCATCAAGAAGTTGAGGAATCAAGTCAAGAAAGTTAAAGAGAAATTGAAGGAAATAAATGGGAAACTTAAGGAATCAAATGAGACAATCACTAGTCTAAAAGTGCGGGTTGAAGAAGGAAAAAGAGTTGAAGACTGCTTGAATTCCAAGCTGAAAGACAATTCTACAGAATGCTCAAAGCTTGAAGAAGAGATTGTCTCTAAAGAAAGCTCTATAGAAAACAAAGAGTCAAGAGGAAAAATTCAAGAAGAGCTCCACCTTTCTTGATGATATGCTTTCTCATAAAAGGATTCTAAGGATAAGAAAGGGTTAGGGTTTGAGAAAGGAGAAATATCAAAGGAAAATTAGACTCCAAACAATGTTGACAAGAAGAGTAATGAACAAATGAAGACTAGAGATAAGAAGAGCAATATAAAACATGTCTAGAACCAAAAGAAATATTTTGAGAGACCTCCTATCAGACAACCAAGTCCACAAAGGTATTCATCTTTTAAAGGTTGATATTACTCTTGTAATAAATTTTGACATAGAGCTGTAGAATGTAGAAGTAGGATGAACCAAAAATTTTAATCATTTTTTAGTCTATTGGGTGAATATTTTGTTATCAACTAACAGATAAAAAAATAGTTATATCAGCCACAATATAGTGAGATTAAATCTCTCCTCTTAGAAAGGGGAGGCTCCCTTCTTATTGCTAACTATAAACAACTAGTAATTAACTAAGCTTATTTACACTAAGATTAACCATTGGGTGTTTCCATATCATCCTATTCTCTTTTTCCAAAATAGATGTTGTGAATGTAAAATTCCTCGAGCTCCCTTTAGGTGGTTTTGTTCTGCTAAGTACCAACCTACGCCTCATATGTTTAAAGTGTCATCCTTCACTTCTCAATCGAGCCACTTTTTGCTAAACTCTATCGGTTGTTGCCACATGTCTGCTGAGCACTCCTCATAACAAAATTCTTCCTTCGCTCTTCTATTGGCTCCCACCATGCTTCCACATGTCATCACTGTGGGCTATTCATAGTTTGCTACCCTTCATTTTTCCATCGGGCCCTGTCTGTGTGCAACATAGCTTTCATTTGCATGCACTTTTTGGTGGACCCCACAGTCGGCGCTGATAGTAAGGAATACTACCACATGTCTTCCTAGTGCAATATTTTATCGAAGAAGGGGAGGAATGAACCACGGGATGTGACCTACCGCTATGTGTCCTTTCAGCAGGAGTTATACCGAAGAGAGGGGTAGAGTGAACAACAAGCTGGGACGTGTTGTCGCATATTCTAACGGCCTGAATAGATAAATGACACTTGTTTGTGCAGGGATTCTTTGAGACCACTGTCATCATTTGTAGGGGATGCATCTGGCTGGGGAGTGACTACGTGCTATGGTCTAAATCTTTTATGTTACTACGATCGAAGGAAATCATTGCCGCTACCATCATTGCTCAAGATATAGAATCTTTTGTTATTGTCCTACCAGGTGGTGGGATTGCTCGCTATATATACTACTTCTTGCTTTAGACAAGTAGTTCAAAAGATGTAGAAAAAGTAGAGAAAGACACCATGCCTCTTTTTCTATGCTTTTAGATAATTGTATGATACTTTCAAATTGTGTCATTATTCATCCTTTCTATTTTCCTTATGATATTTGATAAAACATTGATACTATGCCATTATTGTTTTGAATTGTACATTTTTAGAACCTCTATGATTTTAATACAAGTTTGCTGATTTAGATAATGTCTTTGACTCCTCTTTTTAGTAAATGAGTGTGAAAATTATTTTATTTCATTAGATGAATTTTTTGGATCTTTATCTTTGATTTCTATTAATTCTAGAACATAGCAGATTACTGATCAGACCCTTAAATCAAATCGCCAAAGATAGATTTACCGTACCTATATCTACCCCTTGGCACATCGCCTTAGTTAGATCTTTATTTTTTATATCTGCTTCCTTTTCCTATTCCAAAACCCTAATTACAAAAGAAGTTGTCTTCTTTAAAAACCCAAAGGTCACTCAATTAGGTGTAATTGGTCCCCCCATTAACTGAGTTTCCCATAAAGGCTATTACCTTGCCAATTTTTGGCATCAACAGATGTTTTATTTTACAAACTTACAATGATAATACCATAATGTTTACAAAATGTAACAAGCCACAAAATACTATTTGAAGCAATAATAACCAATATCCAATGTAGTTAGAAAAAAGAATAATTAGAATGATACCAACAAGTGTCAATAGTAAGAAAACCCACAAAAGCACAAAGTCTTCTCTTGCTTCTTATGTTGATTTGAAAGGAAAAAGTGTGGTATAAGATGTAGTCCAAAGTCTCCAATGTATGTCACAATAGGATCAAATAAAAGTATATGATAAATCGCAACACAAAGTCTTCAAGTTATTCCCAAATTACACACATAAACATAAATTCTAAATATGATATTACAGCTCAAAGACTTCAAAAACAGATTTAGATAACCTCTTGGAACATATGATTCCACACCATGATTCAATCATGTGCAAAAGCATGCAGTAGGAAAGATGTAAGAACAATCCCAATACATAATAAGCTTGATCCAAGACAAAAATTGGACACCAATTTTCTTATTTTCATTGATTGGCTACCAATTACAAATGTCTTCAGGATATCCTACTTTAGGTATGAATTTTATGTTTTCTTTGTTGATGAGTGGGCCTAGGTATTTGGAATGAAAAGCCTCTAAATAGAATTTGTGTAGATCTTCACCCACACAATCTCAAAGGGTTTTGTAAAATTCACAAGGGAAACCATCAATTCTTGGAGCTTTGTCATTAGCCATAGTGTTCACTGCCTCCTTGAGGTCTTCAATGGTGAGCAGTTTTTGACAGAAGGATTTGAGTAGGGGAAATTTTGTTTGGCACAATCTTGAGACACTCCTAGAGAGAATTGGCACATTCCATAGTCTAATCTTGGGAAATGAACTCCTTCTCATAGTGCCTAAAAAATTCCTAAAGAATGTCAGGTAGTTCAGTGAGCACATGATTACCTTATTTGATTCACTTGATGCCAAGCAAGGTATGCCTAGCTCGAAGAGCCAAAAAAAACTCGTACAAGGAACAGTCCCCAATTTTGAGCCAGTGAAGTTTGGCTTAGATTTGAAAATCACACATGTGGTTGGAAAGAAACTAGTAGAGTTTGGGAAGTATAAAAAAGTGGCATACAATACAAAAGATGGTAATCAAGCAAAAAGGTGTGATTTGGTTATTTAGAAGATGTCAGTGTGTCAGTTTATGTCTACATTTCATGATAGTATAGTGTATGAGTATGCGAGGCATACCCATAAAACTTGATGGTTGAACTTTCAATTCAAGCTATGCAAGGACACCTTTCTAGTTGGTAGCATAGTTTCAGTGGTCGACTTTATAGAGAACCACACTCTACAACCACAACATGAGGTGTAGTCACAATATTACAACTCCACATAGGTTTCTATATTTGTGCACATAGCATTCATTCATGTAGTTGATAGTACATAGGACCAAAGGAAGGTATTGAGGGAGTACCACTTTTATATTAGTGATGATCTCACACATTTTCCAGAGTTCATGCAACATTGCTTCTAGTTGTTCTATAGTGATTTGGCTCAAAGGGGCATAGCATATAATATGGTTGGATAACTGTGCAACACAGTTCAAGAACTCACAAATTTTCTATTGGTTGGACAAGATGCATGTCATTATAGGTGTTCAACATATGTGGAAATTTTGTGAGGTTGGGCATGGAAAAGGGGAACATGATGGTGCCAGAGCATGTGTCAAAAGAGAATTAGCACGAGAAGAGTTAAAGTATAAAGACAATACAAAGTTGAAAAATGCAAAATCAATCGTTGAGTGGTGTAATGCTTCGATGGGTCTAGGTAATGAAGATAAGTCTTCAGCTCATAGATATTTTTGGTTGATAGATAATACTAACATTGCACCATATGAGGATTTTTGTACATTGACAGGATTGAGTGAGCTACACTCTTTCCTTAGCTCAGATGCAGGAGTATCCATACACAGAAGATGGCATGCTTTTTTTCATCATGTACAATGCAAGCCTGGGATGAGTGCAAAGGAGTGGGTTGACGAATGGTGGTTAAGTTATCTTAGCCCACTTCACATGTATCACCCTCCGACGACATTGGAACTGACACAAATGGAATTATCGGTTAACTTTGACCACATATCAAATCTAGTTCAACTAGGTAATATATCTACTTGCATAGTTTTTGAAATTACTATTGTTATCATACTTTGTAGCGTATTTGTAATGTTGACTAATTTCATCTAATTTGTTGCACATATCAATGTAGGGAATGTTTATGTAGTTATTGTAGATGAAGAAAATGAAGAGGGAAAATATTACTACTTGTGTCATTGTGTTGAGGCCAAAAATAAATTGGAGGCCCTAGTTATAGATGGAGAAAACATTAAATACCCTACAGGATCAGTGGTTGTTACTGGAACATGGCTTAGAAGGTACCCACATAAGAGTGTTAATGTTTGGCTATTTCAAAACTTTGACACACATCAAAAAATTCTTCATTACTCAAACCTTGTCATGACATATAATGTTCATTTAATCAAATATGGGGGTAGACCTTTGAACAAGACCTTGTGGAAGGTGCGTGAGTCTGACCATGATGCAATACTTGACACAATAAAGAGTAGAGCAGATCCAGATGGTTCGTTGAATTAATTTATAAGTATGCACATTGGTTCTTATTAATTTTTAAGTATGCAAATTAATTTGTATGATTCCAATGATATCATCTAATGTTTATATCATGTATATAGGTGATTGATGAAGTTATCAGACTTGCAAATTTATCACACTTTACGTTTAGAATTGTGGCAAAGGATACAAAGTTCAATGGCATTTTATTTTTTCTCAAAAATATGCAAAAAAAATGGATGTAAGATATTCTCAATAGATTAGTAAACTAAGTGGAAGATTAAATTGTGTTATTTTTATAATAGGTTACAAGTTTCCAAAAGGTTGGGAAGTAATAGTTTAGTTACGCTCTATTCATGTTGATCCTCATTTCTTCAAGGACCCTCTAAAGTTTAATCATGATAGATGGGAGAGATGGGAGGTATGTTTGATATTCATATAAAAATGACTTTTTAAGATATTCAATGGAGTAGATTGACTAGTGATAGGTTATAAGATATTGCATAATTTAGCACACAAGTTTTAGATTATTGGCATATCACATGTTTATTTGAATTGATTATGTGATTATTAATATTTACAATCTCTTTTCTTTGTTTAGGTGGGAGCTAGTAAACCCAAATGAAGTTATAAAGTATATGCCAAATCCAACACTAGTAGGTGGTACTAAATTATTCATTTTAAGTTAACCTCATCATGACCACCTATGATGTAGACATTATAAAAGTGTGTGTCAAGCTTAGCAAGGGAATTTAAAATTATTCATTTGAAGTTAACCTCATCATGATTGCCTATGATGCAGACATTATAAGAGCATCTAGAATGTATGAGTGACATTGTAAAAGATCTATGAGAACAAAGTACCTAAGACAACTTTGAATCCTATTTTTGGTTATTGTAAGAGAATCTTATAAGATGAGTTTGTGTGCATGAAAATGGGGCACATTGATTGAATATTTTATTTAAGTTGGGTGTTGAAATTCACATAGTTTTTTTTTTCTCATGATTTCGTATTACCGCTTGATAGTTTTGAGAAAGTATTGTGCCTACAAGTACAAGCACTTGGGTATCATATTGGTGTATGAATCATATTAGACAATTGTAGCACAAACATAAGAATTAGGACTGCCAAATAAATCTCATTTTCTTGTAAACATCATATTATTAATATAGTGAGTGTAATAACCATTGATGGTTAGCAATCATTCTTTTTCTTCTTTTACTCTCTCCCTATCATAACTAGCACCACTTGACTAACTTATTATAAAATCTTCATTTATTAAAACCATGACCAATGACATAGTATAGTTTAACTACACATGATCTATATGAGTTCAAGAGGTGTATTTAACCCACTAAGCATCAATCCCAATAAGATCATTCACTGTAAACAAAGATAAAAAAATCCATTAAAAGTAACATTCTAAATCATGAAAGCTTGCCAAACCTCTAATCTAAGACATTGAAACTTATCCTATTGGGGGAGTGGTGTCACATTGATGTGGAATGGCGACCCTTTCCCAATCCCTTGGATAATGAGCTTGTTTAAATTAGTTTTATTGAAGAAAACTAATGAAACCATTGATAGATGTGTATGAAAACATGATTTAAAGCTAAATGAATATTATGCAAGCTATTTTAACATGATTTATGTTGAGATGATCAATATGGGTGTATGAAAATCTACTCTAAATGTATGCAAGCTTCAAAAGATTAAAATCCTAACTAGAAAATAAGCTAAATGTGTGCATCTATGTTATCATGGAAGCTATTAATAGAAACTAAGCTAATATGTAAGTAAATAAAGCTAAAATGATGTTAAATGTGAGTGCAAGTGCAAATGATTTTAACAAAATAAGTTTTTTGTTAAAATATGGATCCATTTGTCTACAAATAGTGATTTATTTATAGGAAAACTAATGAGAAATGGAGGGTTGAGATCAAAAAGGTTAATCAATGGTTAAGGATGGAGGAAATTGGAGGCATGGATCATGGATTCTCATCAATGGATGAGAATGCAAAATGAGATTTAATCAAGGGCCTACATTCATCCAATCAAACACACTTTCAAAAATTGCACAAGAAATCTTGTAAGTTAACTTGCACATGACGTAACACTCCCACCACGAAACCCTAGAGGACAACACGCTACAACAAAAAAAAATGGAACAATTTTTTTTTTTTGAAATGTAACATACAAAAGGTTGTAGATGGTACCATAACTTGTATTATGACCTAAGTCCTCTAAGGTTTCATGACTACGCTACTAGAATCCCATTAACCAACGAACAAGAATGATAATTCATCTCATTAAACCAATTATTATGTAACAATATAAAGTGCAATTAATCCATCATATATAAATGATCTACCAATAAGAATCATTCATATAATATTAACATTATAACAACATTCATTACTATTAACTAACATACATAAGATACAAAATTTGCATTATCCGTTACAAAAGAGAGTTCAACAATCAATTACAATATTACATCATTACATCAATGCTTCCCTGAGATCAATAGGGAAGATATACTTTTGAGTACAATGCATGATCCCATTGATTTCAATTCAATACAAGTACATGTAAGATAGTTCACATGAATTGAAACAAGTTTAGGAGTCCACATCACCAAGAGTAGTTGCCACATGAAGGATCAACATTAGGGAAACCCAATGGATGAATAAGCACAATCCACTAGACCATGTGGAACCCAAAGTTCTAGCCCCCGTGCTAGGAGATAACACAAGGTCCCACAGCAACAAAAAACAAGGCAACCACACACATAGATGCAAGGATAAACAAGACTTGTAATTGACACTACAATAATATTAACATCACAAGAGAACGTACATTGCTTCTAGAGGATATCACATACCAAAGGGAGAGAAAAAACAAGGGAATACTTGCAGCTAGGAGACCTAATAAAAACAACAGTATAAATCCATCACATACATAGAACGAAAAGCCACAAAATATATAACCAATGAAAGGCATGTCCATCTCACTCTTAAAAACAACTGTAATAACAAGTAAAGAGTGCATGGCTAAACCCACAACAACACATCGTAAGCACCACATCAACCAATTCAAGGCTCAACATAACAATTTAACATATTTTACCAAGAAGATTGCCAATAACCACATTACACAAAGGACTTCAATTTAATCAATCAATCACAGTAAAATTATAAACTTAAACCCTAATGTTTACTTATATTACTTATTTTAAAAAAGTATGGAACTACCTATTCACATTTGATAAGAGCATCAAATTAATTAATACTAATTAATAAGTAGATCTTATATACATAAAGAGTTTTTCTTTCTTTATTAGATTCCATAATTCCCAATAAACATTACTATCCAAATTGTTAAAGATATCTATTTCTTTTACATTAAAAATTTAAGAAATGATTTAACAAATTATAGAAATAGTTTGTTTATTAACCTAATAACTTTCATCAAGATTAGATTTTAACCATCTTCTCAGTCACTAACTTGAGACATTCCAAATTTGCCTAACTTGGTTGGGTGAATAATAACACTTTTCAGGTAGACTCCTCCTGAACAATACACCATAATACAATTAATAATGGTATCTATCTAATACTATCTTTGTTCTATGTTTTAATGTAGAAAATCCTATCCTCTATCAAGAAACAATAATAATGACCTTCCTAACAAGAATCATATAGTGTCATGAAGTCTTCTCCTTCCTAATGATGTTTTCCTTATGATAAGGTTAGTTGGAGTATAAGCAATCAATATAAGAAATATTTTCTAAATTATCTCATCAAAGCAATCCTAATCAATAAAGATAAAGTTTAACCAAAAGTCCCAATAAAATATACTTAATGTTAAGCCAACTAGAGAGTCTTCATTTTCAACTCTTCTAGTATACAAATCAAAATAAGGATCATCCTACTCTAATCCTTCTAAGGTAAAGTAACAAAATAGCTTCAATATTGAAGGCATAACTTCAAAATCCTTAAATTATTAAATGCAAAGTGTTTCAAATTGAATTAGGTAGGCAACACCCAAAATTGATAGTGGCACATTACTCAATATTACATATTGACATACTTTTCACTTAAGCTATCACAATGGATTAAATTGAGTAAGTCCAAAAATTGGATGTGGTATATTACTCGATATTACACATTAATATGCGTTTAATGGAACTGAACATGGAGTTTTCTATAAGATCCAGAACAATCACAATTGATTAAATTGAGTAAGTTCCAAATTTGGATGTGTTATATTACTCAATATTACACATCAACATGTCTGCCAAGGAACTAACTTAGAGTTTAATGTGAAGTGCAGAATACTTAGTCTAAACTTTGAATGTGGAACATTACTCAATACTATACGTAAACATAACTTACAAAGAGATTTGAACCTAGAATTTCCTATAAAAGGCCCAATTATTTATCCCATGGGCTCTATACATTTAAATATTTCCTAAACTTGAATATTGTAAACTACTCGATATTAACATATCTTTTAAGGATTTATACTAGGAATTTGCTATAAAAGCCTCAACTATTTACCAGTTGATGTTATCACAATTGAGCAAGGAAAGCACGCTACATTTTCTTGTGGGACGGTTGTCTGAGATAGCTCAAGTTTGAGCTGACCACTCTCACATGAATTCTCATTTATATTTTAATCTTGCACTATCTTATCAAAACAAAGGGATTGTGACACCAATGGCCACAACTACATGCATCAGTGAAGGAAAACCAGAGGCCACGTTATTTGCGTCACCATTCTTTGGGCTGGAACAGGTACGAGAAGAGCCGGGAGATCCTGAGAGCTCTCTCTCAAATTTGTAAAGGCAAAGGGACATGCAACTTGGACTTGTAAAAAGGACTTAAAAAAAACTTTTAGGCAAATGCAATTGGCAGATGTAAAGCCAAGCTCCACAACCGTAGCTAGTGTTCTCCCAGCCTGTGCCAAAATGGGCACTTTGGAACAGGGTAAGAATATCCATCATAACACAATGGAATGGGAATTTGGTCAGATATTAAAGCTACAAGAGCATCAGTAAATAGGTAAGCAAATTGTGGAAACATAGATAAGGGACGTGCATTGTTTGATAGAGTGCCTCAAGGAGTTATCATCTCTTGGAATGCAATGATTCCTGGTCCTGCACAAGGGGATGGAACAAGGTATTTAAAAACTTTCAAGCAAAAGTAATGGCGGGTGAAAATCAACACCATAACAAGGACTAAAATGAGTGTAGGATTACTCATAATGTAATTGCAAAAAAAAGGCTTTATAAACATTTAAGCAATTGCGATTGGCAGATGAAGACATCCCAATAGGGAGTGCAGAGACTATAGAATAAGCACTAAGTGGTTTATTAAAAATGCTTAACAAACTTTCAGGCAAATGCTATAGGCAAGTATGACGCTACTTCTACAAGGCATCTGCCAAGGAAGCTAAAGGTAACAGATTTTCGTATTGAGCTTTGGGATTGCATAGGAAACAATACAAAGCATGTTAGCCAAACTGTGAATGGAGGGTGCAAGAAAATAACCCCAGGCGAAACTCACGCCGAAAACATCAATGTAAGGAATCTATATACCCTATGCAGAGGGAGAAAGTATGCTCTGTGAAATTGTCCTAATTAATGCAATTTTTGATATGGCAACAATATTTATTTTCAGGCATAGATATCTACTTCGCATGACAAAAGTCTTAACTCCTAAAATGTAACGATTGCACATAAACTTTCTAGCACTGCTTATGGCTCTGAGTGCCACGGAACTATTATACCGCTTCTTTAAGGAAGCAGAGATGTGCAGAGAAATGGGCTTAAATAATTATTAGAATACGAAGCACATTATTCCATCAAATGTATAGAATGTAGGGACGGATGCAGAAACACGAGATGGTAATATACCTAAACGTATGAAAGAAATTATAGAAAGGAAGTCACTCATGTTCTCTGATTTATGTAGATGAAGTATCATATCTTTCTTATAAGTGAAAATGGTCATCTGTAATAGTGTATACCTTATTCAGCTTTAAGAATCGATTGACGTTGTCTCTCCAGTGATCTTGCAGGGATTGCGATGGCCTCCTCCTTCCTCCCCATTTCCCTTCATCCTCCTCTCTTTATAGTGCTGAAATCTCCTTGAAAGGTATCACTCCTCCATTTCTGCTCCCCATTTCCAGCATAGGATAAAGTTTTTTAGATACTCGCCCCAACTTTTTTTTCCAAAACCAAAAACATTTTGAAGGAGAAGGAGAATGTCGGTTACACCTGAAAACTAACTAACTAACTAACTAATTAAAGTTAATTTTTAATTTATTAAATTAATGGTTAAAACTGTTCAAGCATTTTGTTAAAATATAATTTGGGTAAATATAAGTAATACCCAAATCTCCCAGTAAAACCATTTACCGCCATTTAATTAATTATATAGTCGAATTTATAATATTTATTTATTTACCTTATTATTTTTACCTTTATATTTGTGTCATATTAATCTATTGTATTATATTATTTCATTAAGTTCTAAATTTATCTTATACCGTGGCTTTTAATAAATACATTTATATTAATTGAGCGAAGTGTCCTTTTAACCTAATAATTTATTTTAATGCAACAAATAATCCCCAAGCATAACTCAAACGATTTAAATTGAATAAACCAAATACCATACAGACAATACTGACCAATCAAACTAGCATTATTGATAGGGTGAATCATGGAGGGGTACTACACATGAAGTTTTGTAACTTAACTTGCACATGAAGTCTTGTGAGTTTTTTATAAGGAAGAATATTCCTTTCTTTTCAAATGAGTGAAGAAAGAGAATATTCTTTAGGATATTTTCATGGGTGAGGGAAATATATATTTAGTTAATTAAAACCAAATTTTAATGTGCAAAAGTGGGAAGGAATATTCCTTTTAGAGGAATGTGCAAAGGGGGAATATTCTCTTGCAAGCGGGGGGTATTAGACTTATTAGTAATTGATAATTAAAACAATGTTAATTATGAAATTTTTAGAAGAATTACATTATATTCATTAAATAAATAATTTAATGAAAAGGGGAAAATGTGATGACATTTAATTAAATAACTTAGAGTCATTTAATTAAATAATATGACTTTATGGATTAAATTAAATAATTCATTTAATTTAATTTAATAAGATGAAATGCTAGCATGAAAGGGGGTTAATTATCTTGATTAGGTCAATTAAATTAATAGATGAAAATAAGACAATTAATTAAATAGCTAGGCTAATTTAATCAATTAAGCGAAAAGAGGATGAGTTTTAGGACGAAATGATGTTAGTTAGCCAATGTGATCCATTGAGACATTTTTAAGTGTCTACATTCCACCCCTCTTTGAAGCAATGTACTCGTTGCATTGGTTCAAAGACTGATGTTGATTTTGATGCTGATGATGATGTAGAATTGGATATCAATGATCTCTTTGAGATGTTGATAACCAAGCTAAAGTTGATTGATCTAATTGATTGATTGATAATATTGTTGAGGATTCACAACAATGCAAGGATTGTGTTGAATAACACGAGGATTGGTAGGGAAAGCATATCCCAATGATGATTGATTGAAAATTTGATCAAGATTTGCTAGCAAGGCTAGGAACAAAGTCCATTAGATGATTTGAAATTGATATGATCGAAAGATGGTTGGTGTCCCCCTTGAGAGATCAATCAGGGAATAAAGTGTTCCAATCGGACTCGCGATAGATGAAAATCAGACTTATGCTTGAGATGCTTGAGATTCCAGGTTGCTTTTGAATCAAAGAGCTGCAACTTTTTCAGATTGTTGAGATGAAGATGATATAGATGCCCCATTGTGCCCCAGTGGAAGAGGGATTGCTAGTGTGCTATCTCAGATATTGATGTAGATAGATTTCAAGATGTATAGACAGTCATTGGCTATGGGTAGCCTCATTTATATTTTGATGTGGATCACATAGATTCGATGCTTGGATAGAAATGTTAGTAGGGATAGAAGAATAAGATGAATGGATTGACCATTGATTATGAGATTGATTCAGAAGTCCAACAAGTCCATGAGTCATCAAAAATTTATTAGAGATGGTGATGAGAGGTGATGATGATGATGCTCACATCTTGGGATTGGGATTTTCTATCATTCCTTATTTTTGATATAGCACATAGACACGATGCATCATGGTACTAAAAACTAGGATGACATAGTATCTAGTGTAATAGAATTTGACTTTGCAAACAAATAGGATAGTTCTTGTTCACACCCTTGACATATGGAAACCTTGTCGGAATGTAGATTAGAAGCTTAGAATATATCATACCAAAGCATACACAATAGTCAACAATGTACTCTAAACAACCTCCCTATACACAACTAAGTAAGTATGCGCCAAGATTATTTTACAAAAATACCCACAAGCATAGTAAATGAAAGATAATGATAAATGCCCCATTCCTTTCTCTCTAAATCATTTTAGATAAAAATCATCGAGAAGTCCTTGGAATGAGTCAACAAGATAAATCAAAGGAAAAGATAAAAAATGAACAAACAGTCAATGTTATTCATATCTATTACCAAAGGGAATGTGTTGTTGAGGATAAGTATCCAAAAGTGATATCCAAAATGATGCCCATTTTCGAAACGATATATCCTAGGAAATGCATTATATAGGATGATGATGGGTTGATAATTTGTTTGATAGGATTTTGATACAAAGTTTGGCTAACATGTTTGCTAAAATGATCAAGAGTTTGAATTTGCATTTAAAGTTTGTTGTTTTGATTTTGATTTTGCGTTTGAAGGTTCTACTTTTGCTAATTGTTGTACTTGTTTTCCATTTGTTTTACCAAAGGGTGAGTGTGATGATCAATTTATTATGAGTGAAGGTTTATTGCATGTGAAAGAAAAATGGGATGGGTGGTTTTGGATTTTTTGGAACATTTCAATGTTTTTGGTATTTTTGAAAGTTTATGTTTTCAGTTATTTGAGGTTGTTTAGGGTTTTCCAATGTTTTCCAATGTTTTTGTAATTTTTCTAAGTTTCCAAATGTTTTAGGCCTTTTTCAATATTTGGATATTTAGGGGTTTTTCGAGTTTTGACCAAGAACCTAACTTAAAAGACCTATCCTAGGGGCCTCGGGGGCTGATCAAAGATGATCCTTGCCTATGTTATAGACACAAAGACTACGTAGTTCGATTGACTCGACTTATTAACAATGAAATATTAACAGTTGATGGACTGCCAGTTTATTATGACAAACTCCTAAAGGATTGACCTAGGGTGTCTGGGGGGCACATCAATGATGGCCTTACTTATGTTCAAGCTCAGAGACTCGTAGTTTGACTAGGTACTATTTTTGGATTTTCGATGTTTGACCTTTTTAGGGATTTTGATGTGTTTTGGATGTTTTGTATTTTTCCTTTATATTTTTTGAATGTTTTTGGATTTTAGCTGTAAAGGATTTTGAATGTTTTTGGATTTTAGCTGTGCAGGATTTGGATGGTTTTGGATTTTAGCCATATAGGATTTGGATGTTTTTGGATTTTAGCTGATTTTGCAAGTGTTTTTGGATTTTGATGAGGATTTATGAATGTTTTTGAGATTTTTGATGAGATTTAAGGTAAACGATACCTAGATCATGATGTTGATGTCGCATTGTGAGATAAAAGACATGAATCGAGAGTTAATTGAAAACAAGAGTGCAAGAACCTACCCCTAGTATTTAGCAATTCTTCATAATGTAATGGATAACCAAGATAGGTAATATATATGTGAAGAGTTTGACAAAGTTTTATCATGCTAGATATGGGCTATGGGACTTCATGAGATAAAATGGTAAAGAGCCTATCAAGGGTTTGCCATGAATAGAGTTGAAGTATATGTTGAATATTTGTCAAGATCAAGATAAAGTGGAATATCTAGATAAATCTCGATTGGAGGGATGGAAGAAACATTGGATTTTATCATGGCAAGGATAAGATACTTTTGCTAGGTTTTCATCATAGTACTTGCCCAAAGTGCCACCGTATTGGTTTTCACTAGAGGATAATTTTTATTTTTACTAAATTTTCTTTATTTTTATTTATTTTTATTTTTTGAAGATTTTACCCTCATATTGAACCACCTGGTGGTACTGATGTAGAGGCCACTGTCATCATGTGCCAACCATATCTTGCTTGAAGAAGCTACTTTGTTAAGATACGAGCACTTGAATGCAACCTTGAAGAACTCTGATCCACCTTGTGGATACCAGAATTAGCCTTTTCTATGTGTGCACATCGTGATATGGTGCCTTTAGAATCCTTATGACGAAGGGTAGCCGCCAACACATAGTCAATGCAAGAATTAGATATCATGAATGAAGTGGATGGTGACATGTATGAAGGAATATGCGATGGATTGGTTGATAGTTTGGAACCTTTGACTCTCCAAACTTGGGAAGATGAGCAATGATTGGTGAGAATAGAGGTTTTCATGGAATTAGGACCAACCATTAGATATACTTTGTTCCTTGCTTGAGAAGCCTGCTTTTTTTTTAGGACTCTTTTGATGGATATATTTCCCCTTTTGATTTTTCCCCATAGTTTCTTTGACTAATGGATTTTGGAGGGATGTTTTTCTTTATTTTTCTTTGGCATCCATTTGTATTTTCTTTGTCCCTTTTGTGTTACTACTTCATTTTATTTCATGATCTTCACCTTACTTTGATAGGAATTCTTCTTTTTATGTTGGTCCCAATTTTTGTATGAGATGATGGGTGAATGCCAACTCATGATATGGCTATTTGTAGCATTGAAAATATTTTCATCATAAGGATTCTTCAGGCCCCATATTTTGATGTTTGTTGTAGACAAGATTGCCCCAAACATTGTAAAGGTATTATCAATACCTAATCCTTTGCCCTGATAATGTATCCTATCATCCATAGCCATTGAATATGACTTGTCATGAACACATGATATTGCTATGAGTTCTTGTTGTTTAGGAATATGAACTATTTTCTTTGATTCTATGACATCGTTATCTGTTGATACTACTTCAAAATATGTTGATGCTAACTCAAAAGATGTTGATGATGCACAATCACTATAAGAATCAAGAGTCTCAACCATTGCTTGCTTTTGTGTAGGAATACCAAGAGTGGGAGACTCTTGTTTTGGATGAAAAATGTTTATATATTTTTGTTAGAAAGAAACATCTCGAGGGTGATATCGAAGACATTTTTGGAGTTTAAAATGGTTTGAAATCTATCCCTTAGCTCTTGGTGAAACTCTAGGGATAGGGGTTCTTGATCCTAACTTGATTCAGAGTAACTTTCATTATCCTCAAGAGCGTCCTGTTGACATGATCCTTAGGTGGATGATGGATCATCAATAAAAGACTCTTCACAATAGTCGATAGGTACGAGTGCAACAAAGGATATTTCTCTCATTTGGAACTTCTTCAACATGCCCAATAATTGAGTCATATGTGGTAGAGATATCACAATCTGATATCCACTTGATGTCATTATGATATAAAATATTGTTAAACACTATTGATGGGTTTGGACTTTTTTTAAAATAGTATATTGATGTGTGTCTGATTCCTCATGTTGTGATGAATAGATATGTCCCATTGTGGTATCACATGTATGGTTTATGTTTTTTGAGGTTGATGCCTTTCCTGACTCTTTTTCTTTTGTATGATTAGGCATAAGGTTTGTGTAATTTTTTCATATTTTTATTCCCATATTTTTGATCAACATGAATTTCTCCTTGTTCAATAAAATCTTCTATTAGATGTCTGATTCTAAAACAATTTTGTGTGTTATGACCTTTGTATTAGTGAAATTCACAAAAATGATCATTTCTATAGCTATGAGGTTTGACTTGTGGCTCTTGATAGTTTGAGAAATCTTGGAGTATGATAAGATTAGACTGTATCAACCTTTTCAACACATCCTCCATAGGTTTCCCCAATTGAGTGAATTGTCGTTCATGGGTACTATTCACATTTTTGTCCATGTTGAGTGTTTGCATCGTTGATTGTTGTTTGATTATTTAACGGTGATGTGTATGGTTGTTGTGTATTCATGGTTTGGGTGTTTTCTTTCCTAGGATCAATTAAGACCACCTTTGCATCAACAATACCATCACTAGTAACATTCTTGTTCTTGGCCCAATAGTGGGGCTTGTCATTAAAACTAGTGGATGGGTAGCTGTCTTTATACACTTGTGTGTTTCCCTATGAGATTAGGGCTCTCTCAATGTTAAGGGATCTAGGGACAAGATCATCATAAGAGGTAATGCACTACATCTTTAAGTGGAAGGATAGATCTGGATCAACATTTGCTATGATAATCCCCACTTGTTGTTTGTCGAGAATTGGCCACTTGATCTTACTAGCTCTTTGTCTCCATCATTGCAAGAAATTGGTGAAAGATTTTCCTTTATTTTGTTTGAGTGTGTATAACTCTTCTAAGCTTATGCCCATGCCAATATCAAAGGAGAAGTTATCTATGAATTTCCTAATTATTTCTTGGAAGGTTTTGATTCTTGGAGGTAACTGTGAAAACCAATCCATGGCAGGGCTTGTTAAACTTTGTGGGGAAGAGGCGCATTAAGTAGGAATAATTATAGCCCACCTCCATACACATGACATTGAATTCCTTGATATGGTCCACAATATTTCCTCTCCCTTTGTATTTATCAAATTTAGGGACCTCAAATCTAGCAGGAAAAGGTACCATTGCGATGTTTTGATTGAATGGGTAAGGACATAGGTTTTGTTGTGTATGGGGCTTCTTCATCTTTCCCATGATTAAGCTTTGTGTAGCTTCTATGTAGGTGGGTGGAGGTTATTTTGTGTTTTTTGCATGGGCGGATGGTTGGAAATGCAAAAGAAAAGTGTCACCTGTGACAATATTTTTCCCACTTTTGTGAAGGAAAGTTGGCAAGAAGAGGTGTGTTTGAAGCAAGTGGGAAGAGGTGCATGTTGAAGAAACCCTTAGTGATATTGTTTGATTTGTGGTTTGCGGTCTATTCCAAACTATATTGCTTGATTTTCCATAAGGTACTGTTGATTTATGGTTTATGTTTTGTGTGTATGGTTTTGCATGGATTTGATACTGTGAATTTTTTGTGGGTTTCTATTTATGGTTTCCATTACCTGCGTATGTTTGCAGGCTTGGAGAAATAGGGAAGCCTGGAGAAAGTTGGCGGAAAGAGGTTTGTTTGAAACAAGCAGGAAGAGGTGCATATGGAAAAAATTGTTTTCCATATTGTTTCATTTGTGGTTCGCCATTTTTGGCAGGCAATATTGTTTTATCTATGATAGGGTACTGTTGATTGCTTCTAATTTTGATAAGGGGCTGTTGAGAAAATACTATATTGTTTGTGAAAATGAGTATTGCTTGGTTTAAGGTTCGCGCTTTTTGTTTATGGTTTTGCATGGGTTCCTATCTGTTATTTTTTGTGTTTTGTGGGTTTCTTCATCTGGTTCGGTCTTTAAACCAATATTGTTTAATTTATGGCTTTCGGCTTGTGGTTATGGTTCCAATGGAATAAAATAGTCAATCCTATACACTTTGTGTTAGCTTCCATTAGGCATTTTCAATTATAGTTCTATTGCTTAAGTTGTATTATTTCATTTTGGAGGTGCTATTAAAAAGGCTATATTGTTTCAATTTTTGAGGAGGTTGTGTTGAGAAAGGAGTGTTTTTTGTATGGGTTTGTTATTGTCAATTTTTGAAGGGTTTCTATTTAATGTTTGTGTTTTGTGGGTATGTTTCGAATGGAATAAAATTATTGAGGTTATGGAGTTTTTTTCGATTGTTATTATATAGCTCGGGCTATATTGTGGCTTTCTGCATCTAGGTGGCTATTGAAACCAATGTTGTTTGATTCATGGCTTGTGTTTTCTGGTTATGGTTGGAACATAATAAAATAATTAATGTTGTTGATTCTATGTTTGGTTACATTAGGTATTATTGATTATTGTTCTCTGCCTTAGGCTATATTGGGTATATTTTAATATCGATATATATGTGTAAGATTAAAATTTTTAAGGGTATGGAGTTTTGGTCAATTCTTATTATATAGCTCGGGCTATATTGTGGCTTTTTGCATCTGGGTGGTTGTTGAAACCAATGTTGTTTGATTTATGACTTTCATTTTCTAGTTATGGTTGGAACATAATAAAATAATTAATTTTGTTGATTCTATGTTTGGTTACATTAGGTATTATTGATTATTGTTCTCTACCTTAGGCTATATTGGGTATATTTTAATATCAATATATATGTGTATATATATACGTATATATTTGTACATATATTTATATATATATATATATATATATATATATATATATATATATATATATATATATATATATATATATATATATATATATATATATATATATATATAAAATTGTGGGTCTCTCTTTATGGCTTGCATTTAGTGGATATGTTGGCAATGGGGAAAAATTCTTGACCTTTTGCAATTTTTGTCAATCGTTACTATCTAGCTTAACCTATATTGTCTCATTTCCGATCAGGTTATGTTCAAAAAGCTATATTGTTTCAATTTTCAATAAGGTGTTGTTCATAGAAGAGAATATTATTTGTTAAAATAAATTATGTTTCATTTATGGACGTGTTATATGGGTCAATTTTCAACAGGTTTCTCTTTAATATTTGCATTTTGTGGGTATGTTTGCAAGGCGATAAAATTGTTGAGGTTATGCAATTTTTGTCAATTGTTATAATATAGCTTGGGCTATATTGTGGCTTTCTCCATCTGGGTCGTTGTTGAAACCAATGTTGTTTGATTCATGGATTTGGTTTTCTGGTTATGGTTGGAACAAAACAAAATAATTACTGTTGTTGATTCTATGTTTGGTTACATTAGGTATTATTGATTATTGTTGTCTACCTTAGGCTATATTGGGTGTATTTTAATATTAATATATATGCACATATATATACGTATATATGTGTGTTAGAAACCAAGATCAGATTTGCAAACCGAAAAGACCTTCCACAAAAGAGAAAATCAGAAAAAGCAGAGGTTGCAAAATAATGTGCAACATAATATTATTTGAGAATTCAATAATTACAAGATATGATTTGCTTTATAAAAGCAAAGATGCATGACCCTAATCTTATCTTGAGAAACAAGATAGCTCAACAAGATAAGGATGACAACTAATTAACCTAGGAATTAAATAATTACCTAAGTAAACTTATGTAAAGTATAATTAATAATTAATTACACCAACACCCCCCATAAGTGCAACTTAGGGAGAAGCAGATTATTATGCAAATATGAGTCCTGATCAGGTACTCATATACAAATGTAAAGAGAGAGAAAACCCAGTGGGAAAAACCCCCCCTCAGAGAGATGAACTGTTGCGAAGAAGCACTGGAACCCCAAATCCAGCAAGCAAGGAAAGATAATTTTGTCTACAACTGAAACCAAAAAATAGAATCACAAATGTAACAATAGACCCGATGCCAAGGAACACTGGAAACTCACATTCTGGATCAACCCTGGGACCTGTAAGCAATAGTAGATGAAAGGATGAATGGACCCATAATGATGAAAAATCTGGAAGTTGTGTCTCTCGAAGCCAATGCCAAACTGAAACTAAAACTGCCCATAGGACGAGTACCATCAAGATTCTGGAACATTAACCATAAAAGTATGGCCTTCAAATGAGAAAGATCTGAACCAATGCGAATCAAGAACCATAAAATCCCAACTGAAGTGTGAACCGAAACAAACCAATGATGTGTCTAGCTAAACAAGAAGGAAGCTAAAAGGAGACAACATGAAACTAGACAAACTCATGCAAGTTGTCACCAATACATATAATGGATGCAAGAACCCCCCTTAATGGAACTTTATATTAGTTCGTTATTACAATACCCAATGATTGCATAAGGAGATAATGCAAAACTATGGAAACATAATCGAAAATGCAAACCTAGCACACGAAAAAAAATGAATGCATACATAAAATAAGGTACACATTTTTTGTAAATAACCTCAGATCTGCATAGAGGCCAAAACCAACTTTCCAACGTTATGAAAATCATGAAAAATGGATAAGCGAGTCACAAGATATGTCTCTTGGAGTGAAAAAGGCAACATCTGACTTCTGAGGCAGAAAAAAGCATCAAAAAGGAAAAACCAGAAAACCACACTAGCACCATTGCTTAGAGTGTCAAAACAACTTTCCGACGATATCTCGTTTGCAAAAAAAGGATGTTGTATACCCAAGATACGCCCGTTTCCATGAAAGTTGTCCAAAAATGTCCAATTCGGCCCCGAGAAGCCCTCAGGGGCTAAAAAAATAAGGCCCTTGGTTGCATGCAGGACCAGGGGCTGGTGCGCAGAGAGCTGGGTTGAAGCCCTCAGTTGTTGATATGACCGGGGCTGGGGTTGGAGATCTGGCAGGGGCTGGGAGCGAGCGTTGGGTGCCCATGGGACCATGTAGGGAGCTTGGAAACTGACTGGGGGCTGGGCGCATAGCGCCCGGTCCCCCCACATGATCGCAGGTTCAGGATTGGAGCCCACAGGGGCTAGCACTGATTTGCAGAGGAGTTGGGCGGTGCCATCGGCGGCAGTGGTGGACCGGTGGCCACTCGGTGGTGCGTGGGTGTCGCGACCAAATACACTGGCCATGCAGATCTTTGTTTGAAATTTTTGATTTTTTAATGTTTTTTTATTTTTTTTCGAAATCTGTGCATCGTGAAGCATGCCTGGGGGCTGTATGGCCCTTAGGAAAAAAAAAATTGGCTCTTTGGACGATTGTGTCCAAATCGGACAAACTTTATATGGAAATAGGGGTTTTTGGGCGCTGCAAATCCAATGGCGAGGTCCATTTGGGACCAAAGTGAGCTCCAAAAATTAGGCGACCCCCAGATCTATCAGAAAAATCACTGAGCTTATGAACCTCGTAGATCTGGAAAATGGTGATGAAAATGAGTAAAATAAAATCCATTTCTAACTTTTTCTAGTGCTCTGAATCCAACGAAAAACCCTGATCTGATCCAAGACACTCCAGAAATATGCTCAAGGAAAGAAACCCTCGAGGGACCTCAAATGAGCTCTGCACTGTGTTCCTCCAAAAAAGATGAGAAGGGGCTGCAGATCGAGGCTCTGATACCATGTTAGAAACCAAGTTCAAATTTGCAAACCGAAAAGACCTTCCACATAAGAGAATCAGAAAAATCAGAGAGGTTGCAAAATAATAAGCAACATAATATTATTCAAGAATTCAATAATTACAAGATATGATTTGCTTTATAAAAGCAAATATGCATAACCCTAATCTTATCTTGAGCAACAAGATAGCTCAACAAGATAAGGATGACAACTAATTAACCTAAATAATTACCTAAGTAAACTTATGTAAAGTGTAATTAATAATTAATTACACCAACAATGTGTACATATATACATATATTTATATATATATTACATTTTTTTGTTGTTGATTATATCTATGTAAATGGTTTGTCATTGTTAGTTTTGGAGAATGCATTGCTGAGAAGGCTATATTGTTTCAATTTTTTGATAGTGTTGTGTTGAGAAATGAGTATATTTTAACTTGGGTTTGTTTCTGTGAATCTTTGTGGATTTTTGTTTATGACCACTGTTTTGTGGATATGTTTGGAACGGAATAAAATTGTTGGTGTTATGCACCATCCCTACTGGACAAGAACCATAGATCAAATATAAATCGCCATTAACCTATGAAAAGAACAAGCATATTAAGCAGCAAATATGAATATTGTCTGCATCTAATTTTAGATAGATACATGTCTGCACATAGGGATGAATAATGTGTGTCTCTAATTTGAAAAACATACGTATGTATACATAGGCTGACTGAAATGAGGAAGAACAAGAGAAGGGTTGTTGTCCACCCTGTGTTATGAAAAGAATAAGCAGAGCAACAAATACATACAGATGGTGTTTACATCTAATTTGACATACATAGATATCCACAATGGAGAAAAGAGGAATAAAACACTACAAAATAGACACATACTTTTTTCCATGCATATATCTGTAAGCAAGAGATTTGTACATATACATCCAACACATGGAATAGATGTATTTAGAGTTGTAAGACAAATTCCACATCAATGCATATGTCTCGAAAGTTAGTTGTAGAGGAATAAAACATTCTATATATACACTTATAAAGAAAAATCTATACATACATATATGTACCCAAAGCTATGTGTAGACAACAACCATAAATATCCATAGGTGGACCTCAAACATGTGAATATTGTTTGCATGAAATGTTAGAAACACACAAATCTGTACATATGAAATATCAAAGTCTCACAATTCTTGTTAAGGCGCAGTATTTTTTGTCAATTGCTGATGGCTAGCTTGGGTTGTGTTTTTTGGCTTAGTTTGTTGTGAAGTTTTTTTTGGTTTGCAACAATCAACAATACCCTTTGGAAAATAACATATATTGTTTTATAGATACTCGAGGAATGTTTTTCTCAGTTTTCACCTCTTTTGTCACCGTCGCCCCACTACCATTGGCTACACCTCTTCCACTTTTGTTCAAAAAAACATAAAATAGAATGCAATAGGTTTCACATAAATCCCGCAACCAATGATTGGACATGGACCTTTACAAAAGCTTGCTATCGAAGTTCACAACTACTATATATATATATATATATATATATATGTACATATATATGTCTACATATACATATACATATATATGTGTGTGTGTGTGTGTGTGTGTGTGTGTGTGTGTATTGTTTCAAATTATAGTATTCTTTTGTTTAGCAAGGAATCTATTTTTGGATTGGTTTTCTACTGTTAATTTCTAAGAAGGTGTTGTTGGGAATGCTATATATTGTTTCATATTTCCATAAGGTTTTGTTTAGAAAGGGGTATATTTTTGGTTTGCTATGTTGTTGTGAATCTTTGTGGGTTTCTCTACGTGGATTGCATTTTGTGGCTATGTTTGGAATGAAATAAAATTGTTAAAGTTATGCAACTTTTGCTGGTGTTGTGATTTTTTGTGGGCTTCTTTTAATGGATTCCATTTTTTGTGGGCTCCTTTTATTTAATGGATTCCATTTTGTGCTTGTGTTTGTAACATAATAATTTTTTTAAGATGGTGCAGATTTTGTTGATTGTTGTTGGGTGGCTTGGGTTATATTCCTCCATTGGTTTATTACTTTGTATTTAAATGAATCAATATTATTATCATTGTTGGGTGGCTTGGGTTATATTCCTCCATTGGTTTGTTACTCTATATTTAAATGAAACAATATTGTTATCAACAGTGACAAACCCATACAAGGAACATCCCTACAAAAGTCGAACCATAAATCAAACAATATTGGTGTTAACAAACTATATAGTTTTTTTTCAACACAACATTATCAAAAAGCTAACAATATACCCTAAAACAACGTAACTTGTAAAACATTAAATATTTCATTGCAACATATTTATATATATGTATTTATATATATATTTATATATGTGTATATACATATATATAAATATATATATGTATATATATATGTATGTATATATATGTATACATATAAGTATATGTATATATATGTATTTATATGTATATATATATGTGTGTATTTATATGTATTTATATGTATATATATATATATGTGTGTGTGTATTTATATGTATTTATATGTATATATTTATATGTATTTATATGTATTTATATGTATATATATATATGTATATGTATCTATATATATGCATATATATATAGATACATATACATATATATATGTATATGTATATGTATATATAACATCCAAACCATTGACTATTTTGTCATGTTGCAACCATTGACGGTAAATGGAAGCCACAAATGAGACAATATAGCCTAAGGTGGACATCAACAACATGAACTGCATAACATTAACTATTTTATTCCATTGCAACCATTACCATAGAATGCTGAAAATCACAATTACAGACCTATGCAAAACCTTTTGAGCAAAAGGGTGGTCCATATATAGATAATGTGTAGACATATATATGTACATGTATATTTGTATGTGTATATGTATATATATGTATGTATATTTACATCTATATATAATGTTCATAACATTTGGTATTTTGTTGTGTATATATGTATATATATGTGTATGTATATATGTATATATATATGTATATGTATAGTATGTATAGCATGTAAATACATATATGTATATATATATATATGTATATGTATATATATGTATATGTATATATATGTATATGTATATATATGTATATGTACATATATATGGCTATTTGTGTCAACCTTCCTTGGGATTTTTGTTAGCCTCCCCATTTTTTTAGGCTTCCTACGGTTTGGGAAAAGGTGGCAGATGGGTTATAGCTTTGGTCAGAATTTTCGTTGGCCTCCCAGATTTTTTTCCTTCCGATGGTCATGAAAAAGGTGTTAGAGGCAGTTGTTGGTTGCTTTGGGAAAAGAGTGGCATTATCCGAGCCGCGTGGATGGAGAAAGTTGTGGTTCAATTAAATGTTGGAACTTTGCATCAACATTAATTGTTGTATGCTTTGTGTGTACTGGATATTTTCGTAATAACAATTGTCGTTTAATGCCTCGGGGAGCGAAATGAATGTATGGGAAATTTTCAATAGGGAATTCTTTGGTGTCACTCTGTTCCTATACCTGGTATGAGAGTCGTGAGTGATGAGGGTAAGCTTTTGTGAGGGTGTAGGCTGGATTAAGCTTTGTGGAACTTCTATGAAGGTGGGTGGAGGTTATTTTGTGTTTTTTGCATGGGCAGATGGTTGGAAATGTAGAAGAAAAGTGTTGTTTGTGATAATATTTTTCCCATTTTTCTGTAGGAAATTTGGCGAGAAGAGGTGTGTTTGAAGCAAGTCGAAAGAGGTGCTAGAAGATTATATTCTTACATGGATTTTTAACTTTGAAGCCAATACTATTTGATTTATGGTTTTTGTTTAGTCATTATGGTTGCAATGCAATGAAATAGTCATTGTTATATAGTCTATGTTGAATGGTGATCTCTATATTGTTAGCTGCTAGTTTTATTGTGTGTACTTTGGTTGGAATCCTTGCTATCCTTTCTAGTTTTTGAGCTTCCCATCGAGCAAGGAAAAGGTGGAGAATGGCCTTCTCTTTAAAAAAATATTGGTCGGAATTCCCGTTGGCCTCCCCATTTTAAACCCTATGTTGGTTGTGGGAAGAGTGTCAGAGGCGGTTGTTGGCTGCCTTGGGGATATGTCATGTGTTCCCCGCTGTGTTGATAGAGAAGGCAACTAAAATTAAGCGCTGGCTCACGTCAACATTGATTGTTGTATGATTTATGTGCCTTGGTGATGGTTGTGATAGCACCTGCCATTTATTTACATGTGGCTCCCATTTAGTGGTGATGGTTGCCATGTGGCCAAAATAGTTAATCTTGTGTAGCTTATGTTGTTTTCCATAGGGCATTGTTGTTGTCCCTTGTCTAGCATTGGCTACGTTGTTTCATTTTCATTTGTGCAACCTTGGAAAAAGTATTTTAATTGTCCCTTTAATACGTTTCAAAAGGTGTTGAACACATGTATGTGGCAGTGAATGTTCTTTGGTATGTTTAATACAAAGCCTATTGTTCTAAGAATTCCTTTTCAAGAATGAAAGAAATAAAAAAATTCTTTCAAAATAAATAACTATCTTCTCAAAACAATAAATTTGAATGTTTTGTTTCCCTTTTTGAATAATTTCTTCTTTAATATATAATTCTTATTAAAATAAGTTGCAGGGATGCTTCATATGGTGCTTGATTAGGATAACAAGGTGTTAAGAGGCAAAAATTTTCTCATCAAACCTTGGAATAAACACCTTAAGGTTCAATCAAGAGGACACACATATAGGTATATATATATATATATGTATAGATGTAAATATTTATTTATGTAGAGAGTGCTATATCTAAATAGATGGGTATACCATGTTTTTTTCCTTGATATACAACTGGCTTGTTCAAAATTATAAAGAGAACAAACATCCAGACTGAATTTTCTCTCATTTTCCTGAATGAGAAGGCTATGAGTTCAAACCTTTTGTTGGCTATAATATATTGCGTAGCTCGAAGCAAGTAATTATTATAGGCAAAAAAAGCTTTGAATTCATAGCCTTCTCAGCCAATCAACTGAGGGAAAATTCTATGTGGATGTTTGGTCTCTTGAATGTTGGATGGTATCGAGATTAGTTGTTGTATGGTTTGCGTGTGCTTACAATACATGTGATGATAGCTGCTATTTATCCAATTGTATATAAAGTGTGAGATGAAAGATAGGTCTTGCTTTGTATTGTACTTAATTGAGGCGTTAATGTGCATATAAATGAAACCATAAATGAAACAATATTGCTAACAGTCACCAACATACCAAAACCCACAAAATAGAAAAAAAAATTAATTTCAAGATTCACCAATAAGACACCAGATTAACTATTTTGCAACTATTCACACAAAATGGAAGCCATAAATGAAACAATATAGCCAACAATCACCCACCTGCCAAAACCCATGAAACTATATAGTTTTTGAACAACAATCGACACAATGAAACAATATTGGTTTCAAGAGTAAGCTAGATAAAAAAGCCCTCAGAAAACATGCGAATTCAATGCAGGAAATGCAGAAAACAAAAAAGATGTTGTTGGCAAGCCCATATTGTTTCAATTTTCAATCAGGTTTTGTTGAGAAAAAAATAGTATGTCTTCACATTCACATTGCAATTTTTTGGGTATGGGATTCTGTTTACTCCTTCAACTTTGTAGCCATGCCTACAAAGGAATTACATTGCTAACACTATTTAGGCTTTACATATATACATATACATATATATGTATATATATACATATATAGATACAAAAATCTACATATATACACACATATAGTTTGTTGAGAAATGAGTATACTTTCATTTTCGTTCCTCATTGAATCTTTGTTGGTTCCTCTCAATATATGTGTGTGTGTGTGTATGTACCACAACCTTTACCACTACACACACTTGCACCTTCATAGAGGCTTTTCCTCCATGGTTACAACTACTATATATATCTACATATGTATATCTATATGCTTTGCATGTACCAGTGGCAATGGTCGTAATAATAGTTGGTGTTTAATGCCTCAGGGAACAAAATGAACATCTCAAAAAATTTCAATAGGGCATTGTTTGGTGTCTATCTGTTGCTATACCTGATATGCGAGTCATGAGCGATGAGGGTAAGCTTTTGTGAGAGTGCAAGTTGGATTAAGCTTTGTACAACTTTTGCAAAGGTGAGTGGAGGTTATTCAACACACAAAACACAATAAAGAAACAATATTGCCTTCCACCAATGGAGGCTACATGGAAACCATAAACCAAACAATTTAGACTAAGCTACAAAGCAAGAATCAAAAATCCCCTTTTGAAAATAACATAAACTATTTTAGAAATACTCGACGAATGGTTTTTCCAATATGCACCTCTTCCCACTTCCTTCAATTACTCCTCTTCCTGCTTGCTTTCTCTTCCCTTCGTTCTTTCTCCACGGAATGCAAAAAATGAACATGAAACTATTACAACCCACCTCGGTTGTGGAATTTCTGTGAAGGTGGTTAGAGGTTATCTTGTGTTTTTTTCATGCATTGATGGTTGCAAAAGGTGTGGGCTATGATAATTATTATATATCTATCTATATATATGTGTGTGTGTACATGTATATATTTATGTGTATATATATGTATATATATGTGTGTGTATACATATTTATATATATGTATTATATATATATATATATATATATATGTGTGTGTGTGTGTGTGTGTGTATACTATATAGTTTTGTGGGTTTTAGCATGTGGGTGACTATTGGCTATATTGTTCCATTTATGGCTTCGGCTCTATGTGAATTGTTGCAAAATAGTTAATCTGGTGTGTTTTTGGTGAATCTTGAAATCAAGATTTCTTGTGTTTATGTATGTATATATACATATATGTATGTATTTATACATATATGTATGTATATGTGTATATATATATATACATATGTGTGTGTGTATATATATATACATACATATACATAAACACACACACACACACATATATATGTATATATATGCACAATACATTATTGAAAATTGTATAGACATTCGCTTTTTTTCTAGGGAATTTAAACATAGATATATATACAATGATTAGTGATGATTCCATTTCGCTGGCCTCCTCTATCGTCGCGAAAAACACTTTTTTTAATTTAAAAAAAACAATTCAGCACATACTACACGGTGCCAGAGACCTAGAACCATGAAGGCTGATGAAAATTCTGACCAATTTTTTCTATAGACCAATGCTAATTGTTGTTCTCTAGCTTTGGCTATATACTTTCATTTGCAATGCATAATAAAATAGTTGATATTATAGAGTTAATGTTGTTATCCAAAAGGCATTCTTTTCGATACGGTGGTGCTCAAGAGGCTATATTGTTTCAATTTTTGATACGGTTCTAGTGAATACATTTATGTAAGTATATATATATAAATACATATATATATATATAAATGATTTGTGGTTCACGGTCTGTGCCAAGCTACATTGCTTGATTTTCCATAAGGTATTGTTGATTTATGGTTCACGTTTTGTGTGTATGGTTTTGCATGGATTTGATACTGTGATTTTTTGTGGGTTTCTATTTATGGTTTCCCTTATCTACAGACTTCAAAACATAGGTTACTTGCACCATCACCACTACACAGAAACCATACAACAATTAATGTTTTTTTCCATTTCATCGTCCTCCTCTATCGTCGTGCTAAACACTTTTTTTTTTAAATCCACCATAACGAAACAATGTTGTTATCAATAGTCACCCAGATGGCCAAAACCACAAAACACTAAAAATCACAGTGACAAATCCATACAAAAACATCCACAAAAAATCCGAACCATAAATCAAACAATATTGCTGCGAACAAACTATATACTCTTTTTTCAACATAACTTGATGCAGGAGCATCCTTGGTTCGTGGCAATCTTGCATCACCCAAAAATATTTTCTTTCAATTTTTGTTCTTGTTCTGTTCTTTCTCAATTCATGTTGGTGGATTCATCATGTTTGCTCACCAAGCTCTATGGATCTTTGTGTATGTCGTTTACATGTTCATTTTCCTTTTCCCAAGATTTGGACATGATTGGATCTTTTTCTAGCAAGTTATCGCTTCTAGAATTCTTGACAGTTTCTGTAACCAACACTAGAATAATTTCAAACTTTTCAGCCAGTTCAATCATTGCAGATCGTCCCCATTACTTGTGGATCTTATCAGTGTGATTTTAAATATTCTTAGGAGTGTCCTCAACCTTCCTTATAGGTTCACACTTTGTCTTATGCACCTGATGAAGAGTAATTCAAATTTGAGGCTGACCTATTCATGCGCACATTACATTTTATTTCCTTGGAGAATGTGATGATCTTGGATGATGCGGATGTTTCTAGAGTTGTGGATATGCTATAAAGCTTGTAATAAATCATTAGGTGAAGGAGGAGAGTTGGTAGTTGATTGACTTCTATTAAGATTGATCTGAATTGTAATTTTCAGCTTGCATATAGGAGCATGTTAGAATTTTGAGCATGTTTTATTAGGCTTGTGAGCTAAATTTGGAAGCCTAGATGTTGTCGGCCGAATGTAACTGAGATCTTTGTTAATGAGAATATTTTCATCTGTATTTTCCTCCATATTCTTTGTTTCTTTTTTTGTGTTACTCTTGCTGCACGGTTTAGACTATTATCTTTGAGGGCCCTTCTACCGTGGCTACGCCAGATTGGTATCAGAGGGAGATTCATTCCTTGTGAGATCGTCAGAGTTTGTGAAGTCCTGTTGAAAACTTGTTGTGGGGTGGAAAATTGAGGATTTGACCTACAGTTGTAGAGGACTTGTGTAATGATGGCGGGAAGAAGAAATGGTAGAAATGGAGTGCTTGGAAATGTAGCTCTAGTTGTGATGGAGATGTTAAGAGGAATTGTTGCTAGATTAGATGTAGTTGAAACGACCTAGAGGAGAGGTTGACTAGTTGATGATGTGAGTGATGAAAATGTAGAAGTACAGGAAGAAAGAGGAAGAGATGAGAAACTTGGCCTTGATCAGGGAGAAGAGAGGTTCATAAGATCCCTAACTAAAGCAATTATAAGACCACATTTCAATCCACTAGATTATAATGGTAAGTTGGATTCTAATGTATTGTTAGATTGGATAATAGAGATGGAAAGGTATTTTGAATTTGAAGGTTCCTTTGAAGATAAGAAGGTGAAGTTTTCTTGTACAAAGTTGAGAGGACATGCATCCCTTTGGTGGGAACATTTGAAAACAGATAGGAAAAGAAGAGGAAAGGAAAAGATAAAGTCATGGGATTGGATGGGAAATAAGTTGAAGTCAAAGGTTATGCTTACATATTATCAGATTACTTTGTTCAAGAAGTTGTGAAATCTGAAGTAGAAAGAATCAAGTGTGACAGAGTACATCGAGGAGTTCTATAAGTTGAATATTAGATCTGGACACTCAGAGGATGAGATTGAGCAAGTAGCTAGATATGTGAATGGGTTGAGGTCATCTATACAAGATGAGATTAGTTTGATCAAGTTGGCAAGTGTGAAGGAGGCATATCAGTGTGCCCCAAAAGTAGAGGAGAAGTTGAATAAAAGACATGAGAAAAGACAAAGAGGAAGGACTTTTACTAGAGGAGGAAGAGGATCTTTTCTAGATCAGAATAAGGATAAGGAGGTCAGTAAGAATCAATTCATACCAGAGAGGTTATGAAAACTCTTACAGAAGAGGAGGTTTGGTGGTTACCGAAATGAAGGTTATAGAAAAGATAATAGAGGACTGGAGAAGAGAGTATTCAGAGGAACTTGTTTTAAGTGTGGTGGAGGACATAGAGCATTTGAATGTAATCAAGGAGAGACAAGCAAGAGGACTAAGAACAATAGGAGAACAACCATTGTTGAGGAATAACATATTGGATTGCCTAATAAACCAGAAGATGGAGAAGTGTTGGTGAATAGGAGAGTATTATGTCAAATTGAAGTGGAGAAAGAACCATTGCAAAGAAAGAATTTGTTTCAGACTAGATGCAAGGTGAATGGTAAATGTTGCAAAGTGATTGTTGACAGTGGAAGTTTTGAGAACTTGGTTTCTGAAGAGATAGTGACTAAATAGGGGTTGGAAAGGCTGAAACACCCAAAGCCCTATTAGATTTATTGGATTTAGAATGAGCATAAGATATTGGTTAGTGAACAATGTTTGGTGAAATTAAAGATAAGAAATTACCATGATGAAGTTTTGTGTGATACCATGCCTATGGATATATGTTATGTTTTTTTGGGGAGGCCTTGGAAGTATGAAAGATAAGCTATTCATGATGGAAAGAAGAATATATATACCATTGTTGCTAATGGGGTAAAACAAATTTTGTTTCCCTTGGAAGATGTTCCTACAGTTGAAGTTTGTACAAGTACTAGGGTTTTTCTGGTTGATGGAAGAAGATTCCTTGATGGATTGAGACATGAGAATGTGTTTTATGCCTTGATTCCTAAGAAGGATGAAGACTTGAGGCATGTAGAAGAACACCCATAAGAGATAAAGGAGATACTGACAAAGTATGAGGAGATAATTTTAGATAATGTACTTGATGGATTACCACCTATGAGGAGTATTAGTCATTATATGGATCTAATTCCTGGAACTAGTTTTCCTAATAAAGCAACACACTGGATGACATCGACAGAGAATGAGGAGTTGAATAGACAAGTGCAAGAGTTGTTGAGAAAGGGTTTGATTAGGGAAAGCTTAATTCCATGTGCAGTACCTGTTGTACTAGCACCTAAGAAGGATGGAGAATGGAGAATGTGTACAGATTCTAGAGCCATAAACAAGATCACTCACGGTGAAGTATAGTTTTCCTTTGCCTAGATGGATGACATTATGGATTGTTTGAGTGGAGCTAAGTACTTTACAAAGATAGAACTGAAGAGTGGATATCATCAGATCAAAATCAAAGAAGGAGATGAGTGGAAAACAACATTCAAGACAAATGAAGGATTGTATGAGTGGTTGGTGATGCCTTTTGGATTGAAAAATGTGCCGAGTACTTTCATGAGGTTGATGAATGAGGTATTGAAGAATTCCTTGGGTAAGTTTGTGATTGTGTATTTGGATGACATCTTGATTTTCAGTAAAAGTAGAGAGGAACATTTATTGCATATTAGACAAGTTTTGTAGAGATTGAGAGAAGAGTAGTTGCTGATAAACATCAAGAAGTATAGTTTCATGAAGGAGGAGTTGGTATATCTAGGATTTGTGATATCTTTGGATGGATTGAAGATGGATCTTGAGAAGGTGAGATCAATTATTGAGTGGCCTACACTAGATAGCATTGGAGATTTGAGATCATTTCATGGATTGGCTAGTTTCTACAGAAAGTTCATTAGGAATTTTAGTTCAATTTGCAGTCCTATGATAGAAACAATAAGAGGAGATAGGAAGGATTTTAGATGGACGTCTAGAGTAGATCAACTTTTTGAGTTGTTGAAGTAGAAGGTGACTGAGCAGCCTATGTTGGATTTATCGGATTTTAGTAAGGTATTTCAAGTAGATTATGATGCAAGTGGAAATGCAATTGGAGCAGTATTGAGTCAAGAAGGGAAACTTGTAGCTTATTTCAGTGAGAAGTTGAATGATGCTAGAAGAAGATATTCAATGTATGATTAGGAATTTTATGCTATAGTTCAAGCCTTGAAGAAGTGGAGACACTATTTGTTTCCTAAGGAGTTTGTGTTGTATATGGATCATCAAGCATTGCAATATTTGAATAGTCAAGGTAAGTTGAATCAGAGACACATGAGATGGGTAGAGTTTTTGTAGAGTTACACTTTTGTTTTGAAGCATAGGAGTGGAAATTCAAATGGAATTGTTGATGCTTTAAGTAGGAGAAGGAATTTACTGACAGAGATGAGAGTGGAAGTATTAGGCTTTGATGAGTTGAAGAATTTGTATAAAGAAGACCCAAATTTTGTAGAACCTTGGAAAGCATGTAAAGAACCACTTTTGGGGGATAGAAGTTAGTTGTTGGGTTATTCCATTCAGGAGGACGTGTTGTTCAGAGGAAATCAATTGTATATACCCCGGAGTTCAATGAGGGACAACTTGGTGAAGGAGAAGCACAGTGAAGGATTGTCAAGACACTTTGGAGTTGATAAGACAGTGGCATTGGTAAGTGAGACTTACTTTTGGCCGCAGATTCATAAGGATGTTAGGAGATTTGTGTAGAGTTGTAGAGTTTTTCAAGTTCCAAAAGGAAGTAGTCAAAATGTTGGATTGTATAAGCCTTTGACAGTTCTGGAAAGACCTTGGGAAGATATTAGCATGGATTTCATACTTGGTTTGTCGAAGACACAAAGAGGTAACAATTATGTATTTGTAGTGGTAGATAGATTTTCTAAGATGGCACATTTCATACCTTGAAATAAGAAAATAGATGTAGTACATGTAGCAGACTTGTTTTTTAGAGAAGTGGTTAAATTGCATGGATTACCTAAGAGTATTGTTTCAGACAGAGATGTGAAGTTTGCTGATTACTTTTGGAGGACACTTTGGAAGAAGTTGAAGAAAAATTTGAAGTTCAGTTTCACATTTCACCCATAGACTAATGGATAGACAGAGGTAGTAAATAGGAGTTTAGGGAATTTACTGAGATGTTTGGTTGGAGAGAAGACTGGAAGTTGGGATTTATCCCTTGCACAAGCAGAGTTTTCCTATAATAATTCAGCGAACAGGAGTACAGGAAAGACACCTTTTGAGATTGTTACTAGAGTTCATCCTAGAGGTATATCAAAGTTGAGAGACATCAATATGGAAGACAAGAGGAGTGCAGAAGTAGAAGGATTTCCAGAACACATGAAGCAGTTGCATAGTCAAGTAAAACAACAATTGGAAGACATGAACAAGAAGTATAAGGAGAAAGCGGATGAAAAGAGGAGACATAAGGAATTTGAAGTTGGAGATGAAGTGATGGTATGTTTGAGGAAAGAGAGGTTTCTAGTTGGCACATACAACAAGTTGAAGATGAGGAAGTTCAGACCTTGTAAGATCTTGAAGAAGTTTGATTCAGGAAATGCATATGAAGTGGAGTTACCAGATGGTATGGGTATATTGCCTATATTCAACATTGTAGATCTACATCAGTATCATGAAGCAAAATTCAATGAAGATAGTAAATCAAAATTGGAGAGTCATTTTCCTAAACAATATTCAAATGAGGTTGAAGAGATTTTGGATGTCAAAGATGGGAGGAAGACTCGTGGAAGATAGTACAAAGAATATCTTGTGAAGTGGAGAGGTAGACCGGTTGAGGATTCTTCTTGGATTTCCTAGGCTGAGGTAGACTGTTTTAGTTTTCCTTTGACCCTAGAAAAGTGAGCGACTCACTCTTCATTAACCACACATGTCTGATGCAGGAGCATCCTTGGTTCTTGGCAATCTTACATCAACCAAAAATATTTTCTTTTAGTTTTTGTTCTTGTTTTGTTCTTTCTCAGTTCATGTTGGTGGATTCAACATGTTTGCTCACTAGGCTCTATGGATCTTTTTGTACATTTTCTACATGTTCATTTTCCTTGTCCCAAGTTTTGGACTTGATTGGATCTTTTTCCAGCAAGTTATCGCTTCCAGAATTCTTGGCAGTTTCTTGAATCGACATCAAAATAATTTCAACTTTTCAGCCAGTTTGACCGTTGTGGATCATCCCCGTGACTTGCAGATCTTATTGGTGTGATTTTAAATATTCCTAGGAGTGTCCCCGACCATCCTTATAGGCTCACACTTTGTCTTATGCACTTGATGAAGAGTAATTCAAATTTGAGGCCGACCTATTCATGTGCACGTTACATTTTCTTTCCTTGGAGAATGTGATGATCTTGGCCGACACAGATGTTTTTGGAGTTTTGGATATGCTATCAAGCTTGTAATCAATCATTAGATTAATGAGGAGAGTTGGTAGTTGATTTAGTAGATTAAGATTGATTTGAATTGTAATTTTCAGCTTGCATATAGGAGCATGTTAGAATATTGAGCATGTTTTATCAAGCTTGTGAGCCGAATCTGTAAGCCTGGATGTTGCTGGCCAAATGTAACTAAGATATTTGTTAATGAGAATATTTTCATCTGCATTTTCCTCCATATTTTTTGTTTCTTTCATTGTGTTACTCTTGTTGCATGGTTCAGACTGTTCTCTTTGAGGGCCCTCCTACTGTGGTTGCGCCAGAACCCTATCAAAAAGGAAAAAATATACCCTAAAACAATGCAACCCATATAACATTCACTATTTCATTGTGTTGCAACCATCACACACACAAAAAAGTACAACAGTGGCTCACATGGAAAACCCACAAAACATAGAAAGCTCCCAATAACTAATCGACTGAAAACCTTCACCAAAAAAATGCAAACCCTAAATGAATCAATATTGGTTTCAATGGTAACCTAGATGGGAATATTCACCAAAAACATAACAGATTAATTATTTTGCAACTATTCACACAAAATGGAAGCCATAAATGAACCAATATTACTAGCATTCACCCACATACCAAAACCCACAAAACACAAGAAATCTTGATTTCAAGATTCACCAAAAACACACCAAATTAACTATTTTGCAACCATTCACATAGAACTGAAGCCATAAATGGAAGAATATAGCCAATAGTCATTGACATGCCAAAACCCACAAAACTATACAATTTTTTCAACAATAATTGACACGATGAAACAATATTGGTTTCAAGAGTAACCTAGATGAAAAAGCCCACAAAAAACACATGAAACGCAAAAATCTATGTATTGTTGATTGCACAAAGGACAAAAAAAATGTGCTTCCAAACCAATCGATAAAAATAACCCAGGCTAGTGAGCAAAAAACCACAAAAGAAAACTAGATTAAGTTAAGAGTTTTATTCCATTGCAAACATAGCCAAAAAATGGAGGTCATAGAAAGAAGCCGACGAATAAATTGGCATTAACAAACCAATGCAAACCGCTGCCTTCTTGTCCCAAAAAAGGGTTGGCAAAAATTATCACAAGTGACACTTTCGTTTTTCTTTTGCAAACATCATTTCCCGCAAACACACAAAATATCCTCTAACCATCTATATAGAATTGTCTATTAAGTCTTCCTTATGACACTATATAGTCCATCACTCTGAAAACTCCTTTTTTGAGGCTAAAGAAATAACAACTAGGAATATGTATTTAATGCATGCTTTCCCCATTGCTGATAGCTATCTTGAAGAACAAGTTGAACCCAGAGAATGACACCCAACAATGTATTATCAAAAATTGAAACAATATAGCTTTTTTCTCAACGGGATCCTTTAAGAAACAAATCAATATAGCCATAGGACAATGCCCTTTCAAACATTGTGCAAACATTTGTTATCTTCGTGACTACTTGAAAAGGTAGTTACTGCTTATAGCTATTGTCACTACATGGAAACCATACAACAATTAATGTTGATTCCATTTCACTTGCCTTCTCTATTGATGCAGTAAATGCTTTTAATTTCAAAATAAAAACAAAATCTTCCACCTTACTTTTCTGGCCACATTGAATGGAGGCCATAAATGACACAATAGCCTAGTGTAGACAACAATAGTGAATAGTGCCTTGTGCAAAACAATATCAATTGCATAACATTTACTATTTTATTGCATTGCAGCCATTGCCATAAAAATATTACTTGCAGCAATGACCCATATGGAACACCCTCAAAACAAAAAAAATCTTGTAGTAACAATCTGAATCAAAGCCTTTGCCACAAAACGTGAACCATTAATTAATCAATATTGTATATATATATGAAGAATGTGTTTTGGATAACAATATAAACTGTATAATATTAACTATTTTATTATGCATTAGAAAGAGTGGAATATAGCCAAAGCTAGCCAAAAACAATTAGATTGTGTTGTGGAGAACAACACAAACTATTTTAATATATTGCAACCATTAACACAAAATAGAAGCTATAAATGAGAATATTAAATTTTGTTGTGTGTAGATTTGTATGTATGTCAAAGTAGATGTCAGCAATCTACATACGTATTCTTCCCAATGTTTATTATTTTCTCAAAATAGTTATTTGTCTAAATCTTGACATGGCATACTTCAAATGATATACTTCATATTAATTGTTATACACAACATTGAAGCCTTTTTCCTAATTATTTCTTTTCCTTTGTATTCTTCGTGTCTCTAGAGAGAAAAAGAGGGATTTTAAAATTGAAACAGTGAACTTGGAATAAAAAATTGTATGTTAAGTATTATTTGAATCATTGAAGCCCTTGTTATTATTAATCCTTTCCTGACATATTGTTAATGCATGTGTAAAAAAATGGAGTGTCCATGTTGTGTTTTGAAGTCATAGACCTTCTAGTTAGCCATCGGCATTGCAGCTCTTAGATTTTAAAAAAGCAGACATAGCAATGTCAGTGGCCTCTAGCTCTTTCGAGGCTGGAAAACAATCCTCGAGAAGTATTCCTATAAGTCTATTTCTTGTTTAGTTTTTTGTTGTTGCCAATTGTATTGACACTTTCTGAAGTGCACCAAACAAACCAAGAATATATTTCATTTGAATTAACAATTGCTATGATATATGTTCAAACTTATTTATATTTAAACTCTTTGTCTTTGGTTTCCCTTTCAACTTATTGGCCATTTTGGAGTAACTTATGTGTTAGAGGGAAAAATGTCTTAGTTTCCAAATGTGTCAATATCACTATTTGCTTTTAGAGTTGAGTCATAGTCATAAATATCTCATTGCTACCACTATGTTGAGTTTATTTGTCTTGTAGGCTACAAATGTGAATCAGCCTTAACAAGAGATGCGCTACGATTTATAGATGTTGGAGATGATGTCCCATTTCCAGTCCTCCAAATAATGTCTTACCAAAAAATAGGAGGTGATCAAAGCCTAGTTGACCTATACAAAGTCATCCTCTCTAATGGCACCCACATGTAGATGGGAACTTTGCCTACAAAATACAATGACCTTTTGTTTACAGGGGAATTGAAAATAGGTTTGATTGTGTGCTTGACAAACTATTTGCCTAGAAAGCTATGAGAATCGAGGTTTGATATAGTTTTGAATTGCTTGTACTTGTAGTTTCTTGATTCCTTGTTTGTGGGGGTGCCTTTTAAAGTGTTTAATGTTTGTTTCATTCCAGGGAAATTTTCATACTATCCCTAGATGTCAAAATGACAGATTGCCAGCTAATTGGAAAACCTAAATATTTATTTAGAGATCAAGAAGGACTAATAGTTGGCTGTGAATTTCCCTCCCCATCCAAATGAGCCTCCACCTTTAGAATTAATACATCCCCAAGGAAGTAAGATGCTCTTACAAAAATCAGCCTTGTTAAAGGGCTGAATGTTTACCAACCAAATGGATGATAAAAGGTTGTGTAACAACAAAGAGGGATATGCATCATTATAGCAGACATGGGTACAAGGGCCAGGTATTTATCTTTGATATTATTAACAATGAGGGAACAAAAATATGGATTACGTGCTTTAATGACATAGCAAAGTTACATTATGATAGGGTTGAGGTGGTCCCTACATATTATGTGTTAAAGGGATCGGTGAGACAGGAAGACATAAAATTCAATAAGTTAAATAGCCAGATGGAAATCATTTTGGATCAAAACTCAATGTTAAAATGTTGTGATGATGAGCCCTTTGTGCCAGAGAAAGTATTTAAGTTCACCCCATTAAATGAAATTGCAAATTGCACTAATAACAGTTTGATTGATGTTATTGGCACTGTGGTGCATGTGGGAATGGTATCAACTATACAAAGAAAGGATCAGTCCCAAACAATTTGGAGGAATATTAAACTTAATGATTTGTCATTCTTTTCAATTGATGTTAATTTGTGGGGCTCAAATTGGGAAGCAAAGGGTCATGAGTTGGAGAGGTTGTACACCCTTGGTTCATCTCTCATCCTTGTTGTTAAAAATGCATGTGTTGGGTACTTCAATGGAGTTGTTCTGAACATAGCCACATGGACTCTTCTCTATATAAATCTTGACATACCAGAAGCACAACCATTGATCAAAAATGGATATATTGATCCACCTACTATTGATGCCCCCTGGATAGTGCATCAGAAGGTTGCTTTGGGAAATGGGAGAGTCACTATTGCATATATGTTGGACCACTACCTTGGCTTGCCAGAGACTTTGTAAGCTACTCTCAAGGCAACAGTAAAATATATAAAAACTAATGCATTATGTTATGTTGCATGCTCGTTGGAGGTGAATGGTAGGAAATGCAAGAAAAAGTGTGAACAATCTGAGCAAAATAAATGGTTCTACCCAAAATGCTAGACAACAATAGTTGACTATGACTTTCAATATTTATTGCAACTAAATATGGAAGACCACACACATGAGCTTTGGGCAACAGCTTTTGATGAGGCTGCAACAAGCCTATTGCAAATTTCAGAAAACAACTTTACATGTTGCAATATGAGTCTATCGCTGAAATGACTGTTGAGTCTGTTACCAATGTTGTCACCTACACGTCATTTGTTTTCACTATTCTAATTAAAAACCAAACTTATAATTCAGAAACAAGACTAAAAACAACAATAGTGAAAGTTGCAAAAGTTAACTTTGAAGCTGAGTGCAAGCTCTTACTATCAGATTTGTCTACTATTTCTTGTAAGGGAAAAATGGATGGGGCATCTAAAGAAAACTACAAATAGTAGTGCCTTCGGTAACTTTCATTTTGATTAGGTTGCCTTAAAGACATGTACAACTATGTCCTAAAGCAGAAACAGACATAGTTATTTCCCACATTGATCCTTCTGAGAAAAACACATGTAAATTCAACAACATGCATCAACAGATTCTCTAACAGAACCAATACAGACATGAAAGATGAGACAAACAACATAACACAAATATTTATGTGGGGAAAACCCTTTCGGGTAAAAAACCCCACTCTCCAAAGTTTGAGCCATTGTATTATTCAGCAACAAAAAGTTACAATACAGTTTTAGGCTCTTAGCCTTTCAGAGATTACATCTTGTTCATTCTGGATACAACTGGTAGCAAACTATCCCTGAGAGATCAACCAAAGCAATCATGATCATGATATTCCAGCAGCTTAACTTTGCCTTTCAATCCTCTGCTTCGACCTCATGGCCTTGGCCTTTCGGCCAGCGACTCGGTCCTCTCTCTATCATTCTCTCTCTGGCTCTCAACACTTTTCTGTACACTTACCAGCACACTTTTTACAGAACATCCAATGCATACATGTATGCATTCATTCTCAATAGGCTCTATGAAATCATTCTTTTCCAACTATCAGATCACAACGATCGATCATCCAACTCAGCTTCATTAGATGTTTCCACTTCCTCGTCTTTTATTTTTCCAACTTCCACATAGAAACAGTTCAGCAAACGGTTCACATCCTGCTTTCTCTGATTGGTCCAAATCGCACCACATCGAAAACTCTTCAAATGGTCAAGGGAATTCAACCTATGTTGTCATGTCAGTGAGACACTAACCATTTCTCCCCGATGCCAACACATCCAACATTCGATATCACCAAGAGTCATCCCTATCGGAAAGAGGTTACATCTAGTTCAGAGAGCTATCGCTAAGACTTCGCCATGTCACCAAGACCTCACACTGAAGATCACAAGGTATTCCAAAGAGTTCATTAGTCAGCAAGACTATCGCTCTTCGCCCAGACATTACACCAAAGTCTTCAAGTCACATTGACCTCAGCATTCTCATCGGTGAGACAATCGACATTCGATGAGACATCATACCGAAGTTCAAGAGGTCATATCAATGTTAGCTTTTCCATCGGCAAGACAATCAGAATTTGCCAAGACTTCATACCGAAGTCTTCAAGTCATGCCAACATGAGTATTCCATTTGGTGAGATAATTGTCTTTCGCCAAGACATCACACCGAGCTCTTCATGTTATACCGAAACATCCTAGTCGGCAAGACTTATCGCTTTTGCAAGGAGGTTACACCGAGCCCTTCAAGTCATACCGAAACATCCAATAGTCAGCAAGACTTAGGCTATCGCTGAGACGTTATATTGACATTAGGATTCCCATCGGCAAGACAATCACTCTTCGCCAAGAGATAATATTGATGCCTCCATGTTACTTCGAAGTCTCCTGTCAGCCAGACATTCTGTGTCGCCAAGAGGTCATAGCGAACCCCTTTCATTACCCTGATGACTCCAATCGGCGAGACATATCCTGGTCGCCAAGACTTCATGCCGATAGGAACAAGTCATGCCGATTTCCACATCGACCAGATAGACCAAAGGTCATGCTGATATTGGCAAGACTTCCTATCGTCTCCAAGACATCTCACCGAGACCCTCGAGTTACTCCGAGTGTATACAGTCGGCCAGACATCTCCCAGTTGCCAAGAGATCTTCCCGAATGTTCAAGTCACCCTGATGGCTCCAGGAGAAAACATATTGGTGAGACAACCCTCCATCTCTAAGACTTCATATCAAAGCAAATGGGTTACACCGATGACTCCAGTTGCTATAGGTCTCCCCAACATACACTAGGCACCCAATAACAAAACCTTCTATCACCAAGACATTCCATATCGGTAAGAGATCTCACCGAGTCTCCACGTCATAGTGATAGGTCCATTCGACAAGACTGAAACAAATTCTCAGTGACCAGTGCAAACCACAGTTTTCCAAAGCTGCTAGTCGACCAGACAAAAGGAATGTCACACTGACTTTGCTTTTCTAGAGGTTACAGCCTGTGAGATTGAGACACATATTCCAACAATCTCCCACTTGACGAAGATCACACAGGAACCTCCAAAGCAACTAGGAACTAAGATCACACTAGCTCCACCAGTTCAAACCCTGCAACACTCAAGACATCCGATCAACATGATTCCATAGATAACAGTTGACCCGACAATCTGCAACAAAGACCAGGCATCCAACTGCAACTCACTGTCAACAAGGCAACCGATCACAGCCTTCCAGGAAACCACATAGACCTCAAACATGCTCTCATGCTCCATCAATAATTCAGCTCCAACATACAAGATGTCCACCATTTAGGCAACAATCCTATCATCTTCCAACATACCACCTGTGGAAGAAGGATACAAAGCCAAGGTGTATAAGCACCATTCCAACTAACACAAACAAAAGATCCCAGTGATAACATCAACAAGATACAGCTACCACTTCGCTATGCTCAAATGCTATACAAAAGCAATATCAACTTCAAAGCTTCAATCAGAACACAATAGTGAAGTCATTCTCTAGAAACAAGATACTAAACATCAGCTAGAACAACAATCAGATTGACTGCTTCCATCCAATTGATAAATCCACGTGACTAGAAATAGCACCCACAACTCATGCTATTCCATCCAATCTTACATACCTTGAAGGTATCACCATTAGTAAAATTCTACCAATCTATTAACAACAAATACAAGTTCTAGTGTCAACCAGTCAAAGAAGACAAGACACATACAATAACTCCCACTGCCTAAGTAATCTAGATTTGAAAGATCAAAGGCATCGTAAGTCTACCAATACCAGCACATAGAAAATGTAACCCTGTAGTACCAAGGAAAAATCCACAATGATATGCACAACCTGCAAAAACTTGCCACAAGAAACATTTCTCTCACCACAAACCTTCACGGCCACAGAGAGAAAACTCTGTACATCATCTTCCCATAGAACATCCTCCTACATACACTTCTAACAGCCAGCTGTACCAAGAATGATCTTCTTCACATCCCAAAAGAAATATTTAACAACATCCATCCGTTTAATCACCAAGATCAAACCATCTTTAAAAACAACATGGATGTAAGCTTCCCAAAGAAGATCAAGCTAGTTCATTCCCCATTTCAGGAAATCATCCCATACAACATCTCCTACCAATTCTCATTAGAAACAAGGAGATAAAACAAAAATGTACAACTTCCACTATGAATCCTCCAAAACCATTAGACAATAATTCAAGATCCATATCATGAAAGTGAAATTAAAACACATCTGAAAGATATAAAGGGCCAAATACATCTTAGATAAACTGCCGAGTAGACCAAGAGTGGGAATGAGAATACTCCTTTCAAGATATGCAAGTCATCATGACTAATCCAAGAGCAATCTCCTCATAGGTCTTTTATTGAACTCACATTCAATCAAGGTGTAGGCTTCTCGGACTTTCTGCTAAAAAACACTTTAACAAGAGTAACAAGCAGCAACACTTCTCTCATAAGAGAAAAATAGCCTCACCTTATTCTTCATGTATCCATGAGTGCTAGCAACCGATCATCTCATGCTAAACTTCAATTACATTACTGCACAATTACGAAGTATCAAGCAAATAATCAAAGCACTTAGTACACAAAGAATTTCTAGACCATTGTCAAAGCTCTAATCATCTGAATCAGGAACTTATCGTGACATCATAATCTACACATCCCCATAGGAGATCCCATGCTTCAAGTGACTTTTCCATTGTCTCAAGTACAATGCACAATGCAAAAACTCCAGTGCACAAGCAAGAGTATACCATGACATCAAGCAAATAGACTTAAAGACAACATCGCCTGTCAAGTACCACCAACACCTTAGCCAAAGACTCCAAGAGTCCTCCATGGATCCAAGATGTTGCACATCTTCAAGTAATGTCCATGCAAATGTGAAAGAACCCTTCTGCAACAACAATATCTAAGAGCTCTCCCAAGAAACATTTGCAACACTAAAGAAGACCATTCACCACCATGTGATGAATCCATAGTCACTGCTAGAGCTCCCACTGAAACATGACACCTGAGCTCTCCAAGCATCCTGACCACCTGCTTTAGGTTCCCATAACTGACTATTTAGGTACTCAAAAGTATCCATCCTCTCATCTCAAAGCACCACACCAATGCACAAGTGACCATAGACAAGGCCAGCTAACAAGTTTGCACCAACAATGAATCAACCTCATGGATATAGACAGTCCACTTCCGAATTGTCTCACAACAAAAATGTAGGTAAAGATAGCCCACAACATTGCACAACCTGTAGATCCATTCAACAGAAACGTGCAAACCCATCATCGCATTGGAAATGCAAAAAACTGAGATCTCAAAGAGAATAACCACGTAGACAACATGACTCAAACACCAGATCATGCCAAACCTAATTTTCCAATCATGTCCACAACGAGCACCATAATCAAGGAACCCACAAGCACCACCACAGGAATGTTGAGTGACAAATCACGTACCAACAATCCCATGCAGAGAAGAAAACATACCTCCTCAAGCCATGCACCAAGCATGCATGCGGAACTGCAACTATTTCATCCACTAACACCCCAAAGAACCAGTGTCTAGACAGTAGCTTAACAACAACTCCACATAACCACAAGTTTTGCTTAACTGTGTAAAACCTGCAAAACCACAGAGCCATACAAGTACAAAGCATCCTTAAAAAAAAGGAAACAACAGTTCAGAATGTTGGGATTATGGATGCACAGTCCTTGAAGCTGCAGACTTTGATGGAGGACCTTGAAGCTACAGACTTTGATGGAGGACCTTTAAGCCAGGAAAGATTATCAACCACCCAGAAAGTGTTGCAACTAGGCATGCGCAATAGAGATTCTATATTGATGAAAAAGATATATTGATTGATTACAAATGTACAAGATGCTTGAATATATAGGCAAGAGCTAAATCCTAATATGCATGAGATGTTGCCATGTGTCTTGATCTAACAACATGTGACAACATGTGAACCCTAATGGTGATGATCATTAAATGATGAGATAAGTTCTAGAAGGAATCTTATCTCCTACAAATAAGGAAGGGAATATTATCCCATTTATTAAATGATTTATCTAATAATGCAACCTAGGACTTAATGATTAAATGCAAGACCTAAGTTAACTTATGTTAATGTAATAATTAATTAATTAATTACACCAACACATAAAATCTAGGCCCCTCTCAGGCCAAATCTAAACCACCAATATGTACATGCATCCAAGAAAAGAGAAAAGCTATTCCAGAAGCTTGCAAATCATCTAATGATTAAATTCATAGCCTTTATGTATTCGAGGTTAACAGGAAACCATGCCTTCCAACACTAGGAAACACCACCTAGCATAAGCACACTCTTCCATGACTGAGAAACAACCTAGGCTTCTCCATATCACCCAAGAGCCTGACACACAGACGCCCAATATGAAAGCTTTACTGCTACATAGCCACAGATCAAAGAAATCCACCTCATACTCCAAGGTTATACCTCTACCAGTCAGGAGACACAGATCACAACATGATCAACTGCCTTTTCCATCTTTACCATCCTTCAAGTTGCATGTTGTCTCAAAATACCACAAGGCTTCCACTCATCAAAGGATCAATACATCAGTCCATTCCTCCAGATTTCTTCCAGCCCATCAAGCTAAGAAATATTCACAGGAGAAATATCTAGAACCAACAACCAAAAGAAGGCTCCGATACCACTTCTAAGGGACAAATGGATGGGGCATCTAAAGAAAACTCCAAACATTAGTGCCTTCGATAACTTTCATTTCAATTAGGTTACCTCAAAGACACTTACAACTATGTCCTAAAGCGGAAACAGACACAGTTATTTCCCACATTGATCCTTCTGAGAAAAACACATATAAATTCAGCAGCATGCATCAATAGATTCTTTAACAGAACCAATACAGAAATGAAAGATGAGACAAACAATAGAACACAAAGATTTACATGGGGAAAACCCTTTCGGGTAAAAATCCCCACTCTCCAAAGTTCGAGCCATTGTATTATTTAGCAACAAAAAGTTACAATATAGTTTTAGGCTCTTAGCCTTTCAGAGATTACATCTTGTTCATTCTGGATACAACTGGTAGCAAACTATCCCTGAGAGATCAACCAAAGCAATTTCATGATCATGAGAGATTCCAGCAGCTTAACTCTGCCTCTCAATCCTCTGCTTTGACCTCATGGCCTCGGCCTTTCGGCCAGCCACTCGATCCTCTCTCTATCATTCTCTCTGGCTCTCAACACTTTTATGTACACTTACCAGCACACTTTTTATAGAACGTCCAATGCATACATGTATGCATTCGTTCTCAACAGACTCTATGAAATCGTTCTTTTCCAACTATCAGATCACAACGGTCGATCATCCAGCTCAGCTTCATTAGATGTTTCCACTTCCTCGTCTTTTATTTTTCAAACTTCCACACAGAAACGGTTCAACAAATGGTTCACATCCTGCTTTCTCTGATTGGTCCAAATCGCACCACGTCAGACACTCTTCAAATGGTCAAGGGCGTTCAACCTATGTTGTCATGTCAGTGAGACACTAACCATGTCTCCCCAATGCCAACACAGCCAGCATTTGATATCGCCAAGAGTCATCCCTATCAGCAAGAGGTTACATCGAGTTCAAAGAGCTATCGCTAAGACTTCGCCATGTCGCCAAGACCTCACACCGAAGATCACAAGGTATTCCGAAGAGTTCATCAGTCAGCAAGACTATCACTCTTTTCCAAGACATTACACAAAAGTCTTCAAGTCACATTGACCTCAGCATTCTCATCAGCGAGACAATCACCATTCGATGAGACATCATACCAAAGTTCAAAAGGTCATATCGATGTTAGATTTTCCATCGGCAAGACAACTGCAGTTCGCCATACTGAAGTCTTCAATTCATGTCGATGTGAGTATTCCATTCGGTGAGACAATTGTCTTTCGCCAAGACATCACATTGATCTCTTCATGTTATACTAAAACATCCCAGTTGACAAGACTTATCACTTTCACCAGGAGGTTACACCGAGCCCTTCAAGTCATGCCGAAACATCCAATAGTCGGCAAGACTTAGGCTATCGCTGAGACGTTATACCAAAATTAGGATTCCCATCAGCAAGACAATCGCTCTTTGCCAAGAGATAATACCAATGCCTCCATGTTACCCCGAAGTTTCCTGTCGTCTAAACATTCCATGTTGCCAAGCGGTCATAGCGAACCCCTTTCATTACCCTGATGACTCCAATTAGTGAGACATCTCCTGGTCACCAAGACTTCATGCCGATAGGAACAAGTCATACCGATTTCCACATCGGCCAGACAAACCAAAGGTCATGCCGATATTAGCAAGACTTCCTATCATTGCCAAGACATCTCATCGAGACCCTCGAGTTACTCCGAGTGTATACAGTCGGCCAGACATCTCCCAGTCGCCAAGAGATCTTCCCAAATGTTTAAGTCACCCTGACGGCTCTAGGAGAAAACGTATTGGTGAGACAACCCTCCATCGCTAAGACTTCATATCAAAGCAAATGGGTTACACCGATGACTCTAGTCGCTATAGATCTCCCCGACATACGCTAGGCACCCGATAACAAAACCTTCTATCACTGAGACATTCCATATTGGTAAGAGATCTTACCGAGTCTCCATGTCATAGCGATAGGTCCATTCGGCAAGACTGAAACAAAGTCTCAGCGACCAGTGCAAACCACATGGTTCCAAAACTGCCAGTCGGCCAGACAAAAGGAATGTCACACCGACTTTGCTTTTCCAAAGGTTATAGCCTGTGAGATTGAGGCACATATTTCAACATTTCTCTTGTTGTGCAACAGTCTCCAGAGATACTTGTTGTACTGCCTTGAACACCAAAACAACCATCACTAATTGTGACTTTGCATATTTCTTATAGTTTATGTTGACTAGACATTTAGTTTGTTTTGTTCCCTCGCACTACTTGTCACATCAAAAAGACATTTCCTTTCTACTGCTATTTCTTTGTAGTTTGTTTGACTAGTTATATATTAAGACAATGAATTATAACTTATAATGTTTAAGAAAAAAAATACACTTGTTTTCTTTTCTATTATTCATGTTGCTTATAATTTTGTTGCGAATTAAGTGTATATTTTTTATTTAATTTTATACTGTTTATTTATAGAGTTTTTGTCCTTTTTAAGAGATATATCACTATCTACACTTGCTAATATATCTACTTGTGGACATAGTTGTATGTATGTGTACATTTACGTATGCATATAGATAAATATACATGCATGCAATTGAAATTTCACTGTGTATACAACATTTTGGTATAGATGTGTGTAGATATATGTACATGTATTGGATATCTATGTGTATATGCATACACAATTCAATATTTACAAGTATCTGTGAGTTTTTTTAAAGAGAATTTTGTTTTCATCTTGTTTACAATGTTCTTAGTGCATAGAATATCTTGACAGAGTTTTGTGTAGATATATGTGTCTATGATGTATTTGTCTATGTAAGTATCTATGCCTGGGTATCCATCTAATGGTTACCAAGTGTTCTTGCTACTGCTTTGTGATACCTAATGATAGTGCCATGATGGATCTGGATGTCATATGGTTCTTGGCAATAATGTTTGTTATGTATGTTCTGCAGGTCAATCCACAACCCAGTGTTGAACAATGCGTTAGTGAAAATACCATAAAATGCTCAATTAGTTTGGTGAGTTTTAAATGCAAAGTATTATTGCAACCATTGGTAGTATATGTAGCACATACATGAGACAATGTTCCTATGGTAAGTTGTGCAAAGTGACACTTGTTTCCTCTGTGCAAGCAAATAAAATAGTTCAAGTTATACAGGTTGCCTTATTTTTTGTAAGGGAGTGTTGATTGTTGTTCTCTGTCTTAGGGTATATTGTTTCCTTTTTTATAAGGTTCTATTGGGAAAGACTATATATTTTATTCAAAACTATATTCTTTGATTCATGGATTGGCTTTTGTAGCATGTCCCCTATGATAATTTTTTGCCAATCCTTCTCTCTGAAAACAAGCCAGCGGTTTGCATGGGTTTGTTAATGTGAATTTTTTGTGCACTTCTTTGTATGGCCTCCATTTTCTAGCTATGTTTGCAATGGAATAAAATTATTAACATAATCTAATTTTATTTTTGTGGTCTGTTGCTCGCTACCCTGGGCTTTTTTTATCCATTGGTTTTCCAGTCATAATTTTTTTATGCTTTGTACAATCAACAATGCGTAAATATGTGCCTCTTCAGAAAGGCTTAGATTTTTCTCAGAGGTTAGGCATAAAAAAATATTGCAGTGAATAGCAAGCAACTGAATTGCTCACTTGAACTGTGTAGACCTACTTTTGTATTTTTCTAGAAACTATAGGATCTACATACCAACAATTACATTGCACTGTAAATCAAACAAGATGATCTTCTCCAACAAAACTATCCATTATCATCATCATCAAAAGTTTCTCTTCTTTATGGTAAGTGAATTGCTTCTCCTTTCTGCTTCACCTCTATGCATATAGAATCCACACCCTATCTAAATTCACTTCATTATCACTTTTTATATGTGACATGTAATTTTGGTATTACATATATTTTTCCTATAAATTATAGAGCCACTTAAATTTCATGTTTTAGATATTTCTTTCCAATAAAACAAGTTCGTAGCACCAAATTTTACAGCTCGCTTCTGTGTAGGTATATTCCATTGAAACCATTTTAGATTACAACTCCATTATATTCATATACAAGATGTACAGCTCCCATAAATGCTAAATAGCTTTATGATTCCACATTTTCATGTTGTATGGCCTTCACCTATATTCCATCTGTATACAATGTAAGCCTATGTATCTTTTTTTCCATTTCTCATTTCAAAACTCCATGTCAAATTATAAAAAATGTATAACGTTGATTTCCACTGAATAGATTTCCTCAAGTGCCAAAGCATTTCCTTCACCATTGACCAAAGTGGTGGACAATTAATGTTACTACTCAGTAGTTTGGTCATAGCCAATGATGCTCCATGACCTAATATGGTAGGGTGGAGGGCAAGATTCATTTTATGTGTCCAGACTTCAATCCATTTTGTGCACAAGGCATTCCTAGATTTTATTTACTTACTATGTTGTACTGCAACTCCATTGCATCTCATTTGTAATTAATTCTATAAGTCTATATTTTTTCATTTGTTTATTGTCTACCAACTAAGATAATTGTCCTTCACAGGTCTTTTGATGCCATTAGATCTTGTATTAAGTCATTGGAAACTAAAACATTGCTCTCACCATTGATCATAGTGGTGGATAGTTTATTTTCTTGTTCAGGGGTTTGGTGAGAGCGCACGATGCTCCATGAGCCAATATGGTAGGGTGGAAATCGGGCCTTGTTTTGTTTTGTGCACACTGCATTCTACCACACACACCAAGTATGGCTAAATTATAATTACTCCATTCATCCCATTGCAAGTAGAGAGCAAATTATGTATTATAAAATATAGAACTTTGATATATTTTGATTTACATATTGTCTATCAATAAAGCGTGATCACTGCACTAAAATTCACACTTTGTATGCACAGGCTGTATATGGTTTGGCCTTTGCACTAAATTTTTTGCATAGGATTGTAGCTATGAGTTTTAGCTTTTTGTCACGATGGCTATAATGGAATAAAATAGTTAATTTTATGTAGTTCATTCTGTTTTTGCATAATCACCACACTAAACTTCACACTTTTTTGTTATTCTTGCAGACCATATTCCAACCATAATGCGGTATTTGATGAAATAATGTGTTACAAACAACCTTTCAGAATAATGATAGTGACTACAAAATCAGTAACAATGGTCAAATAGACAATCATATCCTAATGTACCCTATATTGATTATAATAAGCAATATTCATTTCACGACTAATCGGAGTGGTGGGTAATGTATATTCTTTCTCAGGGTTTGGTGAGAGTCCATGAGGCTCCATGACCCAGTATGGTAGGGTGGAGAGCAGGCCTTATTGTGTTGAGTTTTATTTTATAGTTTTTATGTACAAATTTTTATCTTTCTTGCATAGGATTCACAAAAAATTCATATGTTTTAGGTTATGGTTCCAACATAGTAAAATAGTTCATCTTATACACTTTATGTTAGCTTCCATTGGCCGCTGTTGATAATTGTTCTCTTGCAAAAGCTATATCGTTCCATTTTTGAGAAGGTGCTAGATGGGTTATAACATTGCTTGGAATTTTCGTCAGGCTTCCTAGTTTTTAGGCCTTCGGTGCCATGTTAAAAGTGGTGAATTTTTTTAAAAAAAAGTGTTTGGTGCCATGATAGAGGAGGCTAGTGAAATGACATTAGTAGGCGTGACTATAGAGGAGGCTAGTCAAATGACATCAACATTAATTGTTGTATGGTTTTTTTGTAGTGGTGATGGTGCAAGTAACATATGATTTAAAGTCCCCAACAAATAAAATGAATGTTTTTGTAGTTGTCGATAACGTATTGTTGGGTGTCATTCTCTGGGTTTATGTTGTTGTTGAAGGTAGTTGTGAGTGAGGATGACAAGCTTTTGTGAAGGTGCAAGTGCATTCATAGGCTATGGAATCTCTGTGAAGGTGGTTGGATGTTATCTTGTATTTTTTGCATGCGTTGATGGTTGCAAAAGGTGTGGGTTCTGATAAATTACCATCATCAAGGCACATAAAGCATACTACGATTAATGTTGATGCAAGCCAATGCTTAATTTTAGTCACCTTCTTTATCAACATAATGGGGAACACACGACATATCCCCAAGGCAACCAACAACCACCTCTAACACCCTTCCCACAACCATTATGTAGTTCATTCTATTTTTGCATAATCAACATACTAAACTTCACACTTTTTTGTTATTCTTGCAGACTATATTCCAGCCATAATGTAGTATTTGATGGACTAATGTGTTACAAACAACCTTTCAGAATAATGATAGTGGCTACAAAATTAGTAACAATGGTCAATTACACAATCAAATCCTAATGCACTCTATATTGATTGTAATAAACAATATTCATTTCACCACTGATTAGAGTGGTGGGAAATGTATAGTCTTTCTTGGGGGTTTGGTGAGAGTCCATGAAGGTCCATGACCCAATATGGTAGGGTGGAGAACAAGCCTTATTGTGTTGAGTATTATTTTATATTTTTTATGTAGAAATTGCTATCTTTCTGACATAGGATTCATAAAAAATTCATATGTTTTAGGTTATGGTTACAACATAGTAAAATAGTTGATCTTATACACTTTATGTTAGATTCCATTGGGCATTGTTGATTATTGATCTCTTGCCTAAGCTATATTGTTCCATTATTGAGAAGGTGTTGTTGAAAAGGCTATGTTGTTTCAATTTTTGATAGGGTTCTATTGAGTTGTTGTCAATTCCCTCTTGCTCTCCCTTTATTCTTTGTGTTTTGTGGTTGAATTTTTAAATTTTCTCTCCGATCATCTGATTGCTCTTAGCCATTTTTACAATCTGTTCATATTCAGAGTTGCTCCAGAAACATGCTTGTCCCTTGGGAGAGATAGCTCAAGAACTTGCGTGTTGATATTCTAGTTTATATGCTAAACAAATGGATGACCTTCGTGAATGAAGTTCAACCAACTATGAAGATGAAGTGATTGTAAGTGTGGCTATGAATCAACATCCCACTTCTTGAACTCTCTTTCTCAAGGGAGAATAGCTAATGATGCTCCATGACCCAAAATGGTAGGGTGGAGAGTAGGCCTACTTTTGTGTGTCCAGACTTCAAACCATTCCATATAGAAGGTATGCCTAGATTTTATTTATTTACTGTGTTCTACTACAACTGCATTGCATCATGTTTGTAATTAATTGTATGTCTTTATATTTTTTGATTTATTTATTTTCTACCAATAGTGCATGTTTATTACACTAAATTTCAGATAATGCTTTTATGTTTGCAGCTAGCCACAACCAAACAGTCGTGCTTTGTAACCCTTTTGATGCCATTAGATCTTCTATTAAGTCATTGGTGGCCGAAACATTGCTTTCACCATTGGTCATAGTGATGGAGAATTTATTTTGTTGCTCAATGGTTTACTGAGAGTGCATGACGCTCCATGGGCCACTATGGTAGGGTGGAAATCAGCCCTTGTTTTTTTTGTACATATTGCATTCTATGACATGCACCAGGTATGGCTAAATTATAATTGTTTCATTTGTCCTATTGCAAGTATAGAGCAAGATATATATTATAAAATATAGAACTTTGATATCTCCTTATTTACACATTGTGTATGAATTAGACATGATCACTACACTAAAATTCACAGTTTGTATACAGATAAGTTGTATATGGTCTGGCCCTTGTAGTGAAAGTTTTGCATAGGACTGTAGCTATGAGTTTTAGCTTCATGTTGTGATCGTTGTAATGGACCAAAATAGTTAATATTATGTAGTTCATTGTGTTTTTGCATAATCACCACACTAAATTTCACACTTTTTTGTTATTCTTGCAGATCATGCTCTAGCCATAATTTGGTATTTGATGAACTAATGTGTTACAAACAACCTTCACAAATAATGATAGTGACTGTAAAATCAGCAACAATGGTCAAATAGATAATCAGATCCTAATATACTCTATATTGATTGTAATACACAATATTCATTTCATCACTAATCAGAGTGGTGGCCAATCTATATTCTTGCTCAGCGGTTTGGTGAGAGTCCATGAGGCTCCATGATCCAATATGGTAGGGTGGAGAGCATGCCTCATTCTATTGAGTTTTACTTTATATTTTTTATGTACAAATTGATATCTTTCTAACATGGGATTTAGAAAAAAATTCATATGTTTAAGCTTATGGTTACAACGGAGCAAAATAGTTGATCTTATACACTTTATGTTAGATTACACTGGGAATTGTTGATTACTGTTCTCTTGCTTATACTCTACATCACACAAATAATTAAATTGTTTTAACCATAATTTGTCTACGGTACTTTTTTGCTAGCTATGAAAAGATCCTTAGTTTGTATCATAAAGAATTGATGCAATGGCTAAATTATGGGGTGGCCTTATATAATCATGGACTCAACCAATAGTATTCCACCATTATTATTTCCCAACTAAATACACATTAGTAATTTCATCAATTATTTAGACATTCAACCTTATCCATAATAATATTATATTTTGATTAACTAATAAAACTTAATGATTTGGTATTATTTTTAGACTATTTTAACTATAATTCATCTAGGGTACTTTGTTTTTGAAAAAGGAAAAAATGGGTTTTACAAGGACCCGAAACCACAAAGTTTATAGAATAAAGAAAGAGTCAAAAGAGACATCACAGTCAGAAAGGCTGTAAAAATAATAGCAGTAAAATCCCACGGCCAACAAAAAAGCCAACGAAGGCCACTGAACCAAAAAACTAGACAAAAAGCCAGCAACAACTAAATTTGAGTTTTTAAAAGATCAACAGTCTCAGCTTCTAGCTCGTTCATGTCTTGAACTCCCCTCTTTAAGATCTGAACCATCTGTGTTGTGGGAGGCATTTTCCTTTTAAGATTGGCCCAGGTCCTTTTAGAAATACCTTGGTCCTCATTCTTGCTTTCCTTGTTCTCTTCCAAATCAGCAACCAGTGAACCCTATTGTGTTTTTTCCAGCTTTTCAAACATAGTATTGATAATAATGGCATTATGCCTAGCCATTTTATGATTTTGTTCCATGACTGTTTTCAAATTATTTTTGATTTTAACCATTTCCTCTTCCATAGACTTGTATTTCTCCTCAATATCACCTCCTTTCTTTCCAATATTGCTCTTATTTTGTTTCCCTTCTTTGTTGTTGAGGGTGGCCAGCTTTAGCTCCAACTCCTCCGACTTGCTGTACAAATCCCTGTTTCTTTGATTGAGCTAGGGTACTTTGTTACTAGCTACGGAAAGATCCTTAGTTTGTATCATAAAGAATTGATGCAGTGGCTAAATTATGGGGTGGGCTCATATAATCATGAATTCAACTAATACTATGCCAACATTATTATGTCCCAACTAAATACATATTAGTAATGTCATCAATTTAGACATTGAACCTTATCCATAATAATATTATATTTTGATTAACTAATAAAACTTAATGATATTGGTATTATTTAATGAAATATTTTCAAATTTAATAATAATATTTTTGTTTAATTGACAACTTAACTACATAATATTATTATTTACCCCACCAAACTACTTACCAATAATAATGATGTTATCATGAAATAATTAATTGAATGTTAATAGAATTGTTCTCTAACTAACACTTACACCTCTAAATGCGTATATATATATATATATATATATTTAGCAAAGTTACTTGTTACCAACTATTACTTACACACTTTATCCTTTATATACATATTCTCCTTTTAACCCATTAGGGTTAACACCCTCCTTTGGTTCCCATTATAATTTCAAATAAAATAATGACTATAAACTATAAGGTAAAAATGAGATACAATATTGTTGCCACTCAATCACTTTAATTATTGACTATAATATATCTAGCCATCTATTTAAGAAAATTATATAACAATCTAGGATTGTATTAATCACATGCGAGGTGGGGCCTTACAGACATGCATTGCATATTACTTTGTTATATAGGTGGAGTTATGAAATCTAATCATAAAAATGATATTCATTTTCTCGTGCATACTAAGCATGAAGCCCAATCTAATAAACTTGATGATAATTCTCAACATTTACTAGTTATCTCCAAAAAAGTGAATCTTATTGTGACTTCATTAACCTTCTTCCAGTCTCACTATCTGCACATCACTTGCCTTTCATGTCGCTCTCCGCCTTTCAGCTCATTTTTGTGTGTTACTACACAGAACTACTAGTTAATGTAGTAGTTAAAAATGTCATTTATGTGTTGGCTTGAGTCGATGGCTCCGTATAGATTTTCATCTCATTATCACCAATCTTTCTATCGAATATGACCACCATCAACATGAACATTAACATTTAATTCTATCACTATCGTCAACACCACCCTTTTCTAAGGAGGATACAATAACATTAATTTTCTCATGGTTGAATTGATATATCGAAATATTCTATGCATATCATGGTGTATTACACAAGTAGCTTCCAGATATGGCCAGACAATAGACTACCCTAATCTTTGATACATTCAAGTATAAGGTGTAATGGTCATTTCTTTGATCTTACTATGAGAGAATCTTTTAAATCGTGCTTGACCAAGAAGTCCCAAGCCAAAAAAAAATTTCCTCTAGACGTTAACAATGATAGTGTTAAATAGACAAGGGTATCTTAGTAGTTTTCATCAGATTATGGAACTTTCAAGAAACTTTAGTCCGTATGAAGATATGCAAAATCTAAGATAGGCTTGGCGACTGAGTTATCATGGTGATAGGTTCCAAGAAGGTTGGTGAAATCGATATTAATTTACGTTGGTCCCCAACCATATTGATAGAATTGGTGAAATGTTGAGAGTGAATTGTTGACGGTGAATTTATTTGATGTTGTCGACACATATCATGTAATTAAGTGGCTTATCCATACAATGAACTAGGAAAAAATGGAACAAGAGCCTCACATGCCGTGTAAGTTCCCAATAGACCTTCTAGATCTTGGTGTTTGTAGAAAAAATATCCATGGATTATTATCTTTATTAAGGAGCTCTCGGTCCCTTAGTCTTGAGTCAATATTTAGATCAAATAACAATGTGACTGCCTAAACACATACATTTAAGTAGAGGCCACATATCAAAACCCGCTTGCAAGAGAAATGATCTGAAGGATGAGAAGCAATTCCATTATTTTAAATAGGGATAAATTTTCTTGTAGAGAATACTGGTGATGCTAAGTGAAACAATCTAAAAAATAGGAATGCTCTATAGTGAAGCACGCGGGAAAACATGCACTATGACAGAAATTTGAATATCATAGGAAAAATAACTTATATGCAGCTGCCTTCAAGTTCCAGGATAATGAAAGAAGACCATATTTTCTACAAATTGAGGCCATTAAATAGATTTCCACCTTCAGAAAAATTTCACTAACAGAGAGGGAGACAATAATCTCATTCAAGTAGATTAATAGAAAGGGATTTCTCTATGTCTGACGGCATCAAGAAAATTTATCGTCAACAATTCATCACCAAAAAATTCACCATCAACAATTCATTGCAAGAAAATTCACCATCATGACTGTTGGAAAATTTATTGCTCCTGAGCCTCTTCCCATTGCCACCTACCTATTAGGGGCATTTTTTTCCTACAACTGGAAGTCTTCCTTTTGGAGATTTCTTTCCCTACTTGCTCTTGACATACAAATCAGTCTGCAGTAAAATTAATGTTGGTAGGTAAATTCAATTTTGAGAGGGAATGTTGTTTGAAGAGACAAAAAGATTTGAAGGAAGTTAGTTCTACCAGAAGTTGGAAGAAGATTTCCTGAGCAGTAGTAGTCTGAAGGGGAATGTTTTTGTTTGTTCTTTGTGTGATTCAGATAAGTTTCTAAACAACAACAACTGTGTTTTTTTTGTATGTGAGTAGTGATTGCTCCTAAAAGAGCTATGTGTAGCTCGTGCCAGTGAGCTCCTAGTAGCTCCTGAAGTTTATATGTCTAGTTGAGAAGCTCATGAAAGCTCCCAGCAGCTAGTAGTCTGTAGCTTAGATTTATTTTCTGAGTTTTAAGTTTAGTCTTTTATGTGTTTCCATTTCCAATTTATTGGATACAAAAGAAAGTTGCATATCTCCTTGTGCTTCCACATTTTGATTTGGGTATTTCTAGTATGGCTGGAAAACAGAGCAACAACTCTGTGCTTTCATTTTATTTAAAATTTTGACATGGTATGAGAGCCATAGGCCCCATTCCCTTGTGAGTTAGGGCATTTTTTTCTAGGTATTAAGTATCTTGTGCAGGAGACATGGCTGGAGATCAAGGGAAGTGTTGGAAGCATCCACCGTCCTTTAATGGACATAACTATGATGTTTGGGAAAAGAAGATGAAGACCATAATGGTTGCAAATGATTTGTGTGAATTTCTAATCAGTGGCTTCAATGATGTAACTGATCTTGTAGCATATGGAGTTCTCACAAACAATCAGAAGACCCAGTTGAAGGAGTTAAGGAGGAAAGATGCTAAGGAATTGAGTTTGATAGAAGCAGCCTTGACATAGGCCATTTTTCCCAGAATAGCAGTAGCTAACTATGTAAAGGAAGCTTGGGAAACCCTCTAGACCAACTATAAAGGAACTAACAAGGTCAAATTGGCGAAGCTCTAGATGTTTCGAAGAGAGTTTGAGACTCTTGAAATGAAGGACAATGAGTCCATTTCAGTTTTTCACACAAGACTCTCAGGTTTCATAAACTAGTTGAGAGTGAATTATGAAGTCATGGATGATTAGAGGATTATGGAGAAAATCCTTAGGAGCTTACCCACAAAGTTTGATGCATTGGTGATTACCATTGAAGAGGAAAAGGATCTCACAACCTTGTTCATTGATGAGCTAATGGGTTCTCTGCAAACTCATGAGCAGTGCCTAAATAGGTCTGCTACTTCTTCCCAAGAGAAAGAGTTTAAACCTCTATCAAATGTAAGAGGAAGGAAGAGAAGAAACAATGGTGGAAGGAGCTCAAGAGGTAGAGGTCGTGGAAAATCTAGACAAGGAAATGTTGGAGGAGATAGCTTGGTACAAGAAAATAGTCAAGAGGGAGCGAGAAGCTCTCAGACCAGCTCCCGAGGAGGCAAGAAGAACAGCAGTTTGAATTAGAAGAATGTCAAGAGCAATGTTGAATGCTACTACTATCATAAATCTGGTCATTATGCAACTGAATGCTGGACAAAGAAGTGTGATCAGTCAAAAAAAAATGCAAATGTGGCTGAAGGAAATCAGTCCACAACCTTCATCATGTGAACCATTGGTGAAGAAGGCGGCCCCAAAGTTTGGTATTTGGACAACAGTTACAACAACCACATGAGTGGTAATGAAAGTTTGTTTTTTTTCATTGATAAAAATGTAAAGTTTTAAATTAGAATGGGGAACAATGGATTAGTTCTAGTTGTGGGAAGATGATCTATTATGATCCGCACCAAGCAAGGTGAGAAGAAGGATATACAAAATGTATTTCTTGCTCCTGGGTTAAAGCATAACCTCATGAGTGTTGGAAAACTAATGAAAAATGGATATAAAGTGCTGACGGAGAAGGGTCAATGCATTATTTATTACAAGAATGATAGGATGAAGGTGTTTGTAGTAGTTCAAATGACAAAGAATCAGATGTTTCCTTTGAAGATTGAGACGTGTTTCTCATCTCAGTCTGTTGTTGCACCTCTTATGAATGGAAAATGTACAGGAGTACAAACAGTAGCCCTCAAGAGCACAATTCAAGACCCCTCCAAGCTATGACATCTCAGGTATGGACATTTAGGCTATGCTAGTTTAAGTCTTTTGTTCAAGAACAAAATGATTGATGGTTTGCCAAGAATAGTAGACCCTAATGTTAAGTGTGAGGCTTGCATGTTGGGAAAGCAACATAGGCAGCCCTTTCAATC